>CAJVGC010000591.1:5888970-7141470 GCA_910822075.1 Senecio squalidus | reverse complement strand
GAAGACCAAATTGCGACCGCGTATGAGGAGCTTTATGGGCCGGCGTATAGTGGGGTGAGTATGCTTGGGAACGATGTGAATGTTATGGATTCCAAAGTTAAGAAAACGAGCTCCTTTGGGAAGATTAAGAAAGATAAAGTTAGAGATGGGTTTGATGAAAGAGTTGTTCAGGTACTGCTAATTTTGACTTTTTAAGTCAAAGGACTGATTTTTAAGTGCATTGCTTTGATATGAATGTGTTTGTTTTTATTCATGAAAAAGGTTTTAATTGCCTAGATTAATAAGTATTTGCTAATAAATCGATATTGGTGCTGAATGTACTACTGATTTACATCAGTTTTGCTTTTTAGAATTACTAGGTTTGACCTCGAAGTCAAAGGTCAACTGTTTGTGCATTATTATTATGAAAATGAATGCATTTGTGTTAACTGTTAATTAGGGATCACTAGTTTGAAAGAATTACGAGATTTCCACCGGCTGCATTACTGTTGGAGACATTTTAGCCGCTTAGAAATTGAGTCTTTGCCCCAAAAAAATAATTATGCTATAGGGATCACCAGTTTGAAAGAACTGTTGTCGAAAATGTAAAAAAAAAAAAAATCTTGCTTGTTTTTGATTAGACGAGTCTCAAGTGTTATCTTTAATTGTTATTTGAAAAAAGCTAGTTTTCAATGTGATTGTTGATTAATGAGAGGGGAAGTGCAGGTAAGAAGAGTGACAAAGGTGGTGAAAGGAGGGAAGCAATTGCATTTTAGGGCGGTTGTGGTGGTTGGTGATAAGAAAGGAAATGTGGGTGTTGGAGTCGGGAAAGCTAAAGAAGTCGTTACTGCTGTTCAGAAATCTGCCACAAATGCACGAAGGAATATAATTACAGTGCCTATGACCAAATACTTGACCTTTCCTCACAGGTAATAATATTGTTTGAGTTTTCTGTCATTTTCAAAATATGTTGTGGTGTTTGATTTCCAAGGAGACATGGTGGTCGTGAAGTCTGAATTTGATTCGTATTTTGCTGTTTGTCCCTTCTTTTTTTTTTAAACATATTTCACTACATTAAGGGGGTGTTTGTTTTAGCTTATTTTCAGGCTTATGTGCTTATTTTGTTCGGATTATTTTTCCAACTTATGGGCTTATTTTCAAATTTTATATCATACTAAGTCCATAAACTAGAAAATAAGCCGAAAAAAATCATCATATGAAAATTAATCTCACGAGCCCGAAAATAAACTTAAAATTAGTGGGTATACTAGCGAATCGCGATGCATAAACAAGATTCAACGGATTGAGGTAGCCTAATGTGTGATTTCTTAAGACATAATACGAGGTTTTTACCTCTTAAGGACTAAAAGCTCGTAAAACGTCTGATCGAGTCAGACATTAAAGTTTTTTAAACAAAATCAAACAGTTGATAAACGTCAGAAATGAAGAATTTGTATTGTGACAATGGCAGGGCTGATGGAGACTATGGTGCAGCAAAGGTGATGTTAAGGCCAGCATCTCCAGGTACGGGAGTCATTGCTGGAGGTGCGGTTAGAATCGTATTAGAAATGGCAGGGGTTGAAAACGCTTTGGGAAAACAACTTGGAAGCAACAACGCGCTTAACAATGCTAGAGCAACTGTGATGGCAGTTCAGAAAATGAGACAGTTTAGTGAGGTTGCTCGTGACCGTGGAATCCCAATGGAAGAACTCTGGAAATGATCAAATTGAACATTTATGGATAAACAAACAATTTGTATTTTTCGTTTGTCTATTTATTATTCAGGCTCAGGTTCAGTTTTTTCTCCAACAGGATCAAAATGTAAGATATCTGGTTGTTTACCGAGTGTTGATAGCTTATGTTGTTGCAAAATTGCTAGGCTAAAGATGTAATGTTGCCTTAGGAATTTACCATCAATGGAATCGAGCATGCTGATATCTTTTGATTTTGTAGAGTGGAATTGTGCTGTATTATTTATGCTAGTTCTAGGCAAATGGCGTTGAACTGTCCAACATGTGAGAATGCATAGTTTGCGTGATTCTATAAAGTTATTAACATTAAATATCGCAAACATTCCTGAGAAATATGAAGCGGAAATACTCCATTTATTGAAAATCACTTGATAGCTGTTTTTCTGTTAAAGATCTAATAAGAGAAAATACTTTGTTAAAAGAAACAAATATTTGAGCTGATAAAATTTAAGAAATTAGGTTCGGTGAGACTCGAGAATATGTTCAAAATCATCAAAGTATTGCAGAAAATAGCAGGAAAAGTTACTAATTTTACCGCTTATGCCTTATAGTAGTACAACGAGAATTTACTACTAATACTTCATACTTCAAACTTCCATTTTATTACCAATCATATCAACACTAACTAAAAATACTTTGCCATCATTTATAAAGAATATAAAAGTACATTGTTATGACTGGTAACAAAATAGTGAAATACAAGTATGTTTGATACTAATAACTTGCACCATTAAACTATTCAACGAAGGCCTATTCTGCCAACGAAGGCTTGGTGATTCTGTAATCCAATAAAGGGTTCTTTTCAAAGCCAAAAAGACCGAGTGCTTCACATGTCACAACTAGTGCTTCGCTCTATTTTTTTTTTATGGTAAAGGGAAACATTACCCTGGCAAAACTTTTATAAAAACATAAGCGTTTAGTACAGAGAAAAGGAAGACAAAGACAAAGCAACCCAGAAACAACCAAACTAGGCTATGAAAGAACCTAGAGAACCCGACTAACTACTAATGAACCAAAATAATTAAGCAGGAGTATAAGCCATGATTAATTACGCCAAAAAGCAATCGACCATACAACTTCTACTTCCAAAACTTGAGCCGTTGGTTTCGTCTATAAAGACAAAAAATTTAGACGAATTTCCTCCCCAATTTCATGAGCAATGAATAGGACCGTCTTCTTAATTTTCTTATGTAACCTTTGATTTCTTTCCCGCCATAAGTGATATGAGTTTCTAGAGTACCATTACAAAACAAGCATCGCAACTCATCGGTATTGAGGTCACCGTCCCAAACCCGAAGTCTATTTTGCAAAACAAGCTATAAACGCATGTTTAGGGATCCACTAGGAAAACCATATGACATGATACCAAGGCACGAACGCATGTTCCTCCTTTAAAGAGTCCCAGGCATTCCGAACAAAAAAAGGAAGCTGATACGAACCAAACTGATAGTATAATAAAAATAAAGAAAAGATAGATTAATCGACTTTCAAGAGGTCAATCGGCTCTCCAATGACTTACTTTCGATAGGTAAGTCGCTCTCCCACTGAATTCAAGATTCAATTATCATTCCACATTAAAAACAATAGTACTACAACCCTAATAATCTATAAAAACTACTCCTATAGCTTGATTAGCAAGCTATTATTAATAAAGGAAACTAAATAATACTAATAAAAATACCTAAATACATATCTAAAATATAATGTATCTATTAATAAAATACTTATATTTCTTGGAGAATAAGAATCGTATCATTACTTCCCCCCCAAAAACACACCTTGTCCTCAAGGTGTGGCTTTGGAATCAACTTGGCCTCGGGTTATGTCGAGATCCCAAACTTAAATTTGTATATTCTTTAAGTGTAAATCGTTGTGAGGTCCAAAGACTTCTTCGCTCTCTCCATAAACTTGTTCAAAAGAAGCCTCGTTCCCTAGTAGCATGTGAGACCCATGTTTAACAAAATCACCCAACACAACAACCAACCCTTTAAAAAAGAAGGCTTCCTGGACAGACCAGAACGACACACTCCTTACTTGTGGTTCAAATCCATCAACCCATGTTTAACAAAATCACCCAACACAACAACTAACCCTTTAAAGAAGAAGGCTTCCTGGACAGACCAGAACGACACACTCGTTACTTGTGGTTCAAATCCATCATGGTCTGGTGCATGATATTTTTCCACCGCGTTCCTTATTTTCCTTAGGCCATTGGTGTCTTCCTCTCTCTTTACCACTTGCTCTGCATACACTATTTTTTTTTTCTCAACAAAAGGTGTAGAAGGTAGCTATTTGCTCTCTCCATGTCTTTCTTTCGTGGTCTCCTTGCTGATTTCTTCACGTTCTTCTCTTTCTTTGGAGATCTCCTTGCTGATTTCAATGTGGCATATGCCTTTTTGGGGGATTTCAACTTGCGGTAAAGTGCCTAACATTTCTTTCACGTGGCTTTCAACAGTGAATATTAACTTCTTTGTTAGAATAAAAATATGTTCTTTGCTATCTCTATTTACCCATTAGCTACAAATTTCCATCTAAAGCAATGTTTTGAAAACCGGGTCAATGATCGACCCGGCCTAGCCATCGGGTCAACCAGCACATGTCCAAAATTTCCAATATCACCTGTCAAAACACTAACCTTTGTTGCATAAAAACATCAAAGAACCATGTTTAACTAATCAAGAAATAAGAGATTACAGTTTTTTACTTCAAAAGATTACAAGTTTCATACTCCATACTTGATAAGCATAAATCCTACTGAGATTACAAGAATTATGCTTCATAAGACTATACCCAAGCATAAATCTTACGAGATTATAAGTTTTAAACTTTAAATGACATAAATCTTACGAGATTATAACCTTTTAACTTTAAAAAATAGTATTAAAAACAAAACCCGACGGGTATTAGCGAACCGGGTTGACCCGGGTTTCTAAGAACCCGTCGGTTCGACCGATTCTCAGTTTCCTTACAACCCAGGTTGTTTTGACCTGTTTTTCTGGCCGAAAGCGGTCCAACCGGTTGACCAGGCCGGGTCGACCCGGGTTTCAAAACATTGATCCAAAGTATGTTGTTCACTTGTTTGACAAACTATTTCATCCCTTTTGCTAAAAGTTAAATTCTACTCTATTTTCACATAATGAGATTTTTGACACTAGTAAACATCATTTTTTTGTCAAATATTAAACGGCATATCATATTTATATATTTCGTTTTCATAGTTAAACTCTTTCGTGAGTAATATGCTCTGATGCACCGAAACGCCCAAAAGGGAGCCGTGCCCGTTCCGAAACGCCCCCGAAACGCGGCCGAAACGTGTCCTTGACCGTTTCGATGCAGTTTTGTTGACCGTTTCGAAGTTTTTTGAAGTTTCCATTCAGTTACTTTAGGGTTTGAATGGGCTTATGTATTCCTAAGGCCTAGAAACCTAACAGACGTAACTATTTATCTATCCCTATAAAATCAAACGCATTAGTTACATTTAGAAGATGTAGTATTTTTTAAGTTGACAATTTACATGAATCTATTTTGGATTTTCTTTAGTATATTTTTATTTTTTTTCATAGTTTTTAATTGCCGTTTCTATGCCATTCTCGTATCGGGATTTTTTGATTTTTCCCGTTTCCCATTCCCGTATCGTTTCCGTTTCGGGTTCCCATTTCCGTTTCCGTGCAACATAGGTAATATGTTTCATAAATTTTTAGTCTCGAGAAGGGGATATAGGAAACTCATTAAATCCCCTAGTAACCTTTGTTGCATAAAAACATCAAAGAACCATGTTTAACTAATCAAGAAATAAGAGATTACAGTTTTTTACTTCAAAAGATTACAAGTTTCATACTCCATACTTGATAAGGCATAAATCCTACTGAGATTACAAGAATTATGCTTCATAAGACTATACCCAAGCATAAATCTTACGAGATTATAAGTTTTAAACTTTAAATGACATAAATCTTACGAGATTATAACCTTTTAACTTTAAAAAATAGTATTAAAAACAAAACCCGACGGGTATTAGCGAACCGGGTTGACCCGGGTTTCTAAGAACCCGTCAGTTCGACCGATTCTCAGTTTCCTTACAACCCAGGTTGTTTTGACCTGTTTTTCTGGTCGAAAGCGGTCCAACCGGTTGACCAGGCCGGGTCGACCCGGGTTTCAAAACATTGATCCAAAGTATGTTGTTCACTTGTTTGACAAACTATTTCATCCCTTTTGCTAAAAGTTAAATTCTACTCTATTTTCACATAATGAGATTTTTGACACTAGTAAACATCATTTTTTTGTCAAATATTAAATGGCATATCATATTTATATATTTCGTTTTCATAGTTAAACTCTTTCGTGAGTAATATGTTCTGATGCACCGAAACGCCCAAAAGGGAGCCGTGCCCGTTCCGAAACGCCCCCGAAACGCGGCCGAAACGTGTCCTTGACCGTTTCGATGCAGTTTTGTTGACCGTTTCGAAGTTTTTTGAAGTTTCCATGCAGTTACTTTAGGGTTTGAATGGGCTTATGTATTCCTAAGGCCTAGAAACCTAACAGACGTAACTATTTATCTATCCCTATAAAATCAAACGCATTAGTTACATTTAGAAGATTTGGTATTTTTGAAGTTGACAATTTACATGAATCTATTTTGGATTTTCTTTAGTATATTTTTATTTTTTTTCATAGTTTTTAATTGCCGTTTCTATGCCATTCCCGTATCGGGATTTTTTGATTTTTCCCGTTTCCCATTCCCGTATCGTTTCCGTTTCGGGTTCCCATTTCCGTTTCCGTGCAACATAGGTAATATTTTTCATAAATTTTTAGTCTCGAGAAGGGGATATAGGAAACTCATTAAATCCCCTAGTAACCTTTGTTGCATAAAAACATCAAAGAACCATGTTTAACTAATCAAGAAATAAGAGATTACAGTTTTTTACTTCAAAAGATTACAAGTTTCATACTCCATACTTGATAAGGCATAAATCCTACTGAGATTACAAGAATTATGCTTCATAAGACTATACCCAAGCATAAATCTTACGAGATTATAAGTTTTAAACTTTAAATGACATAAATCTTACGAGATTATAACCTTTTAACTTTAAAAAATAGTATTAAAAACAAAACCCGACGGGTATTAGCGAACCGGGTTGACCCGGGTTTCTAAGAACCCGTCGGTTCGACCGATTCTCAGTTTCCTTACAACCCAGGTTGTTTTGACATGTTTTTCTGGCCGAAAGCGGTCCAACCGGTTGACCAGGCCGGGTCGACCCGGGTTTCAAAACATTGATCCAAAGTATGTTGTTCACTTGTTTGACAAACTATTTCATCCCTTTTGCTAAAAGTTAAATTCTACTCTATTTTCACATAATGAGATTTTTGACACTAGTAAACATCATTTTTTTGTCAAATATTAAATAAATATTAAATGGCATATCATATTTATATATTTCGTTTTCATAGTTAAACTCTTTCGTGAGTAATATGTTCTGATGCACCGAAACGCCCAAAAGGGAGCCGTGCCCGTTCCGAAACGCCCCCGAAACGCGGCCGAAACGTGTCCTTGACCGTTTCGATGCAGTTTTGTTGACCGTTTCGAAGTTTTTTGAAGTTTCCATGCAGTTACTTTAGGGTTTGAATGGGCTTATGTATTCCTAAGGCCTAGAAACCTAACAGACGTAACTATTTATCTATCCCTATAAAATCAAACGCATTAGTTACATTTAGAAGATGTAGTATTTTTGAAGTTGACAATTTACATGAATCTATTTTGGATTTTCTTTAGTATATTTTTATTTTTTTTATAGTTTTTAATTGCCGTTTCTATGCCATTCCCGTATCGGGATTTTTTGATTTTTCCCGTTTCCCATTCCCGTATCGTTTCCGTTTCGGGTTCCCATTTCCGTTTCCGTGCAACATAGGTAATATGTTTCATAAATTTTTAGTCTCGAGAAGGGGATATAGGAAACTCATTAAATCCCCTAGATTCCTAAAGTATCAAAAATAATCTTGAAGTTGAACTCGTTAACCGTATAGGAATCTTTTTAGGGTGTTAATGATATAAGCCAAAGATATATAAACGCCATTTAGATGAAGCAAATGAAGAAACCTTATTTGTTAGAGGTTTATAATCATGGATTATTCTTGCATCGTGAAACACTTTCTTAAATAAGTATTTAGACCCTATACTACCTCTCGTGTCGCGAATATCATAAAGTAGAGTATGATTTTGTGTATGTAATGAAACCAGAATTCATCACATATCGCTAGAAAAAGGGAATTTATATTCGTTTATGGTTGTTGGAAATAAAAGGACACACAAGGAAAAATTATTTGGTATTTTGGCGGGAAATGATATAACTAGGGGATGTTGCCCCTTTGACCCTCGGCTTAGTTTCAAGACAATCAAGGTAGATCAAACGAGCATGCACACAACACTCTCCGAACTCGTCATTGAGCTTAACTATAAAACCTTTTGGTTTCACGTATATCATAACTAACTAAGATGATTGTCGATAACACTAAAATCGTCCAACATTGCCAATCTTATATATTCTTTGTGTGATATAAAACCTTAAACAAGTTGTGTATGTGGATAAAAAAAACATTAGGTCATCGGGGAAACTAACAATCCTTGATACCAACTAAAGGTAAAGGTAGGATTAAAGGAGGTGATCGTGCATCACAAAAACAAAAATGTATCCACTACATGTGTTCTCGGACTTGTTAACTGGAGAGGGTTCTTACAATTTCAAAAGTGATTTGGTCTTATGTTATGAAATATAACCTAAACATTAGACTTTTACAATCAAAAGGAGAAGGGGCACAACCCAACTAGCAACCACATTTCCGACTCGAAAGGAAATGCAAATGAAAGAAGAATCTAGTCATGTGTAATAAGCATTTGGCCTTGATTAATATGTTTGGTTTGTATTTGATAGAAATTTGGTATCAATGATATGGATTCACTTTCCAAAGTTTGTGTGTTTCTCTATATATAGAACTTCCAACTTTCTCAAAGTTACGAGTGGTTATAACTATTCAAGACAATATTTAAAGGTTTCGAGCGATTATGTGTAGTTACATTTTTGAATTGGCCACCGATCATATTCAATGACCAACGTTAATTAGTAACCATATTCGGTAAAAAGCTTAGACTTAAATGGTAATTGGTGGGAGTTAGAATTGCTTGAAGTTCGTAGGTTTCAGGGTCTGGCCATATGGCGTGCAATACGGAAGCCCAAAAAATTTAGGGCACATTTTTCTAGATGTTTTCTCACACAATTTTTGAAGATATTGTGGGATCAATTTCACCTTTGGTGGGTACTAATTTACGAAGGTCAAATCCCGTGACCCGGTAATTTCAAACCTTCGACATACACATTGTGTAAAAGTTTATTCGCCTTATGAAGATGGAACTCACATGAATACATGATTGGATCGGGTGTACATTCAAACCTTCGACATCCACATTGGGTAATATGAATTACCGGATTATTTCACCCTTGGGTTACTAAGATGCATTTGACTAAACTGAGTGACGCAATAAGCTCTTATTGTTTTAAATTTATTAAAACAAGAGGTTTCCATTAGAACAATTTCCGTTAAGAAATAATTTGTTTCCAGGAAATTTTCATACCTAGCAAAGTTGGGAAAATCTACCCTTCCATCTATGGAACCACATTGTCAACAATGTATTGTCACATTGTTGAGGGTAGCTACTCATTATTGAAATAGCGACACATATAGAAAAAGTAGGTTAGGTCCTATAATTGATCATAGCTCGTAAATGGTACTTTATATGGACGCATACAATACGAAGTTTGAAGATGGTGAAGGGCGTAAAAATGAAACTGGCTAGGTGAAAGTCATTATCTTAGAACTAACCATATATATGATTAACAAGTTCATAGATAACTCAAACAGCCAAAACCAAGACTATTTGGCTTCATAACTATTTTGGACCCGTCATATATCTCTTTCGAGACTATAACCATCTAAAACATATTACTCGCAACTATTTTTTGTAGAAAGAGAACTTTCTATATGATAAGCCAAATTCTATATCTACTAGTCTCGCATATATCGTTATGTGAAACTAGAGTAGAATGGAAGGAATACTTTCTCATACAAGATACTTCGAATGGAAATTTTGTAGCTCATGGTAAATAAAGATATACCAAAGAAATTATTATTCTTTAAAACTTATGTTGCTAATTCAAACAACTAAGACCTCGGGAAAGTAATGTAGACTCTCTACCGCAAGTCGAAATCTCCCAAAAAGGCATTTAGATCAAGAGGGTAAATCTCCCAAAAAGGCATTTAGATCAAGAGGGTTTTGACTACGAGGCGTGCTTGTCACCGTGTTCATCCCTCTTTGCGATGTTGAATTACTCGAGATACCTCTTTGTGTGCGATTCCTAGGCCGACTTGCCTATAATACAAAGTAAAGTTACAGCTACCCCAATTGTATAACTAATAAAATTCTATGATTCTCATTAATGTATATGTATTTATTGTTAGCATCATACTCTGCGACGTGACAGTCGTGACACTGGAGCGGTGTTGAGGTTGTGCATACTGTGGCCCGAGAAAATATAAGTCAAGAATAAAACATAGAAAACAAAAAAAAAATATAAAAAATAACATGTAGTTATATCATATGAAATAACTATATATTTAAACACATCACCTAGGATCACTTGAAACGACGCCTTGTTGAACATTGTCATTCAAGCCAGGAGCAAATATAGGCTCACTTATCATTGACATATTTGCATTGTAACCATTTAATACAAATGGTTGCACTGATGCTTGCCCAATGGTGGGCTCATTATTTGCCATAGGCCATGTTTGGGTTTGGGCTTGGGTTTGGCCTGTATAAACATGGGCATCGACAACGGCACGGTTTTGAAACTGAGCCTGAGCATAAGCCCGAGCTTCAGCCTGTATTATATGTACAAATACATGTTCATAAAATATACATTAATCGACAACCCAAAAAAAGCAAAATCAAGGCTTTGATTGATTATTAATTACCTGAGTAGATGATTCGCCCACAGGTTGAACAACGTTTGACGTATTATAACTAGCATTAAAAAAATCCCAAAAGATAGACCACCAGTCACCCAAAAACCCATCAGGAACATTAAACCCTAACAACCAAAATCAATATTATGACAATAGTTCAACCAATATATATATATATAGATCATAGGGTCTTGCCCAGTGGTTATAACATGCTGTCTATATGTGGGAATCTATCAAGTAGGTAATTTACAGGCACAGTCCATATATATATATATATATATAAAACTAACAAATAAGTAGAAAGTAATAGAACCTGGAGGGAGGTCAGTGATACCGGCCTCTGTGGCGAATATTTCCGCCGTTTGATTCATTCTCATTTTTCTCATATGAAAAAGCATAAAAATATGCAACCTGAAAAAACAAAAGTAAAATAAAATAACGTCATTGGGTTGGGCTTGCTTGAAATTGGGCCTTTTAAAGCCCAAATTATGTTCATTTTTATGTTTATAAATTATAATAGAGTTAATTACATAATTGGTCCCTGTGTTTGTTCCAAAACAACGGGTCCAGTCCCTGGGTCGCAATTCCTTCGGACCCAGTCCCTGGACCCTATCTTTGGTTGCACGTCTGGTCCCTCCCACTAACAATCGTTAAAAAATCCCGTTAAATACATCACATGCCTGGCACGTGATGGGTAATAAGGTAATTTCGCCTACCCGTGCTAAACCCTCTATAAAACCGATTGACTTCTCCGATACACCTTCAGATCCAGATCTGAAACCGAATCAATCCTAATTTCATTTTCATTTACATTTTCATTCGGTTTCGGTTTCGGTTTAAGTTCGGATACAATTTGTTTATCCTGATACACAATCATTTCCGGTCCGAGAACCGGCGGTACATCTTCAGTCACATTATTCAAAATTTCTTCATACAAATTAGCTCCGGTTTCACTTACAGAGATACGATTTCCTAGACCGGATTTCATTACTAGAGTTAGCACAATCACGTTACCGATTACGAAAATGAAAAACGGACTAACGAGAACAGAGAGAATCAGCCGGAAATAGTTACAAAATACTCCGATTACGAACGGTAATCGAGTCGATATCCAGGAAAGTAAAACTACAGCTAAAAACAGTTCGATTAAACGAAACATGTTTGCGATTTTGCGAAAGCGACGGTATCGGAGCATCGCGTTTGCTTTCTCTACCTTTACGGTATGGATATCGAAAACGTCCATTGGATTTTAGGTTTAATTTGAAGAAATTTGTATTTTCCGGTAGGTAGTTAGGATTCCGGTGACGGAGAAGGAAAGTGAACGGTGATCGGTTGTTCTGAATAATTGGATATTTTGCGGGGTGTTATAGAGGGTTTAGCACGGGTAGGTAGGGCCCACATTTGCTTTTAAAAGGGGGGCGAAATTACCTTATTACCCATCACGTGCCAGGCTTGTGATGTATTTAACGGGAATTTTTAACGATTGTTAGTGGGAGGGACCAAACGTGCAACCAAATATAGGGTCCAGGGACTGGGTCCGAAGGAATTGCGACCCAGGGACTGGACCCGTTGTTTTGGAACAAACACATGGACCAATTATGTAATTAACTCTTTATAATATAATGTTTATAAAATTAAGAGTTAATTACATAAATCGTCCTTATAGTTTATCTAAAATTACGGATTTCGTCCCTAAGTTTAAAACATTGCATAATTCGTCCACTTTTAGAAACTAATTACCGTTTTCGTCCCTAAAATGGATGTCCGTTAATAATTTCCGTTAAAATTATCGTTAACTAATTTCATATTTCGTCCCTAAAATGGATGTCCGTTAGAAATTAGGGACGAAAAACGTAATTAGTTTCAAAAAATGGACGATTTATGCAACATTTTAAACTTAGGGACGAAATCCGTAATTCAGAGTAAACCATAAGGACGATTTATGTAATTAACTCTAAAATTAATTTTAACTCTAAATATCATGTTTATAGTATATATTAGTTGCGGAAAATTATACGAATAAAATTACATATAAAACTAATATTATTCATATCTCATACATCAAGTAATATATATTAACAGAAGAAAAGAAAAACATCAAGATTAAAACTGAAAAAGAAAAATTTAAACACGTCGATTTTTTTGGTATAGAGCAACTATGATAAAAAGAAAAGTTTTCTCAAAAAAAAATATATTATAAATCAAAAATTAAAATTAATGAAACTTAATTAAGATAACTCAATAATCAATTTCATAGATTTGAAATTTGATGACCCCATCCCTTAAATATATGGGCTAAAGGTTTGTGTATGCTTCCAACTTGACACCGAATTCTATTGTGTACACCGGATTCAGAGATGTTCTATTGAGTACCACCACGTGACTATTTTATTCTTTTGAAGACACAAGTTACCTTTTATACCGGTTGCCCGTTCCCATTTGCCACGTAGGATGACAGATATCTTTTTCTTTTACCTAAAATTACTAAAATATTCCTTTTTATAATTTATTCATTTTCTAAAATTAAATTTAGTTCTATTAATCCCTAATCAAACATAAATCCAAACGTAATCAAATCTCAAACTCAAAACTCAAAATCAAATCATTCTTGAAAGGATTATTTACACACTCAAATCCCAGATCTTCAAATCCCAAATGAAAACTCACAGTGACTCATAGCCAATCAAATGATAACACTTAAATATAAAAAGTAAGAAATAAAGGATGCTTAAACACTTGTAAATTGTGCTTTATGTATTGTAAAATTTCATGAATGTACAACTAAAAAGGCCCATGGTACAACCAAGTTATGACTAACAAAACACTAGTCAACGCAACTGCAATTTAGATGGTTATGGAGGTTATGGCGAGGGTACGATGGTGTCTAGACGCCGGTGGTTATGGAGGTCCGGCGAGGGTACGACGCCGGTGGTTATGGAGGTCCGACGAGGGTACGACGCCGGTGGTTATGGAGGTCCGGCGAGGGTACGATGGTGATAGAATTCCGGCTAGAAAGGTGGCGGGTAAATATCTATGAAAGTGATTGGCCGATGACAAACTCCGACGAGCTTTGTTGGGTGAGATCTGTGAAAGTGACAAAGAGAGAAGAAAAAAAAGGAGCATGAAGGTATTATAAGATGATGAAAGGAACGATGATAAGTATTATAAGATGATGGGTTTGGAAGATGTTGTTATGCCACCAATGAGTTTGATTACTAATATTGCTAGAGGGCCTGGGAAAAAAATTTGTGGTTATATGATTGTGTGTGTGTGTGTTAATTGGGTGAAATGTGTGTGTGAGAGAGGTAATCAATGTGTGTGTGTGTGAGAGAGGTAAAAATATGTGGCAGCTGAGTTGGACAATAGTCAACTGCTATAATCTTACGTGGAAGCTTAGGTGGATGGTAACTTGTTACACATAGATTTTTGTAGGTAAACGGTTACCTTGTGTCTTCAAAAGAATAAAATAGTCACGTGGTGGTACTCAATAGAACATCTCTGAATCCGGCGTACACAATAGAATTCGGTGTCAAATTGGAAGCATACACAAGCCATTAGCCCTAAATATATCGAGTAGAAAATGGACCAAAACATACTTTTTTGTAATCTATATATATTATTTAAATTATTTTTTTGTCTCAAATAAAAAATCAGAAAATTTTCATTTGGTGTTCAAAACGATACAAAATCACAAGTAGACTTCATTTTTTACAAAAAATTATATTAATAAACAACAAAAGATTTCAAGGAATAATACAAATCAAATTTATCATTGAACTAATTATTTCTCTCTTTTTCTTTTTAAGTTATTAAATTTTGTCAAATACATTGTAAAATGGAATAATAAAGGAAAAAATAATTTAAATAATTTTAAACGATAATTTGCGAAGACCATATTCGTTTACAAAATTTAGATTGGATGTTCAAAAATAAAATTATATTAAACAATAAAGAAGAAAACTCACATAAGCGAAGCGTCGGAGTCCATAGCAAAATAAGAACCGATTTTTGAAATAATGAACAATGAAAAATGAAAGAGATTCAAGCTTATAAAAAGAAAATCGTAATTGTGAAAAAGAAAGTAAAGAGAGGAAAAGAAGAACATTAAGAAATAGTAAAAAACAAATTTTCAAATCCAATTACAAAATTACACAATATATTCAAATTCAATGCTAACATATTTTAAGTTTTAATAAAAGTTTTAATAATTAATACATTAATACATTTACACACAGATTAATTAATATGCATTTAAGCTCAGAAAAATCTAATTAAAATACATGACTAATAATTTGCCATGTTGTAATAAAGAGGAAAACAATTAATAAAGATATTAAAATTAAAAAGTCATAAATGTTATCTTTTTTTCAATTAATTGCATTTAAGTTTCATACATCTTATCTCATAAAATTAAAGAACAATGGTCCATGAAAATGAAAAAAAAAAAAAAATCAAACTTAGAAACAGAAAGTAAAAAGAAAAGAAAATTAAAGAGCATTTAGAGATAGAAAAAAATATATATATATGTATTATTGTAATATGCTAGCATTGAATGTGAATTTATTGTTTAATTTTTGTAATTGGATTGGAATATTTGTTTTTTATTATTTCTAAATACACTTTTTTCTATCTTTACTTTCCTTTTTAATATCACAAATTTATAATTTAAGCAGAAATTTCTAACAAAAATAAAATAATAAATATCAAATGATTATGACTATGCTAAATCATTTTCGGTTAAGCAAATAAAAATTGAACAATAAAAACTACGATATATTTATAAACCATAACTTTTGAGATTTATGTTGTCAAAATTTAAAGAATAATAATTAATAGCATTTTACCATATTAATGTGTCTAGGCAAATGTTTGAAACATTTAACATATATTAATTAAAATTTTAATTTTCTTATATAATTAATGTCATTGCATATGAATTTATTATGTAATTTTGTAATTCGATTTGAAAATATTTGTTTTTTTCCATCTTTAAATGATATTTATTTTTATATTTTTACTTTCTTTTTTCTAAGTTGATTTTTCAATGACATTAATTGCATTAATACATATTCCATTTACAAAATTACAAAAATTGCAGTTATTCATTTCCATTTAATATATTTTTTACAATATAAAAGAACTTAATTTTTAATTAATATATATTAAATGTTTCAAATATTTGCCCACACACATTCTAGAAAATCCATAAAATTATTATTAAATAACGTACTTTTTATATGGTTATTAAGTAACATAACTTTTATTATGCTTGATTAATTATAAAATGATTTCACATAGTTATAATCATTTGATGTTTATTATTTTATTGGCTTTACTCTTTGATACTTAGAACATTCGTAATGACATCTGTAGAAAAGTTTATAGCCAACATAGAGTTTATAAAAAAAATTAATACATTATTTAACCAAGTTCATAGTAAAGTACATATAGTAAGTTTTAAAAGTTTATGCACATCAACTATTAGTTAAATTAAGTATAATCGATTTATAAATTTGACGAAGTTTATAGAAGTAAAGTGATAAGTTTAATAAAAATAATAGTTCATAAAAAGTTGATATGAGATGAGGTGACGCGGATTTGAGCCTCATGACGTCCATAACATTAATAATAAGATTGTTATATTCATTTTCTATCAAAAGTTTTCATGTCATTATTTTTCTTTTTGATTAAAATAAGTGTAAATTTTTAAACTTTTAACCAATTGAAACTAAAAAAAAAAAAGTAAAGATAACATCTTAGAGTGACTTTTCTAAAAATGTATGTCAATTACATATATTTTGTGACAAAGGGAGCGTATCCTCCATCCTCACTTAAGCGTCCATATATAAAAAAAAAAATATGTACTTACAATCGTATCCGTTACAACCTTCACAGTTGGTACTTCACTCTATAAAGTAGTTGGTCGTTGAAGTTGACTTCTTGTACTAATACCTTCGTGAGGATCACCAATGATGTTTTCTGTTGGAGACTCGTATGTATTCTTGACCGAGGAATTAGTTCATGATCAATTGAAGATTCAAGATTCGTCATGTCTGCACTTGTTTGACCATTTTCAGTTACGGCCTCAGCTTCCTCTTCATCACTTTCTGAAGAATCTTCCTCAATCTGATCTTGAGCGGTTTCGTATTCCTATTATGAACTCTGGTATGTGTCATAGACTACTGGTTGAACATTTGTTGGAACTGGTTCAAGCTATATTACAAGCTCCTGAGATGGAAGTGGAGTGGTTGCAGATGAAGATAGTGAAGATAGTCATCATCAAACTTTCCCCCGTCCATCCAAACTACTCCACTTCCATGTTGTAGAAAAGACATTCGGCACATAATTAAAAGATTTGAACAATGATTCATAATGAAAGTCGACATCTATTGTGAGACACTTTCTCCTAAAATCCTTTTAACAAGAAGATTAAGACGCGTTGTAAATTCGTCTTTCATTTAAATTCAAAATCTGTTATTTACTCTTATTTAATATTTAGTTTATGAAACCTTATATTTTTTCCAAGTTTTAATTTAATGACTAAATTATCTTGTTTACTTACATCACCAAATGGAACAAAAAAAAGTAAGAAAAAATTTAAACAAGAAAAAAAATGTAACGACTATACCAAATAATCGGTTAATGCATAATTATGCCATCAACAAATGTGGTATTAACCATACTGGTGATATATTGTTCAAACCGGCATTTAACATTATTTATTGACATGTAATTCGATAAATGTTTTCTATTACTCAAAGAGTTGGCATGAACGACACCAGACCACCAGTGCAACATCCACAACTCTTTGTCTACGCCAATACCATCACCAATAACAACGTCAAACACCACCATCGACATCATAGTTTCAGCTGGTAAATTTTTATTGCTATGAGTTATTTTTTTTTACTGAAGAAAATACTAAGGAACAAAAAAAACACTGAAATAACATAAACTATATAAACATGAACAACAAAAGAACATGGCCCTGTTGCTGTGAGTTATTTATACAACCTTTTTCTTATTAATCTAAGTGATCTTCGTATAGCATGTATACATAATTACATATGTAGCTTTTAACAGATGCATGTTAGATACATCAATGTAGAATACAAAACAAAAGTAACATGCCATCTGCCAACAATTCGATTGCCAGATGTGTTATGTGGAGCACAAATTTTGGCGTGGGAAAGACATGCATTCTTAAGATTACTAATTCACAAAAATCTCATACCTCTATTTGCACAAAAAGAAAGAAATTTCAGGAAAAAACAGAAAAGGTTAAGATATTTGAAGACGACGAAGTTAAATAATAAAAGAGAAGGTTTAGTATATCACCTGATCACCAAGTTGCATATGTTGAAAAAAAAACTTAACGCGTTCTGCCAAAAAGAAAACTGAGGGATTTTAACTGCTATGATTACAAAGTTAGAGGGAATTCCTCAATTTCCTAATACAAACACTATATCTTTTCAATCCAGCCTATGTAGAGGTGGTAACTGATCTGGTGGGGTGGGGTGCGGTGGCGGTTTTATGCCAAAAAAATATATCATTAAATTAATTAGTAGTATAGTTCGACTTAAGATTTTGTATGCATTGAAATACTTTCAGTGACTTTTGCTTCACTTGACCGGTTGATTATATAGCTAAAAGAATTTGTTGGCCCTCTCAAATCTTTAAAGATTAAAGCATAACCCAAATTGACCCATTCCATAAGTAAATGGTTGAAATTTCCATCTTTAAGTCCCTCTGTAATAAAGCATAAAAAGTAGCAGGAAAATTATGAATTCTACGACTTACCTGCATTGCCCAACTGTTCAGAGATGCACTTCTCTGGAGAAATCCACAGGGATCTTTAGAATCACCTGACCTAAACAATTCAGTCTGGTTTTAGGCCTGTTCAGGTACGTTAAAGCCAGCACAGAATACAACCACCATTAACATATTACAACTTAAAACACAAATAGCGACCTTATTCATTGTCCATGTTAAAACATTAATGCATCTGCTATAACTAACTTTATGTCTTTGTTAGTCTAAGACCCGGACTCTGGCAAATGATTAAATGGAAACTCACCTCACCACCTTCATATACAAATATAGATAGATACACAAATTTGGATGTGGTACCTTCTATATCAATTTAAATATATAAGTTCTTCTCGTATGGGCAAGAGCTTGGCGAGTTATCATTCTATTATTGACCTGAGGCCGAATATAAGCCTGACGAAGACATAAAACAAAATAAAATCATATAAGCACGAACAATAAATAATTAAGATGACTTCAATCATCATATGTCTACGCATTTTGAGCTGTTATACTTTTCAGCGTTCATCATGATCTTTCTTTTAAAAGATTGTTGGTGAATATACTTCAAAAATATCACTTAACAGATCAAACATTGCTAAATTCTGACAAAAACTTCAGCTGATTCATTCATGCACATTATTTCCATATGACGAGGCACACAAATTGCAGATAACAAAAGAGATAAAGAGAGAAAAAGAACAAAATACTGCAGACATCATAGAACAAATACGGCTCTTGGAAAACTTGAAAATAAGTATACATACCGAGTAAGTGAGTAACCGTGCCTGAATCATGATTCTGTTACTCGCACAAGACATCTTTCTCTGATGCTTAATGTCACGGGGCATTACCATCCTACAACAAATAGATTAAAATGGCATCAGGGAATACGTTCATGGTAAGTTTTACACTCAATTACACAAAGAGAAGATATAGATATTCATCTAAATAAATTAAATTATCTATTACCAATCAGAAGTGATGACCAATTCAGAGTTCATTAAATAATAAGCATATTGTAGCACATAGTAATTGCATTAATATGGCTCAATGACTAAATAGCAGATTAGATGGAAATGGAAGTAGATAGAACAGTACGTCACAGACGGATCTGATTTTTAGAATACTGGACTTCATATACGGAATAGTGTTGAAAAAGGAGCTTAGCTAGTTTCTAAAAATTGGTTACACACATAAACTTCAGCTGGCAAGCTTTTGGACACGAATGGTTGTTTACTGTATTAGTAAAAAATAAATTTCCTCTGGAGTGAAAAGAAAGAAGAAGTATGACTCGAAATGAAATCTTACTTCTAAACACATATTATTAGGACGGACTACGGCCACTATAATAGCCTACTATTAAAACAGGTTAAGGCTCTCCGAAAGTCTAACTTAATCCTCAACTCCCATTTTGTTCCTTTCATAAACATGATATAACGGTTCAAAGAGTTTTTAATATTCATATAAAAAACCATCTAGATGAAGCAAATGAAGAAACAATATTTTCCATAGATTTAAGCCAACAGAATGATTTGCTTAATCTCATGTTATAAGAAATAAATGACTCCTTGTTACAAACCCCAATTATTAGAACGGTCTAAGGCTCCCCATAAATCTAACTCAATCCTCAACTCACATTTTACACTCTTATAGGCATGATATAACCATTCAAAAAGTTATAATATTCAAATATAACACCCTCTAGAAGTTAAGCAAATACAGAAAAGGAATGAGTTGCTTAATCTCGTGTTTATAGGGAATAAATGACTCATTATTACTAAACCCCAATTATCAAAACGGATTAAGGCCCATTATTAAAGCTTACGTATTAAAACGGGTCACAACTCCGCCACAAGTCTAACTCAATCCTTAACTCACATTCTGTCCCCTTTACAGACATTTTTAGAGGTTAATAGTATAACCATCAAGAGTATCTAGTATTCATTTAAACCATCATCTACATGAGATGAAGCAAATGAAAAAAATAAAGTATTTTCCATTAATTAAATGATTTACTTAATCTCGTTTATAGGGAACGAGTGACTTCTTAGTACTAAACCCCAATTATAATAACGGACTAAAGCCCATTGTTAAAGCCTATGTATTACAACGGGTCAAGGCTCTCCACAAGTCTAACTCATACTAGAACGGGCTAAGGCCGCTATTAAAGCCTACATATTAATACGGGTCAAGACTCTCCGGAAGACTAACTCGATTACTCGATCCTTAGCTTACATTTTGTCCCTTTTATAGGTATCTTTAGAGAAAACAATATAACCATATAAAGAATATCTAATATTCTTATAAAATACCATCTAGAATCTAGATCTAGATGAAAATGAAGAAACAATATATTTCTTTTTAGATTTACGCCTTTCGAATGATTTGCTTAATCTCGTGGCAAACACGCCCCCGCAGGGGGGGGGGGGGATCTCTTCCTTACTGCCTGCAGCTTTGGGATTACCCCCGTTGCCATTCAGACATTCAAAGAGTATATAATATGTGTGGGGGGGGGAGGGAATCTCTTCCTTACTGCCTGCAGCTTTGGGATTACCAAACCCGCCCTGTTGCCATTCAGACATTCAAAGATTATATAATATTTATATGAACCAAATGAAGAACAATTTTGTTTCCATAGATTTAAGATATTCTTCATAATCTTTTGCATTCTTCATGTCATATAAAACCTTAAATAAGTTATACACGTCGCGTGATGCATTTCCCCTTTACTAATATAGACGATAAATGTAAAACACTATATATAAGGAGCACGTCATCTTGGGGTGCTACGAACCCTCATACACGTAGAATCTTTATAAATCCTGCTCTAACATAAGGAAACGCAAAGAACAAGGATGGAACCTCAAGTAGGTTATCTCAAAGCTCCGGAATAGTAAGGTGTTATGTTGTCAAGAGACTCGGGTTCGAACCTCTTAGGTAAACATCTTCGGATAGTCAGGGAAGAGTTTAAAAACGACCCCGATTATTCAAGTTAGGGGAGTATATCATAGCCAACCAAGGCATTACATAATGTAAGCCATCACGCCAAAAGAAAACACATGTGCAAAAGATGTTCTAATTAACGTTTGGATGTATGATAAAACCCAAATAGTGGAAGATTTGCTTATAATATTTTGGAAATGATATGGAAGAGTTTAAAAATGAGGAGGGAATCTCTTCCTTACTGCATGCAGCTTTGGGATTACCAAACCCGCCCTGTTGCCATTCAGACATTCAAAGAGTATATAATATTTATATGAACCAAATGAAGAAACAATTTTGTTTCCATAGATTTAAGATATTCTTCATAATCTTTTGCATTCTTCATGTCATATAAAACCTTAAATAAGTTATACACGTCGCGTGATGCATTTCCCCTTTACTAATATAGACGATAAATGTAAAACACTATATATAAGGAGCACGTCATCTTGGGGTGCTACGAACCCTCATACACGTAGAATCTTTATAAATCCTGCTCTAACATAAGGAAACACAAAGAACAAGGATGGAACCTCAAGTAGGTTATCTCAAAGCTCCGGAATAGTAAGGTGTTATGTTGTCAAGAGACTCGGGTTCGAACCTCTTAGGTAAACATCTTCGGATAGTCAGGGAAGAGTTTAAAAACGACCCCGATTATTCAAGTTAGGGGAGTATATCATAGCCAACCACGGCATTACATAATGTAAGCCACCACGCCAAAAGAAAACATATGTGCAAAAGATGTTTTAATTAACGTTTGGATGTATGATAAAACCCAAATAGTGGAAGATTTGCTTATAATATTTTGGAAATGATATGGAAGAGTTTAAAAACGAGGAGGGAATCTCTTCCTTACTGCCTGCAGCTTTGGGATTACCAAACCCGCCCTGTTGCCATTCAGACATTCAAAGAGTATATAATATTTATATGAACCAAATGAAGAAACAATTTTGTTTCCATAGATTTAAGATATTCTTCATAATCTTTTGCATTCTTCATGTCATATAAAACCTTAAATAAGTTATACACGTCGCGTGATGCATTTCCCCTTTACTAATATAGACGATAAATGTAAAACACTATATATATAAGGAGCACGTCATCTTGGGGTGCTACGAACCCTCATACACGTAGAATCTTTATAAATCCTGCTCTAACATAAGGAAACACAAAGAACAAGGATGGAACCTCAAGTAGGTTATCTCAAAGCTCCGGAATAGTAAGGTGTTATGTTGTCAAGAGACTCGGGTTCGAACCTCTTAGGTAAACATCTTCGGATAGTTAGGGAAGAGTTTAAAAACGACCCCGATTATTCAAGTTAGGGGAGTATATCATAGCCAACCACGGCATTACATAATGTAAGCCACCACGCCAAAAGAAAACATATGTGCAAAAGATGTTCTAATTAACGTTTGGATGTATGATAAAACCCAAATAGTGGAAGATTTGCTTATAATATTTTGGAAATGATTTTAAACACTACAAAGAGTCCTTTTCCACACGAATCTAATAACCGAAACACTTAATTTGGTCTTGAGTATCAAAACATAATTGAAACCTCAAATCCAGTCTAAATTAATAGAACATAACATAAAATGTTATATTTGGTCTTTTGAAGTACGGAAAAAGTTAAAGAAGATACTAGATTTGAGACTTCAATGGACATCATGTGTTATGGTCGTTCGAAGGTGGTAATTTCCTCACATGTCTCCAATGTTTACATCCATTCTTATCTGTGAGTCTCCGTATTTTCCTTCCCTCTAAGAGATGATATCTTCTTCTTTGCCATATGTAATGCATATGTTATTTACAACATTGCAAGTTTATATATGTTTTAATCAATTAACCAATAGAGTGACTATATAAGTCTTTTATTGTTTTGTTCTTGAAAACACAAGTGTGGCCATTGGAGCAACAATTAAGGCTAGTCTACATGATTATGTTAGGGTGAAGAAATAATCTCTTTGAAAAATGCATCGGAAGGTTACGAACGTAGAAAAGTCGAAGATCTTTGGTGCATTTACCGTCTCTTACGAAAATAACGCACCGCCTCTATCTCATTGATTTAATAGAGTTATACCAAAAGCAACCATCAAACTTATAATATTTTGCAAAAGTAACAAAATATTGTTTGGAGAATCACTAGATTGACTCATTTCTAGCTTGGCATCATGCCAGTTCCATTCACCATAACAAGTGTACTTAATACATTATTGATTTCTTAAGTTGACGCTATGGAGTGAATTAATTACATGATAGACTTCTCAAGTTGAAGTGAAGTATAATCATATTTCTTTCTATAACCAAGGAAGTTGAATGAGTTTTTCTTCTAGAAAGGTGGTATTTAAGCAATGCCTAATGTTGATAGATATGGAAATAAGATTCAAAACATTTCCAAGATTTATTAGCAACTTCATTCTATATTATCATTGAAGATAGTGACACTGAGGAGAAACTACTTGATGCCCTAACAACTTGATTATACATTTTGACTTGATATACTTGTTTTTGGATAAGCAATTTGAAATGAAAAAATCGAACAGGGGAGAGAAAGAGAGATAAGGGGGGGGGGGGGGGGGGGGGGGGGGGGGGGGGGGGGACGGAGGGAGGGAGCAGATCTCTCAAGGAGAGCTACCAAAACCAAGACAAAACAAACCAACCAATTGATATAATAGAATTATTCCACCCCATATTCCATATGGAGAACGATTTAACAGGGGAAAAGACTTCAGAAAAAGTCCCTATCTTTTAAATGAAGCCATCTTTACTAATAACAATTACATAGAAACTCAATTTCTAAAAACCATGGATATTTTGCTTTAATAGGAGTACTACTTTGAACCGTTCATGTATGCTTAAGAGTTCTACTAGAAAATGTCACCAAACAAATGTTATGCCTAATAGTCTAACGACACGATATGTCCAAATAGAGTAGATAGCAAAAGCATAAAGTTGTTTCCCAAACAACACAAAGATCCATCCTCCAAAAATGATTGTAATAGACCATGTTCCACATAAGTCCAAGGTGATGTTTTATTACAATAAACCCCATAAGCAACCCCACTAGGTTCACTAAAGTCTATTCAAATTATAGCATCATAAAGCGACAATATCTTGCCGCTATAAGGTTCAACATAAAGCAAAGGGAAATATAAGTTTTAAGAAGTTATAAGGTATGAAATTGCCAAACAGCATCCAAGAAAATAACTGTATTCAGAGACTTCACCTAGGATGATTGCTTGAATGTTCAGGACCCATCCAACGAGCATCACTCGAGCTAGTATCCAGCTGACTCGGCATCTCAACAATGAGCACAACGAACGGGAACGGATGCATTGTTGTGTGCCTCATGACATAATCAAACGGATAATAAAATCCTATTCCGTTATTCAGCAAAGCCCATGCACGAGCCTGAGCTTGAGCAAAGGCTAGGGCTTGATTATAAACTTGTTGCAAGGCCACGGCATTTGCTTCCGCATGAAGTTGAGCCTCATATAGAGACTCCGCATGAGCTTGAGTCAGCGCCTGAGCCTTTATACGATATATATGCAATCACATTACATATTACATATAACATATTATACAATATAAAATAATACACAATTATTAACAACTGAAAAAATAAAGTTTTTGATTGATCATTTACCCGAGCCATAAATTCGTTCGCAGTAACGCCAACGCTTGTTTGACCATACATCCTTACATTGTAATGCTCCCAGAATAAGTACCACCATTCCTCCAATAACCCATCAGAAAATTGAAACCCTAATAAAAGCAAACCAATATTCAAAACAAATTTATTTAATAACTAGAAATACATATATATTAGAATATAGAATAGATAATTAATATTATATAAAATATGGAATCGGAGTACCTGGAATGGAATCAACGAGCCCGGCCTCACCAATAAATGCATAGGCAGCAGCATTCATATTGTGTTCTATCATATGGTCAAGCATATACAAATGCAACCTGAAAATAAAAATTAAATTAAAAAAGTATAATTTGAAAAAGCCCAATTGTAATAGTCCGAGGCCCGACCCAAATAAAATCGTAACATAGTGTAATATTAAAAAAAAAAAAAAAAAAAAGAAGAAGAAGTTTATACCAAAATCTAGTAAGAAAAAATATAAAATAACATAATATTGTAATAAATAAAATAGATAAATCGTATTTATGGCTTACATTAATTTATAATTTTCAGTCAATGTGAAACATTACATCAAAGATGCAATTACAAATTAATTACTTACCCAAAAAAAATTACAAATTAATTACACATCTCATTTATCTAACGGTCGAGGCAAAATGTGTAATTATTAATATAATTTTGTGAATTTGAAACAAAAATCATATTTGATGTAAACCATAGAATGATTATATAATTTACTTAAAAATATTTTAAAAAAAAAGAAATTCAAAGACTCATACGACACGACTCACTCAGATCTAACAAATAAAACTATTTAAAAGTAAATAACATAAATCGTCCGCATGATTTACGTCATATTATGAATTCGTCCCAAAGTTTATAAATTATATTACTCGTCCATTTAAAAAAATTATTTATGTTTTTCGTCTATAAATCTCAACAAACATCAATTTTAAAAACGAAGTATGTAATTAATAAACAATGATTTCTAGCGGACATCAATTTTAAGAACGAAAATCTCAATAAAGTTTTTATAAATAAAAAACTAATATTGTAATTCACGCTAACCACATAAACCGTTTATATAATTTACTCCTAATTCACATTGAAGCAATTACAATATAAAAATGAAAGGTCCACTAGCCTACTAGGCTAACATCGGTCTCTTTTTAGACCTTATGATTTTCTTTAACATGGACCATCATGATACAAATACAATTAACAGATGTTGTTATAAAATTATAAATTTATTTAACGAGTTAAAGCTTGAGAACTAATAAATGCTCATCAGGTAACTAAAATTTGGTTAACACATTTTGTGAAAACCTATTCAAAAAATAGAATAAACCATGATAAATTTATTCGAAAAGTTTAAATGTATTCACACCCTTAAAAACATTAATCAAGAACATTTAAAGTGTATAGAGATATAATTGTTTGGAAAATCAAAGAATTTTTTCATACGAATTCCATTAAAGAGTGAAGGAGAAAACTCACATTTCTAAACTTCCAGGATTCACATTTGAATCCATATCGAAACGTATTCCCTGAAATTTGTTAACGAAATAAAAATATGTAAAATGAGTTTTGTTAAGTAGAGTAAGAACAAATATTTTTATTATACCTTTGGCTACAGAGCAACGAAACAGGTAAAGCGGAAAAAAATGAAAGAAAAATATCTAAGTTTAGAGAAAGAAAGATCAATGATATTGATTACTCTTTGATTCAAATTGAATTGTGAAAAGAAAAATGAACAAGGAAAAGAAGAAAAGAAAATATTAATGATAGAAAAAAACAAATATTTAATTACAATAAGATACACATTTAATGCCAAAAAAAAATTAATGTAATTTAATAAAATCTTTGAATACGTATTAGTAAGAAAGTTTAGATCTTAACATTATAAGTAATTGGATTTTTTTCTTTATTGAATAATTATGTGCTTTAAATTTTATCTTATTAAAACATGAAAATCCCAACTTGTTTCCAATTAAATTTACGAGATACAAAGTTAAAATACCAAAACCTATTATAACTTGGCAAAATAATAAGGTGAGTTTTTTTTTAAAGAAAATGAGAGAGGAAATAATTATTAGAAATGGAAAAAATATTAAAGTATATTATTTTCTAAAAAAAAGTTGCATTCATTATCTTCTAAATTGCATTTGATACACATTTATTGTAAATGTTTTTTTCTCTCACTTTTATTTAATACATTTATTGATAAATATAAAAATTTGAATTTTAATTAATGTATATTAAATGCATATATTATGTGTCTAACTAGATTATTGTCCCGCGATAACGCGAACAAAGTAAAAACTTGATCGTAAACTATATGTTTATGCAGATTTTAAATTATTATTAGAAGACAATGTTACACGTATAATAACATATATACCTTTACTTTTATACAAATGTTGTTTATAGTTATAATAACATATATAACTTTACGTTTATAACATATACACTTTTACGTTTATACACATGTTATGTTCTTTTGTATTAGAAGATTTTATAATAACAATAAGTTATAAAATAGTTAAAATTGAGCTATTTTATAAGTAAATTAGAATTATGTTTTTTTTATTTTAGTGGAGCTATAACTAAAGAGATAATGTAATTATGTATTGTAAAAGAGTGTAAAATGAAAATAGTCTTTGATGACATCATCAATTTGATCTAACGGCTGAGATCAAATATATTAATCCATCTAAGGAACCTTATTCCGCCATGTGGCATTTAAAACAACTCTTTTATTATATATTAAAGATTAAAGATGGATCTATTCTAACAAAACTCTATCAGTAACAAAACTACCATTTTTATATGAAACTTTAACTTTTTAATGTTGTTTAATTTCTAAAAAAATGTTTTGAAACTCTAATTAAATTTATTTATTTAATTCTTTAGATGACAAAACTAAAATAGTTGTAGAATATTTTCATATGCCCATGATTTTTCTTTATGTTAAAAATAAAATAAAACGTTAGAGAAAGCATCCATAACTTTGTTATCCCTTCCACTCCAATCCAACGCCATTTCAACTTATTTGTTCATACACTTTCTATTTTCTTCTTCTTACTTTTTCATTTATGGGAATATAAAAAAAATTATTTATTTAAAAATACTCAATACATTTTGACTATTAGTTATTGTGAATTTAAATATGTGTTGACCCGATATTGGTGGTTAAGTGGTGAATGAATGAATTTTTTTTAAAAAGGTTGTTCCGACTTTTATTGTCTTAAACATTTTTGTATGACATTTGTTTTTAGAATTAATCACCAGAATAATCGTCTATCACTTACATTTTACAAAATAATCACCTGATTTGCGACGAATTTCTCGCGACACTTTATCGTCGCGAGAAATACATAAAACAAAATTAGACCAATAAGAATCACACACGTCGTCGTGAAAATGAATATTGAGGCGAGAAATGAATAGTGTCGCGACAACGTGTCGAATTTTTATTGGTATAATTAAAATATGTGTACTTTCGCGACGAAAAAAATATGACGAGAAATCTATCGCGAATTAGGTGATTATTTTTGTAAAGTGTAAGTGATAGGTGATTATTTTGATAATTTGTTTTTTTTTTTATAAAAAAAGAAAATTAAATTATGTTTAAATTATCTAAGTTATGAAAAAATGGTTGCTTAAAAAACTTTGTAACTAGTATATTACATAACAGCAAAAATGTAAGATGTAACACTTTGAATTGTTTGATCATTATACGTTAACTACACACTCAAATCATGTGAGGGATTTGTTTTGAAATTATAACACACATTTTTATTTCAATAACTCATCATGCTTATTACCCAAGGTAATGAGTTTTCATATGACCATTATGTGTTTTGTTTGTATGAGGTAGATATGTGATGTCATAAAGAAGATACAACCAATACAATACGTATTTTTCTAAACAAAATAAGAATTTGAAACTAACAAAACATACGAATATGTGATGAGTTTCTTATAAAGTAAAACATTGATATACTCCGTCTATATGTTTAAGAGTAATGATATACATCTTTCTAAAATCCTTATAGCTTTAAAATTAAGAGATTTGTGAAAATTTAAAGAAATAGAATAATAACTTATCTAAAGTTTATATAAAACATAACTAGTAGAAAACTTGCGCAATGTTGAGGAAAAGAAGAGCAAATTACTAAAATAATCACCTAACACTTACACTTTACAAAAATAATCACCTAATTCGCGACGGATTTCTCACGACATTTTTTTTGTCGCGAAAGTACATATATTTTAATCAGACCAATACAAATTCGACACGTTATCGCGACACTATTCATTTCTCGCGTCAATATTCATTTTCGCGACGACGTATCTGATTTTATTGGTCTGATTTTGTTTTATTTATTTCTCGCGATGATAAAGTGTTGTGACAAATTCGTCATGAATCATATAATTATTTTGGTAAAGTGTAACTGATAGGTAATTATTCTGGCGATTAATTCGAAGAAAAAGTAATATGAAAATGATATATTGAAGTTTGTTAGGAAAATTTAACAGAATAATATAAATTTTTCTATGTTTAGATTATTTAAAGAAAAAAAATGTGAAAAAAGTAGTATATATGTATTTTGTAGATCACAAGCAAGAGGAGCACATAGTGGGCACTTTTGTCTTGACATCACATTCATCATGAAAAGTCAAGATTCCATCACCATTCTTTTACTCTTCCCTTGACAACTAACTCTCTCTTTCTCTTTTTTCACACAATCCAACCCAATTACATCATCTGATCCTATATTTTGTTTTTTGATATTCTAAAGTTATAAACTTTTATAACTTTATTCAAGAAAATAGTGAAACAACTTTTATTCAAAAATAGTGAAACAACTATAGCAACTAAACTCATACTCCATTTGATAACAATACATCAACTAATTATTCTTAACAAATTCGATTAATAGGTTTTTTTTATTACTTTTATTCAAGAGGTTGGTTAATGTTAGGTGGTTTTCTATTTACTTCATTGTCTTAGTAACGATGTTTATGTTTATTGGCTTAGTGCATCGTAAACTTTCTCTGTTTTTCATAATTAAAACTTTTATGTATACAATGTTTTAGACACTTGTATTATTACAAACTCATCACATATTCACATGTAAACACTCATATTTTATGTAATACATGAGTCTAAAATATAGTATTATAACATCATTTTGTAAATCACCTTGTTTTTTTTTTTTGTTTTTTTTTTTGTATTACTATGTTTTAGAGACATGTATTATACAATCCATAAGTTTGATACATGAACATGACAAAGTACAACTAACCTCTTATCAATTTAATACAAAATTTAACTTTGAGGATGCTCCAGACTAAATCGAACTTAAGTTATAGGGCTTTAAGATAATAACCTAATTAAAAAATTTCCGTTAGAACTAGTTAGAGCACTCGGCATGATATGAATTCTCAATGAGTTGTGGCCTTCTTATCAAAGTACTCCATACCCACACAACTTGTGTTCTCGGTTATGAGTTGTTATGTGTTATGGGTGTTCTTAGAAGGTTACGGGAGCCATTTTATGAGTCGTGATTTATCATTAGAAGTATAGAACTGACATTAAGTGTAACAGTAAAATGCTAACGTAATTTGAATTACAAAGTTATTTGAATTACCATACCAAATGCTCTTATCAATCATTGTTATAGATAAATAACTCAACACAATTAGATTTTATTGTTATGTGTTAGCACATAATGTTTTCCTTTTTTCATATTCAAAACCTCCTTGTCAAAATTGTACCATAAATTAACAAGACAAAAAATATCATAGTACCAAACTACCACCAATCAATTATCATCAAATCATATCATATCCTTAACTTATTAAATAATCACTACATTACTCAAGAATTACTACAACTTGAATCATCGGAAAATCTCGGTGAAGTCACCGGAAACAAAGGTAACAATTGCAACTCCGACTCCTTCCTCGGAGTACTCACCGGCGACGGATGTAAAAAATACCCTTTTTCCTTAATCGCTTTTTCTTCAGCTTCATGATCCAAATTCGTTACACCACCATTAAACGGGTCGGGTACTAACGGCGTCACCGGACTAAGCACCAAGGCCGGAAAATCAAGAATACTCGGCGACAAAATCTCCGGCGACTTATAACCATAACTATAATTATAATTCCGGGGAACCAACATGTTAAAGTTTTTGAAACTGTTTCTACGTTCATAAAGCTTTGATGGTTTTTTATTATGACCCGTTTTAGTTGGTGGGATTGGGTGGGTGTCGGGTCGGGTGACTTGTTTGATTGTTTCGGATGATCCGGTTAGCATTTGGACTATGTTTTTGAATGATGTGGGGTCGGCTTGGACGAAAGTTGTTGGGTATGGATTGGTTGGGTCGGAGATTGTGACCGGAGTTGATGGTGGTGATGGGTGGTGGCGGGTGGTGGGAGAATGGTTGTTTTTCTCCATTTTTAGAGAGAGAGGAAAATGTCTAGAGAGAGATCGAGAGGTATGACTAAACTGTGAAGAAGATGAAAGGACAATATATATATAATTATAATTACTATAAAAGAAAAAACATATAATATACAAAAATGTTTAAAAAGTTTTAAGGTACCATAAAAGTTAAATCAGCTTATAAGTCTATTATATAAGTCGAACAAACACCCCTATAACAGTAATTGGGGAAATGATATGTCTAACTAATAACAAAGCGTGTTAATACATAACGTTTTCCCTATTGAAACAACTTTTTGTTTTTTAAACTAAGATATACACGTCATAGTCGAACAAATCTTGTGAACATTTTTGACCATCCTAGAATATTATCTACCGGGTTTGGAAATGAACCTCTTAACAGAACATATGAACAAATTGTATTTACAACTAGGCCACCTAAATGGTGATATATACATGTTTCATATGATTGACCATATTCAGTCAATATTTATTAAAGTATAGTTTGATACATTTTATAATATTTTTATGTACTAGTTTATTGACCCGTCTAATACGCGGAGAATTATATCAAAAAATATAATATTAACAATATTCATATAACTTATATAAAAGGATTAATAGAAAGCTATAAGTCATTTAGACAAAATAATTATATTAGCAAATGTGAAGTTAAATAAATCATTTACTCTGTGATTCGGAAAAACCTTATTAAAAATAAAATAATTATAATATATAAAAAAACTAAAAATATTGCGTAAATAGGACGAAAAAAAAAAACAGAAGATTTTTTTTATATGACATGTTTTCCGTTTATATGCAAAACACCCATAAAACTATAAAATAATTTTATTTTCTTTTTATAATATATAAAAAGAACTAAAAATATTAGGTAAATAGGACGAAAGGCAAGAAAACTTAATTTGGTGATCTCCTCCCCTCCCCCAATTAACCCGTTATGAGCAAATGTCATCTATTTATAAGCTCATATAAGCTCTTTAGAAAATTATAGAATTTTACCCAACGTTTCTCAAAATGTTCTATACATTTGAAATGTCATAATAAACATGGAAATAATCCTTTTTGTTGTGCAATATTCTTTAAATCTCTACCATAATTTTAGATTCTTTTTATACTAAAAATGTACATGTGTTTTGAAAAAATATGTTTTGTATTTTTTTAAAAATAATTTAAAATACAAGTGTTAGATTGTTTAAAGTAGAAAAGTTAATTAGTTTTATTTAATTATTACTATTTAAAATAAGGGTTAAATTATTTAAAGTAAATTGATTAAAATGAAATTATTAATAATGTCATCATCAAAATGAACTAATGTTTATATTAAAGTTGGATTTTCATCTAACGGTTACTACTTTGTCAAGTGGTATTTTAGACCTCTCTTTTATTATATATTAAGATAAGATTTGGAATCCATAAGAAAATACATATAAATATAAACAAGATTGATATCTAAACAAAATAATCTACATTGCAAATAATTATTTAAAATTGATTACATGCTTTATTTTGGTTTACCAAAAACTCAAATATATATTTTGAAATCGACCCTCCATTAATATACAATCAAATTTTGCATCAATTATTTTTAGTGACATTGTCACTATCAAAACACATATACTAAGGTCTACGTATACGTTAATTTTCTTTATATACATCGAAGTCTTTAATAGTTAAAACTTACATCAAATAATCAAATACCATCTTATAAGTATAATTTCTTCCTCAAATGCTATTATAATTTATTTACTTTTTTGGTATATTCTCTCATACTAATTGGCATTTAATGGAAAATAATTTCCATTTAATTCTACTTAAATTCTGATTTACTATAAATACTTTTCTTATTCTGGTTTAATTTTCTTAATTATGCGTTGCTAGAAAAAAAGTAAAAATAAATTGAGTAAATAATTATTTTATCTTTGTGATAAGAAAGGACTTTCTGGGACCCATAGGATCTATTCCAATCATATTCTCACGCGCATGCAAAAAAGTGAAAACTACGTGTTTAACAGTAACGGTTTAGGTGATGTTTCGTGAGTTACACCCGCTATAGGAGAGAGTAGGTGTGATGAGAAAGAAAGGAGAACTCGTGACAAAGCCTGGGAATTTCAGCCAAGTAGATGTGAAAAATGTTGTTGGGACCAATTTTAAGATATAAAGTCAAACAAGGTTCCATGTCTCATCCTTAATCATATATTTTTGATTTCTTCGTGTTTTGTCACATTTGGTAAGAAAATGTTTAGAGATGGGTTGAACCAGGTGTTAGAAAAGTTGGGGTTTGATTACTTAGATTTCCAGGAGTCATGATACACTTTCATATATAAACCATTTTGATAATACAATCGAAATTTTAATAGGATAAAATTTTGAATTAACAATGAATTGTCATTCGGCATTTTATTAACCACCAACTCGGGTTTTAATTTTATATTCGGATTTTTGATGTGTTTTTAATAAAGCAATATCAATCAAATAAAAAATTACAGATGGGTTATGCCACTTGGACCCGGCTACCAAGGGCGTTGCCCCTGGAACCTCGTTGTTTAGGGGTTTCGTCCTTTAACAATCAAAATAAATTCAAACAAACGTTCACTCCGCACCATCCAAACTTGTTTAATATTTATCATAATTATATTAGTCAACAAATTTATCTCATTATACTTCAATCATATTTGTGACACAAATCACCAACAGAAGAAACATGATCAACTCTTTAAATTTGGAGGTGGCTAAACGAGGAGTAAGACCACTCCCATCCGTAACACCAATAACACCATTTTTCGCTGCCACGTCACCATAACACCAACTTAACATAACACCACTAAACACCCCCATCCATAACACCAAAAACTGGGACCCACCACTTTTTCTTTTTTCAATTTCTTTCTTTTTCTCATATTATTTTTAAAACATTATTAATAAAAATAAACTTACATTAATATTAAAAAAAACAATACATAGAAATAAACTTAACACGATTACATTAAAATTTTAAAAACCGAAATTAAAACATACATAAATTAAAACATACATAAATAATAGAAATCATTCTCTAAAGCGATAGTCATCAGGAAGCGTAGCAACGTGTTCAACGAGATCGCTTCGAAGAGCATGGTGTACATCACGATCTCGTATCTCTTTCATTACTCGGATTTGTAGTTCGCACCTTTCGTGACTAGTTCGTTGATCTCGTGGTATTGGAGTATAGTATTCCTCGCAGTCACTGATATTAAATTCATTGTCTTCGATGATCATATTATGCAATATGATGCAAGTATACATGACTCGTTTTAGCTTGTTTACCTCGTAGTATCTTCCGACATTTTTTAACACCCAAAATCGGCCTTGTAGCACGCCAAATGCCCTTTCAACATCCTTTCTTGCAGCTTCCTGAAATTTTTTGAACTTCTTACGCTTTTCGTCTGGTGGATGAGAAAACGATTTCACAAATGTTGCCCACTCTGGATAGATTCCGTCTGCGAGGTAATAACCTTTTTCATACGGAGTGTTGTTTACCACGAAATGAGAAGGTGGAGCGGTGTCGTGGAGGAGTTCCGTAAATAGAGGCGAGGCATTCAAAACATTAATGTCGTTGTTAGAGCCCGCGACACCAAAATAAGCATGCCAAATCCACAAATCATACGAGGCAACCCCTTCAAGCATTACGGTTGGGTGGCCATGATCACCTCGTGTGTATTGGCCCTTCCATGCAATTGGACATTTCTCCCATGCCCAATGCATACAATCAATACTCCCAAGCATCCCAGGTAACCCATGTTTTTCTTCATGCTTGGCATAAATACGTTGAATGTCCTCTTGTGTTGGCTTTCTTAAGTAAACGTTAGTATATAAATCACAAACACATCTACAAAAATTATCTAAAGCCTCCATTGATGTACTTTCCGCCATGTGTAGATATTCATCAAATGCATCGGAAGTGATTCCGTATGCTAAAACACGCATGGCGGAAGAACATTTTTGTATAGCGGTAAAACTAGGTCTGCCCGCAGCATCAAGTCGGGACGTAAAATACATAAAGTGACTAGGAAGTGGAAGTTGAGGATAGTTAAGAATATCGTTTACTATACGAAGAAATAGCGGCTTACTCATCCGGTATCTTCGTCTGAATTGCTCCGGTGTGAAAACGCAATCTTCGTTGAAATAATCTGCCATAAGGCGTTCGTTTGCCCCAACTCGATTTCTTCTTATAAATCGTTTTTTAGCCCGAGGGTTTGAGGATTCGATGCGTTCCTCCGCTTCCTCTTGATCGTAAAAAGCCTTTCCGGCAATCTTCGCCATCAACATAATTGTTTCATCGTCGGAAGAGTCGGAATCGGTCAAATTCAATTTGAACGTTCTTGACGACGACATATTTGTGGATTTAGAGAGAAAGAATATGATTTGGTGTGGGTAAAATGGTGTTATTGGTTGGGTATTTATAGGAAAAAAAAGAAAAAAAAAATTAAATATTTTTTTAAAAAAAACTAGCCGTTGCAAACCAACGGTAGAAAAAAATCTTTTTTTTTTTTTATTATTACTACCATTTAAGCATTAAACAAAAAAAAAAAAAAAAAAAAACACCACACAACGCCGCGTTTCTCCGCTAACACCGCCACCGGAAGGCCGGAACAACGGCGTTGAGCCAGCCGTGAACGGCGTTTCCGGTGGCCATTAACGCCGTCTTCACGCTCGGCTGCGAGTGGTCTAAGAGATGACAAAATGTAGATTAAATTAGTATGTAATATGTGACCATGTCAAAAACTAGAGATATTTGAAACAACCATCTTTGAAGATAGCTTAGTCGTAAGACGTCTTGTTGGTATTTTAAGAGACCCGTGTTCGAATCACATGTACTTATGAAGTTTTAACGTGACTCATAACATGGGTTAGTCAAGGATGTGTATTTGTTATACTCATAGGCTTATAACCTCGTACGTAGAAACCAGATCTAGGACCAGAGCCCATTTATTTTGTGTATTTTATTTGGTTAATATTATATATCTTGGGCCATAAACATTAACCCATTTGGCACATATCATTTAAATTTTGGGCTTTTGAACATTCATTTTGTATGCTGTCATCATCCCTATTCCCTACCTATGTCGAGATTGTTTAAAAGAAAAGTAAAAAAAAAAAAAAAAAAAAATGTGAATTTCATCAAAGTCATTCTTATTATATTTAAAAAACTATATATTACTAACATCCAACATAAAATAATAGACTAGCAAGTAAGCCCTTTTGTTGATATTACATTCTTTTTTCATTATCATTTTCTTCATTTTATTTAGAAATCATTTCATTGATCAATACATAATGACATAATTTCGAATATTTTTATAACCATATTTTCTAAAAAAAATGTATCAATAAAAAAAGATACTAACAATAATGTGATGGTATCATAGCAACCTACATTCAATCTTTCCAAAAATACTTGCCATCATTAAAAAGATTTACCTACAAAAAGTTAAATTCTTTGTGTTGGAATCCCATGTCCTTTAAAAACAAAGTTTTTTTTTTAATCAAAGTTATAGTAAGCTTTGAAATGGGAATGTTTGGGGGGAGGTGCCATATTTACTCACCATCATGATTTTACCCACTCTCTTGTCTACATTTGGTGAGACACCACCCTTCATTACTTTCTCACCACCATCTTAAATTTATTTTAATAATGTGAAAATATGAATTTGAATGCCTCATATTTTAGGGTGTTTGTTTCGGCTTATTAAACGAGGTTATTAGTTTATGTAGAAATTTTTCATAAGCTTATAAATTTATTTTTTCCGGCTTATAAACTTATGAAACTGAGTTTATGGCTTATTTAAAGTCATAAGCTCAACTTGATAAGCTCACAAGCCGAAAAAAATGGGCTTATGAACTTATGAAAAATTATATATGCTCATAAACCGGTTATACAAGCCGAAAGAAACACCCCTAGTGTTTTAGCAAAGGAAATGGAGTGTCTTAAAAGGAAAAGAGCCCATGATGCCTTTTGTAAAGAAGATTTATCTAACATATGGGCAGTGTCACTTGGCATAAATATTTGTAGATTGTAAAGACTTAAGTTAGTACTAAAACAATTTTATAAAATATTATGAAGAAAGTTTTATGTAAGTACACTAAGGTGTTTGAGTTAGCTTCTTAATTATATGGCTTATGAGTTAGCAAAAAGATAACTTTTAGGAATGTAAGCTAAGTAGATGACACACTTTTCCCTTGTAAAATAAGGCTAAGCACTTTATAAGCACATGTAGGAAAGTGTTAAGATAAGTTTGTTGCATTGAAAATGCTATATCCTAATAAGCATATTACCATAAAAAGTTAGTCCGACCAATCACCCACTAAGCTTTCTATGTGTATATAGTTCTTATTCGTGGTTATTTCTACTAAAAGACGGGTTAAAATCTTCAATGGATTTGATGTAGATGTTTGATTATAAATTTTTGTTAACCATTGGTAAACTAGATGGATTATAGCATTAAAACACGAGAGCTCGCGTCAAGACTATATTTCGTAGGGTTTCTATTCCATCTTGCCCCTTTGTCACTGGAAAATTTTGGACCGTTATTGTTCTCTTTCTCCTCCCTTTCGGACTCTTATTATATTTTGGATTCTCCCATAACCTACCACTTCAATGGACCTCGTCTACTTTAGCTAAAACAGAACTTTGATGAATACTATATTATTACATATTTTATGGTTTTTTCTTATATGTATAAGTATAATATAAATAACTCCAAACAAAATAGCTAAACCATACATAATTCTTGTTATAGCAATTACTCATGGAGAAAAAGTAGATTTATTCCATAATGATTACCAAGCACAACCTAGCAAGAGCTCATCTCCTTTAATCAAATTACCAAACTACAACTGATCATACATTTAAATCCCAAATCAAATCACTAATAAAGAGAGATAAATCTAATCAACACTTAGCAACCTTGAACTAACTCTTAAACCTCTATGCCTTAATTGGGCATGGTGTTTTCTTAGATGGTTCATATGCAAACGGACCAACAGTGTACACATCAAAGGGTAGCTTTGGCATAGGCAGGATCGAACCACTTGTCTTTGGTTTTGGCTCGGGGACTGGGGTGGCACCCTTGACTCCATAGTGTAGGTTGGTGGGATGGTTGCATTTTAGGTTTGATGACTTTAGCAAAGTAACCTTGCATTTGTGGACTCCATATGTAGTCAAAGTCTTTGGTGGCATGATGAAGAAGAAACCGTGCAAATCGGTTATACCCTTAACCTTCAATGGGTACTTGGTGTTGTTACATGTTAAGAGTACAATAGCTCCTGTAATTAAAACACATTTCATTACTTCGATGGAACTACAAAGTGTTTAGGATGACTTATTTAAAAAGTACATATCTAATAAGCATACCATAAATAGTAAGTAGTTATTTATGGAGTGTGTGTTTTAAGTTATATTTTAGCTTATGATCAAGTTGATTTGTTAAAGTTTATTTTTTATAAGCCTATATTTTCGGCTTATTTTAGGTTTATAAGCTAATTATGTCTTAAAACAGAAATATAAACTCATAATGTAGAAAATAAGCCGAAAAGGGTCGAGACCAAATAAGGTCATAACCCGGACAAAATAGTCTATTTGGTTAGATAAAACGGAGTGAGACTGTGAGAGAATATACCAGCAAGAGGAGTGGCTTCAGTGAGTGTATCAACACCCCTGTACTTGCAAGCTTTGCAGTAAACCATACCCTGGACCGCCACCATCTTCCTTGCTGGTGGTGGTGCCTTCGATGGTGCTGGTGGGTAAACCGGAGCCACGCTTGGTGGGTAGACTGGAGCTTTCACTGGTGGGTGAACCGGAGCCTTAACTGGTGGATGAACAGGAGCCTTAACTGGTGCATGAACCGGAGCCTTAACTGGTGGGTGAACTGGAGCCTTAACTGGTGCTTGAACCGGGGCCTTAACTGGTGGGTGAACCGGAGCTACAGTTGGTGGATGAACTGGAGCTTTAACTGGTGGGTGAACCGGGACAGCTGGTTTGTGGTGGTGACCACCAGGACCCTTGTGATGACCATGGTGTGGTTTAGGAGCTCCGACTGGAGCGTATGTCGGCGCGTGGTGTGGAGCTTGGGTCCAGATCTTACCAAGATCATGAGCATTGATCATTAAACAAGAGCTTAGAACCACAAGTGAGAGTAGAACTCTGAAACCCATTTTGGTTTCAGTGTGTGTTTTTGGTGTTTGTGTGTGTAAAAGAGGTGAAGGCTGGTGGTTGTAATGGTGCTAGAGGTGGTGGTATTTATATAGAAGAAGATTATGTAATTATGTGGAATAAAAATAGAGGTTAGTGGGCCCAAAATGGTAAATATAAAATATAAGGGCTAACGTTTATCATATTACTATTTTTTAAGGGTTGAAAGTGTAAGTATTCTTAAATGCGGATTTTACTATTAGGTTGAAAGTTTTTATGATGAAGTGGTTTTAAAAAAGTTTGAAAAATAATGTTAGTAGATGAGAGAGAGAATTTTGCAAAAATTATATTTTTGAAAATTTTGAATTTAAATGGCTTTTTAACAAATAGGTATACCCATTTTTAATTATATTTTCTTTTATGAATGACTTGTAGTTAGGATTATGTTATTTATTATAAACTAAGACTTTAACCAACGGTTTATTCATTATGCAATCCACAACAACCGTTGCCATCGTTCTTGCAAGGGTTTTCAAAATTTTATCATTACGAGTGGATTTTTACACTCTCAATCTCGATACCTCTACTTGTAGTGAGGGTCATGTTAATTTTCTTTGTCTATTTTTATTTATTATTTTTGAATTTTTCTAAGTGTACTAATTTCGTCACAATTACTCTTAGTTAGTCTCTCACTCCTAGTATCCTTGCACACTCACTTACCATTGTCTATTACTCGTTTCGTTTAAAGTTAACTTTGATTAATAGTTTGAAATGCAAAATAGCACAACAATGTATATGATTCTCCATGGTTAAGTACTTAAGTTCAACTAAAATAGAACTTATATATTAAATTAAATGGATATCTTTTTTTTTCAAACTATTATAAAAACTAGTGTAAATAAAACCACAAACAATATAGCTAAAGCATACAAATACTTGTTATCTCAACTACTTCTCATTGTAGAAAACTAGATTTATTCCATACTTAATTAATACCAAACACAACATAGCAGGAGCTTATCTCCTCAAATCGAATTACCAAACTACTCATACATTTAAATCCCATATCAAATCACTAATTAATAAGGGGAGATATATAAAACTAATCAACACTTAACAACCTTGAACTAATTCGTGATGAAATCAGACCTCTATGCCTTAATTGGGCATGGTCTTTTCTTAGATGGTTCGTACGCAAAGGGGCCAACGGTGTACACATCAAAGGGTAGCTTTGGCATAGGCAAGATCGAACCGCTTGTCTTTGGCTTTGGCTCGGGGACTGGAGTGGCACCCTTGACTCCATAGTGTAGGTTGGTGGGATGGTTGCATTTAGGGTTTGATGACTTTAGGAGAGTAACCTTGCATTTGTGGACTCCATAGGTAGTCAAAGTCTTTGGTGGCATGATGAAGAAGAAACCGTTCAAGTCGGTTATCCCCTTAACCCTCAATGGGTGCTTGGTGTTGTTGCATGTTAAGAGTACCACAGCTCCTGTAATATAATTAATACACATTTCATCACTTGGATGTAACAACAAGGTTAAAAATGATAACGACTCATTAATATGTTGTACATGATACAATTTAAAAAGAAGGAGTGTTTAGGATGACTTATTTAAACATACATAACATAGTAGTTAGTTAGGGAGTCCGTGTTTGTTTTGGCTTATTTTTGAGATTATGATTTAACTTATTTGGTTCAATTCTTTTTTTCTAAAGATAATTTTATCGATTTATTCTGGGTTTATATGTAAGCTTATTATAACTTAAAACACAAAATAAATTAACTCATTATCTGTAAAATAAGATGAAAAATGTGACACGTAGCAAATAAGCTAATAAGCCGCAAAAATAAGCTTATTTGTTTCAGCTTATGTTTTGTTTTTTAACGTATTAAGTGAATATATGAAATGTGTTTTAGGCAATTTGAAATACTCTCTAAAACTTATAAAATAGTTCAAGAAAAGAGTGAGAGAATATACCGGCAAGAGGTTTGGCTTCAGTGAGTGTATCAACACCCCTGTACTTGCAAGCTTTGCAGTAAACCATACCCTGGACCGCCACCATCTTCCTTGCTGGTGGTGGTGCCTTCGATGGTGCTGGTGGGTGAACCGGAGCCACGCTTGGTGGGTAGACTGGAGCTTTCACTGGTGGGTGAACTGGAGCCTTAACTGGTGAGTGAACTGGAGCCTTAACTGGTGCATGAACCGGAGCTTTAACTGGTGGGTGAACCGGAGCTACAGTTGGTGGATGAACTGGAGCTTTAACTGGTGGGTGAACCGGGACCTTGGGGAGATGGAGGTGGGGAATTGGAGCTGATACTGGTGGCAACAGATTATGGGCATTGATCATTGCACAAGAGGTTAGAACCACAAGTGAGAGTAGAAATCTGAAACCCATTTTGGTTTCAGTGTGTGTGTTTTGGTGTTTGTGTGTGTAAAAGTAGTGTAGGTGGTGGTGGTAATGGTGGAATAGGTGGTGGTATTTATATAGAAGAAGATTATATGATTTTATAATTATACGACTTAAAAATAGAAGTTAGTTGGACCAAAATAGTAAATATAAAATACAAGGGCTAAATTTTATCATGATGCTATTTTAAAGGGATGAAAGTGTAAGTATTCATAAATGCTGATTTTACCTTTAGGTTAAAAGTTTTTATGAAGAATTTTTGAGTTTTAAAAAAGTTCGAAAAAATGTGTTATTAACATGTGAGAATATTACAAATGGTTTAAAACGAATAGTGAAATTATGACTTTGGAATTCTTTATATATAAATAACTTTTTATCAAATAGGTATTATTCACTTCCAAATTTATTTTCGTTTAGGTCGACTCGTAACCGGTGAACATAAGTCATAGCAACATTGATTAAGGCTTGTTTTGTTATTTTGAAAGCAAAAAATATTAGAGCCTTAGTGGTGTTGAAAGCTAATACAGTCTCCATAACTTTGTGGTAACGATTAGAAGTTATATAAAATGTATGTTAAAAAAAAAGAAGCATCGAAGGTCGTAAAACAAAAGCTAAATGAAACAAATTTAAATAGACTAGTGAAGTACGTCTTAATGGAAAAGAATTAGTCTTTGGACTGGTCACTGACACTAATAAGAGAGAGATCCTTGTTTTTATTCGGAGGATAAAAGAAAAAGAAAAAAATTCCAAACCATATAACGGGGTGTTTGTTTTGGCGTATTAAGGCAATTTATAACTTATGTAATTTTTAAGAGTTCGTAACTCATTTTTTTCGCCTTACGAGTTTATGACTTTAAATAAATCAGAAGTTCAACTTAATAAGATAATAAGTTTCAAAAAATAAGTTTATAAGCTTATTAAATGTGATATAATCTCATAAATTCGTTACATAAGTTAAAACAAACACCCCCTAAAAGTTATTAAACACCCAAAATTTAGTTTAAACAATACATTTAATAGTTAAAAAAGTTACGATTTTATATAGTATATGTTTGACGCAAATATCCTTAGCTGAAAGTTGAAGTTAGAAATATGTGGAGTTTTTTTCTTTTATTTAAGAGTAGCGTTTCATTTTGAAGGCCTTTTTAGTTTTTTCTTTTTAAATAAAAGCTAAAACTCCACTGCTATAACGAACTTTTTTTTTTTCTTCCTATAAACTTATTTTCTTTTCAAAGTGAAAATTCTAAAAGCCTCAAAAATCTTGTTTGCAAAATGCCCATAATGTGATAATAATTTAATATAGAGATTAATATTTGAAAATATATTTAATTTACTATGATAGAGTTGGATTATATTTCAAACTAATTACCTCTTCTGTATATTACTATCTTTTAATTAAAATTAAAATAAAAAAGGTATTTTGAGAAGAAGCGGAGCGGGTGAGATTTATCATTTATGGGTTATATCCAGAGTCATTAAATGTTGATGAAGAAATATGAAAATGTGGCGGGATTCCTGCTTTTGATTCTTTTTCACATGCTTTAACTTCACACTTTCTATCTATTTTTTTATTTTTCATTATTCTATGTACCCATGTAGGTATGTTAAAATTAGAATGTGATTTCAACTCGGGACCATATTGAATGATCTTTGTAAACTGTCTTCAGGGTACTTATTTTTTATCGTTGACCGCTATATAGGCTAAGAAAAGTCGGGATACCTCTCATACCACGTATGTTAGGTTAAGGTCACAAAACTTGCTTAAACTCGTTTAAGATCAACTGAAATTAGAATTTTAACAAAATGAGACCAAGTTGTTCAAGATTTTTACTTACACTTAAATTTTAATCGTTCTAATATCCAAATTTTGGAACTTTTCATTATTGTGGTCAAACTTTTTATTCAAGGATTTCGATTTCAATAATAAAATATTTTTTGAGCCACTAAAATATCACCAAAAGTAAATGTATCAAGTTAAAATTAAACTTAGTATTTATTAGGGTTGTGTAACCGGATCGAATCGGACTGAACCTAGTCAAATCAAGACCGACCTGAGACCGAAAGTAGAAAAAAAAGAGGACCGCACACTAGACCGGTTAGATTCGGACCGGTTCGGTTTTTAGTTAGTCAGGTCGGTTCGGGTGGTCGTCGGACCGAAAATAGGTATTCAGAAGAAAAAGAAAATAAAAATAAAAATGAATTCTGAGAATAATGAAAACCGATCCGGACCGGACCGGCTCGACCCGGCCCGCATAATAGATTTCGGTTCGGTCTTCGGATATGGTTTTTAAGGTAATTTCGGGTATCGGGTCAGCCCATGCCATACCCGTGTCTACCCGATAAACTGTTTTTTTTTATATATAGTCAAAAAATTATAAATAAAGTTGCCAAGTGTCGACCCCATGGTGGTCAGGTCTCAAAATGACATCTTACCACTCTAATACAATCAAATGTTGTAAAAGAAATTGAACATATGGTATTTATTAGAAGAGTCTCACGAAATTAACTATTTAACCTAATTCCCAAACATAAAAACCCTATTTTCAATCAAAACTTCCATGAAGCAGCCAACGCAGGTTTTTCAATCACTATTTTTCAATCAAAAACTTCTAAAAACCCTATTCGAATTATTTCAACACATAATCATCAAATCGCTGCTTCATTATCAATTCGTACGTCATCATCAATTCGCAATATTTATTAAAGATTCGAATTTTCATCTTTTTTTTTGTTTCTTGATTTCTACTTTTTAAACAAGAAATTAAAACCTATTTATCAATACCAATCTATCAATAAATATATAAATGTTTTTGGATCATGAAACAATTGTATGTAAAAGAGAGCAAACCAGATTTATTATCTTATGTGATGCGAGTTTTATGTAATTTTAAACTCTTATCAGCCAAATTTAATTATATAGACTTTGTATTTAGTTAAAGTTATATTGTAATAGTTATGATAGCCAAGATTTATAGTACACTAAAATATTAATAACCTAATTATGAATTATTTTGATATTATCCATTACCCGTATAATAATAATAATAAACCAAATGTGTGTTAATGATCTTGGGATTTGATGATCACGTGCCAAGGAATTATGGGTCATGTGATTGTTAGCAAAAGTCATCTAACCAATAGATCAAGACCATAAAATCATGCATCGAAAACAATTCTTAAATATGGATCGAAAACATATAATATTCAACTATAATTATTTAATTTAGTATAACTTTCGAAACAATCTATCTACTAGAACTTCAAAGTAACAAATCGAAGATGAACTTGTTCACATAAACTACCACCGACAAAATAAGCACCAAAAACGAAAGGTAGATTCTATAGTATTAGATTGTTCATGAAAAGCTATTTATAGACTAAAATGCAGAGACGGTTATTTTGAATGTACAATTATTTATGATATTTGTACATTTTATACATAGTATCGTGACTATGTTTATCTAAACTCATTTAGATTTTTTATAATTATTATCAAATTTATGTTTATTAAATAATAGAAATAAAAATATCTTGAAATGTTTAATAGAAATATGATAAATGTTTTAAAAATATTCCATGTTATAACATGATAAATAACCTAGTAAATAAAATAATCAATTAATTTTATAATGAGGTTATATATAAATAAAAAACTTTAAGATTGGGCTAGACGATAAATGTTGTGGGTAGATGAACTATCACATATAGATACTTTAGCTTATGGGTTAAGTTCTAATGAGCTGGATGAACTATCAGACATAGCAAAAGCCCAAACGAAACTCAATACTTTTTTTTAAAGACAAATTTTATTTCAAAGTAAAAAAAAAGGAAGGTAACCGACTATATGAATACGGGTTTTGCTAAACAAAGCATCTTATAGTATGTTTAATATAACATTACACGTATAAATTTATTTTACATTTCAAAAACCGACCCCTGTATTTCAGGTAACTACCCCTCCATTTAGGTGTATTCTCTTAATATTTGTGTTAATTTTTAACCATAACATGGAATGCTTTCAACAACTCCGGAACCAAACTATTCGGATTAAACATCATTTATTAGGAAAAACCAAACCATATCTTTGTATCAACTCAAGATCATAGTTAAGACCAACCGCTTCTTGTTTCCGGTGCTTCATATTGCATTATCGTTAAAACTATCGCTCTATGTTTCAAGGGTAAAAAGTCATTTTACATATTACATACCAAAGTCTTGTTTATGACATCTTAAAAATTTATTTCTCGGACAACCACATTAGTCTCAACTGTTAACCACTCTACATCCATTTTACATTTTTATAGTCATATTTGGTATGCCGACAATGATAACAGTTGTAATTACGTGATTAAATATCTTACGATAAATAGTCATCTGACACGTTAATATCCATTATTAATGGTTGAAATTTATTTAAACAAAAAGGTACACGTTGTTAAAGTTTTAATTCAGTTCACGTTCGGTATGAGAGCTAATAGTTATCTATCGATACCGAACCGATATATATTATAACGTTCAAGTCACAAGATGGTCCGGTTTGAACAATTTCAGACCCATAGTTATAGTATGTATTGAAAAAATAAATCATTAGAAAAACATTAAACCAACATATAAGAAGTGTATTCCACAAAGTAGTAGTAATTACAATATCAGTGCCCCCTAGAACAAATAGTTAAACAAATTCAACACAAACCCTCAACTCAGTTTCATCTTCCATTAGTCTATCAAACCCATTTGTTAATGGTTTTCCAGTGACCCTTTTCGCCGTAGAACACAAGCTACCACCGCCATATGCTACCGTTGACCCACCGGCATGACAAGAAGGTTTTGAAAACGACGTTGATGATGATGTAAGGACAATTTCAGCATCATGGTGTTTTAAAAGCTCGGACAAAAGCAATACAAGAGAAGCCATATGTAAAAATGAATATGAATTTGAATATGTATATATGTATATATGTATATATATAGAGACAAATATTTCATGGAAAACTCAGCCCATGGTTATAGTAAATTAATTGAGGCAGGTGATACTCTGTTGGCTGCTACCCACTTCTTCGGCTGTTGGTTTTTACTATCCAGAGTATTTTTTAATTTAACTTGAGATCCAAAACTGTGGCCCAATTGCCCAATCCTGAATAGGGGTGTTCAAAAGGCACGGACTCACGTCAAAAATATGGTTAAAGCCCAACCCTTGTACCAAACATAAAGTCATGACAATCAATTTATAAACCCTTACAATCACCGAGATGTGTTGATCATATAAAGATTATCATCATAGAAAAGTATTTATCTTTAGAGGATAATCGGTTCGTGGAGAAACAAGTCTTGTACATCATTGACAAATATTCAAAACAATATTCCTACAAACGCACGTGAAAATCTTTCATTAGAGTTGCAAAAAAGTATGTTACTTAGGGGTCTAATCCGTGTGAACTGGTCTAGCTCAGATCAACCACAAAATGAAACATGTCGATGGTCCTATTCGCTCATAAATGGTACAACATATTTTGCTCGGTCACTTTAACCATAAAAATGAACTTTAACGGTGTGTAAGTTAGGCCCAAACCTTTCTAGGCCTGGCCTTATTGAGTTTTTGAACATTTTAAATATGAATATGGACCATAAATGTACCACTAAGTACAATTTCTTAGCTCAATCAAAACCTTTTATTTCGGATACATCTCAACTTTTATCTTGCATTCGTCACTGATTATACGAGTTTATCCATAGTTTATAAAAAACTTTACCACTTTACGATAATCTAAATTGAGAAAATGATGGGTAACAACAAGTTGCATTTAATTAAAAAAAATTCGATCGTTAATTTCTTTTAACCAAAAAAATAACATAATCCGACATGAAAAGTTCATAGAAGTTCTATCTATTACTTGTCCTTTACAATAATTAAATCACTAATATAGTAGACATCACATGAGACACATATATGTTACTAATTTTAAAAGAAACGAAAACATGGAAATCTATTTTATATTATCCTAGAAAATAATTGTAGTAGATATTATTGACCAAGTAAAATTACTAATATACCCTTTCGTTATGTAATTTGTTAATCAAGTTGGCAACAAGGGCATTAAAGTAAAATTTAAAAACCATTGTTTTTATGCCGCGTATTATAGTAGGTGAGAGCAATAATGACTCGACTTATATCGGATTAATTAATAATTTCAACGGTCTAGATTGAGTCTCACTCATACGTCCAGCCTGTCATAAGGTGGTCCCATGAGTCCCACAGGATGCACGAGACAAACCGCATGCGACAATATGGTTTCTACATTTTATGATAAGTGACACAAATGGTACTTGGGTTATATTACAAGTTGCAACTTTCACTATTTGAGTTAAACTTTGATTCTTAGTCCAAGTATGGACATCTTCACACATTTTGTTCATTTTCATGGAAGGAGTTAAAGTTGGATAGGTTGTAGGACATAACATTCAGAGCTAGATTAATAATCGAGCAAGGAGGAAAATAAGTTAGCTCTATGATAAATGTTGAGTAAAATCTCGTTGGGCTGGTGTGGACGACTAAGGGGCGTTGTTCCATGTTATTCTGAGCTTAAATCTGCTACAAACATCAAAGAACTCGTTATAATGAAACCCAAGGGCGAAGCCTATATCAACCTTCCAACGATCACGTCAAAACTTATTTCAGTAATATGTATCATATGTCATATATGTATGATATATGTTATGACATTATGAGAGTAAAAAAAGTAGAGAGATATGTTTTACATAAAGGGCTATAAATATTATCTATACACCCTTGAAACGTTCTTACTTATTGTACAATTACATTGTATGATGGTTTAGATTATTGCTTAGTTCGATCTTGCCATGTAGTGTATTTGTCTAAGATCCACTTTCTTCGATGGTATTTGACTGTCAGGTTTTTGTCTGTTAATGCTTCTGATAATGCTTATTATTTGTGAGATGCTTATGTATTTAATGTTAACGTTAGGGTGATTTAGATAGTTGATGGAATAATTACTCTAGCTAGTCAGGTCTTTCAGAACCTTATGTCCTTTAGATGCGTAGGTCCTTCAGCTCCATGAATCCTTACGTTTCATAGGTCATAAAGAAAAATAGAAAATTCAACACATGTCATTTGGACCCATAGGTCCTTTAACTACATAGGTCCTTCCGCTCCACGATGTCATTGGATCAATAGGTCGTTCTACTATAGAGAAGTTTTGAAAGTTTAGGCACCCTACTGACCTACAAACACGAAGACCGGTAGTTGATTCTATCTAAAGTGATACAATTTAATTTTGTCTTGTCTGAATATTTTCTTAGGAATTCAAATTGTTAAGGAAAACAAGGAAATGTTTTATTATCAAGACTATCTCTGTAACTATATATTATCCGACAAAAAGAAAGTTAAGAATGTATATTTAGGTTAAAAGTAGTATATTTCGTATAATTTGATAACTTGATAAGAATTAGATTCTTAACAATTAATATTTAGATGTGCATATAGAATAGGAGGTAACGACTAACATGAGTACATGACCTTCAATTTCGTTAACTACACAATTATTTTCGCTACATTCTCTTAGGGGATTATCCTAAGTTTCTAAAAAGGAATATTGCAAGGGGCTTCTTTGCAATTCACCCAAACAAAATGAAAAAAATCCGAATATCTAAAGGATATCTCAAACTCCATGTATATTGACTCAAACCTTACGTGGATCCAACCTATCATCCTTGACCCTCAGATTAACAACATCAAATAGTAACATGCCACGTGGTATTTATCACCCTATATAAACAGTTTTAAGAAATTAAAATAAGTGCAACAAAAACTCATTTTTCTTTACAAAAAAGAAAGTTGTAACTCGTAAGGTTACCAGCTTAATTACCATGGGAAGAGCAACCACTCGTATTCCGATGAGCCACCGTGTGCTATCACCAAACCAAGATTACGCAACCGGTGATCATACACATGATCAACCGATTGTGCAATTTTCTGGTTCAATTTTTGGGTTTCTTGAGGAACAAGCCATTGTGTTATCCTCACCAGAAAATGACATGTATGACGACGTTCAACAAGAAATCGAAGATGACGGTGAATGTGAAAGCCCCGAAGATATCGAAACTAATATTAAATTTTGGGACACTCAACGTCAAAATTTACATGTAAGTTGCATTTATTTAAATTCACATTTTGTTGGCATGTTAGACCATTTTCTTCAAAGTTCTCACAAGTTGTATGTTTTTATTTATTTTTCGACAGACAACATTATTTAGGACGACAAGTTTAGAAGCAAAAATCCGAAGTATAACTAAAGAAGTATTTGGAGAAATTGTATGTTCTTGCTCAAGACCAGTCGATAATGGTTGTCGGACTTGCAAGATGAAACAAATTTGCACCCGGCTACAAAACTCGGGTTACGATTCGGCTATTTGCAAGTCCAAATGGAAGAGCTCGTTAGATATCCCATCAGGTAATTTAATATATTTTTTTCTTTATTTCTTTTCCGTTTGATGCTAACCACAAATGCATTTTTGCCGTTCAAAAAAAATGTAACCACAAATACATGTTTTATTCTTTTCCACACGTGTTTGACAAAAAAGTCGAAATCAATCTTTTTCGATACTTTATTCGCTTTAACATAACTCCATTTAGGTATTTTGGTATATTTAGGAATATATCCTTTTCGTTCAAACTTGACGTTTGTTACATTTCGTGATTCAGGAGAACACACGTTTGTGGACGTGATCGACAACTCTAATATCAAAAAAGGCGAAGTAAGAGTTATAATTGAGTTGGAGTTACGGGGTCAATTTGAGATGAAAAAAGGAAGTGACGAGTACAATAGTCTTGTATCAAAACTTCCGGATGTATTTGTAGGAAAATTCGATAGAATGCAAAGTGTAATTAAAATTTTGAGTAACGCGGCAAAAAAGTGTATGAAAGAAAAGAAAATGCATTTGGGGCCATGGAGAAAGCAACGATACATGGAATCGAAGTGGCTTAGAGTCACTGAACGAACTACGACAACGACCCCGATCAAGCCATTGACGATGGACGATTATTCTAGTCGACCGAGTAAGGCCAGAGCTTCAATGTTGACTATGGATCTACTTGACAAATCGCCAAATATGCCATACTTTTATACTCATACTGTTAAAGTTTTGTAGAGAATATATAATAAATTTTTTGCTATGTTAGCTCTTATATATATAATCTTCAACAATTTTGAATTTGTTTCATTTGATCTCTTATCTTATAAAAAAGTAAATTACCCAAATAATGTTTATGCTTTATATTAAATTACGAATTTCGTTTTCAAATTTAAAAAAGTTCACTAGCTACCAAACTATAAAATTTCTACACATTTCATTCATTAATTGGTATCCGTTTAACAAATATGTTCTCTTTCTTCTATAAATAACTATTTTACCTTTATAAAAAATACATATATTGTCCATAAAAAGGAATCTATTCACAAATTATGCCCTTAAAATTAATTTAGGGACTAATTATGTAATATATGAAAAAGGTAAAAAAAAATTCATTATGAAAAATCTAACAAATTTGTTAAACGTATATCTATTTTAAAAAACGAATTTTGAAATTAGTTTTTATAATTGTGTATCGATAGTGTAATAAATAAACGTTGTGAGGAATTCCATAATTTAAGACAAACCAAAAACCATTTGTGTAATTTACTCTTTATAAAGTTGATTAAAATATATGTTGTGAAAAGAATATATGTTCTATGTTTAACAATCCCTAATCATAATTAAATTAAATTTTAGATTAATATATGTAGAATGTTCTTGGAGTTCATCCAAAAATATGGTGTTTCAATTCTTAAGATTAAAAATTACATTAGTTGTCAATTTTATTAAAATTTGTAATTTAATCATTTTAATTTGAATGACATTAAGTTTCATTCAAATGAGTTAAGAGAAACTTTTAAGTTACATTTATGTAAAAGACATTTGATCTTATTAATTTGGATATTATAGATAATCAATAAACATTTTATTTGGATGAAACCGTAAGTTATTCCATTGCTCCGATTTAGAAATCTTTAATATATAATAAAAGAGATGTCTTAAATGTCACATGACGAAGTAAGATCTTTTGGATGGATTTACTTCTTTGATTTCAGCCTTTATATCAGATTGATGATGTAATCAAATACTATTTTCACTTTACACCCTCTTACAGTACATAATTATATTCTATCTTTTATTTCATCTCCATTAAAATAAAAAACATAATTATAGTTTATTTATAAATCACTCAATTTGGAATATAATTAATTTATTGTTATTCTAAAAACACCTAATAAAAAATATCAAAATATGTGTATAATTGTAAATGTGTATATGTTATTATAACTATAAACATGTGTAAACGTAAAGGTATATATGTTATTATGTGTGCAACATTGTCTTCTCATAATTACTTAAAATCTACATAAGTATAAAATTTACGATTTAGTTTTTATCTTTATTCGTGTTATCGCGAAACAATAATCTACTAATTAACTCCTACATGAAAACTATGACTACAATCACATATTTCTAACTCATGTAAAATTATTACAAAAAAAAAAAGAAAAAAAAAGATACATGAGATCTACACCCTTTTAAAATATATAAAAAAGATTGAAGGTAATGTGATAGTATAAAAGCTAGTTTTATTTTATTACCTTTTATGGATATGGATTTGGATTATGGATCATGAAACCGAAATAATACATAACGTGAAGATCTGTGAGCAAATTACTATTTCAGCACGTTTAATGTAAGGAATCTCATTGACAACCAATGCGTAGAGAAATGGACAATTTAGAAAAGATGCTTTAATGGTATACTTTTGGATTAATCAAAGAACATGACAAATCTGATTTTTAGTTTTTTCGTATTTAATAAATGAATTTTGATAACCAGATTTTTGAAGGTCGGATATTACTCTTCGAGTATTTTGAAATCTCAATCCCTATATTATGAAGTTATAACTTATTTATAAAATATCCTTAAGTTTTAATCACAATTTTAAACGGTTACTTATATAAAAAAAAGTATTCTATATGAATTATTCATATGAATTATTTCATCCGTATTAAAATAAATGTTTATAAGGAACTTGACATAACGTTTTAGATATTCATAGTTATTACATTAAATAATATTTGTTTTTCTAATTACATTCCGATAGATTTTCTTTAACAAACTATTATAGACTTGGTTTTTTTATAACACGAACAATCTTCGAGTAGTCCTTCCAACTGTGATCTGAAACACTAAGAAAACGTCTAAGCTTATCGGGGAGATTCCCCCGATAAGGCTCGGGCGTGAGAATCAGTGTTTGTCATGGGAATTAAAGGCTATTTATTATGATGATTAAGTATTGAATGAAGTATGTTAAGTAAGAGAATAATCAAGAGCATTCAATGAGAATGTTCTTGTTCTAGAGATGTGTTAAGGATCAGATCCATTTCAGAAATGGGTCTGGCTCCTTTTATACTACCTATGTTCTGGCGCCTTGTCCCTTGTATAATAGGTTGATCCTTCTTTCGGCGCCTTCTGTTTCCTTCCTTCTAATATCCAGTCCCAGAGTAGCACCTTCGGCGCCTTCTATTATCCAGCGGGGTAATCAGAAGGTTCTGTTACTTTTCCTGCCACTTCACGTGGTAGGAATCTTTTTGGCCGCCTGTCTCAGTCCTTTATGTCAGGTGTTTACGTGACATCTGACATGCCTTCATTTGGCGGTTTTGATGTCGTCATCTTTATTGAGATTGAGGTGGCTTCGGTAAACTGCCGGAGCCATGCTTACCGAAGCGGGTTGGGTGTTTTGTTACTTTTGGAGTATATCTATATATACTCCAACATGCCCCCCCCAGTCTAGTTTGACGGAGCTCTTGAGCACCGTTACACTAGACTTTTTTAATAACTTATTCGCTTCCGTTGCCTTTTGTCGTGGTCATTAATGGAGCCATTTATGTGTCGTCTTGATAACACCAAAGGGCAAAAAGTGTCTACGTCAGTTATCATTACCTATGTCACTTCTCTCATAAATGCCGCCGCTTCTTTCTTCCTCACGCGCCTGACCCTAGGACTTCCTTTGACCATTATGTCTCTTCCTTGTCAGTTGCACGTGTTCCCCAAATTTCGGATTTCGCGCCTATCTTGCGCACCTTCGGCTATCTTGCGCTGATTTTTCCCTATTTAATCTCAAATCCCATTTTTCCTTTACCCATTTATTCTTTCCTCTTAAGAACCCTAATTTTTTCCTATTTTTTTCTCTTACCCCCCATCATTGCTCGCTGCTTTATTTATACTCCGCCCCCCGGAATGGGTAAGTCCGATCTTTCGAGTTCTTATTGCACCCTTGTTCATAAGGAATTTCAGAAGTTCTGCGCTAGTTATGAAATTTCTGCCAATTGGGGCGCCTCTGAACCTCATATGAACAACACGGTGGTGGATTGCCCCACGGGGAAGATCGCCCTGTATTGTAAATGGTTTGACTTTTCGAACCTCCGTCTGCCCTTTACTGAGTTCTTTCTTTCAGTAATTGAGCATTACCGGATCTCCCCTGCTCAGATGAACCCGTTGGGTGTTCTTCGAATTATGTCCTTTGAAATCTTATGCCGGGCGCTGGGTTTTGACGCTACCCTAAACTTGTGGCGTCAGTTTTTTAAACTAGCGCGTAATGGCGATTGGTTCATGGTGGAGCGCCAGGCAAGGAACGACCTGGTTGACAAGGATTGCTTCTCTTTCATCCCTACTGGGCTAAAGAAGTGGAAGGAGTCCTTCTTTTGGATAAATGCTGCCGTTGCTCCTATTCCGATGGCCTGGCGATCCGTTACTGCTGGGGGCTTTAAGGATGATGCTCCGGCTCTCTCAGATGTGGAGAGGGGCCAAATAGAACTTATTTTGGCGAACCCCATTCATCTTCGCCCTTATCCTTCAGAGGTACTAGTCCTGGCTGGTGTGAGCCGAAACTGGATTCCAATGTGCCAGAAGCCCACTATTGCTGTTGGTAGTCAAAGTAAGTTTCCTTTCTTTTTCCGTTGCTTCTTCTACTTAGTTTTTGCCGTTACGTGTCTTTGTATTTATGTTTGCCTTGCTTTATTTCTCCAGCTTTGACGTTGCTCGAGTATCTGAAGCTCGAGGATGTGAGCAACGTTCACTTTCCGCGAGTTGTGCTGGAGGCTGATGAGAAGGGAATACTTGAGCAGGTCAGTGGAAAGTTCGTGGAACCTTCTGCTACCATCCGTTCGTTGCTTCCTGCTGCTGCAGTGACGGAGGAGGTAGTAGTTGAAGCTTCTGCTCCGAAGGCAAAGAAGAGAGCTAGGACCGAAGCTTCCAGTAGCAAACCTCGTCGGCACAAGAAAGCTGCTCGAAAAGGTACACATATTGACCTTTCTTCCGAAGAGGAAGAGGAATGGTCAGGCTCTTGCCGGATTGTTTATCCCTTTTTTCCTGCTTCACCATGTTCCTCTTTCCCCTCGGTTATAGAGTTATCTTCCTCTTCTTCTGAATCCGTTCATCAATCTGACTTTTGGTGCTCCACAGAGTCCGTTGATCAACCCATTGCAACTCCTTCTGTTAATTTGGAGGGGGAGGACAGAGTACCTCCCGTTACTTCTACTTCTGCTCCTTCTGGTAAGAGCCCCTTTTTTTTTTTTTTTTTTTTTTTTTTTTTTTGTGTTTGACCATTTTTGGTTATGACTTCTTGCTGACATGGCCTCTTTTCATCTTTTTTTAATTTGTGCAGATGGGGCTGGGCCGAAGGTTGATGCTCCGGAGGTGACTGAGCCGGAGGTCACTGTTCAAAACCAGGAGGTTCCTTCTCCCATGGTGACTGAGCCGGAGGTCACTGTTCAGGACCAGGAGGCTCCTTCTGCGACAGTGAATGAGCCGGAAGCCACTGTTGAGAATCAGGAGGTTCCTTCTGCTATGATGACTGAGTCAGAAGTTATTTTTGAGAACCAGGAGGCTTCTCCGGGCACTGGGGGTGGTGACAGAAGCTGTTACAAGTGTGGTGAGAGCGGCCACCCGTCTGAAGAGTGCCCTAAGGGCGATGGTAGTGGTGGTGGTGGTGGTGCCGATGATCACTTTGTGGAGCAAGAAGTTAATCCTCCTTCTCCTTCTAACTTCGGGCCTTCCGAAACCGAAGCCGAAGGTATATATGTTCCATCCTGGGCTGCGGTACCCAGCAGCAGTATGCAAGATCCTGGTATCTGCCGGAGCATGCTTGATAATTTCGCAACTCCGGCAGAGTTAGAGCGATGGAACAAGAAATCTGATGAGGCTGTGATGGGCCGGATGGATGTTATGCTAACTCAGTTAGCCGTTGGAGGTACCCAGCTGAGGGCTCGACACGATAGACTCCTGGACGAATATTCGAAGCTTAGGGAGAGATTCACTGAGCAGGAAGCTGAAATGAAGGAGAAAGATGCGGTAATTTCCTCCTTGGAAAGGACTGGCCTTTCTCTTTCTAGCAAAGCTGCTTTTCATCATCGTCAACGGAAGAAAGTTTCTAAACAAGTTAAGAATTTGACTGTGCAGCTAGCTGACGCGCTTACGGAGTTGGATAAGGTGAGGGAGGAGAATGCTTCCCTAGTAGAAGCTGCCAAGACTCCTACCGTTGCCCCAGATATGAAGATAGTGAGCCAATCTGACTGGGATCTGATGGTGGGAGAGTTGAGTAGATTGGAGAAGGTTGAGCAGGCTTGTAAGTCTCAACTGCAGAGTGCCGGAGCCGATGCCAAAAAGACTATTGACCTTCTGCAGGACGAGCTTGAGCAGGTTAAGGGGGCCAATACAGTTCTCCAATCTGACAAGGAAGGACTTCAGGCCAAGATAGATTGGGTCTTGGGAGATGGGCTACAGATTTTTCTCAACAAGCTCCGCGCCAGTCATGAGTTTTCCTCCCCCTACGGCCAGGTGACTGTTAATGCCATTGCCTTGGGTTTTGCTGACGGGGTGAAGAAAGGGTATCGCTATCAACGGCTTAGTACCCCTATGGATGCGGTTCCCTCTTTTGACTCCCAAGCTGAACAAAAATATGACGAGGCCGTTACTGCGCTATCTCAGCTCTCCTTTCCTTACCTAGATCTTCTTCGGTCTAACTCTCACCTCTCCATTGAAGATCTCCAGGCCTTGGATCCTGCTCCTGCTCCAAATTTAGAACTTTAGGTTGTGGGAAGATACATATTTGTTTTCTTTTGTAATGGCTTCGGCCAATATGTATTTAATCAGGGCTTCGGCCATTTTTTTAATGAAAAATGTTTGGCTTTTCGCGATGTGTTTGTTTATTCTATGTTTTGAGTTGCAAATAATTATTCTGAGAAGCGTCCTTCGTCATAATAATTATTTTATTTTGTTATTGCCGAGTTAATTAGAGAGGTTACTCAACCCTACGGTACTAGGATATTCTCAGACTAGCACGGAGATATTTTTTAGTAGGCTGCTCAAACCTGTCTATGTTAGGATTAGAGTATCAGACTAACATGGAGTTTATTAGAGAGGGCACTCTCCCCTTCGACCTTCAAGAAGGTAACCTTCTTAGGATTTTAATTACCATGAATCACTTGTTTTTATAATTTACTCAATGGTCTTAAGAGTATTGCCATGTATTGAGAAAATTGTTACTCCCTAAACCAGGAAGCAACGGTGGTTTTTTGTATTATAATAAATAACCGGGCATTGCCCTTACATGCCTCAATAGGAGGTTTTACAGATGACTTGGTATAACTATATGTAACAACGGCGGAGGAGGTTTCCATGCCAAGTCCTGGGGATCATATCCCCTCCGACCATTTTTAGTTTGTAGGCTCCATTTCCATAAACTTCTGCAACTTGGTATGGGCCTTCCCAGTTAGGCCCCAATTTGCCCTGGTTTTCAGCTCTACTAGCCTCATTGCTCCGGAGCACATAGTCTCCTGGTTTGAATGCAGTAGCCTTAACCCTCTGGTTGTAGTATCCTTCCACCTGTCTTTTGTATCTTTCTTCGTTGATTGCTGCTATCTCCCTTCTTTCCTCCAGGAGATTCAAATGAAGACGAAGGTCTTTGTCATTGGTTTCCGTGACTTGCACCCTGTGGGTAGGCATACCTATTTCTGTAGGAATAACGGCTTCGGTTCCGTAAGTCAAGCTAAAGGGGGTCTCCCCATTGCTTGTTTTGACCATCGTTCGGTGGGCCCATAGTACATGAACCAGGTGATCCAGCCAGCTACCCCCTTCTTTATCCAAACGGGTTTTGATTCCCTCAACGATGCTTCGGTTAGCCCGCTCTACTTGGCCGTTGGCCTGTGGGTGAGCTACAGATGTGAACTTTTGTTTGATCTTCATTTCTTTACACCAGGATTTGAGAGGATTATCAGCAAACTGCTTTCCATTATCCGATATTAGTATCCCTGGGAGTCCGAATCTGCAGACTATGTTTTCAAACACAAATTTTTTTATCTGTGTTCCGGTGATTGAGGCCAACGGTTTCGCTTCCACCCACTTGGTGAAGTAATCTATCGCTACCAACAAAAATTTGATCCCTCCTGTGGCCACCGGGAAGGGGCCCACTATGTCGATGCCCCATTGGTGAAACGGCCATGCTGATGTGACAGAGATTAAGGAGTGTTTGGGTAATTTGGGCACTGGTGAGTATCGCTGGCAACTGATACATCTCTGGATCTCATCAGTTGCATCCCGATACATAGAGGGCCAATAGTATCCCAGGTTCATTATTTTTGCCACCGTGGCTCTTGGGCCTGAATGCATCCCGCATGCCCCGTTGTGTACCTCTCTGATGATATAATTGGCCTGCATCGGCCCAACACATCTGAGTAACGGCATCAAGTATGATTTTTTGAAGAGGGTTTCTCCGTCAAGCACATACATTGGGCTTTTTGCCCTGATTTTCTTAGCTTCGGCTTCATCGTTAGGTAGAGAACCATTTTTCAGAAATTGGGCAATGGGCGTCATCCAGCAAGGCCCTTCTTCCTCTATGATAGCGTGTACTTCCTTGACATCTATCGACCTTTCTTTCAATGTTTCAACTAGCACATTTTTTGAAGTGTGGGGGAAAGTTAAGTTTGTCAATGAGGCAAGTTTGCTAGCTGCATCGGCCTTCGTATTTTCCTCTCTCGGCACTTGCCTTATGCTGAAGCTCTGGAATTTTGTCTTTAATTCGTCAACCAATCCTTTGTATTTGATCAGCGACTCTCCTTTTGTTTCGAAGTCTCCGTTTACTTGGTTTGCTACCAAAGAGGAATCCACACTTACTTCCAAACGTCTAATTTTCATTTTTGCAGCTATCCGGAGGCCTGCCAGGAGTGCTTCGTATTCAGACTCATTATTAGTGCTTGGGAAGTTAAATTTGAGCGCGTAGGTGAATTCTGCTCCGTCAGGGTTGATTAGTAGGACGCCTGCGCCTGCTCCGGTGGCATTACATGCTCCATCTGTGAACAAAGTCCATGTTTCTTTTTGGATTTCTTCGTCTGGCTTCATCGTCTCTTCCTGACTTGGTTGCTTTTGTTGGGTAGGAGGTGGTGGCATTGGTATTTCTGCCAAGAAATCTGCTAGGATTTGGCCCTTCATTGCTTGCCTTGGTCGATACTCGATAGCGAATGCTCCTAGTTCTATTGCCCATTTGGCCAGTCTACCGGAGCGTTCAGGTGTTGCCAGAATATCCTTAATTGGTAGTTCCGTTAAAACCACAACGTGATAAGCTTGGAAATATCTTCTCAACCTTCGCGCCGCATGTATTAAAGAGAGCGCCAGCTTCTCCATGGGAGGGTAATTTAACTCAGCCCCTTGAAGGGCTCTGCTAACAAAGTATACAGGCTTCTGCTTCTTGTCTATCTCGGTGACCAGGACAGCACTGACCGTTTCCGGTGATGCTGCTAAGTAGACTAAGATTTCTTGGCCGGGTGCCGGAGCGACTAGCGTAGGTAGTTGCTGTAGGTATCCTTTCATCTTGACAAAAGCTTCTTCTGCTTCGGTGGTCCATTCGAAGTCTTTCACATTCACACATTTCTTCAATGTTTTGAAGAAAGGGAGCGATTTTTCTGCAGACCTTGAAAGGTACCTGTTGAGGGCTGCTAACTTTCCATTCAGGCTTTGCACCTCACCCAAGCTCTTGGGAGATTTCATCTCGGCTACGGCACGCACTTGCTCCGGGCAAGCCTTAATTCCTTTCTCTGTTATAACATGTCCCAAAAATCTTCCCTCTTCTACTCCAAAGGTACACTTCTTCGGATTCAGCTTCATGTTGATACCTCTGAGGTTTTTGAATGTCTCGGCGATGTCATATATCATATCCTCCTCCTGGTTGCTTTTTATCACCAAATCGTCCACATATGCTTCCAAGTTTTTCCCTATCTGGTTTCGAAACGTCCGATCGATCAGCCTCTGGTATGTAGCTCCGGCATTTTTTAATCCAAACGGCATCTTTTGGTAGCAAAAAATACCAAAATCCGTGTAAAATGCAGTTTTATCCTCATCTTCCTTCGCCATCTGGATTTGATGGTAACCTTGGTATGCGTCGAGGAAGCATTTGTACCTGAATCCCATCAGTGAGTCTATCTTCCAATCTATCTCCGGCAGTGGATAATTGTCTTTGGGACATGCCTTGTTTATGTCTTTGAAGTCTATACACATTCTCCATGACTTATCACTCTTTGCCACCATGACTGGATTGGCGATCCATGTTTGGTATCTCACCTCTCTAAGGATGCCCGCCTTGACTAACTTGGTTACCTCCTCCCTGATAACTTTGGTCATAGCCGGAGCCATGCCTCTTTTCTTCTGCCTAACAGGCTCCATGCTAGGGTACGCTTTGAGTTTGTGTTCGGCTATATTTCTTGGTACACCCGTCATGTCTGTAGGCTGCCATGCGAAAATGTCCAGGCTGTTGCTGAGCAAAGTGAATAATCGTTCCTTGCATTGCTGTGAGAGAGAAGATCCTATGGCCACCGTCTGTTCTGGAAATCTGGGGTTTATGATTAACTTCTCTTCTGAGTCGCTGATTCCCTCCTTCGGTTTCACTAATGGCCGGACCTCGTGGCATTCTTTTTTATTCCTTTTGTCTGATCTTACCGTTGCTACTCCATGTGGGGTTGGAAATTTTAACGAGGAATGGAGTGGAGAGGCGACCGCTCCTAGTAAGAATAGCCCAGGCCTTCCCAAAATCACGTCGTATGCCGATGGAGCCTGTACTACTAAAAAGGTCATCATCTCCGTTCTCATTCTGGGATACTGTCCTAGAGTGAGGGGCAAGTCTATTTCCCCCATTGGACACGATACCTCCCCTGTGAAGCTTTGTAGATGCGCCCTGGTTTTCCGGAGTCCGGCTTGGGTTCCAAGTTTAAGTTTCCGGAAATACTGTTCGTATATTACTTCTGTTGAACTGCCGGTGTCTACATAGACCTTCGGTACTGGATAGTTTCCGAATCTCCCTTTTATAACAATGGCGTCTTGTGAGGGGCAATATTCACTTAATGGCGGGAAAGCTATTGGCTGGTTCATCCAGTTGAAAACCTCCGGTCTTTTCCTTCTTCTTTCGTCTAATTCTTGGCGAGTCTCTATATTTTGATAATTGACCATGTGTACTTCCTTGGTTTTTCCTTTCTGCCCACCTCGGCCATCTTGTCGGTTATTCCTCCCCCCATTTTTGGCCCCTGCCCTCACTTCTGTCAAGAGATGACGCAACTGACCGGATCGCACGGCTTCTTCGATATGCTTCTTGAGCTGGAAATAGTCGTTAGTGTTATGTCCGCTGCCTTGATGGAACTCACAGTATCGGTCAGCATTCTTCTTTTCTGGGTTTCCTGCCATCGGTGGAGGAATGGGAAATTTTTGGCCGACAGGCTCCGTAGACAGTATTTCACAAGGGGTTTTGGATAGGAGCTGGAAAATGTTTTTGGGTCTGCCGTCCGGAGAGTATGGATGTACATGCGGAGTAAAGGCTCTCTGCTTCGGAGGAGATCTTTCATTCCGCGAAACAGGGGTGTCCCGCCTATTTCCTCCTTTCCAATTGCTCCGTCTGTCTTCTCGTGCTACCCTTCTTGAGTTCCCCTCGTCCGTCAGGGAAGCTGCTTCTTTTCCTCTGATGAAGTCTTGCACCCTCTCCATCATCTCTTCTACCGTTCTGGGGATTTGATTGTTGAGTCTTTCAATGAGCTGCTTATTTTTAATTGCATGCATGAAACCTGAGACCCTCATTCCCTCCGTTGCTCCTTTGATTTGAAGGCTTTCCCTATTGAACCTCTCCATGAACCTTCGGAGGGTCTCGTCCTCTCTTTGCTTTATATTATGAATTTCCACAGGGTCCTTTTCATACCTTTTTTGCTGCATGAAGTTGATTCTAAACTTCTGTTGTAATTCCTCAAACCCGCCGATACTGGCCGGCTGGAGACTATCAAACCATAATCTGGCTGCCCCTATTAAAGTTTGTACGAACATGTGACACCATACCGGCATGGACCACTGTTCTACTTCGGCAGCTCCGGCAAAAATACTGAGATGGTCATCCGGATCTTGGGTTCCGTCATACATTTTTACATTCGAGGGCATTTTGATTTTTGGGGGAAATTTGAATTCCGCAATTTTCTTGATAAATTTTGCTTCTTTCTGTCGATGGTATGGCTTGGCTAAATCTTCGGCCTCCAGCGTTGAGGTGGTCATCTGGGCATGTTCCGGAGGTAGGGCCCAGATATTAGGGTTGTACTCTACTGTCCCCTGATGTTGGAATACCGGAGCTGGGTGTCTTAATGAGGAATATGGCATTTCCACCCCTTGTGTGTGTCGTGGTGCCGAAACACCCGGAGGTAAATCAAAAAATGCCCTGGGAGGTGGAAGTGTAGGCTGCGGAGGCCTATAGCCCATTTGTGGTGGGGGCAACATGGTGCCTTCCCTCTGCCCTGTAGATGCCATTTGGGTGAAGGCCATCTGGTCTGCTCTTCCGAAGAGATTTCGCCCTTGTAACGGACTCACGTGCTCCTCCCCTCTTTCCATTTGGTTCATCATCCCTCGTAATCGCCCAAAGTTTTTTACGACAAACTCTGGTGTGATTACCTCGTCATCTTGAGGCCCTGCCGTCTGTGTTATAGAGTTTAATAAGGATGATGATGGGGACAGCATGGGGTAGTGTAATAATGGTTGATACGGTGTTGCTGGATGTGGTTGAGATCGTGGTGGTTCCACAGCGTTAGTTGATGGCTGAACTGCGGGCAATGATGTGGGCGTCCCTGAGGACTGGGGAATGTCCATGCCTCTAAGTTCCTGCTCCAACTGTCGCTAGATTGTGGTCCCACGGATGGCGCCAAATGTTGAAGTAAAAATCCTTGTAGACTTTATACCACGAACAATCTTCGAGTAGTCCTTCCAACTGTGATCTGAAACACTAAGAAAACGTCTAAGCTTATCGGGGAGATTCCCCCGATAAGGCTCGGGCGTGAGAATCAGTGTTTGTCATGGGAATTAAAGGCTATTTATTATGATGATTAAGTATTGAATGAAGTATGTTAAGTAAGAGAATAATCAAGAGCATTCAATGAGAATGTTCTTATTCTAGAGATGTGTTAAGGATCAGATCCATTTCAGAAATGGGTCTGGCTCCTTTTATACTACCTATGTTCTGGCGCCTTGTCCCTTGTATAATAGGTTGATCCTTCTTTCGGCGCCTTCTGTTTCCTTCCTTCTAATATCCAGTCCCAGAGTAGCACCTTCGGCGCCTTCTATTATCCAGCGGGGTAATCAGAAGGTTCTGTTACTTTTCCTGCCACTTCACGTGGTAGGAATCTTTTTGGCCGCCTGTCTCAGTCCTTTATGTCAGGTGTTTACGTGACATCTGACATGCCTTCATTTGGCGGTTTTGATGTCGTCATCTTTATTGAGATTGAGGTGGCTTCGGTAAACTGCCGGAGCCATGCTTACCGAAGCGGGTTGGGTGTTTTGTTACTTTTGGAGTATATCTATATATACTCCAACATCTCCTTTGAGACAAGAATAACCGAACCCTACACGATGCAACTTAAACTCAACCAACGATTTAATACTAGTTATGTCCTTGGGTTTAATATTACTTATAATCTCCGAGTGATCAATAATCTACATATAAGGTAATTTAAATCACATAATAACATTATTTACAACACTTTAACGGCAGGAGCAAAATAGTTAGGCATGATTGGCAAGTTGTCAAGAAGATCCATAGTCAGCATTGACGCTCTAGCCCTAGTTCTAGTCGGATGAACCAAGTAATTGTCATTAACCGCCAATGGTTTGATCATAGACATGGACGTTGTTCGTTCAACGACTCTAAGCCACTTAGCCTCCACATACCGTTGTTTCCTCCATGGTCCTAAATGCATTTTCTTCTCTTTCATGCAATATTTCGCGGCATTGCTTAATATTTTGATTATACTTTGTAGTCTTTCGATTTTTCCAACGAATACATTGGGGAGTTTGGATACGAGACCATTGTACTCTTCGCTTCCCTTTTTCATCTCGAATTGACCACGAAACTCTAACTCAACTATCACCCTTACTTCCCCTTTCTTGTTATTTGAGTTATCGATCACGTCTACAAACGTATGTTCACCTATAAATAAAATGAAGAAGGTTTAGTAAATGTATCATAATAATTTTATAGTACTCGAGGTATAATTGTCTACGTCTCACTAAATATAAGTTAATTACCTGATGGGATATCTGATGAGCTCTTCCACTTAGACTTGCAAATAGCTGAATTGTAACCAGAATTTTGTAGACGGCTGCAAACTTCTCTCAACTGACAGCTGCGGCAGCTATCGGATAACGGTTTCGAGCAAGAACATACTTTTTCGGTCACGTCTAGGTCCGAAAGTACTTCTTTTGATGTAACTCTTATTTTTGACTCCAAGGACGTTGTTCTATATAATGTTGTCTATAAACAAATAATAAAAAAACGTCATTTAACATATTTAAACATAAGTGCAACAAAGACAAAAGTAAAGTAACATTTAAGATGTTAAAAAATTGATAAAACTTACATGTAAATTCTGATGTAGGGTTTCCCAAAATTTAATCCTATCTTCAATTCTTTGGGGTTTTTCGATCTCGTCCTCATCTTCAATTTCTTGTTGAATGTCCGAGTAATCAACGGTTTCTGGGGACGAAAAAGTGGTCGTTTCGTCCTCCAAAAACCGGAAGATTGAACCGGACAATTGAACAACCGGTTGATCATTCGGGTTATCGCCGTTATGGTAATTATGACTCGGTGACAACACACGGTGACTCATCGGAATTCTGGTGGTGGCTCGGCCCATTGACCTACCTTTGTTTTTTTATATGTTTTTTTTAATAAGAAAGGGTTTTTGTTGCAATGAAAATAAAATGAAAAATTGTGGTTTTTATAGGGTGATGGAACGCCACGTGGATAATATGTTATTTGATGGTTCCCATCTTGATGGGGGGCCCAACAGCTCGGATCCACGTCAGTTTTGAGTCAGTAATTTCTGTAGATATATTCGAATATTCGGAAATATATTTTTTTATTCCTATATTTACATAAAATACCTTTGGGTTTTGTTTTATTCATTTTTATAAGTTATATGAAAATTTGTGTAGTATATACTATCCCTCTCATAATAATTTGAAAACCCAACATGATAAGAAACAACACATGTTCAATTATAGGACGTATCAGCCGTTAGTGAAAGCATATCCTATATGTGCTTAGAATATGCAAGTTTCTCTTTTGTTTGCTTTATTGCAATCAATTTATCAATCAAGGGTTTCGTGCTTATTTCGTATTGAATTGGCAAATGATCTCCAGCCTAGCTGGTTGTGATGCACCGGGTTTTATACCCATGTGGGCTGAGGTCGGGGGTTCGACCCTTGGGGTCGTCGCAATAGCGTAATTTAACTCACACCTCTTAAGGCACGCATGGCGAATTTTCCCCTGGAAACCCACGTGGGGGCTGGGTTTGCCCGCTATACGGAGCTCGAACCTGGGGTGCTCGTTGGAATATTACGAGTAGGCTCCGATGTACAAACATTTTCCGTTTCCAAAAAAATTTCCGTATTGAATTATTTAGTTTTTCACGTGAATTCGTTGTACATTAGTAAACATTGATCACCCATAACATTTAAAAAATAACATTGAGCTTATACTCTAAACGAAATCATATGGCTCTACTGGGAGTGTTTGTCCATACTAAAAGACTTGGTAATTTTCATAAAGTCTTCTTTCTTTTCATATTATCAATTAAGTTATGTGTTTGAGAGTGAAAATCGAATCCTATTATACAAATCAAAGCCCAAACCTAGGGTGCCCTGAAGATGCAACTTGATGTTGGAGTAGTTATTTTTACTCGTGGTCAACTTGAAATCATGGTATGTCAATTAAAGATAAAGTAAAAGAAATGATTAAAAAAATTAAAATTATATAACTCGTCTTTAATTCATATAATTATGTCATTGTAACTATTTAGATCAACTACTTTCTCTTTTACGGGTCTTCCTACTAGATCAAAGAATCATATTCATAGAACGATTGGTCTCGGAACCAAAAGGACTTGCGCCCTCAATGTTGGGTGAAAGAGTGACGGGAATTTAACAAAAATAAAAAATTGACATTAATTTAAAGGGATGTTTTTGAAAACTTCTAAAATTAGTCGCTGTTTATGTAATACAATCCAAACATCAGGGGTGTCCATAAACTTTAACAAAATTATTTTACCAATCTTACTTTTCCAGTAACTGTACACCATGCATTAAAACTTGTACAAACATCTCATTTTAGCAATAACTTCCTTGCCCAATAGCATTTAGGACCATAAACCGGTATATTCCTAATTTGTCGTATGATCCGGTATGACCCTCGTGAAGTGGGACCCACATGACAGCCAAGATGAAAAACCACCGCGTGATCTCAACCGTTGATTTCGATGAAGCTTATCTAATGAAATGGGTCCCCCTTGTGTCTTGTCTAGTACTTTCCACAATTCAGGAATGGATTTAATACGCGGCGAAAAACCAGTGGCGGAAATGGGTATCTTGTGATTAGACGATTTTACCCTTTATGTTAGTCAAATTTACTTAATTAAAAATAATACTTTTTCATTGAGTTTATTTGGATTTTTTCAATAATGTAGTAATAATACCAACATGTTGTTCATATTTTTTAATGTTAATTTATTGAATATTTAATGACAAAGTATTATGTTTTGTAAGTATTATGATAGAAACTAATCTTATCGGATATTTGATGATAATATGTAATGTTTTGATAATGTAGTTGTTGTTTGCTTGATACGTGATCATCTTGTTATGAATACTCCTAATTTGCGCCGTAAACAGTTTATTTGCGTATTGGAGACGTTTGGGTGTCAATTTTAAGGATGATTAGAGCGATTAGTCATAAAGAAGGTATGCCACGAAACAAATTTTATATGTTTCTTTTGTTTAAACTTACAAGAATTAGACTAATCTCTCATTTAAGTGTCTGACTAAATTTTAGCATCTTCAAAAGATAACTCACATCTTATTTTACTTTAGAATATGGTTAAAAAGGTTTTAAACCTTTAACTTTATTGTTAAAAAGGGCTATTTTTACGTATAAAAAATCACTTTAAATATATTATCTCACTATTTTATGATATTATAATAATTCGTTTATGGGGTAGATGACTGAGATAAGTTCTTTAACTTTAACCCTTTAAATATGGTTAAAAAGTACACAAAAATATTTTTTTTATTAAAAAGAAAGAATAAAGTGAATTTTTAGGTACACGTCACATTCATTAGTTGTTTTTACTCTTTCGTTTATATCTCAAAATATACGTGGAAAATCGTGTTTTGAATAATTTATGGACCCACACTACATAATCAATTCTAGATAAGAAAATTATTGTGTCTCTATTGTGGTGTCTCTTTTGAGATATGATATTAAGAGGGTATTTAATTGAAAAGTTTGTTCAAACCTACTTATTTAAGTTAATTAATTAGTTTTTGTTTCAAATGATCTCAAAAGTTAATTGGAAGATTTCAAATTTATAAGTTGATTGAAATATTCTTCTAATTTTTTTTTATTAATTGGGAGAAAGTGATGTTCTACATCTTCGATTTTTCTGTATTGATATATAGCTGGAAAGAAAGTATTATTATGTTTATGACCGATGATGATTGATGACGTGGCGAGGCTTAAGTTCATGGAGTAGTGTTTAGAGGTATGGTCTTGAGTGAGACGCTCTTCTGGCGAGGGATTTTTTATTTAACTGGGTAAACTCGTGACGTGTGGATTACTTTTGAGTTTTAAGTGAATAGGGGTTTATGAAAATTTTAACGATTTCTCATTTGCATTTGCGTTATGTGTTGTTAGATGGTTGAAATGTGGTCACGGGTAATTTAGTATAAGATTATTAAATAAATCACACATGTTTCATTTATGTTCCACTTTTGGGAAAGAAATTGTAAAAAGTGTATGTAAGTCGTTTTATTGTTTATGAATTTTGTTAGTCTTTCTAATTGTTCAAACTTTATGTTCAACTTAAGTCGTTAGAAACAAATCAAACATTTGAACATGTCAAATTTGCTCAAAAATTTGTTTACATCAGCCACATTATTTTTCTAATTATATCATTGACCATCAAGTCATTATATTAAGTGATTTGTTTTGAATTAATTTGTAACATAGAACAAAATTAAGTTTAAAATTACAAGGATATAAATGATTTCACTAATATATGAAATTGAACATATAATAGAGAAGCTTATGCCTTATATATTATATGCTATATCATATACAAAATCATAACATAACAAGTTCATTAACTTTTATGCTACTAGTCTAGCCCAATTATGGCTCATTAGTAATATTTGGATTTGTTTTGGCATAAGGTTTAAATAAAGCCCATATATTTCCACCAAGCCATCTAACATCTTTATTTATTTGGAAAATTACCGAATTGTCAAATGTGTGTGTGTAATATTTTACAAAATGTCAAAATCTGCAGAGTATTTTATAAAATGTCAAACAGTTCGCAATAACTGGGGAGATAAATTCTTTTGTTTTTGTTCGAGAAATGGGAGCGGAATTTTCATTTATGTGATAAATGAAGATTTTTAAGGCCCGCACGTTGTGACAGGATCGAAATAATTGGATAAGTATTACTTAGTATAATGTTGGATTGTTTGTCTTCCTTATAATACTACGTATATGTAGTATGTTGCTGGATGAGAAGGTTAGTGTTAGTGAATTCGATGTCATTGCCTTTAAACTATAACTGAAGCAAATGATTGTTATAAAATTTATGAATTCGTAGTTGACGCGGAAAGTAAATGATGAAGACTAAGCAAATAACCCAAGTCATTATTGTTTTGTAGATTTCATGGCATTTTGAAGATTAGTGGATGATGTACATAAATCTAGAAACCTGAACAAGAATACAAACAGTTCCCAAACTCGAAAACCTGAAAAGTTAATATCTTTCCGTTTATAAAACGTTGGAAGAAAAATACTTTTTCTTTTATGCAAATTAAAATTATTAAACTTAACTTAATAATTTCAGAAGATGATAACCAATACTAATAATAACGATGTGATTCCCAGGTTGATTTGAAATCGTATTCTTTACACATCGCACAAACTTAACATGCTTCGACCGCTTTAACTCAACTTCTTTGAAAAATGTTTCGGGTCAACTCGACCCAAACTACTTTAATTAGTTCAAAGTGTACTTTGTCAAACAGAATGAGCGAGTCACATTTCGTGTCTAAACTAAGAAAGTGCACTAAGGACGCTCCTCAAAACTACCAAATTATGGAACTTTTAATAACAACCTATAAAGATTTACATGGATACAGATATATGAATTAGCAAGTTACTAGCATGATAGCATCCCAAATAGTTTATCCATGAGAACACCCTATCGTAAATCTTAAGATCCCTCCTAAAAAAACGAAAAAATTTAAGTCTGGTGGCTCAAACAAACATAAGAGTAGCCCCTTAAAATATATGATCTTTCTATACCTATATACGAATAGACTACTACACAATCATGCAAGTGACCCCCCACCATAGTCCATAGATTACAATGTATACATGTAATTCATTGATATAAGTATTCCATCTGTGCACCCAATGCATATCGTGAAATCCGTGGCCCTATTATGTTATATTATATTATGTTATGACCTGACCCGTCGTTATAACCCATTCACATCCCTATATGCCTGACCCGTCGTTATAACCCATTCACATCCCTATATGCCTGACCCATCATAATAACCCATCCACATTCCTTTATTATCTCAGACATAATAGTAGTTCCCATAATACCTGAGAGATCAATAGGAGACAACTACTTAAAACACAGGTATAACAACTGACCAAAAGAATAAATCATACAAGGTGAAAAATAAACGAATGTAAATGTTTATGCAACTGATCCTCGGTTTCTTAGGAACAATACGTTTTCTTTTGTTATGTATCTCACCTATTCTCTAGCATAGAGTGCTCGATTAAATGCATTCGCCACATTAATGTTTTTAGAGGTGGAGGTAAGCATTTTGATAAAATCTTATTACTCTATTACTATCAGAAATTAAAAATGCTAATGATTTATATAACCAGCAGGATCGTTTTTTGCTTTTTTGTTTAATAGTTGCAGTTAGTTGATCGCCGGGGTGTATTTAAATCAATTTAAATGATGTACCCGATAGAGATGATGCTTGCTGATTCCAACTTCTAATGTGAAAAGCTTTGTTATGAAAGAAAAACTGGAGTTGAAGGGAATTCCAAACTTATATCTTGAATAATTAGTTATTTAGAATCATATGGGTATTTGACATTGTATCGATTGAACTTCATTTTATACGAGTGTTTTGACTTTTTTGTACTCGAAGCTTCCTGTTCTAGGCAAGACATTTATGGCATGCTGAAGGGCCAATACTGTTGTAGTAGGATTTGCAAGACTAGGTATGAGATCGGTTAGAGAGACTTGAAAGCTAAAGCGGCTGATGATCATATTCAGTAAGAGATATATAGTTAATTGATAATCCCGCTGCAACGCGGGCAATATATTAAGTATCAAATCAAACTAATATTAAAGTATCAAATTTTGAAACATCAAACTAATTAAATTGACAATTTTGTAACAAAATTTAAGGTTTTCCTTTTAAAGAATATAAAACATATAAACAAAATTATTGCATGTCTTAAAGAAAACTGTATGATATAACTAGTATTAATATATTATAACGACTTGTTCGTTTGGAAAAATAATTTAAACTTAGGAACATCTATCGGTTTTAATTATTAAATATTAATTTTGAAAAGTTAAAATTGATACAAATACGCAGCGGAATAATAGTAAAAGATAGTATGTTGATGACTTATAAATCAATCAATGGTAACAATCGAACAAGACCTATTACTTGACTAGTCAATTCAATCCTAGATAACGCGATCCAAAATTAAATTATGATAACACAATCAAGACCTATTGATTTGTTATCGAATCAAAACTAGATAACTCGATCTAACAATGAAACAAATTGATAATTGAAAACATCAATATTAAAGAAAAAGATTAAAACCTTAACAAAGTTCTTTCATAATCTAATTACAATGAATAAAAACAATTTCTTATATAGGAAACTAAACTTAACCCTAAAAATGCAAAAAGGAAAATAAAATTTCGGTTTTGGGCCGAAATCAGTTACTGCGCCGCAGTAGTAGGTTATTGCGTCGCAGCGGGAAGATTCTCGAAACATAATTGCTGAAAAACTACCTGAATATGACTGCGTCGCAGTCCATGCCCAGAGTATTTTTTTTGTTCGTTTGTTGTTTTCCCGAATGCATAATAGTGTCCAAGCAAATCCTCCCTAGCCATGGTTTCTTCAAAAACTTTAATCCCAGGTCTCGAGCATTTATAATCATATCAAAAACCAATATAAAGTTAAACATATTATTAATTTTACAATTAATAAATAATTAGTAAAGGATTGTTATGACATAGTCTTTTATTTGTAAAAAAATTATATTTTATAACTTTATATTTTAGACAACAACCTTTATTAAATCAAAACATGATGTTTAAAAGCAAATTATATAGCATTTTTTTTCTTTATTTTTATGTAAAACTTATAGATTTACCCATAGATTAAATTATATGTAAGTTCAAAAGGAAATTTATACATATTCAATATAATAAAAATAAAGTTGAACAAAATCGAACCATGACTTATGTGTTTGAGATTCAGTTCATTAACCATCTAATCTAGATTCTATATTGATAAATATCTCAGTTTTTGTTTATATACTATGGATTTTTTATGACTATTTATTGAATAATCATAAAAATCCTACTAAATGTTAGATGGAAAATGTCCAAGGTTTTGATAGAATGAGCATAGATTTAGACTTTATTCTTTGTCCATGTTGTGGAGGTTCTATAGAGACAATGAAGCATTACTTTGTTGGATGTAAGTGAGTTTTAGATGGTTGGTCCAAGGTGTTTGATGAAACATGGAAGACTTTAATAGAGGGACGACGGTTAGCGAGCTACTTATGCATGATGGATCCAACATAGCTAAAGGTCATCATAAAGAGGTATGACAATTTGGTGGATTGCTTATATTATATGGAACATCCAAAATAAGGTTATATTTAGAGGCAAAAATCCGAGCTAGATTGATTTATGCGTTGAAGTTCAAGTATTAACATATTTTTGCTTTAAGCATAGAGATAAGAAATTCAACATGTTTGGGTTTCTAGTCCAACAGAAGCCCGAAGTTGTTCAAATATTAAAGTGCAACATGAATTTTTTGTTCATATACACTATAAGTGTATAATCGTATGAGAAACACATCAATTTTTCTCTTATATTTTGATCAATAACGAAGATTTTTTACCCGTGCGTTGAAGCAAGAAATTTAGCCCATTGAACACCAAATATTTTATATCTCATTTAATAAGGTTAAATATATCATAACTTTAATTAAAAATTGACATCTATCTATATTATTAAAAGAGGATAACCCAAATTTTATATTGTGGTTTCGACAACTTATCTTTTGTCCTACATGTCACTTTATGATTAAAACCTTTTGTTTTGTTGACATTTCAGTGTATGTTTATTACACGATATAAACTGACTCAAAGTTAATTAATCTTTATATTTTTCTTAGCTGTCATGTGTAACAGTTTCATATTCACTTCACTATATATATATATATATATATATATATATATATATATATATATATATATATATATATATATATATAGATTGGGGTTCAAAAAAGATCTCTATTTTTCTAGAGATCTAGGGATCCACTTTCTAGCCACTCATTTTTCCTTATATCTTTGTTTTTTTTTTTTACTTTTTTTCAAAAAAAAAAAAATTCTTTTTCCTTTTTCCTTTTTATTTACTTTTTTTTTTTTTTTTTTTTTTCCGAAAATCACATTTGATTTTCAACCTTACTTTTAAAAATCACATGTGATTTTCAATCTACAAATCTTTTTTGGGTAAAATCACGTTTGATTTTAAAAATTATTGATTATTTTTTACCAAAATCACATGTGATTTTTAACCTACAAACTATTTTGCTTATAAAATCACATGTGATTTTCGACAAAAAAAAAATTTACGTGTGATTTTAAAATTTATAAATTTTGGTTTTTGAAAATCACATGTGATTTCAATTTTTTACAGAAAAAATCACATGTGATTTTGAAAAAAAAAAAAGTTAAGTAAAACATAGCAAAAAAAAAAAAACCGAAAAAAAAAAAAAAAAAAAAAATATTAAGGGAAAATGAGTGGCTAATAAATGGATCTCTAGATCTCTAGCAAATTGGAGATCCCTATTGAACCTCACCCTATATATATATATATATATATATATATATATATATATATATATATATATATATAAAAAGTAGGATATAATAAAAAATGATTAGAAATAAAAAGAATAGGAAGTGATAATATGCTGACACGTGTCAGAAAAAAAAACCCATTATTATATCATAAAGGGTATAATCGTCATTTTGACAACACAATTTTCACATCTACTTTTAAATCCCCAAAATCAACCCTAATCATCACCAAAATCAACTAAAATCTCTCTCTCTCTTAAAATGACGATCTGCTCCTCCGATTTTCAATTTTGTTTGCTCCGCCGCCGGTGACTTCTCAGATCTGAAAGGTGACGGTGATTTTTGGTGCTAATGAAGGTGCTGATGGAGCTGACGACGGATGAAGGTGATGGGGGATGATGAAGCTGGCGACGACGGTGGATATGAAGATGGCGACGGCGATGGATATGAAGGTGACAGTGGCGGTGGATATGAAGGGTGATGGTGGCGGTTTCATTAGTGGCGGTTTTTTCGGTGGATTTCCGGTGGATATGAAGGTGACAGTGACGGTGGATTTCCGGCGGTGGATATGAAGGTGACAGTTGCGGTTTTTCCGGTGTTTTCAGACGACGGTGGATTTTTTATGCACATGTTTTGTTTTGGTGGATTGATTTTTTATGCACATGTTTTGTTTGGTGGATTCAATTTGGAGAGGAATATTGTTTATGCACAATGTTTTCGTAATTGTTTATGCACAATGTTTTCGTAATTGTTATGCACAAATATATCTAAAATTTATACACAATGTTTTGTAATTTTTTTGTATAAAAAAACTTACGTAAAATCAATACACACGTTATTTGATAAAATCGATGCACAATATTCGTAATTTTTATAAAATCGATGCACACGTTATTGATAATATTTATGCACAGAGATTCATAAAAATTATTAATCTGGAAAAAATGAAATTATAAAAAGGGATATTTCTGCTTATTACGGAAAAGGGCATGAAAGTTTGAAAATATTACAAAAATGCCACCGCGTTGACTTTTTTGTTGACTAAATGTGTGGCCTACATTACTTCCTACCCTTTTTATTTTAAAAAATTTCTACAATAACCCACCTCTATATATATATATATATATATATATATAGGGGTGGGTTCAAATAGGAACCACTAAATATTTGAGAACCATTAGGAACCAATATTCACCAGTGTATATACATATGATATTCACCAGTGTATATATTATATATATATATATATATATATATATATATATATATATATATTTATATATATATATATTATATATATATATATATATATATATATATATATATATATATATATATATATGATATTCACCAGTGGTATATTAATATGATATTCACCAGTGTATGTAAACTATAAAAATTGAATTACATATACCTTATATACACTGGTAAATATCATATATATACACTGGTGAATATTGGTTCCTAATGGTTCCTAAATATTTATATGGTTCTCATTTGAAACCAACACTATATATATATATATATATATATATATATATATATATATAATATATATATTATATATATATATATTATATAATATATATATATATATATTGAATGATTCATGCGAGAATTGCGAGAACCAATTTGGAGCCATTGGATGATCAAATCAATTGTTAAAAACAAAAAAATGGCAATTTGGTAATTAAGTTGAACATTTGGTAGTTTTCTATAAAAGTTAAAAGGATACTATTGTAATTACCCATTATTTCCTAAAAAATATCACACTCTCTCTTTTTATCCATATATTACGTTAACTCAAATAATCAGTTAAACATTCTTTTATATCTGTACTTTAAATATACCAGATCCAAAACCTAAATGGGGATGATCCAAATTAATCCTCTTCTTAAGGTAAATATCCGAGACACAGTTTTTATTTTATATAATGTTCTTTATTTGATTTTTTCATTTGTCGTGGGTTTATTCTTTTTCAATCTACTATCCCTTATTTAATATTTATCTTCCAAAGTATATTGAAAAACCATTCCCTTTAAGTATTAATTAAAATAATTTTGTAACATCTTAGTTTGTATGTGTTTCGAGGTTTATGTCTTTGTAATTGTTTTTTGAGATTGTTGTGATTTGTTTATATTGTGTGTATACGTCACTTCTTTTTTTATGGGGCAAACTCGATTGTAATGTCAATTTGGGTTATCTTTATCTGACATTTGATGGGATACAGACTTTTTGTGATAATTATATGTTAACTATTAGTTTTCTAACATAAATTGTGGGGTTTAATTTTGCTAAATGATTATTAGTGTTTAATATTTTGTATTTGATTAGAATGCTAATATGTTTTTCTTTTACCAATGTTTCCGTTATATGCAGATTGATGGTAGAGACCATGATCCCTTAAGAGGATGAGATGGAGATGTTTTGGGTTGAACTTGATGTTTAATTTTTCATGAAGCATTGATATGGATTTGTTGATGATGGAAAAAAAATTTGGTCATATATGCACAAGATAAAGTTTCATCTCCAAACTTGAAGAAGAATATACCATATTTTTTCGTCTTTTTCTGCATTTCGGAGTTGCGTTGCAGACCATATTCGAGTGAAAAATACAAGTACGATTTGTTCACCTCTGAACATACCAAATTCATGTATGAACATCTTGTTTAATATCGGAATTTGATTGTGATCTAATGTGAACAATAATGGTTCAGTTATGAACATATGTGTGTATAGATCATATTCTCCTATGAACAAATCCTTTGTAAATAAAAATTCAACTTATTTGATTAATTTTCTTAATTGAAAAGCGATATTAAGTTTTATTTTGAGTGTTTCGAATCTGATTGGAAATATAGTGGGTGTTTTGAAGCTTGATCGGAAAGACCACACTCGAGTGAAAAATACAAGTACAATTTGTTCACCTCTGAACATACCAAATTCATGTATGAACATCTTGTTTAATATCGGAATTTGATTGTGATCTAATGTGAACAATAATGGTTCAGTTATGAACATATGTGTGTATAGATCATATTCTCCTATGAACAAATCCTTTGTAAATAAAAAATCAACTTATTTGATTAATTTTCTTAATTGAAAAGCGAAATTAAGTTTTATTTGAGTGTTTCGAATCTGATCGGAAATATAGTGGGTGTTTTGAAGCTTGATCGGAAAAAAATGGCTAAAAAAACTTATCATAAAACTTATTACTAACAAAAGAGAGAAAAAAAAGGAAAATTTAAATACATAATTAAATTAATTTAAAAGAAAAAACTAAATTTACTAACTTACCCTTTTGATTAAAAAATAAACATTTAATATTGGAAAAGAATGAGTGGTCCAGAATGAGTTCTCGTAAAAAATTGAGTTCTCGCATGAACCATTCCCTATATATATATATATATATATATATATATATATATATATATATATATATATATATATATATATATATATATATATAGACCGATTCATGCGAGAACTCAAATTTTTGCGAGAACTGCGAGAACTCATTGTGGACCACTCATTTTCTTTTAATATTAAACATATATTTTTTAAATAGAAAGGGTATATTAGTAAAATGTAATTATATATTTAATTTAATTTTAAATTGTTTCCCCATTTTTCTCTCCACTTTTCTAGATATTCTTTATGTTTTCAACCATTTTTATTCAAAAGTTATTAGTGTAGATAAAGTAAAAAATTAAAAAAAAAACCCGATTAACATAGAATCTGATAAAAGTATGGAGCAACCGAGTACCTTCATTTCCGTTGATCATATATGAACAATTTCGTAATCCGACTCATTTATGATATTTAAATATCTATTCTCTTTCTTCGCTCTCATATTTCCAGATATCTTAATCTGACTCATTTATTCGTATCAAGATTCAACAATAATTAAAATTGATCAAAAAGGTTAAATGATTCGAACATATGTTCATAAGTGTACATATATTGTTCATAAGTGAACACAACTTAAATTCCTTACAAATACAGAATGTTTACACATGAACTCGTTATGTTCAAAAATGAACAACTCGTGTTAAAATCCATCTTTATCTCGAGCTCAAATGTGAGCATGATCGTGTTTGTCACGATATTCCGGTTTTCTATTAACGAAGTGTTCATACTCTTCATAGTAAATCTACATCATTTTTTCATTGTATTTATCATCTTTCTTCAATTCAACCATCTTGATCATCTTTGTTCACAATTTTCATTATCATTAGCTTCCTGTAAAAATACAAAATCCAAAATCTAAATCATAAATCATAAATCATAAATATACTATATAAAAAACATAACCTAAAACTTTAAAGACCATAACCTAAATATATCTTGAAATAAAAAATCATAATTTCTATTTACCTTTTTCTTCTAGCCACACACACATACACATCCATTAATTTAAAGACAACCATGCCCATTTAGAGATATTACCCGACTTCTAAACGCACATACATTTATGACAGTTATTTGAGAAAACAAACATATGCCTTTTGATTTATTAAAAATATCACTGCATTAATTTATTTAATCAAAAAACGAACATACACATACCTACTATTTTCCGTTCGACCAAAGAGAAATAAAGAAAAATATGCGTTACAGAAAGTCATTATCAGATTGTATTTTTAGATCTGATTTGAGGAATCGCAGATCTTAATTTGAGAGGATGAAAGAGAATAACTATTTGGTTATTGAAATTGAACAGAAATTAATTACACGAAGATGATTGTGTGGCTTTCAATTGGAATATGGAATGAAAAATAATGGGGAAGAAACAAATACATGTACCTGTTGTACAATGAGATGAATATTACTTGTTGTACCTGATATTACTTGTTTATTGTCATTTCTAATCAACAAACTTATCTTATCATTCGAGTTAATCGGTATATTAGTTAATTTCAAGAATATATATACAAAATTCCTATAATACCCTTTTTTTAATTTATTTATTATCCCTAAACTAACATTAATTTACAAAAATGACATCAATAGTTTTCAACCATTGATCAAGTCATCTAAGGGCCAAAAAAGAGTTCTCGCAGTTCTCGCAGTAACCATTATATATATATATATATATATATATATATATATATATATATATATATATATAATCTAGTTAAAATATAAACACATCATCATAAAATAACAGAAAAAAGCTTAAAAAAGCACTAAAATGGCACTATCCCAATTCTCAATCATAATCATCATCTTCTTCTTCAATTCTCCACAACAACCATACTAACAACAACTCTTACTCATCATTCCCATTACCCAAACACACACACACATTCAAACCCAATTCACATTTTCCCCCAAATTCAAAACCTAAAATAATCACCATTAGATCTACACAAAAAACACAATATTTATTCAATTCAATCCTATATTCCCAATCAGTATCGAAAAGGGTATCCAATTCTGTAATAAAGTTTCAATCTTGAATCAATTTGATGGAAAATTGAATTTTTTTGAAAATTCAAGAAAAACAGAATGACAAATGGGTCAGGGGATGCCAGGTCATCATCGTCAAGTGTTGGAAGTTTAGGTTCGTTGGTTGTTAGATCATTAAGTAACGGGAGTTTACAGTTACAACAACAAATGAATCAATTGATGCAATCATCATCACCAGTTGTGGTTTCTTCGTCTTCGGGTTCGAAAAAAGGCTCAAAGGTGTTTGTTAATAGTGGGAGTAAAGATAAGGATTATTATTATAATGGGACTGGTAACAAGGCTTTTGTTTGGATGTTTAAATTCGCACCGCGAAAAAAAGTTGGAATGTTGTTGTTGTCACTTGCTTCTTTTGCAGCTATGTTGTGGATACTTTTTATTGCAAAAGGTAATACCTTTTTGTTTTAAATTTCGTTTAAGTTAGTATATAATATTGTGCTCAATTTGATTGGTGGTTTATTGCATTTTGTATAATTTGATTCCTTTTCATTCTATATTCATGGTTGTAATGTTTTTACGCGGGTTTAAACTCGTGAGTAGCAATAATCTGCTTTTTGTTTGCGGGTAAAAGTAGGGAAGAACTAAGAAGTTTAAGAACACGTTTTACTATGATACATGTTAAATATCTTTCCTATCCATAGTTTTAATCCAGTGATTAAGCGCTTATGATTATTCAAGTTACAAAATGCACTTCCATACACTTACTAAGATACATGTAAAATATCTTTCATATCGTGTGATTCTAGCTCAATGTATTTTCTCATCTTTTTTTGTTGTTATTTTAGTTTACTAGCATTCTCAACAATTTGTTTGATTTTGAGCTTAATTTGCGATTAAAGACTTGTTTCGGGTTTTCATCACTCCAATATATTTAGTTTTACTACGTTTGATAATTTTGTTTCATGGTATACATGTAATTGTATTCGGTATCTGGGAATTTTTAAAGTACTATTTCTATTAATATTTAATTTCAACAGCATTATGGTTGAGTAAAGATAAAGTTAGTTTCTGGGTCTTTTATATTAATAACTTCTTTTAAAGTTTTAAAGCAATTTATTTGATTGTGACTCAAGTTAGATTATTGAATTCAGTTGTCAACGTCCTTTCCCATCTTTACGACATCCGTTTACCACATATGGAGGGATTATGTGACAAATTACTTAAACCAGTGGGACAATTTACATTTTGCTTTTATCGACAGTTAGGTTATATAGATGCACAAATAGCTATATAGCTCAATTAATGAGGTTTTGATAGATTAATTTATACTCACACTCACACGTAAATTGCTTATTGAATGGTTCTCTTCTTCCATACATTTTCATTTTGTGGGTCCATTTATTATGCGTGAAAGTATGTGTTATCGATGTGTGGAATACAAAAGGGGGAATATATAATAGCGGAAACGAGTGGTAATTTTTGTCTGAGTGATTGACTGTTTGAACCATCATTCTGTGAATATACCAAAAAGTAAATTTTATAAAAATATATGGACGTATTTGTAAAGGTTTATGCCACAAAAGGGTCACACTTGGCACATTTTGTCCAAATGAGTTTGTTCTTAATGTAATACATTATTTTTATTTTTCTTGCATTTTCGCTAAAACGATAATATGTCAAATATGTGTGCATCTTGTCATTAGAATCTATGACTTTTTTTTTTTTTAATTTGATGGTATATGTATGCTCATTTTCTTATCAATTATTAGTTCGTCTTTGGGCATTTTTGAAGGTGAAATTAACCAGAAGACACATTTTTCTGGATATTCACCAATAGTTGACGAAAGAAGAGCAGATGAAACAAATTCCGCTTTAGTGAACGATGAATTGAAGATCACAATATACAATAATGAAAAAATAAAACCACACCCACCACCACCTCCAATAACAATCTCCCTCTTCCCTCCGCCCGTTTATTTCACAGGATACACTCTTCCTCCCGGAAATCCTTGTAAAACCTTCACATTGCCACCTCCACCAGCTGACAAGAAAAGAACAGGCCCTCGTCGTAAGTCTAAATTACTCATATTTCACTATTATTCAGTTCTCACTTTTCTATTATATTCTTGAACTTTTTCGTTACTTACTCATTCTCATTATGTGAATCCGTATTTTAGCATGTCCGGTGTGTTATCTCCCTGTGGAAGAAGCTATCGCTTTAATGCCAAAATTTCCATCGTTTTCTCCCGTTCTACATAATTTAACTTACATTCATGACGAGAGTTTTATGAAAAGTGAATTTGGAGGGTCGGATTTTGGTGGATATCCTTCAATAAAGCAGAGATTTGATTCTTACGATATAAGAGAGTCAATGGCCGTGCATTGTGGGTATGAATACGATTATGTTTTATTTTTCAAGTTTGTGGGTCTTTTAAGTTATTTGTCACTAATAATTTTTTGGTTGGTGCATAATTTTACTGATAGATTTGTAAGAGGAGAAAGACCCGGACGCAAGTCGGGATTCGATATCGACGATTCAGATCTTTTTCAGATGGATCAGTGTCGTGGAGTGGTGGTTTCATCTGCAATATTTGGTATCAGTTTATATCTATATGATACATATGTATGAATATATTTGTGTAGAGTTTAATGACTAATGTTTTACAGGAGCTTATGATTTGATTCAACAACCAATGAACATTAGTGAATATTCGAAGCAAAATGTATGTTTTTTCATGTTTATCGACGAACAAACAGAAAAGTTTATGAGGAATTCAAGTTATTTGGATGATAGCAAAAAGATTGGCTTGTGGAGAGTTGTTGTGATCCACAATCTACCGTTCACTGACCCAAGGCGCAACGGCAAGGTAGAATAATCGATATATTTAAATAGATAATTTGATTACATCTTTTTAACAAGATGACGTTTATGACAGGTTCCAAAACTACTATCACATAGGCTTTTCACGAATGCTCGGTACTCTATATGGTTGGACGGAAAGCTTAAGCTTGTTGTCGACCCTTATCAACTCCTTGAAAGGTATTACTTCTAATGCAACTTTTAGAATACATGTTTTTCATTCAAGTATTTTCATTTTTCTTCTCGTTTTTACGTCTTTAATTTGTAGTAATAGGTACTTGTAGTTTCAAAGATAACTCTTATATCATATTTTTCCAGGTTTTTGTGGAGAGAGAATGCAAGTTTTGCAATATCTAGACATTATAAGCGGTTTGATGTATTTCAAGAAGCTGAAGCTAATAAAGCGGCTGCAAAATACGACAATGCTTCCATTGACTTCCAGATTGACTTTTATAAAAAGGAAGGTTTAACCCCATATTCTACGGCCAAGCTTCCAATTAGAAGTGGTACAGTATTTTATTATTTTTTTCCTTTTAAATACTTGGCGAAAAGAAGTTATGATAATGTAATATGGTTGAAATTATGGCAGATGTTCCGGAGGGATGTGTGGTAATTAGAGAACATGTTCCGATCTCTAATCTGTTTACGTGTCTTTGGTTTAATGAAGTTGACCGCTTTACGTCAAGAGATCAAATTAGTTTTTCTACAGTACGAGACAAAATCAGGTCAAAGACAAATTGGACTGTTAACATGTTCTGGGATTGCGAAAGGCGTAACTTTGTGCTTCAGGTATCGAGCTTTAACTATTCGGTTTGACTTTTGTGGTCAAAACGATTAATTTCAAAATTAAAATCTGACCTGAATTGTGGACGAAATATAACATTCACGTGTTTCATCACTTTCATTTGAAGATTTTGTAAATAAGTTTACTATAACTCAGGAGATTTTCTCATAACATCAAAAAAATTATATCGAATCTGAATCTTTAAATCAGTCCCGCAGACCTTAGAAGTCAAACAGTTCGTATATACTGAACTTTGATGTCTTGACGCAGGGATATCATAGAGATGTTCTGGAGCACTGGGCGCCACCACCACCACCCAAACATCGTGGTGCCCCAGTCGTTTTCAATTCTCAATCCTCTATTGTTATCGATAAACAACCAAAAATTTCTTCAGAAGTCAATGTAAGTAATCCAAAAAAGACACCATCAAAAAAACACCGAAGAGAGAAGAAGTCCAATTCTAGGCCACATCGGAAAGTTGCTGCAGGATCAAGAAACACTATTAACCGAAGTTAAAATTAAACGCTAGCAAAAGAAATCATTCTTACCTTCATTATTTAGAGAATTCATTTTTGGGCTAGGAAAAGCTATTCAAGATGAATATTCATCTTCAAGCGTATATGGTTTTTTTTTTTCGGTTTAGATTTATCGATTACCCATTTTTTGTTGTATATACAATTTTGAGAAGCTATAATAACCTGTTTATTACACATTTATGCTGTCATTTTGGGTAGCAGTGATCTCAATTGTCTTATATAATAATGATATGTTTATGTGTCTTGAATCTGTACATATATTATTTCGGGTTTAAAAACAGTTAAGAAAATAATGTTAGACCTCCATGTCCAGCGTGTCAATGTGACAAGGAGGCGTCATTGGTGTGTCGGGTACACCTCGACGGCCATGTCCTTCGACCCCGCTACAAACTAAACGACCAATTATATAATGCCATGTCGTTTCACCGATCAAAAAAAGTTGTACCTAAAAGACACAGTTGGCACAAGACTTAATTAAGTGTGATGGCGGTAGTTGAAAGGATTAGATAAAGAACAAAGAAAAGGTACACCAGCTAATCCATTTTGATTATTATTATTGCATTCCAAGATAGACAACTTAATCACTCCAAAGACTTTTCTTTAATTTGATTTAATATAGTGGATATCATGTCGAATGGATCGAGTCAACATCAGGTATCATCTGATGAAGTCAAATAAGCTATTCAGGTCTCATCTCAATCTATTAATATACGAACCAACAGGTTAGGGGAGAGCTAGAGAATTCTGAAATTCATGGAGGGACTAATCCCGATGGTATATAAGAGCATCAAGAAAAGCATGACGATGAAGGGACGCAATCAAAGTTACAACGTGGCAGACTTCTACCCGGAAGGATACAATTATGAATACCGACAACAACTGGAAAAGGAAAATAAAGAGAGATCAATTGTTTTGGCTGAAAGAAGCAAGTCCGCTAAGAATCATGATCGCGACAAGCAACTTGTTCGGTTCAGAAGTAATAAACTTTTCTCGTGTGTTACTGGTGGTGCTTAAAACTCACACGTTGTAAACATTCATTCTTGTGAAGTATGTGTTCACATGTATATACGTAATTGTCGAATCTGTTTTGCTCTTTTTTCTGTATGTAAGAACGATTAATTGCATAAAGATATGCTGTTAAACAGTGTGAAGTTTGTTGACATTTTTGCTTCAAGTACTTATTGATTTATAAGTGTCCTTTGAACATGAATCTTTTGCAATAATCCATTCATAAAAACGAATGCTTATATAACCGTGTTTACTATGTTAACTATAAAACGATATAGAATAATGACATTTACCTCTGGGTAACTGGGTTATAATAAGCACAATCCCAACAACATTTTAATACTTGAATGGAGTTAAAAAAAAACAGGGTAAGACATGAGTCGTTAAATACACCCTCGATCAAATAAACGAACAAAACTCTAAAAAGTTCTCATTTCCAATAGTACGGTCTAAATATCAGTATCGACCTAAAGTATGTATAAGGTGAAAGTCCATACAGATACCAAGTCGATCTAACATGACCAGATCAAATCTTCCTACATCTATGGCAAAAAATCATAAGTCCAAATAGGGTTGAAAACACGTTGAGCTTTTAGCGAGTTCGAAATATATAATAAGTCGGGCTCGAACTTATATGAGTTCGGCTTGACCTCTTATCGAGCTTTCCGAGTTTTTCTGTATTATAGTTTATATCAGTGGCAGAGACAAAGGGGACTGAAGGGTGCGTGACTTCCCCCTCCAACGAGACAAATTTATATATAATTTAAACTCATCCAATGTAAATTCTTTACTTTGTATTCGATTATGGCCGCTCTTAACTCAAAATCCAGGCTGCAACCCTGGCTTATACATTTTCGAGCTATTCGAGAGCTCAACTCATTGCAAAAAACGAGATGGACGGGTTGACTAACGTATCAAACGTGATTCTTACTACACCCACTTAACGAGTACTTATTCTAAGCATAAAGTACAACACATTAATGGATAAATCATCTAACCATAAAGATTAGTCTTTACAGTTGAAGTTAATATTACACCGATAACCTATACGTATAGAGAGAGAAACAAGCATAAAACCTATACATATAGATAGAGAAAATGTAAAAAAGATTCAAGCTTCACAAATTTCTATCTTCCAATGGAGATTAGGGTTTCATTTCCCCCTTTTAAATTCCTTCAAATTCTTCTAATTTCCACATTTTTAATCACAAATTCAACCTCAATTCCATCAATCCCATACTCAAAATACTGCAATTCAATCGTTAAAGAATCCCAATCAACAAAAACCCCATTACCCCCAAATCAATTCCCCCAATTTGATAAATCTGTTTACAGTTTAGGGTTTCAAAACCCCCAATTCAATTTCAATCCTTCTTCATCACAAATCGCATCTTTTTCCACCCAAAATGCCTTCAAAACAGATTCCAATTCAATTGTGAAATTAAATTCCGAAATTAATCTAGTTGGGCCGGAGATTCTTGATTATTTTTCCGGCGAGGTTTTCCGGCGAGGGTTACGGTTTGTTAAAGTACGGCCACCACGGTATTTGCCACGTCAGAATGCCGGTGCCGGGTTTCGGTTATTCGGGTTTTGGGATATGAAGTCTGGGAATATATGTATGGTTGGTTCTGGGTCTGTGAGTGCTTTAAGTAATGTGAATGTTGTTTTTAAGTTTAATTATCCGAATTCGAGTTTTCTTGATACTTGTTTGATTAATGGTACATTGGAAAGTTTGAACCTTTCGGGTTCTAGAGGCTATTTTAAGCCGGTTTCTATATTGGGTATTTCGCGTTTGGGGTATAAGTATAGTTATATTGATAAAGAGGTTGAAAAAGGCGGTTTTGATGGTTATGATGATATGGAGAGTGTTTCGCTTAGTTTGCCTGATGGACGTGGGATTTGTTCGGTTTTAACGTGGGGTCTTAGGTTTGAGTTGGATTATGAGAAGTATGATTGTAAGAATGTTTCTTGTAGCTTTGGGACGGTTGGAGATGAAACGTTTCCTCGGTTTATGTCGATTAAGGTTGTTGATTGTAAAGAGGATGGGAATGTGAGGTGCATTTTGCAGTTTTCGAATTCTAGTTATGGGAATAGTTTGTCGTTTTATCCGCTTACTAGTTTGGTTGCGGAAGGGAAGTGGGATCAGAAGAAGAAACGCCTTGAGTTGGTTGCGTGTCAGCGGTTTGATAAGAAGGCTGTGGGAGGCTGTTCGATTAGGTTAGCTTTAAGTTTACCTTCGACTTTAAGTTTAAAACAGAGGAGTAGTATTGTCGGAAAAATGTGGAGTACAGAAACCAAGAATCTTGGTAATGTTTCGTTTAACAGTCCAGCAAACCTGAACACGAGAATCAGGCACAAGTCTTATGAGTATTCTGAACATGAAAAGATTGAAAATTTGTGCGGAAAAAGTATCGAAAGTAAAGGGAAGAAAGGGACTTATCCTGATGAGAAATCTCCCAACTTGAGATTCGACATGTTGGTGAAAAACAAGAAAGGTCAAATGGCGTACGGTTATGCATCTCCATTCTACATAGGTGACAGATTTTACTCGCCTTTCGATAATCAATTAAACCATAGTTTAATAAACAAGTACATGAACATTAGCTATGTGATTAGCTTTACAGCCCGTGATGAGTTTGAGTTTGGTAGTAAAGTTTCCGCTTCTGAAATTGTTGAAATATCTGCAGAAGGTGTGTATAATATCAAAAACGGAGTTATGTGTATGATAGGTTGTAAGCATATGCCATATGAAAAGTTCCTGAAGAAAAGATCTTTAGATTGTGAACTTATGATAACCATCAACTACTCACCATTAAACGCAAAAGATGCAGGAACGGTTCATGGGACTATCAAAAGCACTCGTGAGAATCGTGATCCTCTTTACTTTGAACCTCTTGAATTTGGTTCTAGCTCAATAACTACACTTCAAGCAAGAGAATCAATATGGAGAATGGATTTAGAGATAACCATGGTTCTAATTTCCAACACGCTCGCTTGCATTTTCATCGGTTTGCAGCTTTTTCATGTTAAAAAGAATCCTGAAATTCTTCCTTTCATTTCCGTAATCATGTTGGTGGTTCTCACCTCAGCTCATATGATCCCGTTATTGCTAAACTTTGAAGCTATTTTTATGGTAAATCGAAAACAGAACGTGTTTCTTGGTAGTGATCAATGGCTAGAAGTTAACGAGGTTTTGGTTCGGGTCATTACAATGGTTGCTTTCCTACTACAGTTCCGTTTACTTCAACTTACTTGGTCTTCAAGAAACGGGCACGAGAGCCAGAAAAACCATTGGGTATCTGATAAAAAAGTTCTGTATTTATCATTCCCGTTATACATTGCCATTGGTATCATTGCTTGGTTTGCACATTTGTTACAAAACACTCATAAAAAAGCAAGACCATTTCACTTCCACAGATTAGGACCCCAGAATGTAACTTTCTGGGGTGAACTCAAATCATATAATGGTTTAGTTCTTGATGCATTTTTGATACCTCAAATTTTGTTTAATATATTTTCTGACACCCGCGGGACAGCTCTTGCTTCTTCTTTTTACGTCGGATCAACAATGGTCCGATTATTGCCTCATGCTTATGATCTTTATAGAACACATAGTTCTTCATGGTTTTATGACAAGATATATGCTAATCCCGGGATGGATTACTATTCTACTTTTTGGGATATTGTTATATGCTGCAGTGGGATGATTTGTATTCTTGTGATATACGTGCAACAACGATTTGGGGGACGATGTGTGTTACCCAAGAGATTTAGAGATAGTGTTCCATACCAGAAAGTACCTGTTGTGACTCAAGAACAGCAAGTGTTCTGAGCTCATTTGGCCGTAGTTGATGGTTTTTTTATATGTAAATGTAGTTTGTATAAATAGCATTTAGGCATATTTGCCCCTTTATCATTTCAACATGTGTGTATATATGTTCCTTTCTGGAAATTGTGTGCGGGTTTGATTTGGGTTATAAGCTCTAACATGTCAAATGACGGAATTATTATTTTTTTCCTAAACATGTAAAGGTGTGTAGATACAAAAAAATTGTGAATTATGAAATACTCTAATCACGAATATGTACATACTTAACGGCAAAAAACTAACCACTACTGTTGATACCCTTCGATTAGGTCAAGAAAAATTAACTTAAAAATCCTTGACAATACGAAATAACGATAAAGAAAACCTCTCGACCTCCAGATTTTCTTCATCAAAGCAAAAATTGGCATCTATTACCAAACTTTCGAGTCTGTTCAAAAACTGCAACTGCTAGCAAGTAACATGATGAATGCAGAGCGTCTTTTTTTGCGTGCGTCCAAAGCCTAAAAATTGATTATACAAAAGAGTTAACTCCATTTTGAACATTTATAATAATTTAGTTACGGACAAAAATGGCAATTCTGACAAAAAGGATTATTTTTGGTCATCTTTTATCTCTAACGATTCAAATGCGTTAAAAAAAATAGCTGAAACTGAAAAGGCCAAGATGTTATCATAATGCATAAAACTCCAATAAATCATCTGATTCAAAAATTCAGATTAGTGTCGACACCCTAATTATTTACAGAATAAAAAATATAGATGTTAGAAAGGGAAGTAAATAACCTCAATATCAAGATTCCGTGTTAATATTCTTCCCAGTGAGAATCCGAGAAATCTGAAGCCCTCGACTAAACGCTTCATTAAACAGGATCCTTGTTTGCATCGCTTGAAACCCAGGCATCCATGATAAAAACGCAAGAGGAACCAAAACAACCAAACCAATCAGCATATCATAAAGCCGAGCCAAGGAAACAACTGTATCCCAAGCAACGGAGCTTTCAAGAAACGGCCTTAAAACCTGTGCGATCGATATAATCCCCCATCCAGTCGGTATAAACGCCAACGCACTCGAAAACAAATCCAAAACCGTCAACTTTGTAAACTCCAATAACAACATAGTCAAGAGAACTACCAAAAACGTCACCAGAAGTTGCACGAGTCGGTACTTAATATGTTCTTTTGCTGCAAATTTATCTTGAGCGTATGCTATTACAATGTACACCGATACAGCAACAATCATGAAAACCCATGAGATCAAATACACGACTATACTCGTACTGTTGTTTGCAATATTGAGATGATAAACAACCCCGTATTGAAAGAAAAAGAAACGAAGATCGAGAATAATTTCCAATAATTTCCCCCATAATCCTGTACTTCTCAAATGATCTTGTTCCTCGTACCACCACGTTTCCCAGCTAACATCTGCTTTTATTAAGGCCCCACCACTGTAAAAAATCCATTTTACGAAATCATTGAAATCATAAACCGTTTTCAACCAATCAAAACCAGACGGGTTAAACACAAACGGGCCCATCATCCATGACATAACAAGAAACCAACTCGAAATGTTTAGAATGATGTAAACGAAATTAGTTATAGCTAACGGAGTGTTTGAAGCGTATACAATTAATATCACACCGAGCTCGATTGCTTTCACAAAATGGCTTCTAGCGTATAACCTATAATTGTCGGCAAAACTTTTATGTTCAACAACAAACCCGCGTCCCGTGGCTCGGTACTTGGCCCCACCGTGAAGAATGGTTCGACCAAAGTAATGGCTACGGGTTCCCATTGAAAAAGTGAAGAAAATCGACGCCAGCTGTAACTGCATTGTGATGTAATCCCAAATGGCGGATAAAAACCCGTGTTCTATCGAGTTTTCGACTATCATTGGTAAGGCTGTGAAAACCCCGATTTGGACAACAAACTGTTGGTTTAAAATTGCGTCAAATGCTTTGTTCAAACGAGCGTTGTCCATTGCTGCACCTTCTACTCCACTTAACGCGAGATAAAGCCGTCCCCACAGAAACGTGTACACCATAACAATCATTATCATTGTATTGAAATAAAACCCAACTGTTGTGTAAAAAAACGACAGCATACGAAAGAAATCCAGCCGGTGGCCTAACCGGTACACGTCACGGCTCAGACATTGTTCCCCGTTTCCTGATGCGACTTTCGCTTCAAACATTGAGATTTGATTTAATCCAACATCTCGTCCTTTTCCAACTTGAATATATTCATGATGTGTCACATTTCCGCCACGCAGAGTACAATTAAACCCTGCGAAAATATCCTCACTAATGTTGATTACTTTAGAAGCTTTACTAATTCCGCCACGTGTTAGAAACCAGAAGCGATCAAACACGTCTGGGTGACCGTAATGCATTCGAACTTTTAACGGGTTGGCGAGAACCCGTTGACCAAGGGTCACAAAACTCATTTCCTGAGTTGACATAAACCACGCTAACGAAGAAACAGAACCCGTAAAAATGTTTTCACGGACTCCTAAAATGGTGGGTTTTCTTATCCCATGATTGATTTTAAATTCTTCCAGAAGGTTCCGCATTTTAAGTGCTTCTTCGAAAGAATTATCTTGGTTCATGTCAATTGTTTGGAGGGCATCTCCACGAGTGAAAATAATAGCATGGTTCTGATTCTCCGGTTTCCCTTCACCAAGCTTCATTGGCCCCGGTAATTTAATCCGGTAAATCTCTTCTTCTTTTTTAGCACGTTCATTATATTTCACTAAAACCGAGTAATATTCAACTTCCCCACGGTTCAAATGAACTTCATCAACATAAGCAACCCGAAGTGCTTCATTGTTTTTCATCAAATTTGCAATATCTTCAGCTTGTGACTCGCCTTTTTGTTTCTGGGCCCCGTAATTCTGACAGGCAACGACGTAAGTGAACTTCATCATCACCGCACCAAACTCGTTCATGGGTCGGTTTTGGTTTTGGTTTAAACTTCTTGAACCACCAAAACCCATTGTTCCTTGTTTTATTTCCACCTCAGAAGCTGAATCAAGATATGCCAGAATCTTGAGTGCTCGATAATAATACATCATTCCACGTACAGTACGTGACAAAGTCTGACCACGAAACGAAGCCCAAACACGAAGAGCTCGAGAGTTCGTAGTAAAAACCTCTTCATCATTTTTCATCCCTTCTCTCCTCATTCTTTCCATAAAATTCTCCCACTCGTCTTCATAGATTTTCTGTAAATAAAACAAAGTTGAAATCCCATCATCATTTGGTTTCCGGAGAGCTTCTTTCTTATACAAAACATCCTCATCATAATAGGGTGTCAAAACACTAAATGCCATCATTTTCTCAACTTGTGGTGCCCGTGGGATATTCATAAAAAGCGAGTTGCTAAAAAATGCAATCCGTCTACGCGCCTCAATATTCTTCGGAACATTCCTCATGGAATCTCGAGCACTCAAAATGGTCAGTAACCGTCGTAGCTGTCTATGAAAAAAAGCATCTTCGGGTTTTGGAAACCGAACTCTGTTCACAAAAAGTAAACCTTCTTCGGTTGTAGCTGGGTTTCGTGGGGCTAAACCTTCTTCCATCAATTGAGCCATTGGTTTCTTAGATTTTGGGAACTCTTTAACCATTAGCTCGTAAAGTGCTTGCAGAACATCAACCAATTTATTCATATTTTGATCAGTTGACATCAGAATCTCAACTAGATTAATCAACCGAGCGTGAATTTTGGGAAGAGTTTGACATTTATAATTTTCAGTAAACTTCCCGAGAGCTATAAAATGATCGATTTCCATAAACAATCTTGTAACGATTCCATGTTCTTCAGATCTAGTTACAATAATTTCACGTAGCAAAAACCGAATACTACAGTACGCTTCAATAACTGCACACCGTCTATACTCACTGTTACAGATGCGAAACCAAACCCACCGGTCAGGTGCACCAGCGAGTTCACTCGCCTGGAGAAGTGCAAGAAGCAACTCGTTACATAACAAAACACAAGGCCATCGAACCACCATTATATCCCAACAATTCGGCGGTAATTCAACTAACTCAACCTCCCGATCACTAATCAAATCTTCTTCCCTCATTGTAAAAATAACCTCGTTCCAAATCAAAGCAAATCTTCTCGCATCCACCTGACTTGACTCCAGTTTCTTAAACGGTTGACCAAGTCCATAACGAAGTTTTACTCTGTGAATTGCGTTACGTAGCTTTTGAACAAGGCTATCTTTTGCAACCATTGTTAAATCCTCGGGAATTAGATTAAACTGTAAAGCGCTAGCAAAGAACTGAAATCGTAACCTTAGTTGTTCAATGTTACGAATTTCACCTAAATGAGAAAATAAACCAATAATCGATCCAACAAAAGCTGAGAAAACAGTGTACCATAACTGCATATCAACTAAATACATCAAAACAACGGGAAGCCATATTAACAAAACCGCCATCCGATTCGTCTTGCTGAAGAATTCGTGCCAGTTATACGTCATTAGTTTGAGATTTAACAGTGCTTTTGTGGGCGCTACCAGAGGCTTAATTTGGAGAAAATAACTAAACGAGAATTTCGAAAGCAATATTGATATCCAAAAAATCGTATACTTTACGTTATTCACTAACCCTTCACGTAAACCTCGTCCCACATAGAGTCTGGAATGAAACCACCACGTTAAAATGTCAAAAACGAAAAAATCTGTTTTTTCGATAAAGTTCCTAACCCACGGGAGAGCGAAAAGGATCAGAGCGAGTACTTCAGGAATGATATAAACCAAACCTGCTTTCAAAAACACTAAGATTTTATCATTGGCGGCATCAGACCACCCCCTATCGGAATTTTTCTGAATCCAAATCTGAATATAGAAGACGGTAAAAACAGCCACCCAAGTTAACGACACCATACTTTTCATAATCATACGAAAAAGAAGCAATTTCGAGTCTCGTGAAACCAAACTGTATTGTGTACCAGCATCAAGAATAGATTGCCCGAATCGAAGCCCGGCCCAACTTATGAAAACCGTAAGCAATTCAACTTGTACATCACGATCTCCGATCGCTTGTGGGTCCCACGGGTACTTAGTTTCTTTCCAAGCTACAATCATCGAAGCTTGGAAGAACAAGATTAACAAAACCCATAGCCGGTCAAAGCTTCTGAAAATATTCCAAAACGTTCGTTGCTCAACGAAACCCGTTTTCCCAACACGATTAGTAACTTTCGGATCGTCTATGAAGAAATTACTTGAAAGATCCAATGGCCATTTTAGTTTCTTGAAGCATTTTCGACTCCAGAAAAACTCGTTTATGTCGTCATAATTTCTCCAAGCAGAATGTGGAGCAGTTCCGTTTCTACTTCTTTCAACTTCGGCTTTAATTGTTTTGTATATAGGTGTGATTATTTTGTTCAAAAAAGCGTTTTCTCCAGAGATTGACGGAATAAACGACCGCCCAGTGTTCACATCCGTATCTCCAGCGAGAACTTGGTTTAATTCCAAAGTCATATGATGGTAAATGTAACATAAACATTCCGGTGTGAAACGGAGATTTCCAGCCTCACCCCAGACTAAAAGATACATAGCTACATATAAAAGTTCCCTACGGTGAGTATCGGGGTTTTGCCTAAAAAGTGGAAGGCGAACCTGAGATTTTTTGCGGAGGTACGAGCACCACGACTCGTAGTTACGAAGAAGCTTTTTTCGGAACTGATTAAGCACTTTCGGGTCAAGGTTATCAGGGATAGCAGGAGGCGGTGAAAGCCGCATTTGGGCATTTGCAAGATGGAGAACAAGATGCTCTCTTTGATTCCTAACATTATCATTTTGAAACCCGAAAAAACGCACCAAGCCAATCCATTAAATCCATCCCATCCCTCCATTCTCTAAACGGTGGTCGCCGGAGATCACCAACCGCGCGTAAAGCCGCAGCAGCAGCTCTTACTTCCGGGTACCTTAAAGCCGGATGGTCAGAAAGCAAACTATGAATAGGAATTATATTATACACCTCCTCCTCCACACGCGGCGGCGCGTCGACATTCTCACGGCCGCGTGTGGGTACTGGTCTTTGCCTCAAATTCATCTCATCACAATTCCAACAAAATTTCCCGATCTGGGTATGCCTTCAAACCCACCCTGTTACACAAAATTAACCATTTTTAACAAAAAGAACAAACATATACATACAGAATCAATGTATGTATATACTTATATAAAGTAAAAGATACCAAATTAACCAAAAAGATTGTACCTTTTTGATATGGGTATTTCTTTTAATTACTCAGAATTACCCAATTCAAAACAAAACACACACTACACCCACAAAACACACACACAGATAGATATGCTGAGATATATATAAAATATAGATACATAGAATCGTATACGTATATACTGATACTGATAGTGATTAAAGTAAGATAAAAAGAAACGTTACCTTTTTATGATGTGGCGATTGAATTTTTTGTTTCTTTTCTTTTTTAGGGTTTTAATTTTGGTAGGTTTATGAAAATGTGAAAAAAGTAACGAGGATAAGTGTGGCGCGTGATGGACACGCGTTGAGAGGGTGAGAGTGGGGGTGTGAGTGGAATAAGATAAGAGAGGGATGGGTGAGTGAGTGTGTTTTTTGAATCAAAAAGACATATTGAAATACGTGGATGTGAGTAAAGGACAAAATATGTAACAGAAGTGTCACGTGCACGACAATATCGTGTTTATTATTGTTAAGTTGTTACACCAAGGCCGCCATTTCGGTGACTAGGTTTCTTGTGGGATATTATACATGGAAAAAATATATTAACTTAAATAAGAAAAATAAAAATTAACTTAAATAAATAAATAAAAATATAATATGTTGATATATTATGTAAAATAAATTATAACAAATTTAATCTTTAGCATTTGCTTTTTAATTTAATGTATAATAACGTTTAACTATCGTTAACTTATATAACGAATTAGTAACATTGTTTGGAGTTGTTTAATGATAATGAAAGATATATAAAAAAATTGTGTGTTATTGTCTCGAGTGTTACAATTATCTCATGAAACTTGTATCTAATACAATAACGATGGTTTTAGTTTCTTTTTTTTTCTTTACCGCGAAATGTTTCATTAACATTACTAAGGGAGGGTAAATAAATATAAACATAATGAGTTTCCGAATTGAAGATTGGCGTCAGGAAAGGGAGAGGATTATATTGAGCTAATACATGTACATATATAACCGCTTTGGCACTAGGTGGTTCCACTCGTGACCATTTAGAAACACGTCATTTTCATTTACCTAAGAGACTTAACTTTTGAACAAAGGTTAACATAACGATAAATCCACGCAATTCTACATTAGCAAAACTTTGTTCCCACCTTTGGGCTTTAAACCCGTGTTTAAATCACAAATATAACATGTCCGCGTTCTATTGTTCACAGTCATTTTCATAACTTGGATAGACACAAAGAGGATGGAAAGATAGTAAAGCAGTAGGTGAACCGCTTCGCGAAGAGTAAGACGAAGAGAGAACCTTTGATTTTCTAAAAAAAACTTGCCTAACAATATAACAAAATCTTTAAAAGAAAATAAAAAATTACAAGTTTACACAAACGAGCACCAAAATTTTCAACATCAAACAACTTGACAACTTGTACAAAAATATAAAAAACATTCATCTTAACTTTATTTAATTAAAAATCCTTAATATATTAATGCATGGGGGAAATATTTTTTTATTGGTTGGTAGGTACATTCTTTATAGTCTTACTAGCCGTTTTTAGATACTTTTTGTCCATTTTTTAAATAAATGATATAATCTAACTAATTTTATAACTAATCTTATAAAGGAGAGCTAAGGTTGAGGTCATAAATCCAACTTTTTTTTTCTTAAATTGTCCACGTAAGATAATTTTTAAACTAATGATGTCATAGCTTATATTGCAATTTCCTAAAATATCAATAATTTAATAAAATTGATTCATCTAATTTAGTTTAAAGAAAGAGATAGCGTGTAGGAACTTAGATAATTGGTCGAAACTTTCAACCGATTTTTCTACTAATAGGGTTTAAGAAATTTGAATCCGTTCCTTTTTCAAGAAATTTCGATTCAATCGTCTTTCATCTTTCCTAGCCGATATTCAAAAGTTTTTGAATTTGAATGCTAATACATGTTCATCTTCTCAATTTATCTCTAAAAGTATATCTTTTTCATTCTAATTTCTTATGCGAATTTATTTTTGTAGTCTTGAGCTTTCTAATCACCGAGTGTGCAAAGATCTATACCGAGTGAGGTAATTTGATTTTTATGTTCATTTATTACTGCATTTTGTAATTTTTACCTTTTTAGGGTTTTTAAATTGTGGTATAGGGGTTGATTGTTATTGTTCTCGATTTTCAGTTTAATTTAAACGTTTAAAATTTAAGTAAACTTTCTACCTTTTACATTTGTAACTCCTTTTTAACCATACCGATCCGACTTAGGGGGTAAAAGTAGTTTATGTTAAATTAGAAGTAAACAAACGGGCTTTAGCACGAGCCCGAGTCCAAACCCGAGAATGTAGTTACAATTCAATTTGGGACTTGTAGTCAATTTTTTCGGTCAAACCTTTTCTCGAGGTGGAGCCAATTAGCGAGCCACAGCTTGTGGGTTTGTGGTTGAACATAAAAGTTTTGATGACAAACTATCGTTTAAACGCTAGAAGCCATTTTGTGACGCCAAATGAGCTCGAAGTGATGATATTATGTGTACACGCTTTAAACACATTGTTAGCTATCACTAATTTCTTTTACATAATTCTAAACATTTCCAGGCTTCCAGCTGATTACTTGTGTTTTCATAGATAATGGGCTCGTTAGGGTTTTACGGGTCCGGTTTTATTTTGCATAAAATCAGTTTAAGATGTCAATGATTTTGTGGTGGATTTTTTACAGTGACCTCGGAAACTTGGTGGTACCAAGAACATGATCATTTACGAACCACACGCTTATGAGGGAAGTTGATGGAAACAAATTTCGATCTTAGATTCTTTTTCTTTCAATATGGGACTGTTTGCCATGACCTTTTTAATAATTATCATGTCTAACTTGTAACCGGAGTTTTTGATAGCTTTAGATGTAATTTCTAGTGCTTTCGGTTTTATCACACTACTAGACGGGAGACTAAATCAAATAATCAAAATACATATTTCGGTTTTACCAGTTACAATTATAACATAAACCAAATTGACTTGTTCACCGTTAAACTGGTTAAGATATGTAACCTCTATCGTTCTTGCAAGAATTCCCAGAAAAAAAACATATACACACAAATCTTAGGGGCAAATATACCTAAATGTTTCATTTACAACAACTATGTTTATTATACAAAGTGAAAGCATACTAGTAACTTTTTGTTTTAGAGTTTATGAACTTATCTAAATTCAATTTATATTTCGTTAATACGGATATCAACTACTAATAACTTCATGTTTTAGCTTGTTTTTGAGCTTATGAGTTTGTCTAACTTCGGTTTATATTTCACTAATACCGGAAAAAGCTCACAACACTCAAAATAAATCGAAATAAATGAGGTTATGAAACATAATCCTTAATGCATTACAACTCCTGCAAGTCATTGCTAGCGTCGGAGCTTGTTCGGAACACATATCGGTGTCTACCATTTTTGTGTTTGTGATTGTAGATAGAAACACAAAAACTTGTGTGAAAACCACATGGTTATTATATATTATTTGAAGAAGAGATTTAACATAAGCAAGGGAGAAGATTATGTCGACTTGGGGAATGAAGCTTTTGAATGAACCATGGCTCGGAATGTTTGCTTGGTCACTGCTACGCCTTCGAGGGAACAACAAACGACAAAAAAAAAAGAAAAAAAAAATTGTCTGAGGCTTGACTGCGACGCAGTCAAGGCAATATTTAGCAATTCAAGTTCTCGAAGCTTCACGCTGCGACACAGCCGTGTTTCACTGCGGCGCAGTAGCTGCATGTCGGCCAAAACCGAATTTTTTATGTTTCCTTTTTAGTATTTTAGTTTTCTTTTGTTTACCCTATATATATAAGGACGTATATTATTGTATAGAACATAGTTTTTGATTATATTGTTAAGGTTTTAACTTTTTTCTTTGATATTGATGTTTTTAATTATCAATTTGTTTCATTATTAGATCGAGTTATATAGTTTTGATTCGATAACAAATCAATAGGTCTTGATTGTGTTATCATAATTTAATTTTAGATTGCGTTATTTGGGATTGAATTGACTAATCAAATAATAGGTCATGTTTCATTGTCACCGTTCGTTGATTTATAAGCCTAAATTAATCAACATACTATCTTTTATTATTATTCCGCTACGTATTCGTATCAAATACCAACATTTGACCAAACACGAAGAAAAAAAAATTCTTCAAAATTCAATTTTTTTTCCTGGTCTATATAGATTATATCTCATATAATATTTTTGTGTTTAAGATTTCAAATTTAAAGTTAAAATCGTGTGTGTTATTGACTTATTTGTTTTAAAGTTCTACTTATATTATAATATCACATATGATTTACGTTAATATCATATATGATTTTAGTACTATTAAATGTGATTTCGTTGAATTTTTTATAGGTTTAATTTAATTATATATCATATCACGATTTAAGGTCTTTAAATCCATATTTTATGTGATATATATCTTATGAGTTTAAAGATTTGGCCAAAAACGGAAAAATAAAAGTTGTCAAAATTTGATTTTTTTTCTAAGTTTAGATAAATCATAGATTATATAACAAAACTAGCTTATTGACCCGCCTAATATGCGGACAAATATATCAAAAAATATATAATGTTAAAAAATAACATATAACTTATATAAAAAGATTAATAGAAAGCTATTGGTCATATATAAAAAATGATTATGTTAGCAAATGTGAAGTTAAATAAAATATTTATTGTGTAAGAAAAAATCTTATTAAAAATAAAATAATTATAATATATAAGAAAAACTAACAATATTGCATAAATAGGACGACAAAAAAACATAAGATTTTTTTATATAATATGTTTCCGTTTTTATGAAAACAGTCGTAAAAAAATAAAATAATTTTTTTTTTTATAATATATAGAAAAAATAAAAATATTGGGTAAATAGGACAAAAAGAAAAAAAAAATAGAATATTTTTTTATATAATATATGTTTTCCGTTTATATGCAAAACACCCGTAAAACAATAAAATAATTTTAGTTTCTTTTTATACTAAAAATGTGTATGTGTTTGAAGAAAAAATATGTTTTGTATTTTTTTTAGAATTAATTTAAAATACAAGTGTTAGATTATTTAAAGTAGAAAGGTAAATTAGTTTTATTTAATTAATACTATTAAAAATAAGGATTAAATTATTTAAAATAAAGGGGTTAAAATGAAATTATTAATGCTGACATCATCAAAATGATCTAATGGTTCAAATTAAAGTTTGATTTTCATCTAATGGTTAATACTTTACCAAGTGGCATTTTAGGCCTCTCTTTTATTATATATTAAGATTCTGTTTTTAAACTTTACTCATTTATGTTAAAATCACATATGATATTAACGTTACAATTTCAATATCCAACCAAAAGTCGAAAAAATAAAAGTCGTCGGAAGTATATATTACCGGTATAATTTATTTTATCTAATGATTAAAGGTTTACGAGATAAAAAAAATTTACACGAAATTTTGTAATTTTCACTTATTCATTGCAATTTGACCGTTTAACACTTTACTTTGGGCATAGACTTGTAAATGTCCGACAGCAGGGTGAAATGGATTGGTGCAATAACAACGGTGGCAATGGCGGTAGGTTATGCCGGTCTTCATTTCCGGCGATCAAGATGCCGTGTAGTGGGAATAATACCAGCTCGGTATGCATCATCAAGATTCCCAGCCAAACCTCTCATTCCAATCCTTGGAAAACCCATGATTCAGGTTTCATTTCTTTTTCCTATTTTTTTATCACAAATAAATTACCATTTTATTTTTTAACAATGTTTTTTTATTTTTTTCATTTGCAGAGGACTTGGGAAAGAGCAAAACTTGCTACAACATTGAGTCAATTAGGTTTCTTTTCTTTCTAAGATTTTGCTAAGGCATGGTTGAGATTGCATATTTTAAAAGTGCGTTTTAAAATAAATGCGTTTAAATATTATTTTTTTATAAAATAAGCCAAAACGTGACTTATAAGCTGCGTTCTGCATTTTAAAATATGCGATATGCAAATCAGTTAATTTGGCACAAATAGCTTTTGAACTATATCCGAACGCATCCTAAACTTTTCGGGACCTTTTATGTTTGTTGAATTTGAGATAATGTGCAATAATATTCTGTTGTTTAACTACTATCTAATTGGTGCCCGCTTTTTTCCCTCTAAATTAAGGGATCTTTCTATTTATAGTCATTTGATTTGCGGGTTTTGTTTCTGCTTTTGCTTAAATGGTCAAAAATAGGGCATGCAATATGGAAACGTGGAATGAAATATAATGGACTAAATTAACCCAACTCGACTTGTCTCGAACCCATTTTTGACCCGTTACCCAACCCACCAATTTTGCCATCCCAAGTCTCATGAGCCTCTGAGACATTGGTGGCAAAATGGGTGGTTAATGGGTCAGGTCCGGTGGGTTTAATAATGATTTTGAGCTTAATTTTATTAACATGCTTGATTTTTGTTGCACCAGTTGTGGCAACAGATGATGAGAGGATTGCAGATTGCTGTCGTGGATTTGGAGCTGATGTCATAATGACTTCAGAATCTTGTCGGAATGGTGAGCATTCTTTTTCTATTGGCCATAAAGTCATAAATTTTAGTTTATGTATGACCAATTTTGCAGGAACTGAACGCTGCAACGAGGCACTTCAAAACCTTAAAAAGAAATTTGATATTGTTGTTAATATTCAAGGGGATGAGCCGCTTATTGACCCTGAAATAATTGACGGGGTTGTCAAAATTTTGCAAGTAAGTTACATGTTTCTTGAAGAAAACGATGTTGAAGATTTCTTGATTTAAGTTCCATTTTGATGCATTGAGTTATGATTGCGATGGATTTTCAGGCATCCCCTGATGCGGTATTCAGCACTGCTGTTACATCTTTAAAAGCGGAAGATGCCTCTGATCCAAATCGAGTGAAATGTGTGGTCGATAATCGTGGCTATGCAATATATTTTTCAAGGGGACTTATCCCATTTAACAAGTAAGCATTATGACCAGAGATGGCTAAATGGACGGGCCGTACAGGTTGGGTAACGGGTCAATATGAGTAATTTCTATTATGGTTCGAGGGGTTGGGGAGGGCAGACCTACAAACACTTTTTGTCTCTTCCTTTTTTGTTACATTTGTAATCTCATTTTTTAGCAAAAAAGTTTAGGAGGTTTTATGCATTTCGAATACACTTTTGGACATTTGACCCATTCTACCCGTTTCCACTTTAGCTAATTTAAAATATATATATATATATATATATATATATATATATATATATATATATATATATATATATATATATATATATTCAACCCATTAGAGAGTCTATAAAAGCCGATTCGACCCGTTTCACCTCTAAATTTTTACTTCCATATTTTCCACGTAAGCTGTTTAATCAAAAACTCTATCTTTGCCCATGTTCTGATACAGGTCAGGGAAGGTCAATTCACAATTCCCTTATTTACTTCATCTTGGCATTCAGGTAACCTTTACTTGATAAAGAAACGTAGCTTTTTCTTTTTGAATGTTGGGAATTTGCTTTCTAAATGTTAAACTAATTATTAAATTGTTAACCACTGTTTGTATATCATCTATTCCTATGTGAATTAAAAACTTTAGTGTGTCAAACCGACCCGACACATGATATTGCCTCTTTGTGTATGTAACCCTGCAATTTAAATGGGCGAACAGAGTTATGATGCAAAGTTCCTAAAACTATATCCCGATCTTTCTCCTACTCCATTACAATTAGAAGAAGACTTGGAACAACTCAAAGTCCTCGAGAATGGATACAAGATAAAGGTATTTTTTAAAAGTATTCTCTTTTCTGTTTGACAAAATTCTGATCTGTTGAACTATTTATCGAGTATCGACCATATAGCCAACCACCGTCTTATAAATGATCTTTATGTTAGCTTCTACAACAATAACCCATAGTTGAATATCACCTCGATATTTAATTTGTGAAAAAACTCCACAATGGTGTATCACGAAAGTGTATGTTTTTTTGCTTATAGTTCAGGTCTTCAAGATAATGTTTGAACTTTTATTTTCATTATGCGTATTTTATATGTGCAACTTTACATCTTGTAGGAAAATAATTTATATATTTTATCCCGCATGAATAAAATATAGAAGAGTATCCTATAACATAATGGATCGGTCTATTCTCTTGAGTAAGTATGGATATAAACCGTTTTCACCATTTGTAGTAGAACTTGAGATTCTGTATTTGTATGTGTGCAAAGCTTTAACCGTGCACGCTATTATTCTTAAAAATTTGATGTTTCTCGTATAACAGTTTTAGACGCCATCATATGTTACTCACCTCATTCAGTTGTTGTGACTTGTTACGGACATTATTAAAACTTTGTTAATATCTTGATGTGGAAATGTGATTTCGGGTTTTATTTACTTTGAGTTCGAAAGTTATGTGAAAGTTATTGAAACGGACCCCACCATTGTGAAATGTATAATATTAAACTATAAGCTGATGCCTTTTTTCCGGTAACAGGTCATCAATGTTGATCATGATGCTCATGGCGTCGATACTCCTGAAGATGTTGAGAAAATCGAAACTTTGATGCGAGAAAGAAATTTATTGTAGATTTGAATATGGTGAGCGAATGATTGATCTTACAATTTTGCAATGTTTTTAGAAATGTGATAGAAATCTTGTTAGGTTGTGTTTGTTCACTGGTATAAGCAAGTTAAACAACTCAGTAATTTGGAGTCAAACGAGCGTTCTTCTATTTTTAATCGAACTTTAACCTATGAACTGCAACTAATACTAACTGGAACGTATGGCCATGGACTCGTAGATGTAAAACAGTTTATAAGATACAAAATTTCTGTATCAAGAACGAAGAATGAATAGCGTTATATCATTTTAAACATCTTCCCAACTAACTTTGAGAATCTTAACATCATATATTATACTTGCAAAAATATAACACTGCGAAATTTCGCCTTGAAAAAGTAGAAAATGTGGTGTATTTAAGTATCTTTAGATGGATAGAACATGGCTCAAATAGAAAATAAGTGTGGGAGTAATATAACTATATAAGTGTATAACTAAGCTTTAAAAGCAATCAAACTAAGAACATTATTGAGGGAGAAAAGTAGGAGTAGAAAGTAAATAATGACCGCGACAAAACCAGCGATCAGAGATGCGGTAACATGATGGCAAAACTTAGGAACTTGACCGCATATAGGTAGCCAACCAGCATGCGAGTTTCCTTCTTTACCCAATTGCCCTACTCCAACTGCTGCCGAGAAGCTTGATATCAAAAACGACATTGCAATCTACAACAAAAGTGAACATGAGTTAATATGTTACCTGAACTGATTTGAAACACGAATGAATAAAGTTTTGAGATACCATATCGAGAACAAGAACATGACGCCCCAATCTCTTAGGAGGAATAAAGATTGCTCCCAAACTATAAACCGTCGTGATAATGCTAACAATCACAAAATACCTACAAGAAAACATTTTCAAATCAAGATTTACTTAACGTACTAATATATAGTAAATAATACGTAAGTATAAGATTCAAACTTATGACCGATAAGATATTCTAATCAAGTCATCCAACTCACGTGGGCCACCTTTCGGTGACTTACTTTTATCTTGTGACATTTATATCATATAATTACGTTATTAAGTTCAAATTTCTGAAATATAAATTCAAATAAGTTTTTCATGATCAGGTTTATAATGAACACACGTAAAACAAATATTATGATGAATGGTTCGAGTTGTGACTTACTTGAGAGTTGGTGAGTTGTTATACTTAGCTTGGAACGTCATGCCCAACACATTAGCCGAGTCATGGCTCGTGACCATAACAATAGTAGCAACCAAGGTCGAAGTCATCGCTACGAACCTTAAGCACACAATCGGTATCCATTGAGACTTGTTCATTGGGATCAAATGTTCAAATCCCAAACTGAATGATAATAAGAGAGAATTGAAATTTGACCAAAAATTATAAAAGATGCTTATATGTTTAATCTTCTTTATATAAACTTTGGTTAGTCCATTTTCCAGAAACAAAAATGCTAAATCCAGAACATGTTACAATTTATTATGCATAATGTACAAAGTTAAGTAAGAGATTGGGAATGGAATATGGTAGATGAATATGGTAGGCAAGGTTGGTACGTGAGTTGTTTTTTGGTGACCTAATAACTTATTTAGTAAGTACACACATATCATCATGTTACCATGTGTTTTGAAAAAATAGAAAAAAATAACCGACTATAAAAATATGTCATCTTTTTATTAGACCACTATTTTATAAAATGTATAAAATAGATATAGAGATGACTTTAATATATGCGACGTTAACGTTTTGTTCTTTGTGACTACATTTGTTTTTTAAAACGGGTTAATATACACGGAGGTCAGTGTAACTTTTGTTTTTTGTTCATTTAGGTTACTCTACTATACCGTTTACATAATATTACTAAATGTTATTAGCATTTCTAGTGTATTTTGCTATATAAAATGATAGTTTTTTATAAATTCATTAATATTAATGTAACTTTTTCATAAATTACTATTACTAATATAATATAGATGAAGAGTTTTATCATTTCATTTATGTAAATTATCTTTTTCCGTATAGCAAGTAGAGTAACCTATTTGACAAAAATGAAAATTAAGTACAATAACATTTATGTATGTAGTAATTTGTTAAATCGAAATACGAAAAATGTGATTATATAGTTGTAGTTGATTTATGCATATCGTAGATAGATGTTACTTAAATATTAGTGTCACGAAGTTGTCATGAGTTGCATTTGAAAGAATCCGATGGGACTAAAACAAGTTGATTAAAACGTCTATCCTTAATGTATGTTTTTACGCCATATCTTATGTATGGTTGATGTTATTTAAGTAACAGAATATTACAATACTTTATGTTATTGGGTGATTTTTTTCGTAGAGAAAGTGAGTAATATCGAAGAATCGGATTAAAAGGACTTGGGGCGTATATTAGTTATATATCAATAACATATAATACTTAAAATCGATCATACATTTTAGACTCTAAAAATCAATCATATATTCTACACGAATAAAATCATATCAGTTAAGCTCTTTCGGTTTAGTTTAGATTTAGTGTAATATCATAAATATAAAGGGTTAAAGTTAGTAGAATTTAACCTATTTCTCATAAATTTATTTCTTTTATAATGTACTATTTTATACTCGTACGATGCACGACTAGTTAAATATTTCATCTAACTTTCATAATAAAAAATTGTTAATAATAATTTGTAAAATAAAAAGAAAATATCTAAACAGTATCGAAGTGACTTATCAACTCTTTATAACATATAGTGAGTTCAAGTTCGATAAGAACATTGTTGTATAGATACATGATATATAATGGTTGGGTACACTTTGCCTTTATTAGAATAAGGGAAACTAAATAATGTAATACTTATGACCTATATGTGACATAATTTAAGAAGAAGTGTGCAAGCTTTGTGTAGGGTTTATTTATCCATCATAGGTAGGGAGTTAAATGTCATTGTAAAAACATATGTAATATTGGGTAAAACCTAGTTACTTTCACCTACATTTACTTCATTTTGCATTTTTCAACTTTTTAGTCAAGAATTGTAACATTTGAATGCTCTTTGTTTGTCAAACAGCCATATAGAAGTTATGGAGAAATGTTTGTTACATATCAATTTAACTTTTTAGATAAGTCGATTTTATTTCCTTATCAATATATCTCGTGTGAATACTCAAACGATAATTAATTGTCACTTACCCGAAATAAGTTTTTTTTTAATGCATTCAAAATATTATTCGAATCTACAGTCTACAACTCAACTCGTCAAGTAAAGAGTTCATCATGGTTTTATTCGAATCTACGATTCTACAACTCAACTCGTCAAGTAAAGAGTTCATCATGGTTACTAAAACGTGAAAGAGAAGTGACAAAGTTCTTAAGATTTTAAAAGTCCAATTGAGAGTCTTATACAATATACTCCATACCAACTAGATTGTATTTTAACAATAATTAACTTGAAATCATGATTTTAATTGAAGATAGTTTTTCATAATCTAGTTATTCATTTCTGCCTACACACATTAGATACTACTTAGACCACTTCCCACGTCACCATAACATAACACCACTTAACCCCCCATTCATAACACCAAAATCTGGGACCCACCACCTTATTTATTTTTCATTTTCTTTCATTTTCTCATATTATTTTTAATACATTATTAATAAAAAAAACTAATTGCATTAAAACACAAAATAAACTTAACACGATTACATTAAAATTTTAAAAACCGAAATTAAAACATACATAATAATATAGATAAATAGAAATCATTCTCTGAAGCGATAGTCATCAGGAAGCGTAGCAACGTGTTCAACGAGATCGCTTCGAAGACAATGGTGTACATCACGATCTCGTATCTCTTTCGTTACTCGGATTTGTAGTTGGCACCTTTCGTGGGTAGTTCGTTGTTCTCGTGGTATTGGAGTATAGTATTCCTCGCAGTCACTGATATTAAATTGATTGTCTTCGATGATCATATTATGCAATATGATGCAAGTATACATGACTCGCTTTAACTTGTTTACCTCGTAGTATCTTGCGGCATTTTTAAACACCCAAAATCGCCCTTGTAGCACGCCAAATGCCCTTTCAACATCCTTTCTTGCAGCTTCCTGAAATTTTTTGAACTTCTTTCGCTTTTCGTCTGGTGGATGAGAAAATGATTTCACAAATGTTGCCCACTCTGGATAGATTCCATCCGCGAGGTAATAGCCTTTTTCATATGCATTGTTGTTTACCACGAAATTAGAAGGTGGAGCGTTGTCGTGGAGGAGTTCCCTAAATAGAGGCGAGGCATTCAAAACATTGATGTCGTTGTTAGAGCCCGCGACACCAAAATAAGCATGCCAAATCCACAAATCATACGAGGCAACCGCTTCAAGCATTACGGTTGGGTAGCCATGATCACCTCGTGTGTATTGGCCCTTCCATGCAATTGGACATTTCTCCCATGCCCAATGCATACAATCAATACTCCCAAGCATCCCAGGTAACCCATGTTTTTTCTTTATGCTTTGCATAAATACGTTGAATATCCTCTTGTGTTGGCTTTCTTAAGTAAACGTTTGTATATAAATCCACAACACATTTACAAAAATTATCTAAAGCCTCCATTGATGTACTTTCCGCCATGTGTAGATATTCATCAAATGCATCGGAAGTGATTCCGTATGCTAAAATACGCATGGCGGAAGAACATTTTTGTATAGCGGTAAAACTAGGTCTGCCCGCAGCATTAAGTCGGGATTTAAAATAGCTAAGGTGACTAAGAAGAGGAAGTTGAGAATAGTTAAGAATACCGTCGACTATTCGAAGAAATAGCGGCTTCCTCATCCGGAATCTTCGTCACTTTAGCTATTTTAAATCCCGACTTAATGCTGCGGGCAGACCTAGTTTTACCGCTATACCCACGTTTCTTTGATGTCTTCGACACAATGACGGGAACCGTCTCCTCTTCAACATCCTTAATAATTCCAGCCATCGCCAACACCCCTTCGGGGCATATCCTATACCTCACAGACATACGGCGGAGGCGTGCATATGTCTCTGCCTTAGGAACGGAAAGCTCGGGGAGTTCATTTACTCCGTTGGGTATCTTAGATGGCCAGCTAAAAAGGGCACTTGACCAAAGCTTAATAAACGATCTATCCACAAAAATAAAGTCAAACCGCCAGTTCTTAAGGCTATCAGGAGGATCCTCAACTAGCTTCCATTCTTTGCTTCTCTCTCTCTGTTCTAGGCTAAACTAGTCTCTAGATTTACACAGTTTATAAAAATGCCTAAACAAATCTACAGAACAAGCAATTTTCATCCCAGCCAACAACATCTCAAACATTATAACCTTAGCAGCACCTACATGATGCATTTGGGCAAATCCTATTTTGTAATGAGTTAGCACCTTTATATAAAAGGAGCTACATGGAAGTCTAAGGTTTGAATGGGTAAGAAGGCTGGTGTATAAGGTAATTTTTCCTGAAGGAGGCTCAGTGGCACGTTGGTCTATGGTAGGTGCTACATGATTGAAGAAACTAAGGCATGAAAACCTAATTATTAAATCCGCTAGCTTAACATCATTGATGTCACTACTGCATCTCCTAACCTTTTTTCTCTAAAAGGAGTTTATCATTCTCTTTCTCTTTTCGGGAAACCATTTCAGCTTTTGAAACTATTATAACAAACTGCTACAATTCAAGAATACTGATAAGATAAATATAAGACTCAAGCTGCAAGGATGGAGAAAACAACAATAACTTACCCGCAAAAGACGAAGCTTCTGATTGGAACGAGTAAACTCACATGTTTCCAAAAACAAAAAGAAGAGAGGGCCTCAGTTACAAAATATATATATATATATATATATATATATATATATATATATATATATATATATATATATATATATATATATATATATATATATATATTTTTCGCCGGCACAAAAGGCCGGTTGTATGCCGGCTGTGAAATCCAAGTCGCCGGCACAAAAGGCCGGCTATATGCCGGCTAACGACACCATGTCGCCGGCAAAAAAGGCCGGCTGTATGCCGGCTACTTGCCTAGGAACCGGACGTCGCAAAAAAAAAAAAAAAAAAAACTTACCGATCGCCTAAAGCAGAAGAGTTAGGCTTCAAAACCTAATTTTTAAAACCTAACTGGGGGGCATTATAGTGTTAGTAGGTGATGGCTTATACTTATAGCCTATCAAACCTAACACTTGGGTTCGGCCCACTGAATCTCAATCTGACAAAAGGACCAGAAACCGGAACGTGAGCCCCGACACCCAGAAGCCCCGACACCGGGAGTAAGGCCCCGTGTCCGGGAGTCGTGGCCCCGGCACCTGGGCTCCGGCCCCGGGTCCGGGAATTGTGGCCCCGGCACCTAGGCGCCCCGTGTCCGGGAGTCGTGGCCCCGGCACCTGGGCTCCGGCACCTAGCCGCCCCGTGTCCGGGAGTTGGGCCCCGGCACCTAGCTCGCCCCGTGTCCGGGAGTCTTGGCCACGACACCTAGGCGCCCCGTGTCCGGGAGTCGTGACCCCGGCACCTAGCCGCCCCGTGTCCGGGAGTTGTGCCCCGACACCTAGCTCCACCCCGTGTCCGTGTCCGGGAGTTGTGCCCCGGCACCTAGCTGGCCCCGTGCCCGGAGATCTGCCCCGGCATCTGACCTCGTGGTCAGTCCGACACTCATGCTCTGACATGTCTAAGGACTTGTGTACATATGTCTGCATTACTCTAGACCAACACTTATGCTTTGGAGTTCATCTCAAGGTATCATGCTCCTGACATTCTGCCAGTCGGACATCCAAGCCTAATGCTTGGATGTAACCGTCAAAGGCATTGATGAGATTATATCATTGTAGGAGCGTTACCTTTTCACTTATACCCGTTGGAATCATATTGATGAACAATAAATGATCATCATGACTGTTGTTGGTACCTGGCAATGTTGGGTATAAATGCCCAACACTTCAGGTTTTAGAGGCAGCTTCATCATCTTCCTCACATACTCACTGACCGGAATACTTAACCATATTCCGTCAAGCCTTTCCGATCAATCTCTTGTCCACCTTAGACTCGCCAAGAGTCTGTTAGGTTTGCACTGCTTGAGCAGGAGGCCAAGAGAGTGATCAATCTAACCCAAGTTACTGAGCATGTCGATTCTTGCTCGAACACTTGACATCCATTAAGGTACCACGTACAGTTGTCATATTATCGGTTTATTAAGATATAATTAAACGGATACATCAAATGTTGGTGATTTATGTCACCAATATGATTTAAGTGTAATGAGATTAATTTGTTTTAACTAATCTAATCTTGATAAATGTCGAACAAGTTCGGGAAAGTGTGGAGTGCACAGTTGTTAGAATTTATCTTGATTACTTAGGAGCGAAGCCCCTAAACGACGGAGGTTCGGGGGCAGCTAGGGATGGCAAAACCATCCGAAACCGATGGGGAAAACCGAAACCCGAGACAGTTGGGTCGGGTTCGGGGACGGGTTGGCGGGTTTGGAGGCGGGTATGGGCACAAAAATGTTTCTTTTGCGGGTTCGGGTATGGATATGAGTTTTGTCAAATACCCGCCAGATTATCCGTATCCGTACCCATACCCGTACCCATACACATATTAACTTTTTTTTTTCTTTTTTTTTATTTATAAAAAATACATATTACTAATAATAACTCTTTATATTATATACTCTAATTCATTTCACATAACTTAAATTATATCCTTTAAAATAATCGTTTAAATTTTTTGAAATATAGATAATGAATTAGGTAGTTTGTTGGGTTTTAGTAATTCGTTAAGAATTTTTTTTATCTCTAACTCGACATTTTGTCTAGCATAATTGTAAATGGGTACACCCAATACCCGCGGGGAAACCCGAAAAACCGATGGGTAAAACTATATGGGTATCCGATGGATATTGGGTTGGATATGGGTATGAGTTTTATAAATGGATACGGGTACGAGTTTAGTGATATCCGCCCCGAACCCCGCCCCGTTGCCATCCGTAGGGGCAGCGCCCCCGATAGCGGGGTCCAAGGGGTGGCAACCCCTGGCGGATTCGGTTTTGACCCGAAATCCTGACCCGAGTTTGACCCTTTAGAAGTTAGGGTTACAGTTTTTTGAGAAAACTGCATGTGACAGTTTTAAAACGGCTTTAAACTTTTTGTTGGTTAATTAAATTAGTGGTACGTTGAAAAATTCATTCTTACACAAAAAAAATTAACAGATTCATAGTTCATAATACTGAGTTTTATCCGATTGAAGATTTCGATAGTACCATCGAAATACTTTGATCTGAAAGTGAATCACGACTCTCAGTAATCCGTTATCGAAATCACCAAATATACAACATCAAATAACCATATAGAAAATGGTTTGATCCTTTGCACTTTTAAATTTCGATATTACATAATCCTTTATTTCCAAAATTGTTGCAATATCTATCACCTGGTTCGTTGAACTTATTAATCACATTTAATCATTTGTATCGTATACAACGACTATATTTGTAAATGTTATCACTTTAATTAATTTTATTACATTTTTATACATGAATTTTAACTTTCAAATCATCTTATATTTTTTTTTTTTTTTTTTAGACACATGTCAAGCTATTTTAAATAGTCTAACCATTTTTATTTTTTTAAACAATATCAGTGTATATATTTTTATATATATAACTATATAAGCCACACTATGAATAGTAAACCAAACAATCTGCTTCAACATGCTTGTCTGCCTGCTGAACCAGTCTGATAGCCTGCTCCTCTGCATTTTAAATAATAATTTTTCTCTTTATTTTATTACTACCATACTCCAACCTGTTTGCCTACCTGCTTAAATAATAATTTTTTATTATTTTATTTTTATCACTACGCTATTAAATCTATACACGTACAATAATAATTTTTATCTTTTATATTTATTACTACGCAATTAAATCTATACAAATGAAATTTATATATATATATATATATATATATATATATATATATATATATATATATATATATATATATATATATATATATATATATATATATATATATATATGTATTTATATAATAGATATATACATATAGATGATGTTCAACATGTAGAAAATATGGGTCAACATTTACTATCAACTTTTAAATAAAAAATGCAGATATTAAGACTCAAAGCAACGCGCGAACATCTTCACTAGTTATATTAAAAGTCAAGATAATAAACAACTCTTACATCCTTCTAACTTAATATATAAGTAATTAAACAAGGAGAAAGAGGATTACAAGAATTCAAATGAAACATTACAAACAACTTGTAGGTCTTTGGTAACGGATCAATAAGGTTAATCAATTGATTATGATGCGGAATCTCGATAATCAATTGATATACAATTAGTATAACTGTAAACAATAACACAATCGATACCAACAAACTCTGAATACTTGTATTAGAATGAATCGCTCAGAACCTAATACAATCGATATTTCATAGAGTTTTCTCTTAACGCCAAAAGTCTAACCCTAAACCTAAACATATTATCCTTTATATAGGAAAACATGTTCACCACTAAAGGGACAACATGTTCGTGAGTTACCCAAATCATACTTCTAAGCCCACGAACGTACATGTTCGTGGGACCCAAAACATAAATAACATAAATTATTACGAATACAATTTAATATATAAATCTAGAACAATTGTCATATACATATTGCACTAACACAACCTCTACAAAACAATTGAAAAACTAACTTAACGACACCACTTTAAACATTACCCGATTCTGCATCAGACCATCAACATATACTATAGATACATTATGTTTTTTCAGCCTTTACCATCCCGTTTTCAGAATTTGAACACCAGGACTGCCACGAGCTAGAACACCTCTTTACTCCATTTTTTTTATCCAAATGAATGTTAACATTTGTACTTCGCCGCAAAGATCAACATGACACGATTTCACATTGTTGAAAGTAACATTGTTTTGAACCTTCCAAATGATGTAAGTCGTGCTCCATACTACGATTTGCCACACACGTCGTTAGTTTCTTGAAAATGAACTTTGACCGCCATACATAATTAACTCTTTCAGTGGGCTTCCATTAACGAGATCCATGTTCCACCATTTAAATATTCTTTTCCACCCCGTTTCGGCCATTTACAATAAAAAAGCAATACTCAAAAGTTTCAACCGTGTCTTGACAACACGAACACAAAATGGAATCAAGAACTATGCCTGTGTGATCTAGAAGAACCCTAACCGACGATCTTCCTAGACGAAGTCTTCATACAAATATATTCATCTTTTTTCGAATAAGCTTATTCCAACATGTTTCTAATGAATTACTATAGCCTTCATACAAAATACATTGTTTTGTCAAAAAAAAGAAGAAATGAATTTACAAATCTACCCTTCATACTAAACCGCCATAGTCTTAACCCCACCCCCTTTATAAGCAGCCGTGTATTGATTTATTTCATTCTTTTTTCTCACAATCAGAAAGAGAGCCCTAAAACCCTCTCTTCGATTCACCCCTAAATTAAATCAAAAAGAGACAAATTAGGGTTTATAAATCAAAATTGAATTAAAGAAATGGATTTAGAAGAAGAAGAAGAAGAGTATGAGCAACAATACAACGATGATGACGTGGATATCACCCAAGAAGACGCCTGGGCAGTAATCAGTTCTTATTTCGAAGAAAAAGGGCTTGTTCGTCAACAGCTCGATTCATTCGATGAGTTTATTCAGAACACTATGCAGGAAATTGTTGATGAATCTGCTGATATCGAGATCCGACCCGAATCCCAGCACAATCCGGGTCACCAGCCTGATTTTGCCGAGGTTCGTTTCGGATCCAATTCATTCATTTTAGCTTAGGGTTTCAAGTTTGAGAGTTGATTAGGTATTTGAGTGATGAATCGAACTTTTCGTTACTTAGGGATATTTAGCATTGTGTTTTCGAGTAGCTAATAATTTATATAGTGGTTATAGTGAAATTGGTTACCTTAAACAATGGAACAATACACCTAAACAGTAACATATAAATAAAATTGAATTATCAGACGTTGACAATTATGGTTATGAGGTTTTGACTGAGAATTTTAATTAAGATTTGATGGATTCGTGTTTATTTACTTGCAGACTATATATAAAATCAGCTTTGGTCAGATTTATCTGAGTAAGCCTATGATGACAGAGTCGGATGGTGAAACCGCTACATTGTTTCCCAAGGCTGCAAGGCTGAGGAATTTAACTTATTCTGCACCGTTGTATGTGGATGTATCGAAAAGGGCTATAAAGAAAGGGCATGACGGTGAAGAAGTCACCGAAACTCAAGATTTTCAAAAAGTTTTTATTGGAAAGGTGTATAGAAAATGGAATTGTTAGTTAAAATAAATTGTATCTTGAAGTGCAAATGTGGACTTAGCTAATCAATCTTTGTTTTAAAATGTCAGGTTCCTATAATGCTACGGTCAAGTTACTGTACGCTATTTCAGAATTCGGAGAAAGACTTGACTGAACTTGGAGAGTGCCCATACGATCAAGGTGGATATTTTATCATTAATGGGAGTGAAAAAGTTCTAATCGCTCAAGAAAAAATGAGCACGAATCATGTCTATGTGTTTAAAAAGAGGCAGCCGAATAAATATGCTTATGTGGGAGAAGTTCGTTCAATGGCTGAATCTCAGAATAGGCCTCCGAGTACCATGTTTGTTCGCATGCTTGCTCGTACCAGTGCTAAAGGGGTATGAAATAATGATGAGTTTTCAAGTGATATGTTTTTACCATGCACGAGTTTTTGTTACCTTTAATATGTTCGACATGTTATAAACAGGGTTCCTCAGGTCAATATATTCGCGCTACACTTCCATACATTCGGACTGAGATTCCCATCATTATCGTGTTTCGTGCATTGGGATTTGTTGCTGATAAAGATATATTAGAACACATATGCTACGATTTTGCTGATACTCAAATGATGGAGTTGTTGAGACCTTCACTGGAAGAAGCATTTGTTATACAAAATCAGCAAGTATGTTTTTCCCTCTTTATTCCATATGCATGGACAGTTTTACGATCATCCTTTATAAATGTTTGATCTCTTTCCGTTTTTGCAGGTGGCACTAGATTACATCGGTAAAAGAGGTGCCACTGTTGGTGTCACAAAAGAAAAGAGAATAAAGTAATTTTTTTTTTCATAGTATCTTAAGTTATATTAGGGTCATTATTTCTTTTTTTGTTTAACACATCTTGTTAATTCGCAGATACGCTCGTGATATTCTTCAAAAAGAAATGCTTCCTCATGTGGGGGTTGACGAGTTTTGTGAAACAAAGAAAGCATACTACTTCGGGTAAATACCAAGTATTCATTCATATACATGTTTAACTTTGGTAATGTCATGTAAAAATAACATCTTTTTACTCTCATCAGATATATAATCCATCGTCTATTGCTATGTGCGATTGGCCGGAGGGCTGAGGATGATCGAGATCATTATGGTAACAAAAGGCTAGATCTTGCTGGCCCTTTGCTCGGAGGCTTATTTAGAATGGTCTGTTTTTAATTTATTTTATTATTATGTTATTCTTTTCCTTTTTGTTTTTCTGTATATATAAATTGTTGCCTTTTGTGTAAATGCAGCTCTTTAGAAAGTTAACGAGAGATGTAAGAGGATATGTACAGAAGGTATTTACAAATTTAAGTTTCTTTCATCCATATCATTTCATTTTTTTTACTTGATTAACAAATAAACTTATTTCGTAAATTTTGCAGTGTGTGGATAACGGGAAGGATGTTAATCTGCAATTTGCAATTAAAGCAAAAACCATAACCAGTGGTCTTAAATATTCTCTTGCTACTGGGAATTGGGGGCAAGCGAATGCAGCTGGAACAAGGGCTGGTGTTTCACAGGTATCGTTGTTTTGTTCTTTATATTCTTATTGCGACATCAATGCCATTTAAATAGATATGGGTTACTCATTTTATTTTATTTTTATATATTTACTTTATTAATTCTGTAGGTGTTGAATCGCTTGACATATGCATCTACGTTGTCACATTTAAGAAGACTCAACTCTCCTATAGGACGTGAAGGTAAGACTATTTGGTATTTAGTTTTTCTCGATGTTTATTGTATTTTTGCTGGCTTATAATCTAGTTGTTTACAATTAAACAGGAAAATTGGCAAAACCGAGACAGCTTCATAACTCACAATGGGGAATGATGTGTCCTGCTGAGACTCCTGAAGGACAGGTGCTGTTAATATAACATAAGTTTAACTTTTATCACGTACACCTAAGTCTGTGATAAAATTTGATTCAGCATAATGAAAGAAGAAAGGGTATTTTAGACAAATAAAGCAATAATTTAACTCTGATTTCAATTATATCTGGCGGTTATAACAGGCATGTGGTCTGGTGAAAAATCTTGCATTGATGGTTTACATTACGGTTGGATCAGCCGCATACCCAATTCTGGAATTTTTGGAAGAATGGGGTACAGAGAATTTCGAGGTAAATATCATTAAGTTGTTTTAACTTTGAACAGTTGTTTATATTACCACATCTTTTTCTTATATGGTACGTGGTTTTGCATCTAAATTAGGAAATTTCTCCGGCTGTTATTCCACAAGCTACAAAAATCTTTGTCAATGGTCTCTGGGTGGGAGTCCATCGTGATCCCGACATGCTTGTTAGAACTCTGAGGAAGTTAAGAAGACGAGTGAGTATTAATAAGGCTATTTACTTCTAATCAGAGACTTAATCATAGTTAGGTCCAAATGTTACATCTTCTGATATTAATCATGATAAATGCATAGGTCGATGTGAACACCGAGGTTGGAGTAGTTCGAGATATTCGTCTTAAAGAACTTCGGATTTATACCGATTATGGCCGTTGCAGTCGTCCACTCTTTATTGTTGAGAAGCAAAGGCTTCTAATTAAAAAGAAGGATATCGAAAAGCTGCAACAAAGGGTATGCAATTTTTTGTAGTTCATTGAATTTTAGTTTCTTGAAATATAACGTAATCTTTAATAACGTCTTCTGTCTATCCTTTCACAGGAAACACCAGAAGACGGTGGCTGGCACGATCTTGTGGCAAGTGGATTTATTGAGTATATTGATACCGAAGAAGAAGAGACTACTATGATATCCATGACCATTAATGTAAGTAGATGGGACAATTTCGACCCATTTGTAGAAACGGGTTAATCTTTGGATCATATCTAATGTTTAAAAAAATTCATATTTGATGGATGTAGGATCTTGTAAGCGCGAGGTTAAATCCGGACGAGTCTTATTCTGACACGTATACCCATTGTGAAATCCATCCATCATTAATTTTGGGTGTTTGTGCCTCTATCATACCTTTTCCTGATCACAACCAGGTAAGTTTGTACATCAAAAGTTCACATCGTTACACAATAACGTTCATCTTTGAGGGATCACACTATATTTTATTTTATGTATAAACAGTCTCCTCGTAACACATATCAATCAGCTATGGGTAAGCAAGCTATGGGGATTTATGTCACCAACTTCCAGTTTCGTATGGTATGCAACAAGTTTGATCTCTTTCACAAAAAAAATATGTGATGTTGTTATATGTTTAGGTTTCTTACGGTTTTATTGCAACTTTTAGGATACATTGGCGTACGTTCTCTACTATCCGCAGAAGCCTCTTGTAACTACTCGAGCGATGGAGCACTTGCATTTCAGACAGCTTCCAGCTGGCATTGTGCGTATTCTAATTTTGTATAACATGTAATATGTATATCTGAATACTATTAGTGAGGTTCTGTTTTGCTTGTGTTTAGAATGCAATTGTGGCAATTTCTTGCTACTCTGGATATAATCAAGAAGATTCTGTTATTATGAACCAGTCATCCATTGACCGTGGTTTCTTCAGATCACTTTTCTTCCGTTCATACAGGTTTTTGTCAATCCATCTTTCTGTTTTGTAACGTACTCTTTATAATGTGTTCTTTTTCTCTATAATATACATCTTCATATCTTGTACAGGGATGAAGAGAAGAAAATGGGGACACTTGTGAAAGAAGATTTTGGCCGTCCGGATAGAGCTAACACCATGGTAAACATCGTTTATTTGTTGTTTTTATTAATAGTAGTTTTCGTAGGCATATTTATAGGACTTCCTTTTGAAAAAAAATCTCTCCTTTTCTTTTAAAGGGTATGAGGCATGGTTCGTACGACAAGCTGGATGACGATGGTCTAGCTCCTCCTGTGAGTGCTCATTTTTAGATGCAAAATTTCTTTCTAATCTAGATTCGTTTTTCTAAAGAACACGTAAATATCTGTAATACAGGGAACAAGAGTTGGTGGTGAGGATGTGATTATCGGAAAAACGACACCTATCGCCCAAGACGATGCTGCTCAGGGTCAAGCCTCACGTTACACTCGTCGTGATCACAGTACAAGTTTACGTCACAGTGAAACTGGAATGGTTGACCAGGTAATCAACTTTCTTTGTTTTGTTTCAACCCAACATGACCCACCCATTTTACCCCTTTCTAGTTTTAATGCTGTAATCTTTTCTACAGGTACTACTGACAACAAATGCTGACGGTTTGAGGTTTGTTAAAGTAAGAGTCAGATCTGTGAGGATACCTCAAATTGGAGATAAGTTTAGTAGTAGACACGGTCAAAAGGGAACTGTCGGTATGACCTACACACAAGAAGACATGCCGTGGACCGTGGAAGGCATCACCCCTGATATTATTGTCAATCCTCATGCTATTCCTTCTCGTATGACAATCGGTCAACTTATTGAGTGTATTATGGGCAAAGTTGCTGCACATATGGGTAAAGAAGGAGACGCTACTCCCTTCACAGATGTCACAGTAAGCTTTGTTAATAAAAAACAAATCCTCAAATTCTAATAGAATTATATGATTTTTCATTTTATGTATTGACACGGTGGTTTGATCTTGCAGGTGGATAATATCAGTAGGGCACTACATAAGTGTGGTTACCAAATGCGTGGTTTTGAGACAATGTACAACGGTCACACAGGGAGACGGCTTCCGGCTATGATATTCCTTGGGCCCACTTACTACCAAAGATTAAAGCATATGGTGGATGACAAGATCCATTCACGTGGGCGTGGTCCCGTTCAGATCCTGACTCGGCAGCCGGCTGAGGGACGTTCTCGTGACGGTGGGCTTCGGTTTGGAGAGATGGAACGTGACTGTATGATTGCTCATGGTGCTGCTCATTTTCTTAAAGAGCGTCTTTTTGACCAGAGTGATGCATATAGGGTTCATGTCTGTGAACGTTGTGGCTTGATCGCTATTGCTAATCTTAAGAAGAATTCTTTCGAGTGCAGAAGCTGCAAGAACAAAACTGATATTGTTCAGGTACGTTTATGTTTTATATTTACGATACAAGTAGCAATTTTGACAAAGTTACTTAATATATAACTCGGTATGTGTATATATGTAGGTGCATATTCCGTATGCTTGTAAATTGCTGTTCCAAGAGCTTATGTCCATGGCGATTGCACCTAGAATGCTTACGAAAGACGTTAAACAAGCAAAAGATAGCAAGAAAAAAGGAGCTTGATATGCTCAATATATGTACTCTCTGCTTCTGGAAAGTACTTACAAAAGATTGTGATCATGTCTATTTTTGTACTGTGTATCGGGAACTTTGATATATATTAATTTAGTATGGTATCGTGTGAACTACTCGTATCATACAATACAATACAATATTTGAGCTTTTATAACATTATGGGTTTTTCTTACTTGGCTATTTCTTGATTGAATAGAGTAATTTTTCTGTCAAAACACTTGCAATTCCTGTTAAATAAATTTCGTTCTTGTATAAGTCTTAAAATCTTTACATGTAGACTTAAGTGATTGCACAACTAAATATACTCCTAATTGAGTTTAATATTCGGTGAGAACAATATTTCTTTTTCTTTTATAGCACATATCAAAATGGGTCGGGGTTGACCTGCATATACTTTTCTTATTCAGTTCTGCCTTGTGAAACCGTCAACCGATTTCACTCATTTCATTCTCATCTATTCTTTATGTTTTGTATTTTTTATTCAACTCAACAAACTTTTGATACAGCTAAGTAAACTTTATCATCAATATATGTTTGCACTTTGCAGAAGTTTGCCATTTTCTCAACACCAGAGTCGAACCATACGGCACTTGAGCGTGATTGTGCAGGCAGAATTAAAATATCAACTTGAATATCAAAAACACCTTATTAGTCATGTGATTAATCATTTTTCGACTTTAATCATATTTTAGTTAGATATGACGCGGGATGATGGATTAGAAGGGAAATCGAGCCCACGGGATTTAGCAACTTAACATTAACACCAGATGTTTTCGTAGTGTAGTCTTCTTGGTACATTATTTTGACTACAGATAGAGAAAAATGTGTTATTCCAGATGGTCAAAAATATGTGCCCCCTTTTACTAGTCTTCTTGACTACTAAATCATGTGGTTAATATAAAACTGATGATTTCTGGATACTACACCAGATAGACAAAAATATCTTCAAGACAGACTCTAGAAAGTATGGTCATCGATCACGTCATCCTTTCTTCGTCCTTCATATGCTACATACATCATTTATATAAGGTGGCGTCAGAGCGAGGGCAGAGTAGACAGTTGTCTCTATTATATTTTGAACAATTTTAAAAGATAGTTATATTTATATTATTTCTGAATATTTGTCTCCATAAAAATCAATCCGATATTACTTTGCCCCTATATTGACAATAAAATTTTATTCTCAAGAAAATTAATATTTACTTTGCCTGTAAATTCTTTTTGGGGCTCCCATGTCATTTATCATACATATATGCCTTTGATCATATCATTTGTCTCGATATTTTAGTTACACGTTCATAATTCATGTCGATTTATCATATTCTCTAAGTTTAATTAGAATACAAGAACTATAAGATTTTATTTTATACCGTTTTGAATGAAACTTGTGTTCACATAGGAAAGAGATGAAACTTCTTTTAAGAAACTTCCATGAGTATAACTTTGCCTTTTTGGAACAAAATAATAGTATTGATCCTTTTAATAATATATCTCTTAGAAATTAACTTTGTCTTTTGAATATTTAATTTAGTTATTAGTGACATAAATTAGTTGAAAAGGATGAGTATATAATCATTTTTAGTTTAATCATATCCAATAGTGACTCATTTGTAGCCTAAAAACTAATCTACAAAAGTCAAATTCTTAGTATATAAATAATCAACATGTGGTTGTTATTTAATTTAACGACGGTGCATTAATAATATAGGACCTTTTACGAATTCAAAGAATTTGATTTCGTCAAAGACTAAATAATTTATATGAAACCTCTTTCTTATTCTTATTTCATATTATTTAACTGTTTTATTAGGTAATTTATATACATTATCCACGTAAGATGTAAGAAGTAAAGATGGTAATGTGAACACAACTGAAATATGAATGTTATATTTGAACATTAAGTTAAATTCAATTAATGATAATCTTAATACGGATAAAAAGGAAAATTAATAAATACTATTTCTTACTTCGAGAATATACTTTTCATATTCTAAGAGTATTTGTTTGGATTTATATAAAGGGTATATAATTTATTGATATTTTGACTTTATAAGTCCGGATTTTCCGACTTATATAACAACTTTTGGGCTTATTACTGTATATTATGACATAATAAACAGTAATAAGCACATAAAGAGTTACATAAGTCAAAAAATTAAGGCTTATATAACATAAGACAAAACGTGTTTATTAAGTTTCTTATATAAACTCAAACAAACAACTCTATTAATACACAAATGATAATAAAATAGAAGAAACGTAAAGTTTAATTTATCTTAAACTCGTTAACAAAAATAAAAATATATACTTTTTAAAATAGAAAGTTTATCCATAAAGAAAAAGTCTGGTTTGCCTATAAAAACCAAAAAAATTCCACCTTTTTTTTCCAAACTATCATTTCCTCAATCTCCTCCGCCGTCTGCCGTTGTCGAACTCTGATTTCCGTCCAATCTCCGATCATCTCCGAACTACATTCTTAAAATTTTCCGGTAATTTCTCAAATTCTTTATTTTCATTTAACAGTTATAATATTAAAGGAGTGTCATTAATGAAATTATATCATAGGGAGTGTTTGTTTTCGCGGGGTTTACGAGTTTATTTGGTTGGGTTTATTTTCAGTTTTGAGACATAAATGCTCCTAAACCTGACTTATGAAAAATAAGTAGAATTAAATTAGCTCGGTGGATATTTACTTATGTTTGTTAACTATTTTAATATCTTCGAATTTTTGTTTTACTTTCTATATTTAAAACTACATATTGTTTCGAGTAATGACCGAAAAATAAGATCAATGTGAATTCTTGGGATTCTCTGGTTCGATTCCCACCGGTTTTAACTTATTAGATGTCTTTGCCTTTCAAAAAGAGGCTATGTGAGTGGCCAATTGATCTAGAGGTTATGAGTTCAAGTCCTGTTAAAGACAAAAATGTGAATACAGACAAAAATGTGAATAAGTGTGTATTGTAATGTAAGATTTGCCTTTCAAAAGAACAAAAAAAAATGTCTTTGCCTTTTTAAAAATATGAAATCAGTCTAATGATATTTAGGTTTTTTTTACTATACAAAGTTATCGTAACCCATTAGTTATTAATGTACTATAGTATGGAAAAAGTATACCCACCATTACACAAAAATAGGTATTTGGCGTTCCGCAATCAGGAGATTAGGTATACGTTGTAAAAGAAATCATTACTTTTCGTTTGATGTAAGACAATTCCTTGTTCTGGAAAGTTTAGAAACGAAGAAAGCATATTACGTCCAGAATTCAAAAACATATTTTAATTTGCGTCACTATATTACCAATCTTGATAGGTGGTTACGACTTTTACTATTTGTTTTAATTGCCTCTGCTTTTCACTTTTTCGTTTTTTGTTTTTTTGTATTCGCCTATAATCTTTCAAGTAACTAGACTAAATGTGTACTAACTCGTATGATTACTAATCTACATGTGGTCGTTGGATTCAAAAAATCAGTTAGATTGAAATTCACTGAATAACTTTAGTAGCTGGACTTGGTGCCCACTTAATTATTGTTCGAGTTTTATGTTCCTTTCATTTACAATCTGTTTTAATGTTACATTGATTTTAATATCGTTAAACAATTGCGTTCTCTTACTAAATGTACCATTTTACAGGAGTAAACAAAGTTACAAACAATATCAAAATGGCAATGGAATGCGAAAACTTTTTCACTGAAGACATGAAACCCGAAAAGTCTTTACCCTGTTTTGACTGCAGTATTTGCCTTGATTTCGCTAAAGACCCTGTGGTCACTCTTTGTGGTCACCTCTATTGTTGGCCTTGTATCTACAAATGGCTATCTTTCCCGACAGATTCAGGTGACACTCCGCTATGTCCAGTCTGCAAATCCCAAATATCCAACACCTCAGTGGTCCCACTTTATGGTCGAGGCAAAACATTATCCGACACGGACACCGACTCCAAAACATCAAATACGAAAACAGTTATTCCACCTAGACCACATGCATCGCTTTTATCCGCACCAAATCCTACACGACAGTTTGCTTATCGCGACTCTTATCAAACACCTTATCAAAGTTACAATTCTACCCCTGATGCTTATAATCCGAATATACAAATGTATGGAGAAATGATTTATTCTCGGGTTTTTGGGAACTCGCAGAGTATGTTCACTTTTCCAAACTCGTATCATCTATCTGGGAGTAATAACCCTCGATTAAGAAGGCGAGAAATGCGGGTTAATAGATCATTAGACAGATTAACCATGTTTCTTTTCTGCTGTTTATTCATGTGCCTTTTGCTCTTCTAGCCCTAAGGGCAGATTAGTCTTTTCACCTGATTATTTGTGCAGTTTTGTATGCTTGCTTATTAGCATCATGTGTACATTTTAGATTAAATATTATATATATGGTTTGTTTAAGTTTCGACGCATTTTGTTAATCTTTATATTACATTTTATATAACCCTGTGGCGTATAAAAAATGTAACGTGACCTAGTTCCCGTCCATCTATATCTTGGTCGAAATGAACCTTCATCATTCGAGATTAGTTTGCCTTCTTACTATTTGTGTCACAAACGACATCATATAATTATCGGATGTTATGTCATTTCGTTAAGAACCGAACAAAGACAAAACACCCATCAAGTTTTAACAAATCGCTATCATAATTGTTGTGGTAATCAATTTAAGTTGATAGTAACCACTAGTTTTAGTTTACGATCGAAAAATAAAGGGTTGCTTAATAGAATTTCTTTTATTTTTTTTGTTTTTTACACTTTTATTTACATTTTATATGATTCATTTACATGTGAATTTGAAGACGTAAGATGACCGTTCACATATAACATGTAATTTTTTTAGCTTTTAACGTTTTCACTTGAATTTTACCTTCACACGTTTATGTAAATCGTCTAAACTATATTCAAGTTAAACATTTTTATACTTCTTATATTCTTGTTTTGTTTTCGTTTAAACTTTACTCTTAAATTTAAAATCGATTAAAAAATATAACAAAATGATTAGAATATTAATGAATTGATAGTGTCACACCACTCATTTAAAGCAATACGGTGGGATGTCCAAATCATTTTTAAAGCCAGACATAAATATAGTTATCAATTATCATGTACACCATATCGGGTCCTTTTCTTTAAACATTAATATTTATTATTATCTTTTTATTATTATTATTATTTAAAATAGATAAAGTATTTTGTGGTAATCAATTGACATCGAAATATCTTTTATACCATACATATATAGATAGCCGAATGGCGAACATTTATCATTTTCTACACAAGATAAGGTGCTCGTTTTCTATCGATTTCAAATCTTTATAATGACTTTGTTTTTTGAAGAAAAACAAAATCACAGAATAATAAAATTGGAAATTTTCATCTATATCCTTATAAAACTTCAATATTACGTCAAGATACTTTTAAAAATAAAAATTACGTTAATATCTTTCTAAAAATGAAAAATTCTCATATATATCCAAAATAATAAATTAATAATATTTAAATAATTTTAATATTTAAATTATTCATCTAAATATTAATTAAACTTTTTACTCAAGTATGTTAGGTTTATCAAACATTAACCAATATATCTCAATTTCATAAACTCGCAATATAGATTTAAAAGAAATTGATTTCTATAATTTTGAGCATTAACCGGAATAAAAAGGTTGCAAAACTTCCTCGTCTTGATTGATTAATGTTTTGTAATATATGTTTAAAACAATTTATTCATTGAATGTAATCTATTCAGTTCATTAGGTATTTGATTTTTCATTGACATATATGTTTAAATAAGCATTTGGATTAGTTTTATTGATTTATTCAATAATTTAAAATATTTAAAATCATTTAATTAAAATTTAGATGAATAATTTAAATATTAAAATTATTTAAATATTATTAATTTATTATTTTGCATATATGTGAGAATTTTTCATGTTTTGGAAGGATATTAAAGTAATATTGATTTTTACAAGAACATTGACGTAATATTGAAGTTTTGTAAGGACGTAGATGTAAATCTCCCTAAAAAAAATTGGAGGTACTAATTCAAAGGTGACATATCAACCAACGTGTTTGGTTATTGATACAGAAAACAATTTGGTATACTAGGTAAAAGAATAAAAAATGTTCAAGATGTCAATGAACGAATATTTTTATTCCCAATTTGCAATCGATGATGATTGATTTAGACCATTATAGCTAGTGTTATATCTGTTGTTCGGATTTTTCAGTAAAAAATATGTACTATACTTTAGATTTGATAACGTATACTAAATTTACCTAATTAACACTTTATCGGTATATTCGTTGCTTGGAACACTATCTTTAATCTTTAATTATTATATAATAAAGAGGGGTCTTAAATGTCATATGGCGAAATAAGGCCTCTTATATGAGTTAACTTTTTTGATTTCAGACATTAGATGAGATTGATGATATCAACAAATACCACTTTCATTTTATACTCTCTTACAATACATAATTGCATTCTCTATTTCATTACATCTTTACTTAAATAAAAATCATATGTATTTTCTCCCATTTTGTTAATCTTTATTTACATATAGAGTTATTCTAAAATCTCGTAATACAAAATATTAAAACATGCGAATAAACGTAAAAATATATGTTATAACTATAATTAATATGTATATAAACGTAAAAATATATATATGTTATTATATGTGTAACATTGTATTCTTATAATAAATTAAAAGAACATGTAAATAAACATAAAGATTATGATTAATTTTTGTTTATATTTGTCCGTGTTACCGTGAGACAATAATCTACTACTTAATGTATGTAATTTTCAAAAAGTAAAATTACTTAAAAATACATAATTTCCATAAAATATTAGAAAGACATTATATAATAACAAAAAAAGAACACATTACACAAAAATGGACACATACCTTAGAATAACTATAATAATACAAAGTTTTTTTAACAACAAACGGTACATACACTAATATGTTATAAAAATAAAAATAAAAATAATAGTCCATCCAATAAAACTAAATAAAGCAAACCAGTTTTGCAAGATTTTTTCAAGTGAGAAAAATATATTATAAATGACCCTAACTCGAACTTGTTTCGATCCACCCGCGCCACCCTCTTCGACACTTCTAATAAAACATTGTTGTATTCTTTGAATGTGATGTATGTCTATTGCAGACTACAACATCATCTAAATATGAATGGCATGGGAAGGAACTTGGTTTTCGTGGTGGAAAACATATCACGTTCATAAATTATAGATATCCAAATTTAGGCTACTCTTAATCCATATTTTACATAATCTGGCTATTATTGTAAGTTTATTATGGATTTTATTAATTTTTCAAATATCGAGTTGAAAACACAATTAAAAAGAAATTGGATGAAACACGTGGTTGTAGGTGGTCGAGTTGTCTGTCTTTCGCGTACTTTCTTTCAACCGTTAAGAAGTATAACCAAATTTTGGATTAAATAGTCTAAAATTTTATCCACTATAACATGTAGACCATTCAAAAATAACATGTCAAATTTATTCTATACTATTATCAATTTATAACCAATAAACCCGTTAGACCATTTCTATGTATTCGTCGAAGTCAAATTATAGCTCATTTGGTCTTGACCATCCAATTAAGCATATTTGTGTGCTTTACAGATAACTAGAGGTTAAAGAAATAATAATAAACAAATTTTGCTTCCTTAAAACAAAGAAAAAGATAGAAAACAAAAAGTGTCGTTGTGTTACCTAATAACATTTATATATTGTGAAACCATGTACATGGAAACATCATAATTCTTAAACATAAATTACCATCGAAGTCATGAATGAGAGATGCCCAATTTCAAACCTTTTTGGTTTTTGTTGGTTAATGAAGTTAGGGTATTTACTATTTAGAAAATAGAAGCCAACTTAAATTAAAAAATTCAATCAAAACAAAAAATCAGAAGAGTTTGTTACTTGTGAGATTCAAATTTGAGCACATGCATAATAACAAAGTCAATATTAAGACAAAAATACTATGTGTAAAAAGACATAGTTTCAATTGTTATGATCAAAAGTTAGTTTAATCTAATAAAAAAAAAGAAAAAAAATTCCCTCTCACACACTCATCTAGAGCAATATATGTGTAATACATACTTTAATATCTCAGTTTGTAGTTTCTTTAGTACAACTTTATTAGGTGTGTAAGTAAGTGGTTAGGACGAGTTGAGTATTGAGGTAGGGTGAGTCCAAGTCAAAACATGTAATCTTTTGATATCGGTCAAAATTGTTTGGTCTGGTTGGATTAGATCGATCGGCTTACAATTTTTTTGTTAAGAAAAATCGATAACTATCTAACTAATGTATTGGATTATGACAAGACATTTTGTAACAACCAACAATTATAGACAAACTTTAGAAAGGAAAAAAAATTGAAACTCTTTTTATTCGGAAACTAATGTAGAGACAAACAATTATGTATTGATTGTGTTTATGCCAAATCTGGTACAAAAGATGTTGAATGATTTATTATATTTAAAAAGAAAAGCTACAAGTCACTCAATAATTCTTTTTTTAGATCTGGTATAAATGAAACTAGACGTATACATTGGTAATTATCTCAACATTTGTCATTTCTTAGGTCTAGAATTAAATTAACTTATAGTCGTGTACCTTTCTAACCACCTAACGCAGGGATGAGCGTGGTATAAGTCTCGTACTTAACTGGTAATGTATCGGTTGGTACTTGTTTTATTTTACTTATTTTTTTGATATCGAATACCGTACCGAAATAAATCGGTACGGTCTCATACAAAATATCGAAAAAACTGGTAAAATACCAATATCATTGGTACCGAACACCGAACTTTTGAAAAATGTGGTATCGAATATCGTACCGTTTGTATTCGGTTGGTACTGGTGTCGGTTCAGTACCAATACAATACCGGTAATTTGATACTTTTATTCACCCCTAACTTAATGTGTAGTGGAGTTTAAACTATAATAATCCGATTTTGAATAATACTCAATTACATTAAATTTATCGTCATGTGTTTGGTTACATGTTGGTATAGAAAACAATAGGTATGTGACGACTAAGACCATTAGAATACCTAATTAAAATTAAAAAGCAATTAATAAGATTATCTAGTGACATGGAAATCATTACTTTCAATCTTTCATGATTATAAAAACATCTTGATAAGCCTTAAAGAGTTTCTTAGCTTCAACTTTCTATATTTGTGGTTAGGACGAGTTTGATCAAAATATGTAACCTAACATCGGTAACAATGGACGGGTCGAGTTGAATTAGATTAATATGTCAAAAAAAGGTTTAATTAGTAACTAACTTGTATCAGTTTTTATAACAAACCTATATTATTTGGAAATTTACCCGACTCTATTTAGTCCCTCGATTTTGCAATCTATATTTTGGTGTCATCTTAGTTGCACGTTAATGTTGTGAATGTAGAGTATAACGGTTTAAGTTTTGTGACCAAACTGCGACCATGATATTCATGTCGACGTAGGGTCTAAATCCCTGGTTCGGGTCCGACGCCGAACCAGGTATTTAAAACCTTCTGATTCGGACGGAAACGACAAAATGAGGAAAAGACAAAACAGATACGACAAAAGGAATAAAGAAGACATTCTGACGAAGGAACTCCCTTTGGACCGGTATACAAAAGGGAGTAAGGATCGGGAGCTATCTATTACCCAAAATACCTCCTATATATACCAAGGTAAACGGTAAAGGTAAAGGACCTTTTTTCGATCTATACATTATATACGTTTTTAGTCCGAATCAGTTTATTTATTCTCACGCCCGAGTTGAATCAGGGGTCCAACCCCGCTCAACCAGGTGTTTTCTCTTAGTGCAGATAATTCGGATTCAAGAACAACGAGTGTTAGTCAAAGGAAACGGACCTCAAGTCAGACTTGTTTCAAGCTCAGTCGGACTAAGTGGTTTGGCAATCTTTTGTATTAACAATTCATTTATCCGATTAAATTAATTTATAAGCTTCGTAAATGAATAATTATAACACATTTTAGCATTGTAACTTTAAACTTGTTTAATTTCTCTTCACTACATTATTGATTAACAAGGTGTTGGTATTTCTTATATCCCTAAGACATGATGCAATTTGGTGAAATCAAGCAATCTTCCATATACAATTAATGGTCATTGAATTTGAAATTGGATAAACTATCACCAAAACGGTGAAAGGTCTAATGTTCGATTTCCACTAGGTGCATTCTTCACTTCTTCTTGGTGACATTTACCAGCTCAAAAATGAGTCATTTACCCAAAACTAAATAAATCCCTCTATGTCTACATTTGGTTTTCTTTCCAAATACTCCAAAAAGATCACTAATCCTTAACGGTTCCTCATAAGGCAGAACCCGACAAAATGTTGCTGCATTTTTCAGTGCGTCGCATACAACTTACAAAAATAAACCTTCCAACGACTTCATAAATTCTTCAACATTTCCTCCTTTTTCCAAGTACTACAAAAGGCTCACTAATTTATCTTTAACGGGTTCATCAGAAAGCAATAATCGACAAGCTAATGTTGCATTCTTCAATGCTTCTACACAACCTTGACTATCCTTAAAATACCCGACCATCAAACAATACCATGAACGAAAAGTAGGAGTATCCCCTTTCTGAATTCCACAGTTTAATAAACCTTCAGTTTTTTTCAAATAGCCTTTTGTAACATAAGCATCAATTAAATCATCTGGTATTCGGAAATCATAAGACAACCCCTTCTTTTCCCATTCTTCAAAAACCCTCACGACTTCTTCGATATCACCAACACGAATATCAGCTTCCATTGTCTCCATGATCACTGATAATGATAATGTTGTTTGTGAGGGTGGTTTAGTTGAAAATGAGCTGAAAAGTTCTTTCAGGCATTTCAACAAACACCTTGTGTGCGTAAACGTAAACGAGAGATCATAGTGTCCGACTACTGTCTGACTGCTTACATGCCGAGGAAATGTGGTAAAAGATTAAAACATTAATGGATGGACCTTGTGTTTTGCAATGTAATAAAATTTTATTTCTTAAATTATACAGTACTAGCATGAAACCCGCGTCATGCTATATATCTTTTGAAAAATTATTAGCAATTAAGGAAATATTGGTGGACAATTAATTATATTTTAGATGAGTTAACAAATAGAAATATGTTTAAATGATTGGGAGTAATTTAGTAATTTTTCTGTTTAAATTTCAATAAATATTTTATATGTAGCATAGATATACATATCAACAATTTGTGTGTAAGAAAAAGTTTAGATTATTTCACGTTTGTCCCTTTTAAGTTATTATAAATCGCGATATTAGTCGAATCGTTTGTTTATTAATTCTCGTAATTTAAGCATCAAATATCTAAGATTTTTCTCTTAGTTTTATTTCGGATTTTATAGGAGATGGTTACATAAATGTTAGACCACGTAACCTAATATATTACGTTTTTAACCATGTTCATTAGAGTTGATAAATTTAGGTAGAGTCCTAATTACATAATGGTTGGCTCAAAAGGGATAAAACGGGGAAGTTTACAAGTCTCGAAGACGAAAAATGATAAGTTGTCTTGTTTTGGGGTCCATATTAGATACTAGTCGAGTTATCATCCATTTGGTGTAGTTATTATAGATTATGAAGTTTTGTTCATGAAGAAACAAATTAATCTTTTTGCTTACAATTGATGAAATAATACCTTTGGCCTTTCTGCGAGTCCATTGTACTCCTCTACGTATTTAATTTCTCGCATACTTTCCGAATAATCCAAAAGAATCTTCATCCTTAAAATTTTCTCAAAAGTTAAAATCGTCAAGCCAATGTTGCATTCTTTAACAGTTCAACACCTTATAAAACTTCATTATCCTTGCTATACCCAAACATCATATAATACTATGTATTCTCTATCCACCCGAGCCCCGACTGTATCGGTTTAAGATGTATATCCCTTCTATTAAAAGTAGTTAGTAACTTTTTTTTACCAGTATAGCATGGGTAACTTCAATGTCCGTCTTAGTGTTGACATTGGCTCAAAAAATAATTCGACATTTTCTTGCCTTGAAAAAACAGGGTCACCTTACGTCCTAGAACCGATAACCATTTTTCGACTGGTCTAACTTCCACCACCCCCTCGGGTTATCCACCGACTACGCCTTTCGACCCGATCTTTGGCCCAACCTTAAACCAAGCCCAAACATTTCAAACAAAAATCTAACCAAACCAACAGTACTACTCATAAAGCACACAGTACTACTCATAAAGGCCCAAAACACTTAAAAACCCTAATCAACCAAAAACCCAGAACCCCAAATTAAACAAGAAAATGCAATCAATGGCGATCCGATTGAAAACCCTAAAAACCCTAATCGAAATCCGACAATTTAGTACTAGTGTTACTCGAAATGAAATTGAAAACCTTAGTACCAGAAAAAAGGCATCTTTGTATTCCAAGATTAGCCCACTTGGAAACCCTAGTTTAGCAATGACACCTGAATTAGATGATTGGGTTCAAAAGGGGAAAAAAGTTAGACATTCTGAGCTTAAACAAATTATTCATGATCTTCGTAAACGCAGACGCTTTCATCATGCCTTAGAGGTTTCATTATACATTTTTATTTATTGCTTTCATGTATAAAGTTTTGATTTTTTTAGGTTGTTTGAGTTTATGACTTGATATATAGTTGCGTAACCTCGTTTCGATAAGTTGATTAGTCAGCTGAATAGGTTGAAGATGTCTAAAAGAATAATGTGATTGACTTCTTATAAGCTACTAGTTATATGTGTTTAGCGCGTTTTTTATAGAACCCGGACGTAAATTTGGTGTTTGTATTGGATTATTTTGTGGGATTACTAGTGTATGTAAATTTTGAAAACCTGATAAGCTCACTTTTTACGACTTTTGAGCTTATTATCATACGCCGAAAAAAATAGGGTTACATGTTTTCAAAAATTTACATAAGCTCGTAAGAATAAATAATCTAAAACAAACATACCCTTACTCGATAGAAACTAAACTTATTTGCAACCCTACATAAGATTTTGGCATAAAAAATCTTGTTTTGATACGGAAAAACGAGATAATAATCTTGTAAAATTTGGGATATGTTTTACAGATATCTGTGTATGCATAGATACATTACTTTTATGAGTGTCTAATTGGTTTATATTTGCTGTATTCTGCTGTTTGAGGTTTCTGCTGATTATTTTTAAGGTCATAGATTTCAAGTCGTGAGATATTGAATTAGTTCTAAGCTCGGTCTTTTCATAATGTATATACGCCTTTGATTAATGCTAATTACATTTTTCATGTAATCGTATAGGTTTCTGAGTGGATGAATAAAAAAGGTATCTGTGCATTTACGCCTATTGATCATGCAGTGCAATTGGACCTAATTGGTAAGGTTAATGGCTTCCTTGAGGCGGAAAAATACTTCAATGGGTTAACTGAACAAGATAAAACCGAAAAGACATATGGCGCACTCCTCCATTCTTATGTACGACAACGTGAGACCGAAAAAGCCATTTCTCACTTTCAAAAAATGAAGGAAATGGGTTTCGTATCACCCGTCGCGTATAATGACATTATGTGTCTTTATATACGTACCAGTGAAACTGATAAAGTTCATGATATTTTAAAAGAGATGAAAAAGAACGGAGTATCTCCTGATAATTTAAGCTATAGAATGTGTATAAATTCGTATGGAGATAAAATTGATATTGAGGGAATGGAAAGCATATTAACGGAGATGGAGAACGATTCCAATATTGTCATGGATTGGAACACGTATACGGTTGTTGCAAACTGTTATATTAAAGGAAAGTTTTTAGATAAGGCAAATAACGCCTTAAAGAAAGCTGAAAAACAATTAGTTGAAAAGGACGGGCTCGGGTACAATCATTTAATCTCGTTACATGCAGGTTTAGGAAACAAAGATGATGTTATTAGATTGTGGGGTCTTCAAAAGAGTGTGTGTAAGAGACAGATTAACCGAGATTATATCACAATGGTGAAGTCTTTGGTAAGACTCGATGAGTTTGAAGAAGCTGAAAAGCTTCTGATTGAATGGAATTCGTCTGGAAACAGTTATGATTTTCGTGTCCCGTGTTTTATCATTGACGGGTATCTTGAAAAAGATTCATGTGATAAAGCAAAGGACTTGCTTGAGAATTTGTTGAAAGAACAAAAAGCCACAACACCTGATAGTTGGGGGCGTTTGGCAGTTGAGTTCTTGAAAAAAGGTGAAGTTGATACATCTATAAGCTGCATGGAAAGTGCTTTTTCTTTAGAGAAGAAAGATTGGAAAATGGACTTGGAAGTTGTTAAAAAGTTGTTAAATGCTGTCGGTGAAAAAGCAAGCTTACAAGATGCTGAATCGTTTGTGAAGAAATTGAAGAAATTTGTGAAACTTGATAGAGGAACGTATCATACTTTGATCAAAGGGTACATCAAGGGTGAGAAAGAAATTAGCAAAGTTTTAGAAGATATGAAAGCTGACGGAATCGAAGAAGACGAAGAAACAAAGAAGATTCTTAGCTTGCAGTAGAACAAAGTTTAAAGATTTGATATTTTGGGGTTTCCATGATGGTGAAATGACAAGATTGTCCTCATCCACACCACTTTTGCCCCCGGAATAAACAGTTTTCTATTATAGTTGTAGTTTACATAACAAAAATTTGGATTCTTTTATGGTACTCTTTGGAAATTTTTGTGGCCAAATTTGCAACTGAGTTATAACTTCTATGTACTACATGATAATGTGATTCGACATCTAGTGGTTGTATTGTATAGTTATGACACATATCTGGCTTTTGAAAAGGCTTCGATGCATTTGGGTAGTCGTGTGACTATAGGGGGTGTTTCTTTAACCTATTTAGCGGGCTTGTTATGTTATTAGCTTATATAATCGTAGACTTATGAGCTTATCGGGGTTTCTTTGCTTGAGCTTTGTTTTTTGTAAAACAGATAGGAAAACCCCCTTATGACCTCTTATGATTTTCCGAATTAGATGTTTCAAAAACTCAGTTTTTTTTTTCCAGTTAAAAACATTTTGTGTGAACGAATTAGTTTTAGGTTATAGTTCGTCGGTCAAACCAACAATTCTCTTCTCAAAGGGCAGAGCGCGAAGCTTGGTGTCTGTTCCTTTCCCAACTATAATGGAACTTGCCCGAAGGACGTCGGATCTCCTCATTCCCAAATGGGGATAAGCGATAATCTGCTTTGCACCTCTTATTTTCTCTTTTCCATCTTGATGCGGCTCTAGTGAAACTACTTATTGAGGTATTCAGATTAGGAAACAAAATATGGTTAAGCAATTGTATAAGTTAAACCGCAGTTTCAGAAACAAAACCTCTTATTTATCATATTCCGATTTAATAAATCTATACATATTCCGATCTCGGTATTGGAGGATGTTTGGATGATTTTTAAACCAATTATTACAGCATATATCGCAGTCTAGATAAGTATTTTAACAAAGTGATTATGAAACATACCCGAAAAACTAAAAATTGAAATTGAAGCAGCCACATCAAAATCTCAAGTTTATACCATGAGCAACTTAAAGTACAAAATCCCCCACAATACCACATTAAGATTCAACACCAAGTCAATAAAATTAAAGAATCCCCAATTTAAACAACTCGGAACACCACTGCTGCATATATCAAAACAGTCATAAAACGAGTTTCCACTACAGAGGAAAAACTAAGACACATTCTGATATCTTACTCCGATAATGTAGATGCAAGTTCCCCGTTACTTTTAAGCTCCAAAATGATATCACATCCTCCAATTAACTCACCTTTGTAATAAAGTTGCGGGAATGTAGGCCAATTCGAGAACGTTTTCAACCCTTGTCTAACTCCTTCATCACTCAAAATGTCAAAAGATCCAAACTTTATACCTTCCTCCTTGAGGGCACTTACAACTTTTGAGCTAAAACCGCACTGTGGGGCATCTGGGTAACCCTTCATAAATAGCATGACAGGAGCAGAGTTAACTAGCTTCTTCAAACGCTGTTCGAGTGAAATGATACCATTTTCGATCAAGATTTTTTCGAGTTCTCCACTTTTTTGCATCTCCAAGACAATATCTGATCCACCAATGAGTTCGCTTTTGATGTATAGTTGAGGGTAACTCGACCAGTTTGAGTAGACTTTTAGGCCTTGCCTCACTTCTTCATTGGAGAGTATATCAAAAGTCTTGAAATCTACCTTTTCTTCTCTAAGAATCTCGACTACCTGAAAACCATGAAAATCAATGAGATTTTGGACCAATTATACCCTTCTTTTGTTTAGGTAAAAGAGAACGAGAAATATTATAAAATAAGACTAACTATCGGCGTAATTACACTAAATAGAGATAATGATGCCGGAAAATGGTAAAATAAATGAAAAATAAATGAAAACTGATATAAAACTCGGGGATAATTTTTTGGCTGAACTTGTAAATCTTTATTTAAAATTTATTTTTCTATTTATAATGCATAAATACTTCAGTTTTATTTTGCGACATAGTTAGCAACTACAATCAAATAAAAACAATTCAATTATAGAAAACAATTATAAAATGATCACCTTTCGGCTAAAACCGCATTTAGGTTCATCTGGATTTCCCTTCATAAAAAGCATAACAGGAGCCGAGTTGATAAGACTTTCAAGTTTAGAGGTCAAACCCGAGCTCAAACCAGTTGACTTAGTAACTCCGCCCTTTTGACCAACAGATTCAGTCACATTTGACTTGCTGACATCTTCACCTACTCCAAGATCAGTAAACGCTTGTTTCAATTCACCTCCTTCATGCATTGCTATTATAATATCAGACCCTCCAAGAAGCTCTCCGTTGCAATAAAGTTGAGGATAAGTAGGCCAGTTTGAAAACTTCTTTAATCCCTCCCGAACCTCGTTATCGCTAAGAATATCAAAAGTTCCAAACTTTACGTTTTCAGCCCTCAAGATTTCAACGGCTTTTTTACTAAATCCACATTTGGGTTCATCTGGGGTTCCTTTCATGAACAGTATGATGGGGTGAGAATGAGTGAGTTTTTCAAGGCGGCTTTTTAGTCCATCAGTAGCACTAGCTTGAGGTTGAGGAGAGGAGTTGACTTTTGCAAGACCTTGAATTGCTTCGAGAACAGAGGGTCCTGCTGCCATCCCTAGGCTTGCAGGTTCTGCGGGTTCGCCAGTATGGATTGACCCCACAACTTTTGCAACTTTGTTTGCTAAGTCAGATGGATGTGCACCTTCTAGAGTATCAACGGTCTTTCCATCCTATAAAACAGATTACTAAATCTCATAAAACTAGAAAGTAATAACGTAATGCAAAAGTGAAAAAAAACAGCAGTTAAAGACAAACTAAAAGAAATATATATTTCAATGATTTTGTTCCAAATTTCGTGAAGAGTAGAAAAAAAACAGTGTTTACCTTAAAGAAAACGAAGAAAGGCACAGCGGAAACTGAATGAGCCTCAGAAATTTCTGGTTGTTCTTCAGCTTCAACCTACAGTTTCATAAGCAAAACAGAAAATAATCATTAATATGCTTTATACGAGTTTTTACTCCAACTACAAACATGTATTTCCTTTACATTATAAAAAACTGCACTTGATCACGTATAATACGAGTAAGACTTCAAAACTTGTCTAATAAAATCCTATTATTTTTACAACCTCAAGCAGTTCGTCAAGAATTTATGTTTGAATGCAAAGGTTACATCTAAAATGTCAAATAACAGAATTTGGGATCTGAAGATGACGATTAATATGCAAGTTTGTAAACCAAAATGATTGTTATTAAAAATTTCAGAAATTATATCGCTACTTCGACTAAATATTGTCATCCTCTCATCCTGAACAAAGCTATCATCTTATAATGATTTTTAAAAGGCAACAAAAAGATAACCATAACATAATAAATTGTTCTTACACGAACATTGCACACATTTACTCGAAATATAGGAGCCAGAAATGCATTATAGTTCTACTAAAATCATTAAATATGTTTGGAAACTCGTTAGTCATATATTTCTTCTTTAAACCCAACTCCAAACAGAAACCTTATACCTGCTGCATAAATCGTCGTTACATTCCCTTATATATTTCGTAAATGAAAATATCCAACCAAAAATAAAACAAAAAACTTAAGGTTACTCTTAGGCTTAAATAATTTGTTTTCAATAAGCTGATTATCTGTTTTGCTAATAAGTCTGAGGGTTATTGTTTCGGTTTTCTTTCCGGGCTTATTAGCTAATGTTAATTTTGAAAGCACATAAGCTTACTTTTTTGGGCTTATGAGCTTATTGAGTTAAGCTTATGACTTACTTAAGTTTACGAGATCAACTTGATCAGATCATAAGCCGGAAAAAGTGGGTTTGTGAGCTTATGAAAATTTACATAAGATCGTAAGCCCGGAAAAAAAGCCGAAACAATCACCCAAATAGTCACAAAAACACCACTCTAAAGCTATGTAACATAGTATGGCTACACAAAAATATGATCAAAAACAATTATAATAAAACTATTAGCATCCTATTATTCAGATAATAATTGCATAAAAAAAAAATACCCAAGTAAAAAAGATGTGATTTTAACAAACCCTAAAAAAATGGGCATGTGGGAAATCAGTAGAAAGATGAGAAAAAACTTGATCCATATGCTTTGAAGCTTCACACCAAGATGCCCAGAAGTGAATTACAACAGCTGATCCTTTTTTCACAATTTCATCAAGTTCTTGTTTTGATTTCAAATCTTTTACACCCATTTTTTCTAACTTTTTTGTTTTTTTTCTAAAACCCTTAAAAAGAGAGGAAAAATTGAAATATGAATGATGAAGTGGGAATTTTGATTTTTGGGAAAAGAAAACCTAAAAGGGAATAATTTATTATACCCTGCTTTTGGGCGTATAGAATCAAGATTGTTACTTTTATTGTTATCCGTTGATTTTGAAGGACCCGGATTATTAAACCGACTCAACTTCGGGTCAAGATATGAGCGTGGTTTGACTCTGCTCGGTTTTTGTATAAGATCGATATTAAATTTTCGGTTTTTAGAAGTTAAAAGTAAAAAGCGTTTTTGAGTTAAATTTTATTGAGTTCGATTTTAATCAAATTTGTTTTGTTTTGGCTAATTCGACTTAGTAAACATGGTTTACGACGTGAGATCCATGACTTAAGAGATATGCTCATGTAAGAGGCCAGGAAGTTGCGAGGTCAAGTGGAGGGAGAGCTCTCCATACTGAGCATGGGTGCAGTAAAGGACGTGCAAGTTGACTTGGAAATATGTAAGACAAGAGTGGCTAGTGGAGTCGGTGCTTCAACTACCACGTTGAGAATCGAGATCCCGAATCCTTCACGATTCGTTGGCAAGAGAGGCACGAGCGATGGACGACTTCATATGGGAGATGGATCAATACCTAGAGGGGGTACACATTGTAGCTGATGCGGCAAGGATTAAGATAGACACAGTATACTTCGAAGGATATCGTAGTGTTGTGGCGGAGACGTCGACACGGGGACGTTGAGTGAGGTATGAGAACCATCAATACTTGGACTGAGTGTTTGTTCAAGAGCTCAAGAGGCAATCCTATCGATGAATACTCTTTATGAATCAATGAGTCAATTACGCAAACTTAAGCATGATGGGACAATCCAAAAAGTATATGAAAGAGTTCAAAACCCTTACTTTTAAGATCTCGACTCTTTCGGTTAAAGGACTTGTTATTCTTATTTCTCGATGGGTTCCAACCATGGGCTAAGGTGGAACTAGATAGACGAAAAGTTCAAGAACTTGCTATATTTATTGCACAAGTGGAGAAGACATCATTTTACAATTGAAAGGTGTTTTGTATGTGACATACCACATAGAGCTCGCAATTTTTCAAAGAAAACGAGACTTGTAGCGAATATGGAAATAACGGAAGAGTAGTTGTGCGAGGATGATGATGCACAATTTAGATCGTTGTGCATTCTCAATGCCATCAATGCAAGGAAGGATCAGCCCAAAGTAGAGTTTAAAGGCAAAAGCCATAGTAGAGACGCCGAAGGTAGAGGCCAAGAACAACACGAGCTTGAGAAAACCCAAGGTAAAGGCTAAGGGAAACACGAGGACAGGGTAAAATATAGGAGCTATAGGACTCCGATACGTGAGGACAATAGTAAGTGGGATACCCACTAGAGCCTTAGTCGATACATGAGCAACTTATGACTTTATCTCGGTGGATGAAGCTAAGAGACTTGGGCTCAAGATAAAGGAAAGAGAGTGGATGGATCAAGTCGCCAAGAGGGGAGCAAGGGTAATATCGACTATACAACTCGATACCAACTTTGACGGAAAAAGTCAAACACAAGCAAGGTATTGGACGATTTAGAGACGTCAACCAAAACCAAAGATATCCTTGAGGAGTATGAAGGTGCAAGAATTAGAGATCAACTCATGCGTCATATAATGATGAGTAGTCGTAAGAATAAGAGGCGGATGAGACAAAAACATAGACGCTAAGTCTTAGATTATGGGAACATGTCAACCACAAAAGATGTCAATAGGGGATCGGGTACATCCATAAGGCCATGTCGTGGTTCAGATCAAATATTGTTGCGAGGAAGACACGACGAGGACAATATCTCTAGAATACTTCCACTGATTCCATCTTGAATCATATTAATGTCTACATACTCCCTGTAAATATCTAGATTAGAAAATTTTATACTAGAAGTATTATAGAGAACTCTTTTAATGTGAGAAAATCTAGTATAAACATGTCATTCTTTACTTATTTATAATCAACCTACATTTGTGTTCATTCACTCATTGTAAAATATACTCTTGAATGGTAGAGTAATCATTTCTCATTTAGTATTGTTATTTCTTGCATTGTAATTTTTTGAACATTTTGTCTTATTTACGAGTACATTTTGGAGTTAGACAGACTTGGTTTAAAACCTAAGTATCATATGAAAGTTTTTAGAGATAAGTATATGACATGAGCCTCGAGTTTAAGTTAAAACATAAAATTTTATATAAAATAAACATGTTTAAAAAGTCTAGCAAGATTTGTAAGCTGTAAAAAGGAAAAGCATAATAAACAGAGATATATTTTTTATTTATAGTCATTTTACGTTTTAGTTTTGTTGATTAATATAGGACAAATAAAATGAATGATTATTTGAATTTTTATAATTAGTAAGAGGTCTCAAAAGTAATAGAGTATTTTACATTATAATTTGAGGGTTCAGTAAATAATCTTAATTTTATATTAATCACATAAACTTTATACATTAAAATACTATACCATAAAATTTTCTTAAATTTAATATTTCCACATTTCTTTAATTTTCCTTAAATTTCGGTATAAAAAGTAGCTCAGTAGGTTTGATTAAAGACAAAGAATTCCAAGATTCTTTGTCCAAGTTTTCACACTCTTCACACACTAGTTTCACCCTACAAACACACACACACAAAACATAAACACAAATATCCTGTTTTTTAAGTTCCTACCTAAACCCTACATGTTAAATCTGTGTGTTGTGTTTTAATGTTTAACAAAATCAAAATGAGGGTTCCATTTGGAGCAAGATTCCCTTTTTCTTCTTCAAGCAATAATGATGGACAACAAGATCAAACTCAAAATCAAAATCTTGAAATGGGTGACGTCATCATACATGATAGAAAATGTAGAGATATACCATTTCTTGTGTTCTTCATAGTATTTTGGGTAGCTTTGGTTGTTAATTCCAGTTTTGGGTTCATTAAAGGTAACCCTTTAAGGTAATTTTTATTTATGTTTCTTAATTCCCATTTTACCCTTTTGATTTGTATGAGTTTAGGGTTCTATAGGTATAAAGGTAAACCTTTTAAGGTAAACTTAAGCAATAAACTTGATAATCCATTTTGAGCCGTTAAATGTTTATAGAAACAAATTTTGATACTATTGAGTTTTAAAGATTTGATTTGATTTTCAGACCGTATAATTTAGCTAGAAACTTAATGATTACTTTTTTCAACCATCCTACTTGCTTTTTTACGAAAACAAACCATAGTTTTGTGGAAACGAGCTATATAGGTCGAAAAATGGTAATTGTGATCGATCTTTTTTGCTATTGGATCTTTAAGTTTGTCCATAATTGATCATCCTTGGAAGCCAAAATGTTTTCTTGGCATTTTCACCAGAACAATCGTTTTTTGCTTGTGCTTGCGCTCAAGTGCTCATTTTGGCATTTTTTTGCGAAAGATAATTAGTTTGCAATGAAAAGCCATTTATTATGATAATTTAAACTTTAAAGAATCTATTACTTTTTTGTTTTACTTTGTGTGATTCGGAAGCCACTAGACTTTTAAAGGCAGTATTACTTCGATGACAGTTTTAGTATATATGCTATACAGCATATTCAAGAACAACTGTTTTGTTTATACTAATTGTATTTATACAAAACTCTTCAAAAGTCAAAACCGCTTATGGGAAAAAGACTTGAAGTACTCAACGACTTTACATTTTATTTTGTGGGTCCCATTTGTTCGTAGGAAGATGGTAATTACATTTTATATTTTTGTTTCATGATGTTTCATTAGGCTTACTCATGGTTTGGACTACAAAGGGAATGTATGTGGTGACAAAAACGGAAATCCAAATCTTCACGGATTAGGAGTGAGATATTGGGTAAATCCTAATCAAGTTTTCGAAAGTGGCTTTAAAGATACTCACTCAGACTTGGAAGATTTTAAAAGCATTTGTTTAAAAGATTGTCCCGTTCCATCCGAAGATACACTCAAGTGGGTGTGTAATTACCCTGAAGGGGACGATATTCGCCTTTCGATGGATCAATGGGTAACTCGGGGTTACGATTATTTCTCGTTATTAACACCCGATATGAGAAAATCTTCCCTACAACTTCTTGGTCCATGCTACCCTGTCCTGTTTCCAAGTGTAAATGGTAAGTTCTAAACAAAATCTTATTAGTGTAAATTTTGTAATCATATTTGACACTCTAATTACTTTTTTGAAAATATAATGATTATTATATGTTTGCAGTTTTGTGGAGTTGTGAATTCATGGTGCGCAAATCAAATGCATCTCTTGAACATTGGCACAAAATGGGCGGACAAATGGTTGATGATGGCATGACATTAGATAAAACCGTTCACAAATCCATCAACTCTCAATCATCAGTCATAAAGGTTCAAAGTCTATCTTTACCTGCTAATAAAAAATGTTTGAATATTGATCAAATATCTTCATTAGAAGGTTTTTTGCATAACAAGAAATTTGAAAAGCTAAATATTTGCTTCTGCAGCGTTATGTGGCGGATATTGGGAAAGCATGGCCAGTATTGATTGTTTGTGGAGGAATTATTCCTCTAATTTTATCAGTGATATGGCTAGCCATGATTCAACGTCTTGTTGTTGCAATGACTTGGATAACCGTTGTCCTTTTTGATATTCTCATTATTTCCGTCACCATGTTCTTCTATTTGAAAGGTTTGCACCCCTCTAAGATTTCATTTGACTGTATGGGGTAAATTCGTCATTTTATGCTTAGGAGTTTCTAAGTATGGAAGCGGGGCAGTTAACAAGGGTTAACTCTATTAAAGAAGCCAGTGTAGTTTAAGGTTTACATAACTACACGTAGAACCTTGCTCGAGAACTTAAAAAGTGTTATATAAGTAAAGAACATCCATCTTATATTTGAACTGTTGATTTTTAAACAGCTATACGAATATCGAGCTGAATCTGTTTATTACTTTCATACCCTTCAGCTGGATGGATCGGAAATGATGCTATCTCCCCAATCATTGGCAAGCATGACCCGTATTATCACATATCTGGGCGGGTACGCACCTCTTGTAAACTGGGATTCACTTTTTGGTAGAAGTGGTAATTTCGACCCGTATATTCTGTTTTAACTTAAACAGGCCGAATAGGTAAAATCAACAATTTTAGCTTAAAGAGGAACATGTCAAATAGTTGAAAGTCACATAAAGGCCGCTTTAAGTGGATGCAACCTCCTAAATCATTTTTAGCACGCTATTATTTTATAAAATAGTTTAAAAATGAACATAAAGTGTGTGTAGGTCCACCTGTACTTCAAAATTATCCCTCTCAACCCAAACCTTTTTTGACCCGTTACCCAAACCGGCCATCTTTCAACCTCCAGTTTTGCCATTAAATTTACATTTTTGGTTCAGGAACGAGGTCATCTTCATTTTGCCGCAGTTCTTATGACAGTCATCATGTCTATATCCATCCTCTCATCCATTGTCATTGCACGGCGTATTGTTATGGCAACCTCTGTTCTCAAGGCAAGCGTTACAATTTAATAAATTTACTAAAATACCTCTGTTGTCACGGCATATTGTTATGGCAACCTCTAGGTTCTAACATTTTCATGATATTTTAGGTTGCATCGAAAATTATAGGAGAAGTAAGGGCTTTAATCATATTCCCAGTTATGCCTTATGCATTTCTCGCAATCTTTTACATGATTTGGATTTCCGCTACACTTTACCTTCTTAGCTCGGGCCAAGTTATTCGAGATAGATGCAACGCCAATTGTTGTGCTTATGATCTAAAGTTGAAGCATGTAAATTGTGAACGTTGTTGTGGGCATACCATACATTACACTCCTCACATAGGACTTGCTATTTTATTTCACATCTTCGGATGGTACTGGGTCACTCAATTTGTCAAAGGTTTTTCTTCAACTGTTATTGCAGGTTCCGTTGCTTCTCATTATTGGGCCCACGGTGAAGTTCTTGTAAGTTATCTGTTGCTTCTCGTTATTGGAACCACTCACATGTTATGTTTTATGTATAAACTTGATATAATTTACATTACTTTACGTTGTGCATGCAGCAAGAAATTTCATTTCTTCCTATTTTTTCTTCGGTAAAGAGGCTTGTACGGTATAATGTTGGATCGGTGGCAGTTGGATCTCTTATAGTTTCATTAATTGAGTCCTCAAGCCGTATATTAAAGCCACTTCGCCAGAAATTGATGGTTCTTGATATCGAGACCCATAATCGTGTTGGAAAGGTTTTGTCTGTTTCCACCCATTATGCCCTTACCGCTATCGAGTGGATCATCAAGTCGGTCAACCACAATGCTTACATTATGGTAATTTATTTCTTTTCTTCTCATACGAAAGAGGACCGACAAAATGAAAATGTAAAATGACAAAAATCAATGTAGATTTTGAGTTTGGACACTCCCGCAGCATACTTCTAAAATTCATAATTAGTATACATCTAGTTTAAACATTCTTTTATGAAACCTACGTTAGGTCTTCGCTTCGAGAAATTTTTAAGTTTCCCTTTGTAAAGTTGAAAAGTGGTTTGTTTGACATAGAAAAGTCAAATTCAAGTATATCATTTTTTTTTTCTTTGCAGATTGCTATCACGGGTGAAAGCTTTTTTGCTGCTTCTGCATTGGCGACAGAGTTGATTAAGAACAATATTCTTCGAATAGGGAAGGTGAATGTGATTGGAAACGTTGTTCTTTTTCTCGGGAAGTTATGTGTTAGTCTAGCAAGTGCTTTATTTGCATTTCTTATGTTGGATACTCATGCCTATAAATCCGCACACAATAAGGTCTCGTCTCCGTTGACTCCCGTGCTAGTAAGTTTTCTAACCACTCTTACATGATATGCAATTTTTTTTTTTACAAGTTCTGTTTGTTTTTAGTGGTTTTATATGTTTTGAACTTACACAGGTATGTTGGGGTCTTGGTTTTGTGGTGGCAACACTCTTTTTCGCGGTGGTAGAGGTATCAATAGACACCATTATACTTTCGTATTGTCAAGATTCCGAAGAGCATCGAGGAGCTACACAATATGCCACCCCTCTTCTCTTTGAAACTCTAGATCATCAAAATGAGACGGTGGACCAACATGAACAATAATGACCAAGTTTATCTTCCCTTCTTGCTATCAAACAAGATGTTATCGCTCATCACGGTTTCCGGTCATACACATGTAATGTACAAGATCCCGATTAGGCAACTATTTTGATTTACTAGGGTTGCAAATGATTGATGAGTAGCACGTTATGTATGTATACTCGTAAGCTTATATTAGCTATAAATTATGGATATTTCAACTCTAAGATTCTAGTGCAAATACAAAACCATGTGACAAAATTACGTTCTTGAATAAAATTATTACAAGTTGGGCAACACGAAAGAGTTATTTTTCGTACGTAGACTAGTTTTTAACGGTGGAAATGTAACAAACATTATTTTTAATCACCTTCGACAACAGTAACACCTGACCAGTTTGCATCACTACCTCTTCGTGGTATGCTATAAAGTCTAGTGAACAAATCTACCTGAAAAAGCACTGCTGTGCTGAATCCTTCATCGTCTTCTCTCACAATACCTCGTATTTTATTAAGTGGATGATCAAAACTGATCAACCCTTCTTCACTCTTGAATAAACATCCTGCAAAATAACGTCGAAAACAAACTTGTTATAATTTTAATGAAAGATCTTCCGTGCATATTATTATTACCTGGAGGGAAAGGCGTATATCGATCTCCACAACTATTTCTTACAATTTTGGGATCATCAGAACAAACTAAACACCCATCGGCCGCCACTCCCCAGTGAAGTTGCGAAGATCCATCACGATCCTACACACATCACCAATGAATTTTTTCTTAAAGATATGTACGTGCATATCCAACACAGTGACACTACATATGTAGGAATTACGAGGAGGGTGTTCTACTCATTACTCATTAGGCTAATAGCTCGATTTATGTAAGATTAACTTAAAGTAGAACTTACTCGAGCTAGAAAGAGTTTTGATGCTTTAGCATCAAACAAAACGAAAGAAAACTTTCCATCAAGCTCTTTAATGACTTGATCAACAGGATAAGGTGCTCGATCCCTTAAGACTTTATAAGCTTCGACGACAACCATGGCTTCGGTTGCTTGTCTCGAGAGCCCATAAGTTCGACGTAAGTCACATGTATTGTGTAGATACCCATTAAAGATGCAAAATATTCCATCAATAACAACAATTGACCTAGTACCACCAAAACAAGAAAGTAAGACATATTACGTATATATATTCACTGCTTAAATGAATATAATCAATCAATAACTTTTGTACACTAGTTCTATTCCTCCTAGATGGGACCTACATGGCTCGTGGACGGAGGTCAATGGTTCAAACCTTAAACATAGTCTTATGTCAGACATTAGGATTTGACTGTTTAGTTACGTGATTTACCTTTTACATGTTGGTTGTAATACTGGTTTTAATTATTAAAAGTTGATGGTGTGTTACCTGGGACATGTTGCATACTCATCTTGATGAGACAAAGCCATAAAATCCCCATTACAAAAGTTAAACCATGTCGAATCAACCCGATCTAACGCGAAAACCTTAGCGATTTCTTGTCTTGTTTTCAAGTTTCCACTTCCCTTGAAAGGAAGACTCAGTTCTGGAGGTGGATTACCAATTGAGTTTCCAAAAACAGCCAACATTTTCTTTGTTTACAAACCAACTATATTTCACATTTCACATTAATATAACAAGATAGATACACTTGTGTTTTCATGTTTATCAAATCTAAACATAGATAATGTCAAAAAAAGATGAAGAGTGGTTTGCCAAGTGGCAGTTGTCTAGGTTACTTTGAGCTACGTGTTATTAGCCCTCTTGATAATTGTTAGGCTACATCCCATAAAATAAACTTGAATAATCTATTTTGTGAGTCGACTAATTTCATAATATATTGTATCTTCGTCAGACATTGTTATTCGAAAAGTAATAGAAGGCTCGTAATATATTATTTTAAGATTATTTCAAATTTACTCAAAATTTTCAAATAATTTTGTCTTGTTAGAAGGGCCCGGAATCTTCTAGGCCCTCTGTCTCCGACACTGTTCTCTGCTCAATAAAGCAGTTGAATGTGATGGTTACATTCAAGCTTAGAATTGTTTTGTACTATACAGTAAAACATGTTATTTAATGGATTTGAAATTTTCAGATTCCTCAAAATTTGAACAAAACAATAATATCTAAACTATTTTAATTTTGATATTTGTGTAGATAAAAGAACTAAGCATTGCCATTTATCCATATTCACCAACAGATATATATACATATAAATTTTGTAAATTTCAGGAACAAGAAGCCGAAAAAGAACACATATTCAACAGCAGCAGCATGATTCAGTAGGACACACCAATCGTATCGACTATATTGGTTGTAAGGTAGTGATAAGATGGTGAAAGTATCTGTTAGTTTCATCCTTGATCATGCTAGTATAGTTGTTCCACATGCTTCAGGAGCGTGTTTTCCATCCTCGAAAACTAGGTTTCCGTTAACGAAAGTTGCCAAAACTTTCCCCGAAAGTCTTGAACCCATGTATGCTGATATGCTCTACATAAAAAATGTGGTTAGTTTTATGTTCGGTTTTGACTTTTGAGGTAAAACCTGTCACTTTTTATATACATATCGCGTTTTTTGTCGCTACATTTATCTTTCATTAGTGTTTTTTATAAATTTGAAATGGAAAGATTTTTATCGAAAGTTTAAAATTTAAGACGAATTTTAGTTGGAAAATGGTTTTGACCTTAAAAGTTAAAAATGTCCCAACAAGGTCAAGAAAGGGAAACTCATACATACCGGATGCTTAACGTGTACAGTATGGTTTTCGTCTAGATCAAACTCTTTTTCGGGTTCCCAAACGACAATATCTGCATGCTTTCCGACTTCAATTGCTCCCTGCAAATATCCAACCATTGTAACATAAATCCGAGAATATGATATGTGATACACCAATTTACCTTTAGATCCTGGCTAGCAAGTTTAGCAGGCTTTTCGCTCCACCATGAAACTAATTTCTCCAATGTAACACCATATTTTAGCCCGTGTGACCATGTCACAGGAAGAACAAACTGCACAAAACGTAACAAAAATTTTACTCTTTGCCTTTTACAAACACTAGACAAAATATAGTAGCGAAAAAACTTAAAAAAAAACAACTAACCTGCAATGAAGATATACCTCCCCATGCCCTTAAAAAATCGCCTTCAGAAAATAGTTTGAGTTCTGGTGCAGATGGTGAATGATCTGAACTTAACATGTCGATATCCCCATCCTACAAATCGTTTATCATATTTTTATTTTTTATTTCACATTACAAAATCTGGGATTTTATACGACAAATTACCATTAAGGCCTCCCAGAGTTTTTCTTTGTTTGGTGCATCACGAATGGGCGGTGAACATTTGAAACGAGTATCGCCATCTGGGATATGTTCTGCAGAAAATGCAAGATAATGTGGGCAAGTTTCGACAGTTATACTATCACCGTTACTTTTTGCATCCTATACAAAAAAAAAAATTAAGTTAGCCATTTATAAGCTTTGTTGTAAGTATTATCAAGTGTTTTAAAAATAAACAGAACCTACTTTGATAAGTTCTAGAGAAGCACTTGAATCGGAGAGATGAACAATGTGAAGATGAGCTCCTTCAGCCGGACCACCAACTCTAGTGTCTTTTGTTACCGTTAACAACTCTCTAATGGCCGTTTCTTCCCTGCATGAAACAGAAAACTCTATGATATACAATCTCTTTAGATTATGCAATTGGATTCCTTACATCAAATCCGTTCAAATTCTTGTAAATGACGAAAATTCCCCTGATCTCTATTTGATTATCAAAATCAAAAGATATAGACTTCGAGTGCATACCCTAAAACTTTTGGTAAGCGGAACATAAAACCTAAAACTTTGAATTAGAAAAATTCAGGGTTCTTCAAACAACTAACGAACTGAAGGGGATATTCGTCAAAGAATTCCACATACATTTTCACTATTATAAAAGTGCAAATACAGCATTTATGATCGTGTTAGATTATGAAAACTAGACATACCATGAGGCAGGTCTGGTTTTAAGATATGTAGAATAAGATCGAGGATCTTTATCACCATCGTTCAGTTCAATTTCTTGTTGCTTTTCGGCGTGTACAAGCAAAGGTCTCTTGTACTTAGCCAATACAGATAGCCCTTCCTAAATGTACAAGAAAAAAACAAATATAGTACCGATAAATCATTAAGAAACACATATTTGAACAGCAAATACACAAGATTACGTGTTCAAGATTATTTAAGTACCTTGATATGGCTGGAATCTGTCATGGGAAAGTCGTTAATTCCTGAAGGACACATGAAAGACTGAAAATGGAACATATTCAGGAAACAGTGTAAGATTCGGTAATAAAGAAATAAGCAAGTTTGAATCTTGGGTGAATATTAGGAATGTGGCTGTTTTTGTACCTTTAGACCAAGAGCACCAGCGTTTAGGAGATTTTCGAGAATACTCGCGTTAAAGGCATTTTCGGGTACTAGACCCCCCCAAAACCCTGTGTATAAGAAGTACATGTAAGATTCACCAACTGAAATGTTGTATGTTAGTAATGTCCAAATTGACCCGTAAACCTATTTTTTTGCAAGATTGTAAAAGGTAAAAAGGAGCTCACCGACATTAACAAAAATCCTCCCTTTTGCAGCGTCAATCTGTCATCCAGATAGTCATAATTATAAAAAACAATTTAGCCTTCTCTCGATATATTAAAGAAATAGCAATTCAAGATATAACGAAAGCAACAGTCTTATAATTATAAGAACTAGAAAAGCATATGTTTTAAGTGCAATTTAGCCGTTTTAACTTTTAACCTTGAGTTGTAAGGTTTCCTCAGATATAGTAGATGGACAACTATTAAGAGGCATATCAATCAATGTTGTTATTCCACCTGTATATACAAAACATGAAACATAAGCCTGTCAATTTGTTAATGGTGTGAAATTTACATATTGATTATTCTTGGTTTGGGGCTAATTTTCTTTGATTTGTAAAATTTTATACGAGTTTTTTTGAACCCATTTGACATACCAGCAGCAGCAGCTTTCGTTCCTGAAGGAAAGCCTTCCCATTCTGTCCTTCCAGGATCATCAAGATGCGCATGCCTGTTATCAACACACATTAAATTGCATTTTCAATATATGATACTTCAATTTTATGTCTTTTTGATCATTAAAAGTCACATATTTGATGTCATATTCAATCTAGAACTTGTAAAAGTTATACGGGTCAAGAACTTTATGAAGGAAATCAAGATAAATTATAGGAATTTTCTTACACGTCAATCAAACCAGGCATCACAACAGCTTCCCCGTAATCAATCACCGGTCCATTTTTAACCTTGCCCACCCAATCCTTTTCTTTAACCAAAGATATGATACTCCCTCCATTAATCTCAACTGCCCATTTGCAAATTCAATCAGCATAACTTAATAAACATTAGAAACATCGACTTTTTTTAAGTCTTATTACTTTTTCAAGTTCAAAGTTTATTAGAATAGTCTTACCAATTTTAATTGTTTTTCTTTTGTAGTAGTTTTTCTGTAATTTGATCGACATTTATCAGTCTTTTATGATCAGAAAAGAATATCGTAGTGTCAAAAATGTTTTTTTTTAATGTAGTATGGCACTAGTGCGCACACAAATTGTAAACTTGAGACAGTCACTTAGTTTGACTTTAAGAGTCAATATGTATACATGGACCGGTGTTGAACTAACCTGCACCAGATATTATCTCATGAGGTGTCACGATGCGTTTGCTAGTGATCCAGTAATGATCATAAGGAAGAAGGCTGCAACCACTTGTCGTAGGCTGTTACATTAGCATTTCCGTTTTTTTTAGATTAGTATGCACAAGATTAAACTATCTGCAACTTACTACAAAGAATTATACTTTTATGTTAACGCAACCATGGGCTAGCCCCTACACCCACTGCACGAGTGGAATATTACTTAGTCAAGTCGTCCGTCTGAACATTGGGACAGTAACGAGAAAAATGCCCCACTCCTTTCGTTGGGTAAAACTGTCATTTCTAATTTTATGTTTCAAAAGTTAAAGAAACTAAACTCAAACAGGACAATAAAACACAATAATAGACAACTAATTTATGTCAGAATCTATATTTCTTGAATCCCTAGGTAATGTTGCAGACTGTGTCCAAGTGCATGTGACACAAAAAAACCAACTTGGTTGGTATTTTATGGTGTAGGTGCTTATGGGAGTAAAGATTCCCTAAAAGATTCATAAAAAAGAGCACAAAAAACAAATTATTTGAGCAATTTTTGATAGGATCTGTTAGATTTAATCGAAAGAGTTGCAAAAAATCGAATCTTTGAAGATGTTTTATCATTTATGATAGTAGACTATTGAGCGTTTTGAAAGTGATTATGTGATATTAAACTATAATATTCAAATAACTCCGCTTATCATAACCCTTAAAGATAAAACGGTATTTTTGTAGGCAAAGCTTTACTTAAATAATGAATCTTATCGATAGTAATCTCATAGCCATAAAATAAGTTGGATTACATAACATAAACTCGTAAGCCAAAAAAATAAGGTAAAACAATCTCATAACCATAATTCATGTGTCAATTTGAACAAGTCCCCATAATGATTATAACAAAGATTATATAACACTAAACCCAATAAAGATTCACAACTATATATATATTTGTCTACAATAAGACTCAAACCGCTCGGCCAAATACCTTTCGGTTTTATGTATCAAGGTTTATGAAAAGAATTAAAAACAAACCTTAGAAGAATTATAATCAGTGTACATGGTGAAGGCTAGATATAGAATCAATGGTAAAAAAGACAAAAGAAACCTCCATGTTGACGATTCCATCCTCACCGGTGACAAGGGTTTGGCCGGAATATTCAGCCGGAAGGTGTGAGATTGATAAGAGTGTGATGTTTTCCGGTGAAGTGGGATTGCATGTGTTTTATGGAAAAAAGTGACCAATAGTGGAACACTGTACAAGTGGTTGTGGGGTGACTGGACTGGGCCTAACAAAATGACAAACATTGCTTTTTTTTTCCTATTGGTTACACAAACTTTCATACACTAAAACAGTTTTCTTTTTTCGGGGAGCTAGAAAACTTTTTGAGTGAGTTTAAGATTAAAATTTTGTTATATTTATATGTAAAACGAACGGGTTGATATGTTAAATAAAGCTGAAATTATACTAAAAATATATTAAAATTCTAAAACATTTTCAATTCAACGGGTTCGATTGAACTCGCTCGGTTTAATGTAGCTTCGCCCCTACTTATAAGAATTAGGAGAGTTTTGAATAAATCAAATGTGTAAATCTTTAGTTTTTGTACCAAATCTAAATAAAATTATACTAGCAACTCAAGCCGGAACCTCCATGCCCTTGGAAGTTCCGTTCATGATTTTGGATCATGTGAAATTAGTACATCATCATCGATAACAGTTAGCGTTTTCTAAATGCACTTCATAAAACATAATATAGGTTTATGTTGCCTAAATACCGCGTGAATTTCGGTTAAAAGATAAATATTTCAATACTCGTTTAAACAATCGAGTTGATTATAAGTTTATTTCATACCCGACTAATCCTTAATAGAGTATGAGAAAAGCCATTTGAATGCATCTATGAGTCAACTGATATTCCAACCTACTTTTGGACTTATAAGTTCATTTATTTCGTCTAAAGTCACCTTTTTTTTTATCATGATGTTAACTTATACAAATATATCTTCTAACTAATGTTAATAATACAGATATGATCATAATTATTAATGTACAAAATAATTAAATATGTGGTAACATTACAAAATCCTTATTTTAAAATGTGGAAGAATCTTCCACTCTTATCTAGACATAGTACCCATACCTCACCTCACACTACATAAAAGATATAATAAATAAAACATTCATCATACTCTAATTTAAGAAAATATTGAAATGAAATTATACAACCCACAAATAATATACCGAAACCACTTAAACAAGCTATAAAATGCACTACACATCCGTTACATAATTTTCGCGAGACCACTTTGTAGCAAATGAGCTACATTTTGCATCTAAACCCACCGGGGTTTATCTAACAATAAGCGGAAAGAAAGGAAGAAGACCACGGCAAATCTACAATAACCACCAATGTAGCAAATTTCTTTACATAGAAAAAAGGCATATAATATCAGTGGCTATCATAAATTCACTTTTATAAACACATGAACGGAGAAATGAACCCGTTTTTTATATTTTAACAAACACAGACTCGCTCTAGTTTACCTCAAATGAGTATTGTAAGGGTCAAAAAGCGAGTCAGGAGTAATAACTGGGAGCTTATCAATGTACATAAAAAATCTTTTATAATTTTCCAGTGTTATTGTGGTCATATCGATTATTTCTTTCTTATCAACATATACCCATAGCTCACCAGGGTCGATGCTTTTTAGGCTGACACGGCAAAACGGACATGACAATGATCTTGTTCGCCTGCAGTTTGTTCCAAAAGGATCTTCGGATTTTAGTAAAATGATGATATGATATGACGCAAAATTGAACAGTAAATAAAATCAATATATCCAAATGGCCCACTTAAAACAAAATTAGAATCCAATACCCATCGATTTCGCAAAAACAAAATAATACAATTTTCCTGCAAAACTTTATATTTTTCCACTAAAAAAATAACTTTTTCCGCAAAAGAACACATTTTCTTTTGCGGAATGCCAAAAACAAGATAGGCTAAAAACTCTGCAAATCCCTCCCAGGCCCTATATCTGGTTTGGGTCATCATGGTAAGAAAAAAAAACAATACATGAGACTGGCGGATGGAGAAGTATACCATTCATTATAGCAATTGGAGCACAACGCATGACTACATTTTGGTAATACGAGCTTGTCGTTAGGTTCCATGCAGATACCACATTCTTCTTCTGATTCAATATCAAGATCAGAACATTGACTTTCATCATCGTCTTCTTCTCTTTTCGAATATCGTTCAAAACATATCTTCTTCTGCTTTTTATCTTCTAAATTGGTGACTCCGCTTTGCAGTTGCATTAAAGATGGATATATGATCCCTATCGTTATATCACAAAAAGATATCAATTACACTAAAGTAACATGATGAAATCAACAACGAAATATCACTCCGCAAAGATTTCCAAAAAACGAAAAACGTACTATTTTTTGTCCCTAAATAATCACATAAGTAGAAGTAGATTTTGTTTCTCCAATTACAAAACATTGTTGAAATTTCAAAATTTCTAAAACGAAATCCAAACACCCTATTAATAAAATAAAAAAATAAAAAAATTTGAACCATACCGTAAAATTCTCTAATGCTCGCCTTTCTTTCGTGTGTCGACATCGTTGTAGTGCCATCAACATAAACCTGTGGTACATAAGAAAGCTTAAAAAAACTAAATCTTTATTAGAAGTTATATGGAAAAAGGCAACCGCAGTGCGCCAAGACTCCTCAATTTCAAAAGGGTTAGGATTGGAAGTCGTAAAATTCAAGTCCACGACTTTCAAATCACCAAGAAAGGTATGAATATGAACCAATGGATATTATTTTTTTTCTAAAAAAGTTATTTTTGACCTTGTAAATAAGAACCCGCAACAATCCAAGTGCGCCTGCCAGGTGACAATCAGACCATTGAACAAAGAAAAGCAAAAACTGTGCAGCTGTGCTATAAGACATTCTCATCTGCACGCTTGCCCCATCATACTCTTTTCCTAAATCCGACGCTCTGCAAAGACGAAGTATTCAAGAAAATTCAGTAGAACAATTCCAAGGTCAAAAAGAAAAATATATCTCATCTTAAAGAGCAAAAAAGTTTAAGGCTTGCAATTCTTTACATGTCATGAATACGCAACACAAACCTAACTCGTACTAAGCGAGACAAACAGAAACAGAATTAGTCTACCCGACCTGTCAAGGCATCAACCCGAACTGCCAATGCCATCCCTTCAAAAAAACTTCATGCAATGATTTCCCTTTAGAGAAATCAGAAAATTCAACTATAAACAAATTTTATACAGATTCATGTTTTTTTTAAGCAAAAACTTATTGATTTTACAGAAAAAGGGTTAATGCACCCGAGGGTCACTGTACTATTCGAGATAATCCAATTGGGTGATTGAACAAAAAAAAGTTGTAAAGTTTTCATTCTACTTTCAAATAAACTTTAAAGGCATCACTTTATGGGGTATAGCAAGTTATCAGTCAGTTTTACCGGATGACGTGTTTTTCATTTAATACGTGGCAACCAACGTGTTTTTTAAATAATACTTAGATAATACGTGACAATTACTCTCCTCTAATCACACACACATACAACCTATACATACAACCTATACATACATAAATATCACTTCATACACACACACTCTCTATTCATTTTCACAGAAGAAAAATCAAGTAATTAACAATGAGAAAAACGACGGCGGAGACGGTGACGGTGAAAGTGAAAAGAAGCAGAAAGCTAACGGAGTTACGGTTGTAGAAAGAACAAAGAAAAAAGTGGAACTTATTTCTCCGGCGAAAAAATCCGGCGATGGAGCTGTTAGGGAAAAAAATCCGGCGACAGAGCTGTTAGTGAAAAAAATCCGGCGACGGAGCTGTTAGGGAAAAAAATCCGGCGACGGAGCTGTTAGGGAAAAAAATCCGGCGACGGAGCTATATTCATTTCTTTTGCTTTGAGTGGATGAAACAACAAACCCAAAGTCCCAAAACCGAATCAAAGAAAAACTACTTAACCATCAACATAAAGCGGTTAATGGCGAAGCACAGTGGCGATACGGGGAGCAGTAGTAGCATCAGCTGGAGTGGTGGTGGTGAAGATGAAACTGGTTGTTCAATGAGTAGTACAAGTAATAGTAGCACATGTACAAGTCTAGCTCAAGTAATGAAGAAGAAGCATTGTCCACGTGGCAGTAATGGTGGAAAGAAAGGGTTTGGATGGTGGGACCGGGTTAAGAAATTTGCTCATCGGAGCTGTTAGGGAAAAAAAGAGGATGAAATACAGATTCATAAACGTATTCCTTTTTTTATTATTGTCAGGGTTGTGTTAAAGGGATTCATAAACTTGTTACCATATTTGAAAAAAGAGGATGAAAGAGATGTTTGTGTGAAAAAAGTGATTGGTTAAGGAGGTAGAAAAAGGAAACAAAAACCTAATTTATAAACAGGGGTGTTGAGATGGTGATGGTGACAGTGATGTGGAATTAAGGAGAAAATAAAAGAATGACATGAAAATTGTTTTTGGTCTATGTGTTCAAATGACCTGCTGCTAGCCGGTGGTTTTGGACCCACATGACGAACTTAATCATTTTTCAAATAGAAAGTGATGATTTTAAAGTTATTTGAAAATAGAATGAAAACTTTACAACTTTTTTTTGTTCAATCACCCAATTGGATTATCTCGAATAGTACAGTGACCCTCGAGTGCATTAACCCTACAGAAAAACTGTTACTCCTTGCTTCGCCACCGGGTCACCCTTTTGTTTGGCCGTTCGGGTAAATCATAAGGTCCCTAATTTGTAACTGTGTGCCAAAATTAAATGTAATTACTAAATAGTAAATACTTATGATTTAATCTCATAAAAGATAAAGATAGTACCAATTTCTTGTTAACCTAAAAGGCAGCACTTTTATCAAATTTATAAGCAATCAACAGAGAAGAACTAAAATTAGGCCACAAATTAAAACAAACCCAGATCAAAAATTGCTCTAAATCATCTAAAATTTCAAAAACCCACAAAATAAATTCATCAAAACACCATCAATTTTTACAAAAATCAACATAAAAAGTTTCAAGAACTTACAGGGCAAAAAGGTGACACCTTTATCTAATTTATGAGAAATTAATTGATTAAAACTGAAAAATAACCATAAATTAAAACAAACCCAGATCAAGAATTGCTCTAAACTATCTAAAATAAAAAAACCCACAAAATAATTTCACAAAAACATCATCAAAATTCAACATAAAAAAAAAAGAAAAAAAAAATGAAGAACTTACAGAGTATTAGCATGTTGTATATCTGCTTCAAGAACCTTAAGTGAATCTTTAAATGATTTCTTCATTGACCCAACAAAATAATAATAAAAATTTCAATCATTAACCATCTACTACTAATTCTTTTTGATTATTGCTCTGTTTTTTTTATAAACCCTAAAAATGAAAACTTTCTCTCTCTAGAAACAAGACTTGAATGGGACTGTATGTATTTGTTCATGAACGGTGTGTCCATGACACGTGGAATCAAGATAGTGTTACACCTATGGCTGTGTTTCAAGTTTTCTTAAAAAAGATTGCTATTTGTAGTAGTGGATGTGGAGTGATTAGTGTGGTTAATTGTGGATTGTTCCCTACCCCAAACTTTTTTTTTTTGTGAAATAACACGTCGTTTTTGTTCGTAGTTGGGAATTTGAACCTATAATCTTCGGATTAATAGACTAATTTATATACTGTTATATTACAACCTTTTTTTTTAACTTATATAGAATATTAAGCGAAAATACATATTTGATTGATGAATACATCATTATAAACAAAAAGGTTTATGTTTGAATATGGATAAAAAAAGTTTTGAAAACGGCCAAAGGAATATTTCAATTAGAGTGTACATATTTGATTAAAAATGGGTTATGGATCAAAAACTCAATCGGACATGAATGTAACTTCGAAATTTTCGGGCTCGTGTTTTGCTGCATATTTGTATTTTATTTTTTAACAAGTTTACAAATTTTGTTTTATTTTAGGAAAGAGTTCATATAAATGAGATGACGTCTCGTAAACAGAGTTACCTGGTAATATAAAGTTAAAAATGGGAATTACTTCATAGTGGGACAAATTACTTTTTTGTTGTTTATAACTTATATGAGAAATTTGAAAACATGTAATTATTAAGATCATTTGCATATAGAATTTTTGCTCCTAAATTCGCATACATTATCAAAAATCGACAATTAGAAAGCAACATTACAACAAAAAGTAATTATTGTTATTTAAAATTGAGTCATAATATATTTGTAAGATATGTTGCAAATGTAATGTTTGTCATTTTATATGATTCATCTAGACGCGTTGTTCATAATGACCATACCAAAATTGGAATTTGGAGTTCGGAATGGGCAGATATCATATCAAAGGTATGATGTAGTATGGGTCGTTTTTGTGGGGTCTAACGATCACGATTATATGGTTGTGTAAGCCAATATATGTCGGTATGACGCTTCTATATTGAAACACATACATTTTTTGGAAATGGAATGTATGTATTTGTGATTTTACATTATTTTTACAATAAGGTTTGAATCCTCAATTAAAAGGTTACTAGAAATTACTGATATCGTTAGGCTACAAACTTATTGGTAAGATTTTATTTCACGTTACAAAGTCAAGTGGAGGGTGGTGCTAAAATATCGATTCAATTACTCCATAAGTTCATATTACAACAATATGGTTAGTATGTTTCATACAACCATATCATTAAATTACTATCACAATTACAATACATAATCTTACAAATTTGTTCAATATCTTTGTTACAAAACCAAGTTATTATTACGAGTACCTGCCATACTCCGAAATTGCCTCAAAATTTCGGCAAATGTTACAATCCCGACCAATGTATAATCCTGCTGAACTACCCAAGCATAAGTAACACGAAGCGCAATCATTTGAACCATAACCGCCATCAATGAGTTCCAAGGATGACAAACAATTGCTTCAGATCGCCTCCCAGGATAAAACCGCCCTACACAACCAGTTTTAGTTGACCCAAATTCCTCATCTGATGAACAACAAGAAGATGATGATGATATTGGATTATAATAGTCATCCATGAGATCCAACATTGTGGTCAAGTTTCTCTCATGTAGCCTCGTTTTAACCAAATGGACCAATTCGTCTGATGGACCAGTGAAGTCGATATAAGCCATAAGATCCCCTGCTGAGAGAGTAGTTATAGCTGCTGCTACCGTCTCGTCACAACAAGCAAGGGTAAAGGGGGAGATTTCACCTATTAATCGGCTATCTTTATTGACTACTCCTATAGAGGTCTGTTCCATGAGTGAACATGAAATTAAGGGTAGTGTAGTAATTGCGGGGTCATCGTAGTGAACTATGAGTGTTGCATTATCGATTAGTTTCAAAGCTTCGATGGTGAATGTGGGTATAGGGGAGAAGACACCAATCGAGTTCAAAAGGAAGCGAACGACGTCTTCTTGTGTTAACCAACAAAAATCTTGGTTGTTATGAAGAGAAGGTTTTGTAAGTTGGTTTTTCCTTGAGTTAATTCTTGAATTGTTGTTGTATATTGGTATAACCAAGTTTTGAGCACCTTCAAGTATGCAATCTATTGCCTCCAACAGACTGAAAAATAGAAAAGATTTCATGAATTTAAAAAGGGATATTCAACCATTTAAAATGTTATCGTTTAAAAAATAAACAAGATTAGATGCATGATGTAACATTTTTGGTTGGTAAATCCAATCATATTGCATACTTGATCTTTCTCCTCAAATACTTGTGCTAACAAATAAAAAGTAATTGCTTAACGACCCACTCGGTCAAGTTATCCGGTCAACTCGGTCCGAGTATGTTCAATAACCCGACGTATCAGGTTTTAGAGGGTGTCATAAGCTTATTTAATTCAACTCCTAAGCCTATTTTTTCCGTCTTATAAACTTATCAAATTACGTTTATAATATTAAATTAGTCATAAACTCAACTTAATAAGCTTATAAGCCCAAAAATCCGAACTTATAAATTTATCAAAAGTTACATAAACTAATAAGTTGTTACATAAGCCGAAACAAATATCCCTAAGTCTTGTATTTATGAGTCTGGTCCCGAGTCATCTTGTTTTAAGTGTAGTTTCATTTAATTGACAAACAAACCTATAGTTTAATTTCTTAGTTATCTGTTAATCTATTTTTTATATACTTTTATCGATGACACGAAACTATCTTTATATATAAACAGAAATATGACTATCAACATCTCAATATTTCATGTCTCGTCTCTAATCACATTAGGTATGATTGTTATTGTATTTTTGTTTTAGTGAAAAAATTGAACAACATAGAATTCATACCACAAAAAATATTTTCACTTTGTGATGTTAAAGTAAAAGATTGAATTATTTGAAAAGGATGGAAAGTGGAATTATTTTATCAAGATATGATTACATCTAGATAATTAAAGTAAAGATTAAACAAGATTCAAATATATTTACTCAATAAAATAATAATAAGTAAGATCCGGTTTTGCTTCTTATGTACGGATAACATATTGAGATTTCAAAGATCCTGATTAAACACGACCCATACTACCTACCCTTTTCACTTTTTCTTTACGAAAAAAATCTTCATTTTGATTAAATTCAAGTTTCTATATTCTTTTTTAAAATACTTATATGTATAATTTAGTTATACGTTCGTAATAACTTTTTAATTTCCTAAATATAAAGAGCGTTGTTTTATTAATATATAAGAAAACAAAACGTGTAATAATTCTTGATATTGTCGTTATTAGCAAAATACTTTTAAAATATAATGATTGTTGATTACTCGATACAAATTTATATTATGTGCTCTTAAACTCCTAATGGCATATGAGATGAATTCATAAGTCTATGATAATTTTTGGAAAAGTTTTTCGTTTCTCTTATATATTTAAGAAAGTGATCCGTATATGTATTTTGTTTATTCATACCGGAAAATACAATACTTATACGAGTAACATTAAATTTGTTATGTATAGTCACCTATCAAACAAGCAATAAATTCCAACTATTAAAGATGAGAAAATTAGGTGCTTAACAAACTTGACTTTAATAAGTTGTTTCAAAATTTCACCTATCAAGCCACTTGCATGGGGGTGGCCGGTAATGGTGGCACGATGATACTCCATTACTGGCCCGTAGGAGAATTGCCGTTCCAAAAAAAAAAAAAAAAAAAAAAAAAAAAGCCACTTGCATTTAATTTCTATGAAAACAGAATTTATATTTTATTTAATGTATAATTAAAAAAAAAAAGTTTATTAAAAATGTTTTTCACATTAAAGAGATTTAATTTGGTGTTTGTTTTTATCTTATTAACATGCTATTTCTGTGACTTATAAGCTAATAGCCAAGAAATAAGTCAAAAAAAACCTCGGACTTATAAAAAAAAAAACTAAAATATATACCGCTCTATAGGTTATATATTATGGCCAAAACTATGAGCTTAATGACTTTAAGCTAAAAATAATTTAAGTCATAATGTCATCATGTCAATTATGGGATGTTTGTTTCGGCCTATATAACGAACTTATGATTTTATGATAAACTCATTTTTTAGATTTTATAAGTTTATCAAGTTTATAAACTCATAAACAAAAAAAAAAACGAACTTATGATTTTATGATAAACTCATTTTTTAGATTTTATAAGTTTATCAAGTTTATAAGCTCATAAACCAAAAAGATGACTTATAAATTCTTCAATGATTACACAAACTCGTTAGATTGTTATATAAACCGAAACAATTATCCCTTATATTACAATTATATCACTCCGTTTATGATTCTAGACCTAATTCACCTTATCGAAATCAATAACAAATATAAAACAATATATAATGTAATTACGAGTTACGACAATTATTTTATATAAACCTAGATCTAATTCATCATAATTTCACGTATATATCATGCAAATTGCATTAAATTAAACAAAAATGATTGAAACAAACCTCGAATTAGGTTCCAAATGACGAATCTGCCCTTGTACATTCGAAACGAGATCCAAAACGTTTGATTGAAGAGCATCCAACGGATTCAACAAATTCTCGTCTTTACAAAGAAAAACAATCACATCAACCATACAGATTTTTCCGATACATCGACAACAACCGTTTCGATCACATTCCGTTACAGAATTTGAACGATCACAGCTCCAGATTGTTACGTAGATTTCACCTGACTTTTTCAGTGCAAATACCGCGTCTGCGACAGTTGCGGTGGCCGGTAACGACCTCAAGGGTGGCTTTCCGAGACACAAATCGGAGATTTCGGTTGCGAAAAAGGTAATTGCCATACAATCAATGATCTGCGTTATGCAGTATATATGGAAATGGAATATTCGGTTTCTGATTTTCTCAAATTTGTGGTATTTATAGTAGACGAGATTTGAAGAGTAGTTTAGGAGAGTTGTTGAAATTGGTCCTTTGTTATCTACATAATTTCAACTTCTACCCTAAAGGATAACAAAATAAATTATTAGTTTGGGAATAAAAGTGTCAAATTTAATAAATATTTAACAGAAAGTTTGTTAAATCTAAATGATGGAACGAACTTAGACAAAACCTTAGACCAAAGGAGTAGGAAGTAAAAGTCACTCTATGGACTAAATTGACAATTTAGACATACGATAGGGACAATTTCTGTATTTTACCTAAATTAAACTAGATCTATACCAACCAATGTGCCAGTTCTAAAGAAAACAAGAGACTTCTAGAAGATGCTTCCACGTGGCGCATGTATCCCCAAAAAATGGGAGTAGATGTTGTTTTAAGAATAGAAATATGCTAATCTTAGCCATTAGGACAATGACTAAAGAATAACTTTCAAGTTTAAAGATATTGTACATTAACTAATATTAAGAAATCGTCAAAAAACCTTCATAGAAAACTACCCAAAATACAGAGGTAATGCTTTTATCACCTGTAAATTAACCGTTCAACCGTTTTTATCCATAACACAAAGACTACGTCTAGCCTTTTTCTTAAAAATTATTGTTTTTTAATTATGTTTATTAAATAAATCCTAATACAATTATAATAAAATGATAAAACAATAAATAAATGAAAATATGCTAAGAAATTCCGTAATTGTAACCCTAACTGCTATGGTTAAAAGGTTATTTTTTATAATATATTCTAGTTTAGTAGAAAAAAACAGTTTAAAGATGAATAATATGAAAAATAAATATTACAAATATATTAATTATAACGAAACAAAATGAATAATATGTTACATATTCTTTTACTTTTACCCTTCTTTCTTATATAATGCTGAACCACGAGTTATTAAATTATGTAATAAGCACAGAACATATTAAACTTGGAAATTGAGAGTTTGAATTCAAATGGAGTGGTTAAAGTTTTCCAAAGACCAACCACCTTTTCTTTCTATTTGATAATTTTATTTAGAAAAATTATTAATTGGATTTGTTAAATGGGATTTACTGGATATCGAATTACTATATTTAATACATATTAAATAAACTTTATTTTTCATATATATTTAAAAAATGCATTTAATATATATTAATTATAGACATTTTTTCACTTATATTCATTATATTTTCATATATAAAAGAAAATTTGAAATTTAATTAATCTAAATTAAATATACTAAATCGGTATCCAGTGAGTACCATTTAGCAAAACTTTTATGAACTTACCTCTTCATCAATAAATTTAAAATATAAACTAACTTTTAATGTTTAAATAAGTGATAATCAACCAATATTCTAAAACCTATTTTTAATAAAGACTACTATATCATATATAAATTAATTGATTTAAATAACATGTCTTACAAAATGAAAAAAGAAATTATATTATATTTAATCTTTGTGTTTCTTAATCTTTAGTATAAGATTAAGATCAATCTTAAAAAGTCATTTGTACATTATTTTGATTATAATTAACATATGAAATAAAGATAAACTACCTTTAAATGTGTAGATTATGGTTTGTTTAACGAATAATGTTTTTCTTATGAGAAATATGGTTTGAAAAGAAAACACACACATATAATGATTTTATTTTAACGGGATACAAACGTTATTTAGCAGAAAACAACATTTAAACCATAAACAATTAAATAATTTTAGTTTTGTTCTTAACGTTACACCAGAAGACAAGCTAAATCATAAACTTTTAGAAATAATATATATCATTGATTCTTAACGATAAGTTGGAGTTTTAAACAAAAAACAAGTATTTTTCGTAATATAACACCTTTCAAATTAGAAACTTACGCTACACATTAATAACTATTTTTTATATATTACACGCAAAATATTAAACTCGCGAATTAATTAACTTAAATCAATACAAAAATTTAAAATAAGTTTTTTTTTAACGTAAGCTTGGGTTTCATACGTAACACGAATACACAAATTTTGACACCATATAAATTGTTACCAGTTTACATGAGTTTTCAAAGATAATTTCAATATTTTTTTTACGAAAAACACAAGTTAAATTGTAAAATATTTACATCACCTTCTTCAGAGCCGATTTAAAGCATTACAAGATATGTGACTGCATATGGTCCTGAGATCGGAAAAGTCCATTATTTTTTGCTATAAGTAGTTATAGGTGTAACAGTTTAATTAAAGACAAAAAATTATTTATATTTAGATGATGATTTTGTAGAAAAAAAAAAGATTTTTATATCTAAAGATTTTTTTTTTATAAAGGGTCTATTTTTTAAATTTGAACGGAGTCTACATTTTCAGAACCGTCCCTAAATTGCTTCCTAAAGTTTTAAATATTTAATTAAAACGTAAAAACTAGAAATGGATCTTGCCTGAAACTGCAAAACATATTCCGGAGTTTTTAATTTTCGATATATGAATAAAAACACTTAGTGTAAATCGGGAATAAATATATACGTTGTTAACGGTACATAAGTTAAGGTTATTTTGTATTTTTGTGGTAGTAATGGTATTTTGTGTCCGTCTTCTTTAAAAAAACTATGTTATATCTAATGTTAGATACTTATCTACATATTACATGTTATTCGGATTTAATTCGATTCCTTTAGGGATTTTTTAAAATACACCTTACTTAAATTTCGTCTTGGATCGAATCGAATCGGAATTACAGTACGGAAAAGAATGATCAGCTATAAAAATTGTATGTAAGATAACACACCTTACTTAAATTTCGTCTTAGATCCAATCGAATCCGAATTGCAATCAGTTACAAAAAAACGAATTGCAATCAGTTACAAAAAAAGGTCCTACCGGGAGTCGAACCCAGGTCGCTGGATTCAAAGTCCAGAGTGCTAACCACTACACCATAGAACCATTTATGTACTTCCGTTTTCCCAAAATAACTTTATATACATAGAAAGGGATTTAACTTTTCTAATTAGACAAAGCTTCAAAGATTATTTTAAATAATATTTTGAATGCATCCAATTTTTATATGTGAATAGTCAGTATGCAGTTACCACCATATTTTGTTGATTCAATATTAGTATTTGAACCTTCGCGATGGTCATGGTAGAGTTTGAAAAACGGTTATGGGATTATTGGCCGTGTGTCAGGAACGGTGGCAGAAAATTATTTTACGTGAGGGTAAAGTTAGTGTGAGGCTACAATTATTTTAATTTTTAAAAGGACAACTGTTTACTATGTCCGGTATTGGCTCCCTGCTTGTCGTTCTTCCCAGGTAGCATGAGCATGGATTTTCTATGGATCAAGTATTTAAATGACTATTAATGTATTTTCAATGTTTAGCTATTCAAATGAATTAGATACTTTACTTAATATTATAGCTTAAACAAAGAGGTTTCATTAGTCTTTCTACATCCAATGAATAAGATAATGATGAAAACATAGCTGCAAGAACAATAAGCTAACTTGACGAACGAACATTTGTAGCCTTCAACCGTTTTTCTCTAGTATCAGCGGTCTTTTAAAGTTTTTTTTGAAAGACTAAAGACTACCTATGTTGATAGTTTAATACGCAAATAGTTCAATTAAGTTGCCTGCATGCCAAATTTCTCTTGACTGACTTGTAGTAAGAATATCCGTCTTGAGAAACCCGTTCAAACAAGTTAGCTAGCTTATATATCCGAGTCAACGAATATCTGCAGTGTATTCAAAAGGGTTGTTATGAGCTAGATTTTGTCAAGTCAGGTCAGTAATGTGCATATGTATTACTAATACGAAATATGCATATAAATGAGTATTCACCATATAGAAAAGAAAAATGAAAGCGGACAAGTGTTTAAAGGGTTGTTTGGATGGGTGGAAGACGAATTATTATTTTGTAGTATTCAAAATTTTGGTTCTGAATATTCACTATAATGATGCATGGACATTTTAAAAGGCAAATAACTGACCTCCACGTCAGGCAATGGATCGTAGGTTTTCTTCTCCGTTGTATCAAAGACGGTAATGCCAGTGATTTTCTGTACTCCAAGTTTGGCAGATATCATATTCTGCAAAAAAAAAAAGTTTAGGCACCGATGATAAGCAAAGAAATAGTGTGAAAATAGAAGTGAAATATTCGCCCCGTTTACTTATAAATGAGCCATTTGGGTTGTTTTTTCAACGGATCAGATGGGTCACATCAGAAAAAATTATACAAAAGGAAACGTGACAAATGAGCTGAAAGCCTAGCCAAAGTATATCTTTTATATCATATACCAGTTGAAAATCATGGGATTCAAATGCCTCCACAATAGGTAAATCCTGCAGAAACGAGTTAAATATGATTATTCGAGCACAAAATTCATAGTTCTATAACATAAAAAAAAACTATTTGAAGACTTACCATTCTTTGAAGTCCACTAATCATTACAGCCTTTTCCTCTTTCGAATCAGTGAGTGATAACCAAACTTCAAATGGCCCGAGGTTCTTCCCTGTCAAGTTTGAGAGGCTCAAGTGTACCTACAGATGTGTTACATTACATAATAAAGTGTTACATTCTACGTTTATGTAGGGGAAAACAATCACTTAAATTTTTTCTCTCGAAACTCAAAATTAGATGTACATATGAAAAAGCTAACACTTACGGTAAAGGGTTTTTCCAAGATGATGACAGGTGGCACTTGCACTGCTTTCAAATCAATCTCTTTCCGCAAAACAAGCTACACAGTGATGAGAAGAGTAATCACTAATCGGTAAAGGTGGTGAACCGTTTACTTATGAATGGGTCTGTTTGGTTTGTGTTTAATAACGGGTCCATTAAAAAAATTAGCTATAAGGGAAACGAGAAAAGAGTTGAAAGTCGCCTGAAGTCTATTATTATTTAATCATATTGTTTTGTTATCATATTTCACATATCACGTATATATTAAGAAATGGTTAAGTTAGTGTTTTTGGTCAGTATTTAAAAACTCTCTATCCAACTTTTACGACCCACCCATATTGCCACCTCCAGATAGCTGTTCTGTTCAAATTGGCTGACTTACATTGCCGATAATTTGCTGTGTTTGCAAGCGGCCAGATTCACCTAAATTTGTACGCCATGTTATCTGTAGTTTTCCAAGGACATTATTACCCTCAGCTTTTGTTGGCGAAGGCTCCATTTTCAACTCATAGAGATAGTTGTATATCCCCCCGCCTGATCTAATGAGAATAGGTGGTTTGAATATTTCTCTGTTACACACAACAATAAATTAAAAATTACTTCAAACTAATATTACATAATGACATATACCCGTTCTAAAAGTAATATTATGGTAAATTATTTGTCACATCACCTAGTTAAACCACCCTTTTCTGAATGATGAGTATCGGCTTTAAGTATAGTTGCACTCCACAGTGGAGCTGGTTCAAACTCCACTTGGTCCATAAAAAGATTTGATTTCGTATTATTTTCTAGGCAAGTCTCCAAATAAGTAGTTTCCTGAGATATATCATATGATAAATACAGTAACATATATCATTTTTGTAGCATTGTATTATCTCATGTTTAAAGTTTAAACATATACATGAACTGCTAAAATCACGCATTTTAGCTGAATCACGTTACTCGCTGAATCAAAAATTATAAAAGCCATTTGGTTGAAATTTTGCAAAACGAAAAAGATTCATGAGACTAGAAATAGTAGTCAAAAAGTAATTATCTTTTAGTAAGTGTTCATATATTTAGTTATGCATTACATTAACAAAATGCGGACTTACGCTAATGAATGTTTAACCAATGCTAACCTACCTTCACAACGCGGACCTGCACAAGGAAGTACGGAATTGATCAATATGTGACATGTCTTAAACTGTAAATACAACAACAAAATAACAGCATAACATATATTACAATATTACTGAATGCAGGGCAGACGCTTTTTATAACAAATAATCACTTTCAAACGTTAAACACACATCCAAACGATCAATAATACTTGATTGAAAAAGTAGTACCTTTGTCCTAACAGAAAGCGGATTTGACACTATGAACTTGAAATACTGTGGAAGATACTTGCGCTCCGAATCACCATCATAATATAAAGCAGTACAAACCAGTCTGAAGATTATGAGTCATAAAATAAAAACATAATTACCAATGAAATAATCCTCCGAATATGTTATATGAATTACGTACGTATGTGCACCAAGCTCCTTCACATCATGTTCCACTATGAAATCATATCGTCCTCCTGCTTTCAACAGGTGTTTAGTTGTATCTAAAAGCAGTATCCTCTGCCTTTCCGTTTGTATTTCTGACTGCATTCGGTTAATCATTTTTTAAGCTCCTTAAGATTAATTAGGAAGGTAATTAAAAGTTCTATTAATAATCAAAAAATAAGTAATAATGATGTCACCTTGATTATGATATCTCTCACTTCATAATTTGAACTATTGTTAATGCTTATGTAACTAGAAAATGTCTCTCCAAGATATATTGCCCTACAAACAACACACATAAAAATATTTTTCATCGGGTGTTTGTTTTAACTTATTTCCGGGTTTTCAAGCTTATTTTGTTCGGTATTTTCTGAGTAATGGGCTTATTATGACTTAATACTATAAAATAAGCTAAAACAAACACCTCTATGAATAAATATGAAAACAAAACGATGACTTTCAAAATTTCTAACCCGAAGGACTGAGGAAGAACGAGGAGACCAGGAAGGCCCATGGCATCAGAATCATCGTTAAGTATGAACCGGTTTTTGTAGGTGAGATCAGCGGATGAGGAAGCGCTAGAGTCAGAATGAGGGTGAAGAAGGTGGCAAGGGGTGTTGGAGGGACTATCAAACAAATCTTCCCCAACCATGAGATCACATGGATCGAAACGGAGAGGTGTTTCGACGTGGAACGTTGGACGGCATAGGCGCATTACTCTGAATGCCAGCGAGTGTAACGACTGTGTGCTGCTCATTTTGGAGAAGACGATTGGGATGAAAGTGATAGGAAATGTGGTATTTAGGGGATGAAAGTGAGTAGTTTGATAGTATAAGGACTGAATTGTAATATATCTGTTTTTAACTGCCAAGTAACAACCTTTTTGCCTTATTAATGCAGTAAAATTGTGAAATTGGTCTCTATTTCCGGATCGAGTACGTGAATATGTCAAACACATAACTTATACTTATAAATATCTCCTTTTTTTTAAAGATAATATACCCGAAAATACCCAACTATCTAACTTTTTCCTTTAAATATATATCTATATCTATATTATATTAAACTAGTAAAAAACTTGTGCGATACGGCGGCGATTATAAATTGTTTAAAATTTTGGTAAAATAATTTCTTCGGTGGTATATATTTTGTTACAAATAAATTTATAAATGATCAAAATTTTCGGTTTAGAAACATTCAATTAGTTATAAATTTTAAAGATTAACTCTACTTATTTAAAATTTTATACATTAAAATTGATTGTTTTAAATTTATAAAAAAAGGTAAAATACAATTATTTCAAATTTTTAGGTATATATAGTAAGTGTGTGTTAGAGTTATATTTGTAATTATTCAATAATTAATTAGTTAAAATGATAGTTTAATAATTTTACAATGCTTAAATTTCTATTTTTTTGTCCAAATGTTTTATAATGTATATAGATAAAGCAGCGTTTGTTTTGACACGTATCCCATAGCCTTTCTCACCAATAATTACTCGCCTTTTTTATTTAAACTTAACCCTTTAAATATTAATAAAATTTTATTTTTTCCTTTATCATTTTCATCATTTAGATTTTTCACTTAATTTGTCACCTACATACTAATACAAAATTATTTTTTTAGACAAGAACATAAGGGTTTACTGTAAAATGAGTAACTTTTATTCTCACTTTTTTTTTTCCTTTATCAGTTTCATCGTTTAGATTTTTCACTTAATTTTTCACCTACATACTAATTCAAAATTAATTTTTTTAGACAAAAATATAGGGATTTACTGTAAACTAAGTAAATTTTAATTATTCACTATATTTGTGGAAAAAATCTACAACTTTTTTCATAATAAATAACAGATCTATGTTTATTAAGTAATATAAATAAATAGAAACGTCACGAAAATTTTAGAAATAGTCCATGTTATAACATGGGTAAATTACCTACTAATATATATTCAAGAAAAAACATAATTACGAAATCAATCTTGAGTTATGTTTAGATACAATCCATTATAATTTTTATGGTTTTTAAGTATTTACGTACTTGTAAGTAAGTTATACGCGAAGAGATTTTATTAGTCAATGTTTCGAAACAACGATTACGATTGTGTTGATGTAAACACCACATTTTTCTATAAATCTAATTTTGTTTTTCTTTTGTCATTTCATAAATAACTAGATTATTGTCCCGCGATAGCGCGGGTAAGTATACATAAAAATTGAATCATAAACTTTATGTTTATGAACACTTCTTTTTAAATTATTATGAGAATACAATATTACACGTATAATAACAAATATACATTTACGTTTATACACATGATATTTATAGTTATAATAACATATATACATTTATGTTTACACACATATATTAATATTTTGTATTAAAAGATTTTAGAATAATAATAATAATGTAAATCATAGTCCAATAAGAGACATATGTTTCTTATTTTAATAATGGTGAAATTGAACAGAGAATGCAATTATGGATTGTAAGAGGGTGTAAAATGAAAAGAATATTTGATGACATCATCAATTTCATCTAACGTTTGAAATTAAACTATCTAACTCATCCAACGGACCTTACTTCGCCATGTGACATTTAAGGCCTCTCTTTTATTATATATTAAAGATCGTACTTGGTAGTACAAAAATACGGTTGAAATGGGAAATTTCATTCACATATTCTTTGAAAATGATTTAAACATATTATACGGTTGAATTTTAAATTATTTTATAAATCTTGATAACTACTTTTAAAAGTTTATAACTAAACCCGACCTTTTACCATAACTTTGTATTACTTAGTTGTAATAATCCATTTAAAAAAAAATCATTTTGCAGATGCAATTTTTGTTTTATTTTTGAACATTATTAATCGCCATTTCATATTAGAATATCTTAACTATAGCCCTAAATGACGTTTACCTAGATTGTTAAAATTTTCATCCAATAAAAACAATCATTTACCGCAACTCAAGAGTAACTCAACCAGACAAAACTAGGTAAAGAAAGATTGTAATTTATCATTTTCGTTATTTATGTAATAACATTCTTCGATTTAATAATATGTCAAATCCCTATACCACCCCTAAAAGGCATCGAGGGTAATTAAACATGATTTTGATTGAACATTCTATACGGTTGGAGGGGTTTTAAAGCCACCTTGACTTCGAATAACAAATAAGTAAACAAAGCATTTAATTCTAGACCAAATATCTCGTGGTCACAAATCACAATATACAAGTTGCTTTTTAGGCTAGAAATAAATACGAAAAGTTATATGTGGTTTGAAAGTGATTTAAACTAAAAACGAAGTTATAGACTGGTTTAGAGCCAATAATTTAACCAAATTTAATTTGTATTGATTTAGGTTAGATATGTTTTATGATTTTATGTATCATAATTCAAACACGTTCTTTCTTTCTTTCTTGCTTTTATTGGTTATGTGTATATCTTTATCGAATCGTTAGTCAATTTTCATCGGGATGTTTGGTTTAGTTATTTATATATTTGAAATTAAAATAAAGAATTATATATTGAAAAACTAAAACTTATAATAATAATTAACTAGAGCACGTTACTTAAACACACGAGCAAGTTTCACCTTTTTACCAGTTTATGTACTTAAGTTAAAAGTATATTCATATCTTTTACCAATTTTATATTCATCGTTTTAAGTTTTACGAACTTATGCAAAAGGTATTAATAGTAACAAATCAAGTGTGTTGTGATAAATTGAGTGTAAACCGTGTCGATGAAAAAGTATTATTGTCATGTAAACCAATCAGGTGGTCTAGCTTGGCTTTGTTCGGCTTGACTCAGAACAAAGAAAAAAAAAAAAACAAGTTAACTTTGGATTTTTTTTTCTCCTCTTGTTTTTAGTTACTTTGGATTGATTGCTCGGCTCGGCTATGGCAAAAAAAAAATATTAATAATAATTTAACTATGGATTTTTTCTTTTTTTGTTTTTGGTTCGATGTTTACTTTTATGAAAAAAGATCGATAACTTTTTTTTTAATGTTTTTTTTCTTTAAAATGCATTTTGGATTAGCGTTTTTACTTTGTATTATTGTTTACTTTTACAAAAAAGGTCAACGATTTCTTTGTTAAAGTTTTTTTTTATGTCCTTTTTATTTTTTTTCATCTGAAACGAAACTTTGTCCTACGCATCGCGTGGGATAAACCTACTCCTTATATACATAAAACATATGAATATGTTGCGTTTTTATAACAACTTTGCATAAGAACAACAAACCTTAGATGAATAAGTCTCGTTTGTTGGTTTAAATCTTGACTAGGACCTTGAACGAGCTTGGTACACATTCACAAATGACACGGTCATCATAAAAACTTGAGTTAATTACATAATTGGTCCCTGTGTTTGTTCCAAAACAACGGGTCCAGTCCCTGGGTCACAAATCGTTCGGGTCCAGTCCCTGGGGCATATGTTTGGTTACACGTTTGGTCCTTGGCACATTAAATATGTCACGTGCCAAACATGTGATGGGTAAAAAAGTAATTTCGCCATCCTCTTCCCCCTTTATACAAATCCTCTTCTTTCTTAACCTTTCTTTTTCCCCTTGACACAGATCCAAATAAACAGGTATGTATCTATAACCCATCTTCTTCTTTTCCTCCACACACCGGCAACAACTAAATGGCGATCGTTTCATCATCATCGCAGCTGCTGCTCCTAATATCGCAGCTTCATTGTCGCCCATGATTTCTCCGATTCGATTTTTTCTAACAGATCGGAAAATAGGGATTAAAGAACTGAAGGAATCCCACCAACATTTAGGCAAGAACGGTGGCTCCGGCGCCGCCGTGGACCACCGGCGTGAGGCGGTGGAGTGGATCTTGGCCGGCTTCAATTCCTAAATCGTTAGTTCTCCAAAATGGTTCATATCCAAGAATCCCGTGACTTCAGGACTCGGACTCCTCGGGTTTAAGCAGGACCAAAGTCAAACCATCAGTTATCTCCGCCATGACAGCCGCCAATTTGAATTTTGATACTTTCTCTCACTAGAAATGACAGACAGGGTTGAGTTTCTCTCTCTAAAAATGAAGTGATAATTTCGATCTTAATGGATTTGGTGGCTTTAATTATCAAATATAACTATAGATACATACATATACATATAGATATACGTATATGTATATATTGTATATTGTACTATCTAGTTGCTTGTTACAGAGTGTGTCTTTTTAGATCTTATCCTTTTATGGTGGCTTATATATTAAAATAATAATAAACAGTTAATTATATAAACTGTTAGGTCACCACTGAGGGAGGGACACCACCACCTCCCAAGGCCCGAAGAAAGAGAATCGTGAGGAAAAGGTCACAACCTGAGTGCTATGGCATAATGGTTGAATCGACTCAGTTTTGTAGCCCGATGGGATACTGGTGTGTGAAAGGGCTGGCTAACGATTCTAATCAGTTATTGAAACCAGATTTGATTTGGTTGAGGAATATGGAGGCTACTCATGTGTGAGTTTGAATTGGTATTTGGTTTTGAGGAAGCCGATTGATGTAAGAAGATGGAACTGTATAAAGGGGAAAAAAGAAAGGTGAGGAAGAAGAGGATGGCGAAATTACTTTTTTACCCATCACATGTTTGGCACGTGACATATTTAACGTTAAAAATTAACGATTGTTAGAGGGAGGGACCAAACGTGCAACCAAAGATAGGCTTCAGGGACTGGACCCGAACGAATTGTGACCCAGGGACTGGACCCGTTGTTTTGAAACAAACACAGGACCAATTATGTAATTAACTCTAAAAACTTTAGATGACGTCACTAAATAAAGACATTATTGTAATGGGACCCTTCATTAATATATGCTTTTTCTCACAAAATAAACTCTAACTAGTCATGATTTGTTGTGTGTGTGGAAAACGATATTGTATTATTTAATTTAATTAAAAAAGTTGAAGAAGAAAATGGTGGGAATATAGAGAGAGAAACAAAGACTAAATTGTAGGAAAATTATTAAATTACTTTTAATTTATTATTAAACATATTTATATTTGTTAAATTAGTTAAAATATTATTAATTGTGAATAAATCTTTAATTAATTACTATTAATTTTTAAAAAAATACATTTATTCAACCTTTATAATTTAAATTTAAAAAAATTTAAATCATATTTTTATATTTATTTTAATAAATTTTAAACAGTCATTTATTACGTATATGTCAATTTCATATCCAAAATAATATATTAAATTTTGGTGCCGTTAGATTACGCGAGTTTTCTGCTTATATTTAGGGGGTTTTTGTTTCGGCTTATGTAAAGGGTTTATGAACTTATATAAATTTTGATAAACTCATATGCCCAATTTTTTCCCTTATAAGCTTATCAACTTTGAGTTTATGACTTATTTAATTTATAAATTCAAGTTGATAAACTCATGGAAAATTGACCTTGAGCATATCAATATTTATATCCGGTTATATAAGTCGAAATAAAATAAAAAGTTGAAGAAATAAAAAAATATTAAAAATCCAAACGTAGAAAAAAATGGTGGGAATGTAGAGAGAGAAACAAAGACTAGTTGGTGGCACCGTAATACCATAGACCATTTTCCCATTTCTACCATAAAACTCACAATCATAATTATAATCAACAAATTTAATCATTTTTTTTCTCAATCAACTGATCAAAATTTCATCAAATTCACGCGTTAATCCAACCGAATTCAACTTCAGTTTCCGGTATGTTCATTTAATTTTCCGATCATCGTTTGTTTGTAGTTCAGTTATGCTCCGATTGAATTATGTATATAATGTAATTTATGAACTGTTATTTTTGTGATCATGTGCTTTTTATGGAGTTTTGAAGTTGTTGATTGTGGATCTGAGCTTTAATTTGCTTTTACGAGCTGTTTGTTGAGAAATTTAGTGATGAATTATTGAAACTTCTAAGTTAGATTTGAAATGATTAAGTTGAATTGCTTGATTTTGCTTTGATGAAAATCTAGAGTTTGTGTAGCTTGAATTTGATTTTAGGAGGTGTTTATCGTTGAATTGTAGTGATAATGATTGCTTGATATTTTGTTGATGAAAACCTAGGGTTTGTGTAGTGGTCACAGGATCAGTTTTCGATGGTTTTCTGTTTGAATTCGTTGAATCATATCAAGTGATTATTTGAGTTTTGTTCAGTTTAATTGTTAGGCTTATAGATTAAACATGAACTGAGAACAAATTGAAGCAGAGGTAATCTGGGCTGTTTGGTGACTTTTAGATGACTTTTTGAGGTCAAACTGATAATTCTAAAGCAAGGGACAACTTGTAATGCATGAAGTCCAAGTAATATGAATCGAGTTTTTTCTCGTAATAATTTGCTTATCATTAAGAATCTGTGAACATGGTAATAGTTTTAGTTGGCTGTTCTAGGAATGATGGACTTTTTGTAAATGAACATGATATTCAATGCAAAAAAGCGAGTAATTTTGGTCCAAACGGAACACGCGCAATCGTTTTTGTTTGCATTAACATGTGCATAAATTTGTACAAAATCGATTATTATTACAAACTATATTGGTTTTTAGGTACCTTCACATGAACGTGATTAGCTAGCAAGGAAAACCGAACATGATATTAAAAAATCAACAATTTGTTTATCTAGTTTTGTGACTCCAAGGATCTTTTATATGTGAATGCCAACGCTTGCTAAAATTTTAATTAGCGTTATCTGATGCCATTGTGTTTTATGTTCTGCAGGGTTGAACTTCGAACGATAAACGTTGTTGAATCAAACAGATATGAGTTGTATCTGCTTTGGCTCTTCGTGTTTACAAAAGAAAGAGACAAGTGCTCATAATGAATTGGAAGGTAGGAAGTAGGGACTTAATCTCAACTGTTTCCAAAAATGAATTTTGATATTCATCTTTTTTTACTATTTTTTTTCCGGCTAAACTTGATATCTTCGCCATTTTTTTAACTCTTATTAGAAAACTGTATAGCTGATCTTAAGTTGTTGTACAGGTTCATCTCTTGCAAATATAAGGAAATTTTCATATAAAGAGTTACGAATAGCCACATATAACTTTGATCGAAGTACCAAGATAGGGAGAGGAGGTTTTGGAGTTGTTTACAAGGTACTCATTTCTATTACAGTTTATAATATTTTAATCGTTTGGTTACTTTGTATAAGTAGTCTGTCAAGATCCCTTCACATCTTCAGTAGATTTTTGATTTCCAAACCATCACGCTTTCTTACTCTGTGAATCTTATACTCGATCGAAATATTAGGGAATCCTCAAGGATGGAACGCAAGTAGCTATAAAGGCACTTTCTGCTGAATCAAAGCAGGGAGTTCGTGAATTTTTAACAGAGATCAATACAATATCAAATGTCAGACATCGAAACCTCGTTGAGTTGCTCGGATGTTGCGTTGAAGGAACTCATCGTATTATAGTCTATGAGTTTATAGAGAATAACAGCCTTGACCATGCACTATTAGGTAACTTTTAAACCTTAAAGCTTGTTTTTTACTACACCAAATTGCATAAAATAGCCATGTATTTTTGTTCAATTCCTGTGTTAGCCAATTACTATTCTTTTATTGAAACCTGCATTCATTTTATTTCACCAATTTCATTTGTTGTATTCATTACGACAAACATCAATAGTATATTGCCCAAAATGGAAGAAATTAAAAGTTGGTTGCCGTTTTTCTTAAAAAAAGAACTAATTTGCCTAAAACGGGAATGGGACAAAACTATGTTGCTATTATATGCAAGTTGCCATCTAAATTAAGTACCAAGTATGCTATAACTTTCTTACAGGGAAAAAGAACCATAGCGCAGAGATTGACTGGAAACGAAGATCTGAGATTTGCATCGGAACAGCACGGGGCCTGGCATATCTTCATGAAGAGCTTGAGCCGCATATCGTGCATAGGGATATCAAAGCTAGTAATATACTTCTAGACAAGGACTTCAAACCAAAAATTGGAGATTTTGGATTGGCTAAACTTTTTCCAGATAGCATTACTCATATAAGCACAAAGCTAGCAGGAACAACGTGAGTTAATATTACTATATTAAAGCTCCTCAATAATAAGTTATGTACCAAGCTTGAACTTCTAAAAATGATTAATCTTTTAGCCATTGTCAAATTCTGTTACAATAAAAATCTTGGTTCTTGCAAAATACCTAAAGAAACACTCGATATTATACAAGAGTAAACACTTATGGGCATAATTTGTCGTGTGACATAAAAGGTCAGGGGTTTAAATACGTGCCCCAACACATGTGGGTGATTTGTGGACCCGTACATTGGAATATGTACGTAGGTCAGGGGTTCCTTCCAATCAACCCTTTCTTTAGCAAAAACAAAATAATTTTTTTTTGTCTAAAATTGCCCATTCTCGCAAAGTATAGATTTTTCTCATTTTGTTTTGCAAGAATGATAATTTATATACAACAAAAAAGGAAGTTGGTTGGAGAAGTTTGCAACCTACCAAAATCAGCCCACTTGAATCATCAAGGATTGACTTCTTAATTCGTTGTAGTTGACTTTTTGGCAGAGTGCCCAAGTATGACGGTTTTTCTTTACATCTAAATTTCCTTAATTTGTCCAAATTGGTTCCTTATGCAAATGTAATGTTCTTATCTTTCTTTGGATGTAAAACCTAAGGACAACGGTTGGCAAAATTAACTTTGCCAAATTAGCCGACTATCTTTAACGATTATTGACTTGACTTACCGTTGTACTTCACTTTTAAATATAGGCGTTTTGAACAAAAAGGGTCAAGTTTGATGATTTTCAGCAGTTTCACTAGATAGAATGAGTTAAATTGTATGATATGTCTTACAATTTCCGTCGCTCTAACATAACTAAGCTGAACATGTTTCGAATTTAGGCATAATGGATTATAATCATCTTACTACATGGATTTTACTTGATGAAATTTCTCTTTACCTTTTCAGTGGTTATTTGGCCCCTGAATATGTATTAGGTGGTCAACTGACATTAAAAGCCGACGTTTATAGTTTTGGGGTTCTATTGCTTGAGATAATAAGTGGCAGAAGCAGTTCAATATCAAGTTGGGGTATGACGCAGAAAGTTTTGTTGGAATGGGTAAGTCGTTTTCATATCAACATTCATGCTTGTAGAAACTAGATAGACTTCATTTGTGCTTGTAATTATACTTGAGAATGTTCACAGTCACGATGTTGATGAACAATAACGAGTTTGACTTTATTTTATTTGGTCTACGAGCTGCTGCTCAATCTTTTAGTTATGAAATATTGTTAACTGCATGTTTTGTCAGTATAGCACATGAATAGTACTTGTGCCGACCTGTTACCCAACCTGTGCATGCTGCAAATAGACTATTTATTACTCAAACCCGAAGCCTTTCAATCACGTTGAAGTAAACTAGATCTTGAAAAATGGGTCAGGGTGGGTAGAGTTGTGTGCAGGTTAAAACAGTTTTTAAACAATTTGTCCAAATTTTTTTTTATTTTTATAAACAGTTGGTGATAAAAAAAAATTATTTAAAAATAATAATCTTAATTTGAATAAAAATTGTTTAAGTTCACTATGGACAAATTCTACTTGTTCGACCCTTTTCAATATTAGCTAATATTTGTAGATGTACGCTTTTAGCCTGTTAAGAGATAAGTATAACCTGAATAGAACATGTCATAAGTAAATGGGATGCATTATTTGTATAAGCAATATAAACGTAATTCGTATTTTCTAAAAATGAATAAATCTGATCGACCTCTAACAAAAAAAATTCATGTTACGCAGGCATGGGAGCTCTACGAAGAGGGGAAACTCTTAGAAGTTGTGGATCCAGACCTTAAAACATACGCAGAAGAGGAAGTCATAAAGTACATAAAAGTAGCCTTTTTCTGCACTCAAGCAACTGCGAACCGAAGGCCTGTAATGAGTCAAGTTGTTGACATGCTCTCAAGAAACATTCGACTCAACGAAAAAGAACTCACAGCCCCGGGATTTTTCCAAGATTCTAACGACAACAAAAAGGTATCTGATGCTTCCACAAGTCGTCAGATTAGTTCCTTTCCTTCCTCTATTACACAAGTGACCCCTAGATGAAGTGATGATTGATGGTATTTATGTCTTGTAAACTCCGTAATGGTATAGCTATAGAGGTGGCACCGTTTATATGCCAAAATTATATAGAAGTAGATAATATGGGATCTTTTACAGATAACGTGAACCATAGAATGATTTATGCGGAGTGGGTTTGAATTCAACATATAAACCAGTCTTCTGGCTAAACGTGGAAAGAGGCACCATTTCGGTGGCGGGTGGCATAGAGGTCGAAATTTCGGGAGATTAAATTAATTTGGAAAGAATTAGCTTTTTGTGAGTTATTTGTATATGATATACACTTTGATGTAAAGACCTTGAGTTGATAATGGTATAGACACTATCCTCATTTTTTGTTGCTTCTTAACAAGAAAATATAGCAAGATCTTTGTGTATGCCTGCAAATTTGTGCAGTATTCGGATGTGTTGCAAGTTATTGTGATTTATTTGATATTAGCAATGTTTGACAAATCTGATTGTGTGTTTTCTCCTTATTTGCAAAGATAACAAGAGACTCGACTTTGGAAAATACGTAATGAGTTGACGTAAAATACTATCGTAGTTGAAAGAAAACGGGAAATAAACTGTACTTGAGAAATTCGAACATGTAACTATTTTGTTGAAGAAACAAGTGTTCCAACGATATAATTAAGCAGAAAAAACTTCTTAATTTAACAGCAAAAGGCGCTTAAATACAAGCAAACCATGGTTTACACTAACCGCCTTCTGTTATTGAAAAGATATACCTATTGAGTAATAATCGTATATTCATGAAAAATAAGGGAAAGAATTGAACAATGTCTAAAAAGTAAAAACCATTAACATCAAAAGCAAAATAGACAACTCTTACACCAACAGTAATAACAAACTTAAAACAACACAGTAACAGTTATCCGCAAACACAGCAACATATTGCAGTTCGATTATGACAATTCTCTGCATCCAAACAAAGAAGAAAATTATACTATCATAGACGAGAGATCGGAAAACAAACTAAAATCTTTTGTATCATGAACGATTTAAGCAGCAGGTTGTTCAACAGGTGCAGCGGAAGCTTCAGTGGTACCATTTGAAGCAGCATCTTTAGCTGGTACAGTTTCAGTTGTTGCTGCTGCCGCCTCCTTTCCGTCTTTAGCAGCTACTTTACCATCTTTGGCCCCATCTTTTGGGTCTTTAGTAGCGGCAGGTGGTGGAGGTGGTGGAACCATGTGCGCGGGTGGAGTGACCTTTAGCTTCACCAAGAGGTGACGCAACCTAGAGAGATCAGTTGGTTTTCCTGGCTTGGGTCCTTGAACGACTGTAATTGATGGTTTCTTGTCTTTATCCTTTTTGCCTCTCTTTTCTAGGTTGGGAACTTCACGAGGAATCAGCTCTGCTATTGCTTTCCAGTATTGTTTATCAGCTTCTTTGTGGAATGTTTCTTGTTTCGCTACGTACATCTATTAATACAAACACATAACTTGTTTTATAAGAATCATTTTCAGATATTTTATTCCAAGTTCAAGTAGGGAAGAAAAATAAAGGGGTAATTTCAAACAATTTACTACAAAATGAGTCGATTAGAATATATCAAACTGAGCAGCTTACCTAAAAGTGAGAGGTACAAATGATTGAAACTAGCCCAAATGCAAGCATTTTCAACCTCTTAAATCGATTTATGCATAGATGTAAAATTAATAGTATAGCTTTGGTAATCATATTTAATACACCAAAAACTTATATCATTAAAAAAAACAGATAAAATATGTTGGTGGGTCAACCCGACCAGATCCATTTGCATTTAAATTTGGCTTGTTGACCCGTTAATTGACCCATCCATTTTTTCCACTTCAAAGTAAAATTAAAAAAATTCAGCTACGAAGATAATTTAGTAAAACCAATTTCAAAATCACCCCAACTGCCAGGTCAATAAATTTGCCACCTAATAACGTTAGAAATTCAGTTCAACAAAACACTGTGGTTAAATAAATTACCTTCTCGCCTTCTCTGTTGGTGAGTTTGTTTGAATCAATGCTTTTCAGTCTCTTTTCATGGAAAGCACGAATATAGTCTTCACCTTCTTGGATGATCTGGCTTCGGAGTTCCTTCTCTTTGTTTTCCTTCTCCTCTAGTCGAAGCATATTCAGCCTGCACATGGAAGGTTATGCATATGCTAAAACAGAATTCTATAAAAGTAAATTCTAACGTTTAACCTATCCAATGTCAACATAGGGTTTCCTAAAAGCATATGATAATTTATCGAACAAATGTCTTAAACAACCTTCAGAAAGGTGAAAATGTCATTGAAAGGAATAATATCACAGCACCTATTATAATAATTACTGGGTTAAAATTAAGCTTTTACCAAAAAAGAACATGTTCCATTGCAATCTTTACGGGACATAGGAGTTAAAAAACTGCAATCTTCATTGAACGACATAGTAATGTTGAAACTCAATGATCTACAAGAACCTAGCCTAGTGCCATCTTGGAGTGAAAGATGGAACTAAACAAAAAGGCAGGGTATATAACTAAATCACTGCTACAGGACTGATGCAAGACCATCTTATGAATTTTAAATTTAAGTTACTAGCGATTTAGTGGCCTTTTTAATTGTCTCTCTTAAGGTTTACACTAGCTCTGACTCACATATAATATAACACACATTGCCTTGAACTGTTCACTTAAATAATTGGTCCTTCTGTATTGATAATCAATTAAATAGCATCATGCAACCAATAAATAGGGGCAAAATTTCATTCACAAAAAGCATATTTTCATGATTCATTACTTAATCTTGGTCCAATAAATCACCTCCATAGGTTGAGACAGATGTTGTGTTTGTTTATTTTTTTAGTTTTTAGCAAACTCACACACTCTACATCTTGTCCCAATTAGGATGTGAGCGAACAATCACTTGATTGATCAGAGAGTTTATAAGAACATCGGATACCTCTCAGGTAGAGGTATAAATGTCTACATCTTACCTCCCCTGTAGCCTGTCCCCAGCGGAATTGGGCATTGTTGTTGTTGTGTAGGCCAAAAGGCTTTTATTCTATCAGTTGGATCTTTTTTCTCTTTTTGTTGAGTAGAGAACTAATAATTGGTGTAACTAGGACAAAGTTTTAACGACAAAGAAGCACTTAAGGTGACATGTCGTGATGCAAGAGCAGGCGAGAGGCACGAAAAGGCGAGGGTCATTTATCTACACCTTATATAAATTATGTTTTCATTGAGGATGTGATGGTCTTCTACCAGTTTATTGTTCTATAAATAATGAACATAAGCGAAATCATAATTGATGGTCTTCTACCAGTTTCTTGTTCTATAAATAATGAACATAAACGAAATCATAATTGATGGTCTTCTACCAGTTTCTTGTTCTATAAATAATGAACATAAGCGAAATCATAATTCAACTTACTTTATTTCAACAAATACTTTTATCTAAATCTGTCTAAACAGTCAAATTCAACGCAATACTACTATTTAATGATCCATTTGCCAAATCAATAACAATGAACATATAACTCAATCTGGACCTAGGTAGTAAAACTTTCACATACTTTATATCGATCTAGTTCTTATTGATAATCCATTTCCCAAACCTTTATCAAAACCTAAAACATAACATCTAATACAAAAGTATCACACCTAATATTCGCTGCCTAAAGTTCAGACACCTCATAAAGGTTGTTAACTAGCCGAGTCGAGTCTGAACTCCAACTAAACTCGATCCTAACTCATTTAAGTTAAGGAAGCTCGAACTCGCGTTGTACTTTATACTAGCTGGAGCTCGATTCATTTATCAAAAATAGATGGACTCATTTAGATTTTACTAATAGTTTGCCTGTAATTAAGCTCGATAGTTAATCAACAAACTTCCAATACATCAACTAACAACACACTACAATATAACACAGAAAGGATCACACATAATCTTAGTCACCTAGAGTCCAATTAAGCTCGATCGCTCTCGTACAAACATGTTTATTAACAACCTTCTAATTAGATCTGATAATTTTATAGCTAATCAAGTAAATTGAGTAAGATTTACTAATCAAATACAAATCGAATACAAAATCATGACAAAAATGAACTAGATCCAGATAATTCAACGTTCGAAAACCTCACCTACGCCATTCACGAAGAGCGAAGCCTTCCTCACGCATCTCACTAGGCGGTGGTAGCACCGGTCCATCAGAAGTGAACAGTCCATCAGTATCATCATACTCCTGATTCACACCGTTAGAAACCGGGATCGATGATGAGTCAAAGGATGAAGAGTTTTGAGGCGGTTGAGAAAACGGATCCGGATCCGGATGAGAACCGAATCCATACGGATCTGGACTGTCTACAGACACGTGTTCACCGTCGGCAGGGAACTGATACGCCGGAGTATCGGCGGTGGAGAAATTGGAGTAGGAATCGTTGTTGTTGTCAAAGTAACCTTCATCGAATTGACCGGAAGATTGAATCGTCGCCGATTCATCGCCGTCCACGCTAAACGTATCGAACGACGACATCTCTCTTTCTCTCTCTAACTTTCTCTCTCTAGAATTTTCTACTTTCTCTCTCTGAATCTCTTTCTCTCTCGGTGTAAATCTCTCTAGCTTTTCTTAGCCTGTTTTCATGGCTACCTTTTTATATATTTATTTTTCTCAATTTTCTTGCTTATTTTTTTGTTTCGAGTCCACAGGTATCAAAACTTTGATATAGCCACTTAAGTTTATCAAAACGAGTCTTTCATATGTACGCGAGCTAACCGAGATAATGTAAAAATCCTTTTTGTTGAGCTTCTAAAGGTGTTAATTTGGAAGATTTGAACCTGAAACTTCTATGTTTTTTCCAAAAAATTTAAAATACGAATAAGATTGAATTTTCACAAAGTTATCATACTTTCGATTTAGCATGATCATTTAAATGTTATTTGTGATTATAGTCATTCGAATAATTTTACTAGTATATTTCGCCGGATTAGATGGTACAGTTACCAAAATGGCTATATTAACAAAATTTTAAGCACATAAAGGTGTAATGATAATTAAAATTGTTCAAATACATATATTTGAAAGGAGATCGTTATTTAACGACAACCTTGGAAAAATAATAGTGTTTAAAAAAAAATATTGTAAAACATCTTTAAGATAAAAAGTGTTATTTATAGCTACGATTTTTGAAAATTTAATTATTCTTTGTCCCTACCTTTTTCATTATTGCGTTTTCAATATTTTCTTAATTTTCTCACCTAAAATTATATTTGTAAAAGATTTCAACACTTTCCCGACAATAGAGAACTCTTCTTCATTCTAAAAATAGTTTTGATGGCAACTCTTAGGTCAGAGTTAATACTTTAACAGATCCAACATTTTTGTTAAATACATTAATCATTCATCACCTAAAGACTAGAGTTATGTATAATGTCTAAAATTAGTAAATTACAACAATTAAACTTTGTGTTTTGTTGGTAGTGATTATCAAAACTCAAATATGCATTGAGAAACTCAAATATAACTTATAAATTGTCTTAACCATGAAAATAGTGTCGATTGTTAATTTGCAACAAAGGGTCAAAACCCTTTATGATTGTATTTTATAACAAGAAGCAAATAACACCGAGTATAAATCGGTTTTAAAACTGGAAAATTGATAGCAAAAAAACAGAAATAGTAACATGTATCCAAGCGTATAATATTTGTAAAGTACAATGCACTATATAACACGTCCGACCATAAAACTACATTCATAAAACTAACTACACAACGATGAAACTAAAGATAATTTAGTAACTTCAGGTTTAATTTCAAACCGATTTATAGCAAGTCATTACCAGATCTTCAAGTGATATTAATATTTCAAAGCGTTGGCTATTGCAACGTAGTCAAACACTGCCAAATACCTGATGTCTGTTTCGTTGATTACAAAAACCCAATGTAATGAAGACGAGAATTATAACCTAACTTATTGTATACCCTTTTCGTGTTATTGGTAGCTAGCATATCTTAAGTATTTTCGTTTTAGGCATCAATGCAACAAACACAATGGTGTGCAAAAATATATTTTCCCCCCAAAAAATGATGGTAGAGTTATTCAAAGGGAATTATGGCCAATTGCCATATAGATAAAACTGAAAAAGAAATTAAAAAATATCGACCTCTGACAGCAGCAACTACAAATTACAAAGTTACAGAGAGATCGTCGACAAAAATTATCTTTAACATGATGGTTGCTTCCAAATCTAAAGCAACACGACTCCAACACCAACCATGCATCATGCCAAATGAAGAAACTATATTGATTGCCAATGCTAGTTTCTGGCGTTGGCAGTTTTCCCCCTCCTTGAGGCAAAAGGAGCCGATGAACCAAGTCAAAAATTTCAACGGAAAAATCAGATATTATATGCTTCTCAGTTCTCCCCGTCTTTGTACCATGAAAGGTTCCAAGTTCAAAACAACCAAATGGGCCCAATAAGCTCTTTCAAAGTCAAGGTCTGGACGGTTTCATATACGTCTCAGACAGGGGATTAAACTTTGTCAAAACAAACCGAGTTTGGTACATCATTTTGTAGAGTTAGGGTTTGTTAAAGATCCAGTAATTTGTTGGAATTTGGTCAGAAAAATTTGTTGAGTATTTGTCAAGGAACAGGCGAGGCGTTCTTGGGATATCTTGCTGAGGATGGCATTCGTTGCATAACTCTCGGGTACTCTGGCCTAAATCGTTTTGTTGGCATTCCTTGAAACGATCTGCCATCCATATAAACAAAACTAAGTCCATGTATTATATATCGCCAACAATGGAATAACTTTAACTCGAGTTACATTTCTATTAATACTTGAATAAAAAAGAACATACCTGGGAGAAGGTTGACGTTTTTGAGGGTATTGCCCCATCCTTGCTTTCAAATTTAAAAAAGCAACTTCAGCTGCCTGAGATAATAAATTAAAACATGAGAATTTCTCAAAATAATAATAATAATTTAATAATATAATAATTATATTAATGCAAAGTATGGCATATATATATGTTCAAGAAACGAGAATGAAAAGAACAGATAAATACCTGCATCTTGGCTTCATCCCATGTTAGCCCGACACCCTTACCCCACACTTCCCCGTCTATTTCAACCTGGAAACATGACCGAAAGCCAAAGCATTAAACAATTGAGAAAAACAAGAAAGGTCCATCAATGACCATAAGAACCATAAATGACTACTACCTGCGCATATAACTCATTATTCTGGCCCATACTAGTCGAAACTTGAGGTTGAGGTTGGAAAGCCATGCCCAAACCCTCCATCATGCACTGATATTATCGAAAGGTTAATCATAACCATAACAATTGCGGATTAGAGAATACGGTGACTACAATTTTTCAAGTTAATGAGATCTTACTAGTTCATGAAGGGCCGCGATTGACCCTTTTCTGGGAACGTCAAACTTTGTATCTAGATGCCTTGTGGGCCCTGATGCAGATGAAAACGCCATAGATTCCTCTCTCAACAAAGGCTGATGTCCAAAAGAATTTCCATCATTCATGAACCTTCCTTCGTCTCCAGATTTCAGGCGAGATAAATACTTATCTGCACCAACACCACCTACAATGGTTAGGATCATTTATGAGAAATTAGAATCATAAAAGACTGTCTTGTGTTAATGAACCATGGACTTGTGATAAAATGTCCCAAGTTACATAAACAAGATTTTTTACCAGCCAAGTTCATAAGAGATGTCTCGGCAGCCTGATGTTGAGCTTCCTTTCGTGTCCTCCCAGTTCCTTCACCAATTTTCTCTCCAGCAAACCATACCTGTTATTTTGAGTATATAATTATTAACGTGCAAAACATAATTATAAAAGCTATTTAATTACAAAAAAGTCTCATTATTTTATGAAGCTGTATACACTTCGAAAAACTTCCACCCCGTTAGACCTATTTGACCTGTTTTCCTTTTTTATTAGATCGTTTAGCTTAACCTATTTGACCCTTTAAAAAAACTACATAAACCAGATTGACACATTTATAGGTAAAAGTGTCGAAATTGACATCTCTACTCGTAAGTAACATACTGGAATTTGACAGAATTTTTTATACCTCAAAAGAGAACTGGAGTCCAATACTTGAGACCAAAGCCTGCTTGAACTCCACCTACATACATAAAAATAGTGAGTTGACAGAACAAGACGAACTTAAAATTCTAAAGAAATAACCATTTGAATATTATAGTTTAAATCCATACACAATTGGTAAATAAGGATCCATTACTTACCTTGGTTCCACACTTGAAGGCAATATAATGCAGATACTCAGCAGGTGACTCAGGATGAGTATCATTGCCGCCAGCTTCTATTTCCTTATCCCTGTTGCTAGATGATGATTGACCCATGGAACTTTCCTCCCCTTCAAAATACAATTCCATTATAAAACAGTTATTTTCGATTCCTGATGCAATCGTTATAAATAACTGAAGGTAACAAAGATGCCCTTCTAATGAGAAGCATATAATATTAAATCTGTGGCCGCTTACCTTGAAAAGGAGGGTAAACGGGCGGTGAATGGCTTAACCTCAACCTATCATCCCTTTGCAGGACCTGCAGTTATTAATGTACGTATATATTCATAAATATTTGAAGCAAAATAAATTAGAATAATGCATAAAAGGGGGTAGCACCATGTTTTACCTCCATAGGAAGCCTCTGATTTTCAAGAACTCTATCAGGCAGCATATGCGGTTCCACCTTATGAACAAAGGGTTGTGGAACATGATTAGGGTGGTTTTGCTCAACGTGCATAGGGTCAGATTGTACTGGAAATTCTTTAGGAGGTGGAACAATTCGGTTTAATTGTCTTGGACCCATTTCTTCCCCCATAGGAAGCCACGCTCCTCGTGGTTGTGGCTCAACTCGAGGATCGGCAGCTGGCATTGGAGGCCTAACAGGAAACTGAGGTGGTGCACTGTTTGCTTGTTCTCTCATATCCATACCGTGTTGCAAGATCAGGAGTCTTCTTCTTGTATCAGGATCTAGTTCAGATTCGGGCACCTCACCCTCTTCCCTTGCAGGAGAACTATGCAAGCTTGTTTCCGGAAGGCTCACTTTAGTTAATGGTTCAAGGACAGGTGGCATTTGCTTATTAGGGTATTGGACGATTGGTCTTGAGATTGTTGGTGGCACAATTGGAACGGATGCAGGTGGGGTATTGTACTGCAAAGTTGTCTTAGCTACAGGTTCAAGTTTAGGCGTCACCTGAGGGATGATTGAAGAAGCTATAGCCTCCTGGATGATCACAACAGATTATAATGTTAAACTGGCTTATCTATTAGAGGTAGCCAAATGTACTGGTTTTGCGGATTGGGTTACGGGTCAAACCAGAACTTGTCATAACGAGTATACTTTTTGGTATGAGTGTTTGGAAAACTTTGTCCAAAAAAAATTGTACTTGTATGATTACTTGGTGTGTCAAAAATGATTACAATAATTTATAAGATATCAATAATAAACCAATTTCGTGAATAAAAATGATTTAGTAGGTTTTATATGTTAAAAACAAACGCCGTGCGGGACTTTCAACCCGTTTGACCCATTTCCTTTTAAACAAATTTTTCCTCCATTTCCTAAACTATTATTTATATATAAAACATGAGTGGAAAATGCCACCCCTGGTTTCTACAAACAAATATTATCGAATGTATATAAGAATATTAATTACCTTCAACCGTCTTTCTACTTCACCATCGGCCATTCCATCAAAACCAATTGCTTCTTTGTTCCCATTTGAAGCAGAAGCGTCATCCTGGACAGAAAGCATATTATTTTATAATTGGAAATCGCAATAACTAAATAAAAAGAAGGGATGAAAGCCAGCTATCTTCTATCACTAACCTCAGAAATCAAGTAGTTGCTCACGTCTGGAGGCAAAATATCTTTAATTTCATCTTCATGTGCAAGTTCATTTACCCGCTGTAGAAGGCTATCATCAAAGTCTCTGATCAAAGATAAAATTTGCCATGAGAAAACAATCAACAGAAATACCTTGGAAACAAAACATTAATAAAAATTAGGCAACAGAAAAATGCGCCTTCTTACTTGAAAAATCCACCTCTGACATTGCAAGCAACATTTCTAGCAACACAAAGGATAGGAACCGCACTGTTTGTCTAAAAGCAAAAAGATACACAAATGAGTATCAAAGCAAAAGAAATGATAGTACAAACACAATAGCAAACAGCTAATATTGATGAGGGTAGTTGGTAGTACTTCAGCTTGAGGAGCATAATATGGAGCAAAAGCAGGAACAACATGAACACGCGGTTGATCTTTCTCGTCCCACACTTTTAAACGATCATCAATTACTAACGCCATCTTGGGATGGCAGTTTCCGTCTTGGAAAACACTGAACAGTGATTTCTTCAACCCTGATAGATTATAAATTATCATGACCATTAATTGCTCAAATAACCTTTATAAAACAAGAAAGGTAATGTAAGTTATTGTCATATAACTTACCGGATTTCACACACACGATGCGGTGTAACTGTTTTGTGGTTATTAAATTTGAATCTGGATCAAGAAGCCTCCACATTTCCAAAGCATAGTCTCGCTCAGCCATTGTACAAACATAAACCTCAAAACGCTTCCGTCCTCTTGCCATCAAGTAGCTTCTAAGATCCTCCCATGCAGGTCTTAATCTCACAAGAACACTCGTATCACGAATCTTTAACAAAAAATAGTGACCACTTAAGTATTTAATAATACGACAAAAAAATAATTTAAAAACATGTATTCATACAATAAACCTATACCAGTGGATTAATGCGAGTGAGAATGATGTTTTTCTCCTGTAATCTTATAAGTGGGCGAACAAGAGGTTGATGATTTGCTGACAACGGTGGAACAACCTCAGACTGTGCTTTAATTAACTTTCCATTTTCAACAACTTGATCACTATCAGCATATTGCTTCAATATATTTCTATCATCTTGATAACGTTTAATCTCAGAAAGCATACCAGCCACACGTTGTGGATCAATCTCACAGCTTACTTTGCGTTGCAAGGCTTCAATTCTATCTTCAAATGAACGTAAAGTATTGGCCACTATAAGCGTTTCATCAAGGTCAAATACAATACCAAGACATCTAAGGTTTAACATAACAAGACATGACTCGTAAACTCCTGGTGCAACACAAAATCCCCAAAAGCAGGGAAATAATTCATTTCTTCTCGAACGCATCGCTACCAAATGCAGCTCCTCTCCACCAAGTGGTGCAACAGCAGTCTGCATACGAGAATACAGTCAACATAAAATCATGATGGAAACAGAATCGAATATCACCACTAAATGCTGAGAATATTATGCTATGACAGACACTCTTTAATTAACAGGCCAATAAATAATAAGATCACAGACCATAAATGCAAACAGGTTCGTATGTAAATGCTAATAATGACACTATATCTCCGTATTTTAGCGCGCTATGAACAACATAGACTAAACCAAATCGCAAACCCAGAAAAAAAAAAAAGAGAAACATTCATGAATATGCAACTTTATCTGGCCTGCTTCAACTATTAATAAAAACAGAACCAACTAATATTTCCAGAAAACAAATGAAGACTTTAGCTTTAATATAAAGCGGCTGGAAAAAAATTGAACATCAAGTTTCTAGTCAACTAAAAGATGAATTTCAAAACGCTAAGAGTTCTTATCGGTTTATTCTTCAGAACCAAATTATTCCAAAAAGTATCATCGAGATAACATGTTTAGGTAAAGAGTTGTCTGGCTCTCTCAAAGTGTCATCCGGAACTGCAAATTATAAGTCAAATGAGTCCGGTCGAAAATTATAAACTAGTTATTTATCCTACAATTAAATTTCCAGAATCAGTCTTCCACTAACAATATATTTTCTTTTAATTTGTAATTATATCCTGAATAACAACAGTCCAAAATTCATCAAGTCAATCCAAAGTTCCAATTCTTTAATTTGTCCTTCATCTTTTAGTCCATGAACATTAGGGTTTCGTAAATTTTAATTTGAATTTATAATCTGATTTTGAGGCAGATATACCTTATTCTCCATGAGACAAGTGGAGTGCAATTGATTGAGCTGAGAATTTGGATTGATGAGAGTTGACTCCATTTTCAAGCAAACACCAGAAGAAGAATTTGATGAAGAAGTAACAGTATGAAGAACAGCAAGTGGGGAGCATCTTTCACTTGGTGTTGAATAATATGATATCCTGATTTTATCCTTCAATTTCACTTTCATATTCATATCATCTTTATGTGGATTATAGTATACTTCAACCTCTCCAAGTAATTTTTCCCCATCATATACTGCCACCATTGATTTATTCATTTTTTTTCTTCAATTATTTTATTAATAAAAAAATAAATCTCTCTGTTTTTACCGTCTTCTTCGATTTGTGTTATACATACAGATCTGTATACGTATACATCAGTATACGATCAATCATCAAGTTTTACCGTTCGATTGATTATGCTGTCACAAATTAATCACAAAGCAAAAAAAAAATTATAATTGATCTAGATCTGTTGTTTAAAAAAAAAAAAAAGGCCAAATTAGGGCGAGATATTATAGATCTGTAACAGAGATGATGTCCGGCGAGTATTAGATTTGGAATTTAACGAGGAATTTTGATGATGATTGATGAATAAGAAACCCTAGATTAGATGCAGAAAAGGGGATTTTCTTTTTTCTTTAATTTCTTTTTGTTTTTCTCTCTCTAGAAAATAAAGAGATTGTTGTTATTGTGTAATGTGTGAATTTGTTCAATGGGTTGATGTCATATTTATCATGTGAATTTTGGAGAGAGATTAGGTGGGAGAGGCGTAGGATTAGGATTATAAATTCATGGCCACTTGTTTATGCGCCGTAAGTTTAGGTTACCATAATTCCTCTCCCTTCGTTATCAACTAGCATGGTATCCGTGGATGCAGCGGATGATATTCAACAACTTACAATACAATAATGATTTATGGTAATTTATCATTTATCTTGTTACATATATATGAAGTGTAATAGTTTAAAGTTCGGTCTTTCGGACAATATAAAAAAAATGTTGTGGTAACAACTTATGGTTCAACCTCAAAGATAATAATTATTATGTCATATGATCGATTTTCTCAATTCTTCTCCACTACCCTAAGGAATCTCAAATTTGTAACTAAAGAAAAATTTAGATTCCAACGGATTTGAATTCCGTCATAAACTTCAAACAAACATGTTATGGAAAAACAATTCAATTCAAATTCACTCAATTTTTTTCTAGATTTTGTGAAACAAACACCCTCGCATAATATTTCCCTTCAGATCATTCAACCCATTTGGGTAATTCGACTCATTTGAAGATTAAGCTCATTTGCCAACATAACAAAAGTCTAATTTTTAGGTCATTTTGTTTTTTTAATAGTGACGTCTAATAATTTCACGTTCGGTCAAAAATTTAATATATTTCCTGAATATTATTCCCGTATAAACCCATGTTTTCCATAAACAAAAACTAATTTTCCTTCAACGATGCAACAACAAATTAAAAATTCATTCAGACACTACGCTCTCTAATCGTTTACCGTTCTGCTTTTCAAGTCGAAAAAAATATTTTCATTCAAGACATTTAAAATTCAGTATGTTTCCATGAATCCATTAGGTAACACATACTTTCGAATGTTGTAATGAAGGATGATCAACATGGAAACAAGGTTTATTAACCTTAAAAGTATCAAATGTAATACTACTCAGCTTATTGGTATTAAGACTTATCGGTGACCAATAGAATAATATATAAACTTCTGATTATAAACATCTTCCTGAGGTTTATTAACCTTAAAAGTATCAAATGTAATACTACTTAGCTTATTGGTATTAAGACTTATCGGTGACCAATAGAAAAATTTAAACTTCTGATGATAACCATCTTACTAGAATTAAAGAGCAACACGAACCACAACACTGCCAACTAACTTTATAAAATTTAGATTATAAATCAAATATTTGAAAATTTACTCCATCAAATAACGGTTAAAGTTAAAAAATAATAGTTACATGAATACAAATTTTATATCAATTAATTTGAATTGTCTCTATTTTATATGGGTATATATTTTTTATGAAATTAGTAATCGAATTAATTAAAGGAAATTAAGATTAGTTTATATGTTATATTCATTAAAGAATATATTACTAATTATACTTTATTTAAAAATTTAAAATTTTAATAAAAAGTGAAACTGTTTTATATATTAATAAAGATAAATATAAAGATAAAGATAGTTATTATTATTTATTAGTTATTATTGTAATTAAGAAAATATCACTAATTGTAAAGTGTTTTAAATGATAAATTTTGTGAAAGGTATAAAAGGGGTAGATTAGTAATTTTAATTACTTAGGGGGTGTTTGTTTCGGCTTATGTAACGGGCTTATGAGCTTATGTAAATTTTGATAAGCTCATAAGCCCAATTTTTCCGGCTTATGAGCTTATGGCTTATTTAAGTTCATAAGCTCAAGTTGGTAAGCTCATAAGCCGGGAAAAATGGGCTTATGGGTTTATCAAAATTTACATAAGCTCATAAGCCCGTTATATAAGCCGAAACAAACACACCCTTAAATTTTAAGAGTTTAGGAGTTTAAGAGTTTGAAGGAAATGCTTTATAATATAGTTAAGATTTTATTTTATTGAGTTAATTACATGAATAGTTTATATGGTTTGCATAAATTGCACCAGTCATCCCTATAACTTTTTTATTATACCACTCATCTCTAAGTTTATATTTTGTTGTCTAGCAAGTCCTTATTTTGCATGTGACGTTAAGACAATCGTTAAGTCATCTCACATGGATGACACGTGAGGGTATATTTGTCATTTTAACACTCTCTCTCACATTTTAATGTCCCCATCCCCCCCAAAATCCCCAAAACCCCTGTCAGAAAATTCGATCAAAATTCTCTCTCTACCCACTCTATTTCTCTTTCTCCAAAATCACTAAAACCCTAAAATTCGTCATGGTTGTATGTTCTTGTGGAAGAGAAGCAGTGATACGAACATCGTGGACTGCTGTAAATCCAGGTCGTCGTTTTTATGGTTGTTCCCAACAGGTACCAACATGCCCGTTCATTGGTTATGTTGATCCGCCCATGTGTCGTCGTGTTGTCCAGATAATTCCTGGTTTGTTGAGGTCAAGGAGCAGGCTTTAAGCTTATGTGATCGAATTGCAAGCTCAAAACAGAAGAATAAATGTGTATTTGTTAATTTCTTGGGCAATGTTTCTTGTTATTGTATTTTGTATTTTTTTAATCCTAAAAAACCTAGTTGTACTTCTTGCTTTTGGTAGTAATGAAAAATCATATTTGGTTGAAAGGAAGGGATCAGTTACGAATACGAAATGCTTTTAACACTTTTCATCTTATAAATCTCGGTCTTAGGGGGAGACCGCACTGCCAAGGTAGTTATTGTTGCATTAAATCCATCAACTGCATTGTTAGGTTGAAAATATATTGTGTGTGTGTGTTTGTTGGTTGAGGAGTTATTGCAGAAAAACCATAACCAAATCCATATTGTGTGTGGTTGGTTGAAAACATTACAACTAAATCCATTTCAATACACCAAAACAGACACTAAAACATTACCACGTAAACCAAAACAGACACTAAAACAGGTGCTACAGTAAAACATCTCCATCACCTAAACCATTACAAACACTAAAACATTATCACTAAATCCATTACAATACACCAAAACATATATGGTAGACACTGTTTGCAACTTAAGATATCACAATACACCAAACATTAACCAAAAGCAAATATGGATTGTACTACAGTTTTCAATCTAAAACAACATTAAACCATTGACACACACATTAAACAACTTCCTTCCCTTTCATACTCTATGAAACGCTTGAAGCTCCCTTTAGACTAGCAGTAACTTTCCTCTTATTCCTTGCAGGTCCCTTTCCATTTCCATTTTTTGCAGCTCCACTTGACCTAGATCCATTTCCATTACCTGCAACATCCTTCCCGTTCCTTTTTTTGCCTGCAACTTAAGTGCCAGATTTTTGAACTTGCCAGTACAACTCCTTTTATTGTGACCCAATTTTCTACATTTATCACACCTAACTGATCTCCCTGCCCCAGACAGGTTACTCCCTTTCACCATGGATCCCTTCTCACAACAGTCTTTCTTCTATTATATTTTGGCCTACCCACAAGTGTATGATGTTTAGGTGGTACAATTGTTGTTGGAATCTGGGTTTTAGGCCACATTATGTACCCATTTATGGGTTCAACCTTGAAAGCATACATTTGTGTCCATGTGTCAAGCCAGTGCACTTGATGAACCCAACTTTCAATTGATTCAACTCTACCACCACGTAATGCCATTTTCCAGTTAGTAGCAACAACATGTACACATGGGATACCTCTAAGCTGCCATTTCCTACAACTACACACATTTTACTCTATATCAACCACACATTGATCACCCCATGGCTCACTAACCTCAAACTTCTTATCCCCATTCCAAACATCTTTGTACGCAATAGTTTTATCCTTCATGATATCTAATATCATAGTGGCATTAGGTGTTAATGGTCAATTGCAATTTCTCATCAACTGTTGAACAGTCACAATATTCTCATTAAGTACTCCCTAGTATACTCCAGGGTAGTGATCTTAGGTTTAACCCTCCCATCTAACAATTGCCTATTGAAAACCTCACACATGTTTAACAAAACATCTGAATGTGCTCTATCTATAATTCATATAATGCCTAGATTAGAATCAATACACTAAAAATTATCCTCTAGTTTAATTCCTATGTTTGCATATGGAATTGTGCATTAAATAATATTAAAATGAAGTGTGCATTAAATAATATTAAAATGAAAGGATATTATTATTATTAAATTTGGGTTGATGTTGAGCTTGGATTGATGTTGGGCTTAGGTGTTGGGTTTATGTGTTTGAGTTGGTGTTGGGCTTAGGTGTGTAATTTGGGCTCTTAAGTTTTTTTTATATTTTTTTATAAATTCCAAATGTATGTTAAAATCATCGTTAACTAATCTCACATTTCGTTTAATATCATTACACACAAACCCCCGAACTCGTGCAACGCACAAGTCCTCTCTAGTTGGTAATTAAAGTTAAAGAAGCATACATTTCATATGAGATCTTGTCCAACAGTTAGGTGGAATCTTTCGGAAAAAAATGAGATCTTGAGATGTTTTAGTAGAATTCACCAAATCACTTATGATTACGAGTTTTCCTAACAATAGTCTCAGAGATTACTATTAAAAGCTAAATCTTTCGAAAAAATGAGAAACTTTAAGATATGATTGCAGTTTCTTTTCAAATTCAACCAATATAAGAAAAACAAAATTATTGAAGATTGTTTTATGTTTGTTGCTAACACTATTCTAAATATTAACTTTGAAAATGTTTGTCTAATAATAATGATTATCATTGGGCTAATAAATTTTGTTATGGGTCAAATACAAGGCCCATCAACAAATGCTTTAACTTCCCCGGCACAGAAATAAGCCATACACCTCGGAGTCTCGGACCAGCTTTTTTGTACTCACGCACTATGATCTCCCGTTTAATATTACGCACACAAGGTGTTTGTCAAAATGTCTCAAAGAAAATTTTCAGCTCATTTTCAACTAAACCATCCTCACAAACATCACCAGTGATCACTGAAACATATAAGAGGAAGATTTCATCACGTAGATTTCCAACATTTCCCAAAAAACCCGAACTCGTACAATCACTTTACAGAAGAATCTCACCACTTGGTGTTCCCAACGTTTCGGTCATACCGGTTCTTGATCAGTGGGTTAGTGAAGGGAGGAAAGTTGATAAATATGAGCTTCATAACATCGTTGTTTCGCTAAAGAAATATAAAAGATTCAACCATGCTCTTGAGGTTTAACTTTACACTTTTAGTACTAGTTTTCATTTTTAATTTCATAAGTAGGCTACATATTTTAAAATGTAACTTTTTTGCGATTTTAATATAATGTCACCAATTACGCGAACTCCTTTTTTTTTTGGCGATTTCCGCCTAGGCCTATAAATTGGACTGTTAGCCTAATATTAGTTATCCTTAGAATGGTGATTTGGCCTAAAAGTGACGTTTCACACTTCAGTTCCCGTAAGATGAGTTCGGCTAATTCAATGACATTTTATAAAAATAGCAAGAAAGTTACATTTTCTTAAGTATAGAGTAAACTTAAAAAATCGTCCACATGGTTTGTTGATTTTTAAGTAAACCGATTTTGGAGGTTGTAAACAGTTGAGTATGGTTTGTGCCGCCTTGAAACTGGTCGAATCGTTTCCTTTTTAGCATACCTGTTTGACGTGTTGCCAATAAGACATGACACTAATTAACCCTTTTCCCTCTAGCTCCTTTGGGTTAAACTTGATACATAAGTGGAACGGTGTATCTGTATTGTAGTGAAGCACAATTACATGTGTTTAAGTTACAATATATGCTAAATGTGCTCTAATTTCTTTCACAGATTTTAGAGTGGATGACTGATAAACGATACATACCCCCTGCAAAGGATGACATTTCGAACAAACTAGATTTAATCTATAAAGTTTATGGTTTAGAAAAAGCGGAGGAATTCTTCAATAATATTTCACAAATATTCAAAGGATATAATGTTGATGTCACCCTTCTTAACATCTACTGTGTCGAAAAATCAGTGGATAAAGCAGAGGCAATGATGCAGAATTTGCGGGAAACAGGGCGGATAAAGAATGCTTTGCCCTTCAATATGCTGTTGAATCTTTATTACCATTCTGGAAACTGGGGGAAAATTGATGAATTAACTAACGAAATGGAAAAAATGGGTATCTATGGAGACAAATATTCATTTACCCCTCGGTTAAGTGCTTATGCTGCTAATGGTAATCTCGAGGGGTTAAATAAGATCATGGAGATAATGGAAGCTGATCCTCGTGTTGGTATGGATTGTGACACGTATATTTTTGCGGTAAACGCGTTTTTGAAAGTAGGTTTGGTTGAAAAAGGTTTAGAATTACTGAAAAAGGTTGAAAAAATGGCTATGAAAACAAAGGGTAAGTACAAAACGCTCAATGCAGTGCTTAAAACATATGCCAAACTAGAAAAGAAAGATGACGTCTGTCGAATTTGGAAGATTTTAAAGAAGGAAAAGATATATAATACTGGTTATAGAAACATGATTAGCTCGTTATTGAAATTTGACGACCTTGAAGGAGCCGAGAAGATTTTTAAAGAATGGGAAACAAAAGGGTTGTCTTATGATTTCCGAATTCCAGATGATTTAATTGATGCTTACGTTAAAAGAGGTGATTTGAAGAAAGCGGAAGTTATTTTCAACAGTGGAATTGAGAAAGGTGGCCCTCCTACTTTTCGTACATGGTATTGTTTAATGGTCGGGTATATTGAGGATAACCAAGTCTCAAAAGGTGTTGAAGCTTTGAAGAATGCAACATCAGCTAGTCGGTTTTTGCCTGATGAAGAACCTGTTAAGGATAAATTAGTTATCCTTTTAGAATACTTGGAAAAACAGTGTAATGTGGAAGAATTAGATGGATTTATGAAGTCGTTGGAGGTGGATGGTATCATTTCGTCAATTGTATGTGAAAAATTGCTTGATTTCATGAAGAACGAGAGTTTGGAATCTTAAGGACCGCATCAAATAGAATCTGTTTATCGCTATATCTGATGTAATGACTTCTGCTTCCTAAGAACTGGTTTATTAAGCTCATTAGCTCCTAATCTTTTTCCATTTAACTCAAAAGATTATCTCACTCGTCTTAACCACTGATTTTCACACCAAATAAAGTCGTAACAAAGAAACTCTTCACATCTTTATCACAATATTTTGATTATTGTACAAAATGTTTTTTATATACAGTTTGTCTAAATTGAATTACCGATTTCAGTTTTCAAAATTAAATACAGCTTAACATGTGCCACAAGTTAACCAAACCAGTTTATATAAATATTAATAAGACTCATATAGTGAACATAATTATTATATTTATACCTTGCCTTAAAAGAGATTTTGACATCCCACCATATTGGAATTTTTATTTATTTATTTATTATTTTTTAATTATGAATAAAACTAATTTGGTTACTGTCAACTTGAATTGATTACCACAATAATTATAATAACAATAATTATAATAGAGATTTGTTTGGTTTTGAATAAACCAAACATGAAAACTGATTATCATAAGATGGGTATTTCTGTCTTTTTTTGGTTAAGCATAAATCCTAACCCTAACAAAATTTGTTAGGTTTGAGGTTTTTCTTTTATAATAAGAGTTATGGCGCTTTGGAACACTGTCGATCGCCATCTCTTGCAAGTAACCGTCGCTCACAAATGGATGTCACTCAAATGAACAATGACATAACATAACATCAATAAATATATAATGTCGTTTGTAACACGGAAACTATGAATTTCACAATCGACAAACTAAGCAGTCATTAACCCGAATACCAGTCCCGTATCGAACCGCTACCGTACCGTTACCGTACCGCTTGTTTTTGAAAGAAATTTTGGTACCGAAGACCGGTACCATGGTACATTTGTTCACCTAGTTCCTCGTCCCGTACCGAACTGGTTGGTACCAGCTTGTTTTTCTTAAAAAAAGTTTAATACCAAATACCGTACCGAATACAAACGATAAAGTGTCGGTTGGTACTGGTACCTTGGTACTTTTGCTCACCCCTAGTTACAACACTAGGAATTGAATCTTGCGTAAAAATAATTTATATAGGTCTCATGTCTATTTAATGTTAGGTATGTTTAATTTGAAACATGAACACTTGTTTGGAACACTAATAATGTCTAGAAGCTCGATCTTCGTTACCTTGTACACATGACTAGATTTTTAACATTTGGTGGGATCATATATATATAAGAACTTTTAAACATTCACACTTTTTGTTATGAACAAAAACTTTAGATTAATAAACCAACTCATATACAATCATACTACATATTTTTGTTTATCGATCATTATATAAAACGAATCCGAACCATCCAAGGGAGTGACCAGACCAATACATGTTTATTTGCCATAATGTGAGAACATGTATTATACATTTGGTAGTTAGGAATACTTTATTATCATCATGTTATATAATTGGGACACAATAAATTCTCATAATCTACCCCTAATTTAATTATATTTAATAATAGTAATAACAATAATAAAATTGGCAAAACTTCATTTATTATACAAACCATATATATAATTAATTATATATATATATAATATTTAATCTAAAATGTACACATGATGCTAATAAGCAAGCATACAAAACTGCACAAATAATCAGGTAAAAAGACTAAACTGCCCCTGGAGCTAAAAGAGCAGAAGGCATAGAAATAAACAGCAAAACAGAAACATGGTTAATCTGTCTAATGATCTATTAATCTGCATTTCTCGCCTTCTTAATCGAGGGTTATTACTTCCAGCTAGATGATATGAATTCGGAAATGTATACATTCTTTGTGAGTTCCCAAAAACCCGAGCATATATCGTCTCTCCATACAACTGTATATTCGAATTATAACCATCAGGGGTAGAATTGTAACTTTCATATGGTGTTTGATAAGAATCACGATACGCTAACTGCCGGGATTGATTTGGTCTGGATATAAGAGATGCATGTGGTCTAGGTGGAATAACTGTGTTCGTATTTGATGTTTTGTTGTCGACTTCATTGTCAGGTAATGTTTTTCCACGCCCGTAAAGTGGGACCACTGAGGTGTTAGATATTTGGGATTTGCAGACTGGACATAGCGGATTGTCACCTGAATCTGTCGGGAAAGATAACCATTTGTAGATACAAGGCCAACAATAGAGGTGACCACAAAGAGTGACCACAGGGTCTTTAGCGAAATCAAGGCAAATACTGCAGTCGAAACAGGGTAAAGACTTTTCGGGTTTCAATTCTGCAGTGAAATAGTTTTCGCATTCCATTGCCATTTTGATATTGTTTGTAACCTTGTTTACTCCTGTAAAAAAAAGGCTACAAATAGTAAGAAAACGAAATTGTTTAACACGTTTAAAGAAATCAAAATCAGTGTTCATAAAAATCATACTCGCGCATTAAAAAAATCTTGTAGATTGAAAGGTACATCAAACTAGAACAATAATTATGTGGATACCAGTCCAACTGTCAAAGTTATACATTGAATTACATCGTAACTTCTTTTTCGACTCCAACTACCACATCTAGTATAATAATCATACTATTAAGTACACTTATACTCTCGTTAGTTGAACTAATAATCAACCAGTCAACCACGGATCAAGTTTGATGGGTAAGATTACGCCTTATAAAGGTGTATAATTTGTACGAAAATGTTGTATCTGGACATTCCAATACCGGAAATTATATCTCATCAAACCACAAAAGAAAAGATCTCTTTTACCACCTAAACGTTATCTTTAGGTGATTGTGGGACGCCAAACGCCTATTTTTGTGGGGATGGTGGAATCCTTTTTCGATACAATAGTACATAAATATAACTAATAGGTGCAAATGCGGTTGGTGGCATGTCATAGAGCAAATTTTACGGTATGTATATTATGTAAATCATGATCTTTATACTTAAACTTAAATAGTAACGGAAACCAGTAAACTCGCTACAAACAACCAAATTCCCAAAAAAAAAACAGTGAGCTTAAAAGCTGATCAGTAACTATCGGCATAGGTATTCTCGATCCACAAACAACCAAATTCATAGCAATCAATATAAGCACTACTTTTTTAGCCTATTTTCGAGTTTTTGACCTTATTTGGTTCGGCAGACCCAATTTGTTTGGTCGATTTTCTGGCTAATGAGCTAATTTTCCAGTTTTAAGTCATAATAAGCCTAGCAGTATAGCGGTGTGTACATACTGAAGTTAAGTGTCCTAGTCTCATTCAATACAAATGCATATATTTAATGCGTGTTTTTATCTTTTAATAAATAATATAGAATAAAAATAAACGGAACCAAATAAGAACGTAAGTTAGCCATCTTAAATATGGCATATGGTCCGGGTAGCCTTAACATGTATCCTTCTCCGTTTATCAAATAAACACGTAAGCTTATTATAGCAAGGTAAAGATAAATTTAATGATTATAAAGTAATTAGCAAAAAGAATATATGATAAATAAAAGCTTTAAACTCCTAATATAATCTAAAACAAGGAAATAAATAAATAACCAATTTAAATTATTAAAATAAATAAGTATGAATATAAGGAGCTACCGGAATATATAAACAGTGTTGAAAGTTATCGGAGAATGATCGGAATATAGAGGTTTAACGGCGGCGCGTGGCGGGTTAGAGGAAGTAGAATATATTTGGGGTGAAAGTGGTTAGATTCCTGGGGGTTTTATAAGCACGCACAATCTTATTTGTTCACTATTGTATTTTGGAATGTACCTGTTTAATTGTCTACTACTAAAGATAGATATAAAAGTTTAAATATAAAATTTTATATCTTTTGTCGATAATAATTTTGGAATGAATGAAGTATTAAACTAAAAAAGTATTTAAAAAAAAATAAGGATTGGCTTTGACATAGGATCTTTAAACCAAATAAGGGTTATTCAAGCTTCTAAAGAAAAACGATAGTTTTAAACTCACTACGAGTCCTTATAAACTTTAAGTCTGTAATTTATAAAATAAATTTAAACACTTTTTAATTGTCAATTTTAGATGGAAAGAGTATACACAAAAACATAAGTTGCTATTAATATTAGGGATTTGCTAATCATTGCCCTGGGGCAACGATTAATTATGATAAAATGTATTAAATGAACTTATAATTTTAATGTTTATATTGAATATATTCTATAATTAATGATTTTATAATAAAAATTTATTAAAATTCTATATAAATACGAAAGGTATAAAATATATTCAATATAAACATAACATGGAAGATATTAAATTAACAATTCCCTATTTATATAAATATGAAAGATATAGAATGATAATTTATTAAAATTCTATATAAATATGAAAGTTATTAAATTAACAATTCCCTTAATAATGACACTTTAGAATAATAATTGGCTAACTTTAAAAACTTAAAGTCATTTCCGTGGTCCGACATATTTTTAGTCGAAATCGGTATACCGACTTACTTCTATGTTTAGACTTTAGTCTAATACTTTTAAGCTAGATTCTAGTCTTGAAATCGTATATGATAAGTTTAATATACGGTGTTATTATTCAAAATGAATACTTGAATTATATTCACCTAACATTATTCCAAAAAAAAATATATATTATTATAGGTGATATAATAATTGGTAGGTATTGAATGGCTTTGGAGGCTTTTTAAAAGTTAAAACTCTTATAATATAACAAGAAGCTTGGCATGTATTTTCAATGTGAACACTAGGAGTGTTTGTTTTACCTGAGTGTATATAAGAAAAAATTTTAAGCTTATTTTTTTTGGGTTATTAATTTATTTATATAATACTAGTTTATTTTTCGCGAATATGCGAAGATTGCTATCAAGAAAAATACAATATAATATATAAAAACCGAGACAAATTATGTCATTAACAATATATGATAACATTTTGATCCCCTCATACGCAGAGACGGAGCTAGCAAAATTTTCGAGTGAGTTCAGAATTAGAACTTAGTTATGTTTGTGTGCAAAATCAACGGATTTATATACTAAATAAGGTTAAAAATACATTAAAATTCTAAATTTTTTACAATACAACAAGTACGAATAAACCCGCTCGATACAATATAGTTCCGAGCGCTCATTTTTAACGTGGGATTTGTAGTTGTATTTTGAAAAGGAAGAAATACTAGAAGCTTCTTCCTTTAAATGCAAAAACAGAGATAGTCTATCATGTCATTTTAGCTTAGGCCTAAGTCACAATACATGTGGACCATTGTTATAGGTAAGCTAACTAATTAGAAACCACAAACACATTGTAGTCGTAAACTTTTTTCAAAGGTGTACTAAGTAGAAACCACAAAGTTGTTTTATATTAAACCACGTGACCGATTAGTCAAATTAGTAACAGATTTTGTGTCTGGCCATCTAGAACAACACATTTTCCTCAAATTTCGGTCAAAATAATGGACCAAAGAGATACATTACAATAACACATTCAGCCCGCGTGCACACGCTTAAAGTGGCGCCTGGCTCGACTCTGGTGCTCAGAAAGTGGTGGACGTCGATTTTGATCCTGCAAAATCACAGATATGATCAAGTTTACCTAGTTGTATCAAAAGTTCATTTTAACTACTCATGAGTGGGTTGATTTGGGTTGAAGAGGTTACAATAATTATTTATAAAAAGTCAAGTGTGACAAAAAATGTTGTGGGTCAACCCGACCCGTTTTGACATGTACTAAAATATTAAAAGTGGAATACATATTGACCATACCATCCCTAAACAGAAAGATAATGAAAATAAATATTGATAAAATGAGTGTTGGAGAAAGAACATACTACGATTTCTGTTTCGATACTGCAATTAGCACATCTTACTTTTGGTGCTCCATAGGGGTACATAAGCAGCACGTTACAACCTCCACATATGACTTGCCCTACCTCATGTTCTGCAAACCGACATCAATGTCAAGATTGAATAAAAAGAAGAAATGCAGACCCATATACTGTTTAAAAAATAAGGGGGAAGGAGGTTGATTTGTTATGTAGAAGTAGAAATGGAATAACGGACCTTCAAGGACGTAATTCTCTTCCAAACAACAAGCACATTCGACATATCGAGCACCTCTTGGATAGCTAAGCAAATGGCGACAAGAACCGCACACCATTTGTCCCATTTCTGCATCAAATCATTCAATTCATAAAAGGAGATTATATATTTATTCAACTTCATAAGCAATAGTCACTTCATTTCAAGAGCATTTATGCTATTCTTCTCTTCCTATTTAGTCTTGTCATAATTACCAACTTCTAACTCATTTAACTAATGATCATTAGAAAACTATTTGGGGACAAAATGGTTTCCAGTTTTTATTATTACATATAATATCTTAATATCTTGATAGCAGCTCGGGTTATAAAAGGTTTATTTAGTTCAAAGGAATCCGTGTGCACATATTATTAATCCCTTTCCGTTCCATAAGGATCCACTTTTGATATTCAAAATTCAAAGATTATACTTTTTTAATCAAAAATCACACGAATGTTATAGTTTAATGAAAAAATCATTTTCCTCCACAATCAAAACGTTTATTAAAAAATACTCGCTTGACACCCCCAAGAGTGAAGAAAAAGAAAAATCTAAAACATGTAGGAGCATAACACTAACCAGGATAATCTATTGCTGTTGGTGGTTTTGGCACCGATATTTGTCGTTTAGTTGGCGGAAGGGAGTGCTGCCTTGTAGGTGGTTGAAAGATTTCTTCCACAATTTTGGCATCTTTTTGAACTGCAATTAAAGATATTAACAGAAAGAAAATCAACGCTCTCCTTAGAAACTAACCTCAAATAAAGGTGCAAAGATAAATGAATAAAAGGGTCGTTTGATTTGTTTTTCCATAAAATTTCTTAATGGACGTTGTGGGGATCTATATGTTTTTTTTCTTTTTCTTTTATTAAAGTCTGATCGGATTAAAGAATACCTGATTTATTAAGCTGTAAAAGCCAGAATGCGAAAGGATAATATCTGAATATCGTTTTATTGATAATTATTTTATTTAAAAAAATATTCATAAAATTATATTACTATAACATCTATTTATAGTAACCGTTCAAAAGGTAATTTTTCTTAGACTGACCTGATGAACTGGTTGTTTGAAATGTCATTAGAAATTTGGGCGTGGGTTCGGGTTCGGGTTCAGGTTCAGGTTTGACTTCAAGTTCGGGCTGATATTTGGAATCCCATCCAGGTGGAGGTCCATCGTCTTCCGGGTCTTGTTCTTCCACCTTCATATCTAATTTCTCATATTATATTAAAACTTATCAAAAGTATGATTATTTGCATATTCTCATTCGAAAGAGAACAATAACTAGCAATAAAAAGTTCCAATCATTCGTTTAAATGAATCTCAATTACTACAATAATAAAATATAGAAAAAAAAACAAAGATTCACCTGATGGTGCTAGTTCTGGCGCTGGACTAGGATGTGCCTGTGAATGTTGTTGTGGGCCATCTTCATTCCGCGCATTTTGTTGTATATCCCCCGTCTTTATATCTGATATATTTTACATGGAATGTAACTTAAAAGTTAACCAAAATCAAACACAAAAGGCTGAGATTAATTGAATGGAAGATTTCTAATGACCTGATTGAGAAGTTGTTGGATGTGTTGTTTGTAAATTGGGTTCGAGCTCACATTTAGAATCCCATCCGGGTGGAGGTCCCTCATCTTCCGAGTCGTGTTCTTCAACTTTCATATCTGAATTTTTATAGGGTTATAACTATTTATATGTTCTCATTCAAAATCCAAACACATAACTAACAATAAAAAGGTTAAGATAATCCATTCAAATGAGTTTCAATTACTACAATAATAACAAAAAGATTCACCTGATTGTGGTTGAGGGCTATCTTCATTCCGGGAACCTTCTTGTACATCCTCCGTCTTTATATCTGTTAAACCTACTCGTTAGGACAGGTTTTCCGTTGCTTTACACAGGACTTCTTTCATTAAAATAAGAAGAATCCATTTTAATATCTAGAAAAAAATAATTAAAAAAATGTTTTCCGGCAATCTTAGACGTGCTAACTACAAATTAACAAAATTGTACTCGAGTATCTTTATAGATGAAAGCTATTTTAGACATAGTAGGTCTATGAGTCATGACAACCAGTTACGACATATCCTTATTCTTTACCAAACAACAGCTTTTATTGATGATTTTTCTTGTATTTTGTGGGTTTATTTACTTATATATATCGTAGTAAGACTTTTCCCAAATTGGCAACTTTTGTACATATGACCATTGGATTAGCTATTGAAATGAGATATATCAATACTTATAAGTTAACCATTTTTTTTAAAAACACCCAAAATAAAAACCAAGAGCTGAAATTAAATAATTAACAGAGGTATCTAAATGACCTGATGTAGGAGTAGTTGAACATGTCGTTTGTAGTTCGGGTTCGGTCTGAAATTTAGAATCCCATCCGGGTAGAGGTCCCTCATCTTCTGAGTCTTGTTGCTCCACTTTAGTATCCATTTTCTCACATTCTTGCAAATCATGAAATTTATTAGAGTTATAAGTTATAACCATTTATATAATTAGATATTCTAATTTGAAAGCTAAACGGTAACTAGCAAATCATAAATTATGGTCATTCTAAAAAATGGCAAAAAGACTCACCTGATGAAACTACTTCTTGCGCCTGTGATCGTGGTCGACCTTTATTCTGGGCTTCTTGCCGTACATCCTCCTTCTTTATATCTGCTATAAAGAGTTAAACTTTTAATCCAGAAGGAATCAAAGGTAATTTCTTAACTATTTTACACATGCTAAGTGCAAATTGGCTAATTTACACTCAAGTAGGTTTAAAAGGGGCTAATTTTAAAAACTATATTTGTTTCCATATTAGAATTTAAGATAGAACTCTTATAAAGAGCTTTACACGTAGATCGTATATCACACATGAATTATATTAAAATTTAAGAAGGCAAAATCACAAGGTTTATTACTTTAAATAAAACAAATTTAAGATAATAAAGCAAGTTATTAATATGCAGCTAAATGCCACATGCACGCGTAATTTACCTGACAAATATGTCGATTTATGGTCAGCTTGTTCTTTTAGCTGATGACTGTTATCCCATCCGGGAGGAGGTCCTTCATCTTCTGAGTCTTGTTCTTCCAATTTTAAATCTGAGTTGAAACAAACTCAGGTTGGAAGGGGTGATCTTAAAGTACGGGGCTGGGTCGATTTGAACACAAAACTGTTTTGTCCTTTTATAAAAGAAGTTATAAATAACTAATGTATTGACAGTAATAAGTAATAATATATATTTTTGGGGGACTTGCAACTTTGACCCATTCAGCTAGAAAAACTTTATTCGACACATTTGAGATAAAACACAGTCAAATAGACCCATTTATAACTAGGGGTGAAGCTGCCACCTCTAAATAGAACATTATGACCTGTTCTTTAAATGAATCTTAGTTACAATAACAAAAACAAATAGATTCACCTGATGTTTTTGGTTGTGCTTCATTCCGCACATCTTTTTGCACATCCTCGGTCTTTATATCTGATATGGTAACTTGTTAGGGCACATACTTTAGCACAGTTTACTCCTTCCATCACAATATAAAGAGCCCAATACACAACTATTTCAAACATTAACTGGGTGTTTGGATGTGTGTTTTGAGCGTGTTTATGTATTTTGGATATCAAGATTGGATATTCAGCTGTAATAAATCAGACTGCAAGTGACCGCTTAACTGGGTTTTCAATTTTTGAAGTTTTAATACATAAAATGACAAAAAGGGACATTCGTGTGAAAAAAAATAAGAAATAAATCATGTGAAATGGGAGTATAAATCTCTCAAATTAGGTAACAACAAGGGGTAATCGGATAATTTTATCTTACCTTTTGATAATCATTTTTGTTGCAACGAGTATGAAATTCGTTATCTCACCCTCTCAATTCATCAAAATATCACATTTTTAAAATAGGACTCTTTCAAAAGAGCCCTACATGTTCTTGAAAATGATATATGGATCACATCAGAATCCACTTTTATACTTGTTAAAAACCAGTTAATTGGCATAAATCACCTGAAGAAATTTCCGAGATGACTGCAGGTATTACCAGCTGTTCCATTTTTTCTTTTAGCTGATAATTGTTATCCCATCCCGGTGGAGGCCCTTCATCTTCCGATTCTTGTTCTTCCATGTTAAAAGTACATGTTAGTTCTTCTAGATTATAAAACTTACTAGGAAACATAAAAATACAGCAAACGCTCAAATTGGAACTTTAAACAAGAACTAGCAATCAAAATCAGTAAAGTTGGAAAAATTCTCGGTAAAGCTGGCTAGGTAACGGGTCGGTACGGGTTGATTCAGACTTTTTTTGTCCTTCCATAGAAATATTATAAACGACTAAAGCATTAATAACGTAAATCTTTCAAGAAATCTTTTTTAGATGTATGCATAAAAAATAAAGTATGGTCAGTTTCAACACATTTGACCCATATGACTCGTTTGAGATAAAACAGTACCAAAATAGACCATCTATAAGTAAATGGATCGAACTTTCTATATCTGATATATTTAGACACACATAATATTGTCAAGTCAAATTTCTAAAAACTAAGGGCGTTCGTGAATACGTGGTTTTTAATACAATGTGGACAAAAGGACCGCGTAATTCACCTGTAAGTGTAGACAGATGTTCTGTTTGTTGATAACTATTATCCCATCCAGGTGGAGGTCCATCGTCTTCGGAGTCTCCTTCTTCCATTTCTATATCAAAACATTCAATGATTTTAACCGTTCGAACAGTAATTAAAAAGCAACACACAAAATTATAGTATATAAAATTATTAAATAATAAAATTGGGGAAAAAGTAAACCAGTAGACGGAAGTGGTGGAGTAGGGGGTAACTGTGGAAACTCTAATAACGGCGGCGATTGATTCCGTTCCGGTGACAGCTCATCTTTAGATTCGTCTTCGGAATTATCATCGTTGTTTAATCGCTGCTTTGGTGGTTCTTCATCAAGCTCCATTTTTACTTTTTTTGGTGACGGTGGACCTCCGTCGTGTTCTTCCGTCATACACACACACCGCCGGTGAGATTTTTTGGAGGGAGTGAAGTTGTAAAATTCAAAGAGGTTTTCACAATCAATATAGGGGACTTTTATATATTTTTGAAAACTAACAAAAAAATAATCGTTTGGAGCGATTCTTTTGACTCAGATGTACATAGTTTAATCGACGGATCTCTAGCCGTTTCCGACCCTTTTCACGGTCAACCCAAGATAAGATAACAAAACTAAAAGTTTAGATATTTAACGATTGTTTCACTCAGATGTATACGGTCTAACCGAAGTATCCACGATTTATGGTTCATAAATTTGTTATGACTACATAATGACAATTTTATAGAATTGGTTACTACAACTAAATATAATCAAAATATTATGTCATTGATTATAGTTTGTTACTTACATGAATGAATGTATTTGAAGATAGCCTAGTAAGAAAAATGATAATTGCTAAAAAGCTCAAAATTCATATTGCATGATACTAATAGGAGTACTAAGTTTGGTGAGGTGGTTACATAACTAAAACAATTTATACTAGATTTCCCGATACACAAACAAAAATTCACTGTCTCATAATGAAGATCATAAGCAGTTTTTGTAATCATACACTTTTAGAAGCACATAGTAGACATAGAAAGCATTTATCAAGCTTCATTCTTCTCGCTGTCTTTTGCTTGTTTAACGTCTTTCATAAGCATTTTGGACGCAATAGTCATCGACATAAGCTCTTGGAACAGTAGTTTACATGCATATGGAATATGCACCTACATACATACAAACATACAGTACTGAGTTATATCCTTATAAGTAAATGTGTCAAAACTGTGACATGTAACATAAACATACCTGAACAATATATGTTTTGTTCTTGCAGCTTCTGCACTCGAAATAATTGTTTTTGAGATTAGCAATAGCGATCAAGCACCATGAGCAATCATACGGTCTTTTTCCATCTCTCCAAACCGTAGCCCACCGTCACGTGACCGTCCCTCAGTCGGCTGCCGAGGCAGGATCTGAACTGGACCACATCCATGTGAATAGATCTTGTCATCCACCATATGTTTCAATCGTTGGTAGTAAGTGGGCCCAAGGAATATCATTGTTGGAAGTCCTCTCCGTGTATGACCGCTGTACATTCTCCTAAATTATTTGAATGTCATATCGTTCATCATTATTATCGTTTTACAAACGCACCAAACATATACCACATAATCACTTTCAAACCGCCATCTCAAACAATCCGATTATTATCGTTGTACAAACGCAACAATCATATATCACACACTATCTCTCAAAACACCATCTCAAACAATCCGATAATACATAATAAGTACGAAAACGCAATCCGAACACATTTTTAAACTCCATCAGGTCGAACCAAAACAACATTCATAACCCTAGATCCGAAAACATCAATATTCCGCAACAATTTTCAATCAAATTTATCATAATCAATTTACGATTTATCATTATTATTTAATTTTAATTTAATTTAGGGTTTTAGTTCATCATCTTCTTCAATAATCCGAAACCAACCTCAACAAGACCATTCGCATTGCCGTTGGGTTCGGATCGGACCTCGATATCAGGAGATATATTTATCAACGATTACTTGCAGATTTTGAACAAATTCATCGAATGAATCGGGTTGTTGACGAACAAGGCCTTTTTAAGAACTCATTATTGTCCATCCATCTTCTTGGGTTAATTCTTCGTCTAAATCCATACCTAACTAGTCCTTTGTAAAAGCCCTAATTCAATTTTGGAATCGGATTGCAAGATCGAAAGTTTCGATTTTTAGGGTTTGAAGCATAATGAATGCGGGTTTTGAGAGAGAGAAAATCGAGAGGGAAACAAATGAGTTGAATAAGTGGGTGTTTTGGCGGTTTGAAAGTGGTTATGGACACTTGTTTTTGTTAGTCCAACGAAAAGCGAACCGAAATATTTTAGAGAGAAAGCGAATATGTTTGGTGAAAATCGTTAAGTTGGCACTTGCAAGCAAAAGCTCGAGACGCATGACTCTTATCACTAGGCCTGGCAATCTTGACTCAAACCCTTTAATTTGGGTTTGTTTAGACACTTAAATTTGTTTTATGGATCAAATTGGATAAGGTAAGTTGCTTTTACGGGTCCATATAGATCAAAGGTAAAGAATACTAGAATTAGAATGGGTTGAAATGGGTGAAACCATGGGAAAAAAATGGACGGAGAAAAATAAAATAAGACGGTATTATAAGCGACAAATGTGATGATTGTGTCTGCTGACTACTAGCTGACATTCACTCAATCTCGTTATTACTTTTTAATTTAATATCTTTTACTTATAATATCTTTTATTTTTATTGATAATATCATATTCATATATCCTTTTAAGAGCTAATTGTCACGGACTTATCTCGATAAGGGTCTTCCGTACGACACTTAGTCTCTACTAAGTCAGCCTTGCTCGAACACTCAATGATCCAAGCAACTAAGAAAGAAAGGAACACAAGTGAAATGAGGTAATACTTTGTATTGCTAGAGAGAACTTTAAAAGAGAAGATTACAAGTGAATTATGAGATGCTTTGGCCAAATGAGGCCTCCCCTATTTATACTACTCATCTAGGGTATGTACAAGTTCTACACTCTTTTATGGGAGGAATATTCTAGGGCTTCTAAGAGCTTATAGGACTTATAAGAGCTTCCAACATCTTCCAAGAGCTTCCAAGACCTCTTGCACCATCCATAGAATTCCACTAAGTCTTCTAGTCAAGTGTAGAACAATCCAAACTCCCGGATAACCCCGTAAAATCGGGCAGGGCGTGACATAATGGTCCAATATTATTTTTAATTAGTCATAAAAATTGCAATAAATATAGTTTACAACTTAATAACTTATAAACAATTTATGTAATATCAGTATAATATTTTGTTGTTACAAGTTACATAACTATACTTTTAAGATCCATCTAATCTTTTAGTTATTAAAAAACAAAAGGAAAAAATTGAAAAAAAATAATAAACAGGTCAACCAAACCCGCATAAACCGTTTCGACCCAACTCAATTTGACCCAATTTGGAAATGTCCCGTTTTGACCCACACTCATTTTGACCCGCGACCCAATCCGACCCAACCGTCCATTTTACCACCTCTACTTATCACCTATATTATTCTATTTATAGAATTTATAACCGGTTCTCTTAAATAATAATTAAAGATATGTGGTAATTAAAATACTTTGGTCTTTAAATTAAAGTTCTATTCAATATTCAAGTCCAAAATTCTTTTAAATTTTCGCTTCGGTTGATGATCTTTTCCTTCGTCTCATGAACTTTTGCCTCTTAATCTGATGAACTTTTGCTTCATCTGAATATTTACTTTAGTAGCCAAAGTAACTTTGTTGTCACAATACTTTGTTTCTTTCGAAGTAGTTTTACTTCAACGGATGAAATTACTTCAGCCGGAGTAAACACTTCGTATTTTGTTGTTAAAAAACCCCGAATAAGATGTTTCTTATGAAGTCGAACTATTCAAATATTAAAAACCCGATTAAAAACCAATACAAACCGAACTAAATAGTTTCTAACCTTTTAAAAACCGATACGAACTAAAACAATATAAAACCAACCCGATTAATTTCTAACTTTTTAAAAACCAAAAAATCCGATTTCTCAAGCCAAACGCACACATAGTAATCGGTTTCAACTAAATAAAACCTAAAAAACCGAAGAGTAAACACACTCACTTTCCCCTTCCACAACCTCGTTGCTGTCTTTCTCTCCCTTCCACGTCATTCGCCGGCCGGCCGTCGCCGGAACCGGCCCACAATTTCACTCAGGTGTGTGTTCACCTTAATCAATTCAAATCAAATTTATGTGATTAATGTGTTGAATTATGAATCGTTTTGAGACGGTAAATATCCTAATAACAAATGACCCCAATGAGAATCGAACCTTAGACCCCTCACATATTTAGGGACATAGGTTGACTTATTTTATGTGTTAATAGAAATATTTGTTTGTGTTTATGAGTTTGTGGTATTAACCTATGATATGTTATTTACCTAAGAAGTAAAAGTTGACCGGAAACGAACCCGAGTCTTATTTAGGAGAATCTCAACTGTTCACCACTCGGCCATATACTATATAAAAAATATTATCTGGTTTACTTATTAGGATTACCTTCCAACTTTATATATAACAATGTTATTTTTTTTTACTTGAACCACTTTAGTTGTTGTTTTTATCGTGTTGTGTGCTTTCTTTTGGGTATATTAAACCGTTTTAGTGTAAATGCAGGTTAATAATGGGCGTGATCGATGCTTGTATGATCAAAACGAACGTTGACTTTTGCTTTTCGCCATCAGTGAATAAAACTTTTGGTTGTGGTTTTTTAAGAAATCAGAGCAAGTTCAACTGTATGGCGTCTTCTTCTGTAGATGTCAAACAGAAAGTGACAGGGGATTCGTTTATCAGACCCCATCTTAGAGAACTGTCTCCGTATCAGCCCATTTTGCCATTCGAGGTAATCTTTTTACAATTTTATTCCTTTGTTATTGTTACATACTTGAGCATAAAATAAATAAAAAATCCTGATTTATTGTGTGGCGAATGGAGAAGTATTCTCATAGCACGATTTAGACGAGTTTAGAACTTTTGTCTATAGGTTCTGTCAACTCGTCTTGGTAGGAAGCCTGAAGAGATTGTAAAATTAGATGCAAATGAAAACCCATATGGCCCACCTCCAGAGGTTTTCGAGGCATTGGGATCAATGAAATTTCCATACATATATCCTGACCCTGAAAGTCGCACATTGCGTGCCGCCCTTGCTGTGGATTCTGGCGTTGAAGCTGAGCATATTCTTGTAGGCTGTGGGGCTGATGAGCTAATCGATCTTATTATGCGGTTAGTCAGACATACTCGTTCTTGTGCCTAATTTCCGATTAATCTTCTTATTTCTATGAACATATGATTTTCTTTATGTCACAGGTGTGTGTTAGATCCAGGTGACAGTATCGTTGATTGTCCGCCGACCTTTACGATGTATGAATTTGACGCAGCTGTTAATTGTGCACGTGTTATTAAGGGTAGGGAACTTTACTTTAATAATGATTTAATTGTGTTTTTGTACAGAATTAACGAGTGGTTATCTGATTTATTGATTGAGCAGTAGCTCGGAAAAAGGATTTTAGCCTGGATGTTGAAAAGATTACTCAAGTCATTGAGCACGAGAAACCGAAGATTATTTTTCTTACTTCTCCCAACAATCCTGATGGGAGGTAATTAATCAATAAAATTGGACATTTTTATAAACAAATGGGTCAAAAATAATCATTTTTTAACGCGTCTTGATGTAATATTGTGATGACAGTGTGATCAATGATGATGATTTATTGAAAATACTAGATCTGCCGATACTTGTTGTACTGGATGAAGCATACATTGAATTTTCAGGGCTTGATTCTAAAATGGGATGGGTGAAGACGCATGATAATCTTATCGTTCTCCGCACATTTAGTAAACGAGCAGGTAAATTTGTTCCTATTACCATGTGTGATGGAAAGTTAGAATCTCTAGAGAGGTTAAATATGGATCGTTAATCATAAACAAACGATAATAGTTTTTTGCAAAAACAAAAATAAGAATCAAAAGATAAAATCTTTTTATTTAAGTTAAAACTTAAAAGTGTTTTAATGTTGTAACAGGGTTAGCTGGACTACGAGTGGGGTATGGTGCATTTCCCTTAAGTATTATCGAGTTCCTTTGGAGGGCAAAACAGCCATATAATGTCTCTGTTGCTGCTGAAGTTTCTGCTTGTGCCGCATTGCAGAATCCCACATATTTGGAGGTAAGTCGGTTAGTTTGTCAATTACGATAAAAATTAAAGTATTTTAATGGTAATCAGTTATTTCTCATTATTACAGAATGTTAAAGTTGCGTTGGTTGGAGAAAGAGAGAGGCTATATAAGCTTTTGCAGCAAGTGCCGTTTCTAAATCCATACCCGAGCCATTCAAATTTTATTCTTTGCGAGGTTACTAAAGGAAGAGATCCTAAGAAGCTAAAGGTACAAATAAATACATTTTGTCTATTTGTAGTTGTATATATATAAAATAACGATGATTTGGATAATTTACAGGAGGACCTTGCGAAAATGGGTGTGATGATACGTCACTACAGCAACAAAGAACTTAGTGGATATGTTCGTGTTTCTGTTGGTAAACCAGAACAAACTGACATTTTAATGGATTGCATTGCTCGTCTATCTTGATAGTTAAGGGACATGTGTTGTTAGAAACACATTTTGTTCGTCATTTTTATGCATCTTCATAGCGTGAATTGCTTAAACAGTCCCAAAGAATTTGTTGCAATGATGCAATTGTGTTTTTGTTTTGCATTCAGATAATCTTTCTCGGATTATATTCATCTTTTTCATATGTAATCTAGTGCCACCTGCAATAACGTAAAGATAAGAGTGTGCTTAGACGCTTAGTTACAAAATAATATCTGTATTTTATCCATTTGGTTGATATTAAGATGATGTCTGGCTCATGAGTCTTGATTCTCTCATCCACCGGTAGCTTTCTTCCACACATTCTCCCTTTGCCACCATTTTCATCTACTTTGCAACTTCGGTTTCTTAAAAAAAACAGTGATATTTTACATGACAAATTGTCGCAAGTATCAAAATTTAGATGATTATCCCGGCTTTATATCAACAATGAGGATATAAAACCGTGAGTCGTGATAAGGAGTATGTCAAACTAAATCGATCTATTCTCATATGTCAAAACATCCTAACAAAAAAAATAGGAAAATACTCCGTTTTCTTACACATTTCTATTTAAAAACAAAAGTAACTTACTCAAACGATAATATTGATCTCTAGTAAATATGAATGACATAGAAAGGCAAATTAAAGTGTATATATTAATTAATATAAACAATATTTTCTCATTCTTGGTTATTTAAGTTTTTTCATAACCTACTTTGCATAGTTTACTGTTTTGTGATTATAATAATTTATCATCAAAACTATCACAAGTTTGTGATCCATACAAAGTTCTAGAGAGGTTTTGTAAAAAGGAAAATCTTAAGCCCTAAAAAAGCCGTAACGCCTCTACCAAACATCCTCTTATAAGTTTAAATCCGATATTTTAATCAATCTATCGTTGAGTTTCTCAAATTTTTTGTATTAGGATTAGTCATTTATATTTCTCGATAGTGAATCCTTTATATTTTGGATTTCTAGCTCATTTTAATAGTTCTACTTCCAATTATTTTCTTTTCTTCTGTTTTCGTATTGTATTTTTATAATAAAAGTTTGTGATATTTTTATAATTCGAGTGTGTGAGTTGTTATAATTGATTTGTACCTATTAATAGTTCAAACGTATAGTTTCAGTTTCAAACCAAGAATAAATCGAATATTTTTATTTATATAAAATATCAAAAATCTAACCATCAGTTCTTTCGATTAATCAACATTTCAAAATCTATCAACTTCTTTTCCATGAATGCGTTTTTGACCACCTCCAACTATCTAAAATTTCTATAAGAAAGAGTTTTCATTAGCCGTCCTTAGGTTCAAATCCTGATTCCGACGCAACTATGTATTACATAAGCTTCTCAAACCCTAGACAAATTCAAAATCCAACCCAACAAAAAACGGGTCAAGTACTACTCGTACATAAAGTCATAAAACCATAAACTATAAACGGTCAGGATCCGACCCGACGCGAACAAAATCCTCCATTAAAAGCCTTCCATAGCTCCACAATTTCAATTTTTCAGCTGATACCCAGAACGGATCTTCACATAATCTTCAAGAATCCACCAAAACCCCCAAATTAAAAAAATACCCACATCCCAATTTAATCAAATTCCCTTTTTTTCTAACCCTAATTTCACATGATAGTAATTCAAATTAAATCAGTAAAAAATGATCGTTAGAACTTACGGTCGCCGGAGTAATAACACCCGGGGTAACAGTAACAGTAACAGCAACAGTTTAAATTACGAAGATTCTGACGATATTTTCAACGATTCATTATCTCAAGAAAGCCCCCATAATAATCAAGATTTACAAAACGGCGATATTTTCAATTTCTCGTTTGCATCTCAAGAATCTGTTAAAAACCCATCATCATGTTGGGATTTTGATTCTGACCCATATAGTTTTGATTCATCTGAGGATTCGAGGAATTTGACTGTTTTGCCCCCGAGATCGAAAAAATTAAAGGTTGAGAAGAAGGGTAATAAAGGAAAGAAAAAAGATAAAGAAGAGGAGAAGAAGATGGTGGTGTTTACCGAAACGACGACGTTAATGGAGACACAAGAGTATGGGGAAATGATGGAGCATGTTGATGAGGTGGATTTTGCTTTGGATGGGTTGAGACGAGGACAACCCGTTCGAATTCGACGGGCTAGTTTGTTGTCGTTGTTGATGGTTTCAGGGACTTTACAACAAAGAAGACTGTTGAGAACTCATGGGTAAGTAATTGTTTTCGGATACTTATCAAGAAACCCTTTTAGAAAGTGTGATATAGGTGTGTTCAATTTTTACATTATAGGCAAAATCTTAGGTACTAGTAGGTAGTGAGGCCCGGAATTTAACTTAGGGGGTGTTTCGGATTGTGTTTAGAAGTAGATAAGTAGGTTTGAGTGTTTGGATGGACCAATGTGATTGTGATAATCTTTTTTCGAGACGCAATTCCAAATACCATATTTGACCTATTTTTTATAATTGTGAGTAGAGTAATCTTGATATTAGTTCGTATTATGTGGCATTATGGCAATTGATAGGTTTTAATTAAAGACGGGTATTACATAGTTGCGTTTACAGAATATTGGGTGTATGTATGCTATATCGATATTTTTTTTTGGTCTAGCTTAAAATTGGTTTGTTTTGTTGTAGTGCCGTAGTTAATATTTAGTAACCTTATTTACAGGATGGCGAAGACAATTATTGATGCGTTATTAGGGCTTAATCTTGATGACACATCCAGCAACCTTGCTGCGGCGACATTGTTTTTCGTCTTGACGAGTGATGTAAGCTACTTATAATGCTTATTTTTAATCATGTGACTGTTTTATATATTTAGTGCATAAATTACAAAATAGTTTCTTCCTCTATTATAGTTTTATATCAAAAATTTGTTCATACATTGCACCCCCACATCCCTTAATCCGAGTGTATTTTAAAATCGTCCCTCAATAGCAGGCTTCTTTTATTGTGTGAGTTATGGACCGGCATGATCACATGATTTACCAAAATTAGTCATGGTTATATAATCTTGATCTCATTTCAGGGCCAAGATGATTACCTTTTGGATTCACCTAATGCCATCCGCTTCTTGTTAAAACTATTGAAACCGGTCACTAAACAAGCTACTAAGAGTAAATTGTCAACCCTTGGTAGCAAACTTGTAGCTCTAAGCAAGGATACTTCAATCTTCAATGACGGAAAGGGAGATGAATCCTCGGCGGCTGCTATTTTGCGAAAAGTTGAGGAAGTTCTCATTAGTTGCAAAGAACTGAAGCCACGAGTCGGAAGTGATAGTGAGACGAAAAGGCCAGAGCTGAATCCAAAATGGGTTGCTTTATTAACGATGGAGAAAGCTTGCTTGTCAACTGTTTCTCTTGAAGGTACTTGCAATATTCGATTGTCAAAACGGGTCGGGTCGGGTTAACCCTAAACATCCTCTATTCCAAAGTTTGAATACTGTATAATTCGTATTTTTTCAGAGTCAACTGGGACTGTTAGAAAGATGGGGGGAAACTTCAAGGAAAAACTAAGAGAGCATGGAGGACTTGATGCTGTTATTGAGATCATAAGGGAATGTCATGGCGTAATGGAGGTAATTAGTTTATCATGTGATATCTTGAGGGTATTTTCGACATTTGTCAAACAGTCGGAAATTTTTCTTAACCTGTTTGAAGTGATATTTAATTTCATATGTGATATCCAGTCAAAATTGTGATATTTCCATTTTCTTATAAAATTACCAAATTGCCTATTGGGCACAAGGTTTCCTTCATGATTGAAGGGCATTTTGGACATTTTCATTAAAACTATGTATCCGATCTGGTGTTGCATTTTTCTCGTGACTGAGAGAAGACTAATTTTGTATGATTCTTATAAATATATGCAGGGATGGCTAGAGCGATATTCATCTCCAACCTCTGAATCACAAAATATTGTTAACCTAGAAAGCCTGATGCTTCTGTTGAAGTGTTTGAAAATCATGGAAAATGCTACATTTCTTAGTAATGATAACCAGGTAATTTTTTATAACTCTGTTTCTTTTACCACAAGTCTGTTTTTTAACATAAATATAAGAAACGTTACTTTCACATTTCAGAGCCATTTACTTGGAATAGAAGATGAATTGGGTCATCGGAATATTTCCAAGTCTTTTGCGAAACTTATCCTTAACGTCATAAAGATCCTCTCAGGTATCTATTCTTCTTTATACCGAATACAAATCTTGTGCTTAATGTTACAATTATATTTTCCTGAACTTTGATTTTTGAAGGTGTTTCTCTACTCAAAACCTCTTCATTCAGTTCCGACATTAAGAACGGAAAAAATATGTCCAATGGGACCGTTGATACGTCTGATCTTCCGGATCTTCCAGATCTTCCGTTACTAGCTGTTGACAGCAACGAGATCATATATATCAGTTCCTCGATAGAGAATTGCAGTATGTCTCAGAAAAGCCTAAATTCGAGTTCTTTAAAAGCTGATCCTATTTCTGGTTTCAATAATCATTTGTTAAAGTCAAAACCAAAATCTTCGACTTCTAGATCAGGCAGTGGAATTTCAAGTGGTTCATTGCTAAAGTTAGGTAAAAAACCTGAAACCAGTCAACGAACAAAGTCAACCACGTTTGACTTCGAGGATAGTGAAGACCCTTTTGGCAGTGAGGACCCGTTTGCGTTTGATGAAGACGAAGAAAAACCGTCTAAGTGGGACGTATTATCCGGGAAGAAAAACCTATCTCAAAGTCAAAAAAGCAGTTCAGCAGTTGAAGAAGAAGATGAATTCGGGAGCAAAGATTTAATGGTTTTTAGCCAACAAGAATCTAGCAATGTGGAACGCCATGATTCTCCTCAAGCTTCTTGTTCCCGTGTCGAAGATGATGAAAATTTCAATCTTTTGGCTGATTGCCTTCTTTCATGTGTGAAGGTAAGCATTCAATTTTCTTTTCTTTTCGGTGAAGGTAGATTTCTGATAGGAAGTCTTGTAATTCCAGGTCTTGATGAACTTAACAAACGATAACTCTGTGGGGTGTAAACAAATTGCTGTCTGTGGCGGATTGGAGACGTTGTGTGGTTTGATAGCCGGACATTATCCATCGTTTAGTTCATATTTGCCCACGTTTAGTGATCAAAGAGACAAATCGGCTCTTGTAGAGGTTGATAATAAACGCCTTAATGATCAAGAATTGGATTTTCTCGTTGCTATTCTTGGATTGCTTGTCAATTTAGTCGAGAAAGATGGTCATAACAGGTTCTTTTTTTGTTAAGTAAATTGATTTTGTTCTTAAATTGGATTTTAAATTTTGATTTAAATATGAAATTAATTGATTTTATTTGCAGATCACGACTTGCAGCTGCGAGTATATCGATACCTAGCTCAGGTGGTTTAGAATATGAAAATACGGATGTAATTCCTCTGCTTTGTTCCATTTTTTTGGCGAATCAAGGGGCTGGTGAGGCAGCTGAAGAAGGACGGCATACGTCTTGGGTGAGTGCACCTTGTACATCTCCGTGTGTGTATAAGAACTGCTGCGTTTGATTTGATAGAACTTGTTGACCTTTAGCTAAATGACCAAAATATCCTTGATATAATATTCTGACTTTTAAGCCAAATGGCCAAGATACCATGTGGACCAAGTTGTTGACCATATTTTGTTGTTTGTGCAGAACGTCGAGGATCCTGTTTTGGAGGTAGAGAAAGAAGCAGAGAAAACTATCGTGGAAGCATACTCGGCCCTTCTTCTAGCGTTTCTCTCTACGGAAAGGTTGGTTGATTTTTTTAATTTCACAATATCAATGGCTTTTTTTTCCCGTTTTTTTAATTTTATATTCTTGACAGTAAAAGCATACGTAATGCTGTTGCCGAATGTCTCCCAAAACGCAAACTGTCTGTCCTTGTACCTGTCTTGGAAAGATTTGTGGTATGTCATTTTTGCCCTTATTACAAATTCAAAATCCAGAAATGTTATATTTTATTGACGAAAATAACCTTTTGGTAGGAATTTCACATGTCTTTAAACATGATATCGGAGGAAACTCATTCAATGGTGCTTGAGGTAATTGAGTCGTGTAGGATGCTATGAAATTCAAGAAGTATTTGAACTATGTTGTACAGCTTCAACCTTCTTCCTCTTTAAAGAGGAATCAGAATAGGATCGTGTTATAGTCGTATTAACCACATTGAGTACCATTACATATTTTCTTCTATCTTATTTTATATCTTTTTTTGGTCTAATATTCATTTTACGTGTGTTTCTATTTTTCCATAAGCCGTGTTTTCACCATCTTGGTGGTGTATGTGATCTTTGTATACATTGGTATCCTTGTACCACTCGACTTTAAGAATAGTTTCTCTTAGTGTTTTATGTACTGTAGATTTTTTTGTTAATCAGATGTTTATGTACTTCTGTAGTAATATCGTTTCAAGGGTAAGCAGAACATGAGTATTTACCTTACAAACATGATAGTTTTTATTATCAATCATATATATTCAAACGAGTGATTACAATCAGCTATGTTTGTGGAGGAATGTGAGAATTAGCTGGTTTATCTTGTTCGGAAACTGTTCTTGAACGAAATGGCTTCCTTCGGGCACATACTCTATCTCTAAATCTGATGCAAACTGTTTAACCATACCACTCTTCATGAAATCTTCCACTCCCGGAAACTTTAAGAAATAATCCCTGTCACCAATTATTAATAACATTGGATTCTTGATTTCGGGATCTGCTATGTTGTATTCTTCATCACTTGATCTGTAATAACCCAATTTACAGGAAACCGAGTTGGATATTTTCTTTTTCTTCTAGAGATGGTAATTCTGATCAGTTTACTTATACCTAGCCACGAAGGTACAGGGGTAGACGGGTCAACTATATCCATAATCTCCTGGTTTTCATTTGCAATTGGAATTTCGCTTGATGAAAACAAGACGTATATGTTTCTCACGACTGTTTTTGTATCAAGGCGGCAAAAATCAGCTTCAGCTCTTCCGGGTCTAGCACAAGAAAAATAAATATTCCTCAACACTAGTGAAGAAATGTAAAAGAACACCCGATAGTTAGAAAAAAACACTTGTGTCCAATATTAGATATAAAACGAGATAAACGTTATAAAAACGCAACGTATTTACAAATGTAGTATTGTAATGTACAATGTACCTTATCAATACATCGTCAAAGAGGTCGTCTCAGGAGACGGTTCCAAGAGCCCGTAGCCTCGAAAATCGGGTGCGATTGCTCTGTAACCGGCATTGGCGACCTCGATCATCTGGTGGCGCCAACTATACCATATATCCGGGAAACCGTGGAGGAATAGCACCACTTGTGATGACTCACTTCCGATTTCGGCTAAGTGAAGCTTCACTCCGTTGACATTAACTAACTTATGCACTATTTCTTCCATTAATTGGTCAAGTTATCAATGAGGGACTTTAACAAGAAAAAGTCAACATTTGTTAGTTTGGTAGGTTGGTTTATATGAGTAAATGATTTTGATTTTATGTAGTTACTCATTTTTAAACAATAATTATTATTAAAAACTATTCGGTAAGAATCAAACCTTAGACCTTTAATCTCTAATGAGAATCTATTTATTTTCAAAATGATAATAATCCAACCCTCGAGAACCACTAGATCTTCCTGTTAGATATGTTTGACATAAGTTGTTTTAGTTGAATCGAAGTTGAAGCCCATCTATCCATATCTACCCAAATGAAACTTTTTATTTCAACGGAACTTATTTTTTTGAAAACAAAAAACTCAAACTTCTAAAAGCTTTGAAAACTATGTGTCAAACATACCCGTTGTAATATGTTTTGTAACCTCTACAACCGCGTGAACATATTTTTAGACAAGACCGCGAATTATGGTATGTTTGATGCAGAATTTTTCAGAGTTTTTAAGAGTTAGAACATTTTGTTTTCAAAAAATCAAGATCCTTACAAATAAATGCTTCGTTTGGATGGCGGAGGTTTCTATTTTTTCTTGAAAAAAAGTTCCAATTTTTTTTTAATGAAAAACTTTAATTCACTTGTAAATAAATTTAAGCTCCAACTTCAACTAGTATTTAGAGCTCCAACTTCATATACGTCACAATATTTGTAGTAAAACTTACCATAATTATACATTTTGGCCATTTTTTTTAGCAGAGCAAACTTGAAGACTCTTTAAAATTCTACACAACATGAGAGTGTATTACTTTTTGTAAATTTGATAAGAGTTGTATGTCTTATTGATATGTGTTTGACTACATAAAACAACATTAGATAGAAGTTAGTTGACAAAATACTTTTAGTTAGTAATTTCATTTTACTTATTATTTGTAATTTTTAATTAAACATGTTTCGTCTTTAAAGTATTCAGATTATTTATTTATTACTGTTATTATTATATTTTGCTTTTGAGAATGAACATGAATTGAAAAAGAAAATTGTTAAATTAATTATTTTTAGTTATTCTTAGATATCGTTCTGTTATCAAGAAAAGTTATTGTCACATGGTCGATATCGTTCTGCTAGTCAAACCGAACTTTAAAACATGACGATGGAAGCTCTCAAAATATAAAAAAGTATGTATGACTAATTTGTTTCTCATAAACTATTTTGCAACTAAAATAAATATAACTCAAAAGATTACCATATACGAATCTTGGGTAACAACTAACAAGCGATTGACTAAGAGCTAAAACCTCAAAACTAGTTCGTTCAAAGTTAAAATCAAACCTAGTAGAATCAACCAAAATCGATGGGGTGGTACAAGTTAGATATAATGGTTCACTACGCTAAGGGATTAAAGGACGTAACATTATTCGGTACTATGGACCCTTATGTAAAGGTCCATGTTGTTAAAGACGACACGAAACAAGAGATGATATAATGTGCAAAAAGAACCAATATTGCGAAAAAGGGTGATTCTTCTCCTAGTTGGAATTATCCTATGGAATTCCACCTTGGTTCAAGTCCCAGAAACAGCACTCTCTTTTGCAAGATAAGACATCATAGGATGTTGTTTGACACCAAGATAGGACGCGCCCAACTTCCTTTGAGACAATCTCCGTGTTAATGGTATTTGTGTATGTCACCCTTTAAAGATATCGTCATCTGGAAAAGTGATGGGGGAAATTTTTCTTTCATATAGGCTAGCACCAACCTCAAGAGCCCAGCAACTTGTATAGATGAAACGAGTTAGTCATCATCTTCTAAGGCGATCAAGAAGAAAATGAAGGGTGGTGTAGTTGAAGTGCGAAAGAAGAAAATGTCGAAGGGGAAGATTGAACACGTTGAAGCGCTTACTATTAGAGTTAAAAGTGAGGAAACGAAAGGGGAATGTGGTTGACGAGAATGATGCTGATGTTAAGTTCAAATCAAGTGATAAAAAGGCGAAGTAAAAGGATGAAATTAAAGAATTCCTTGAAAAGGAAAAGAAGAAAGGAAGGTCAACATTAAGAGTTTACGTTTTTGTTTTGATTTCATGACTTCCGATTAATAACATTATTTCATATAAAATTTTGTTGAAGGATTCGATTCAAACATTTCTGTTATGTTAAGTTTTGGTTTATTTATGTTTTTATAATGTTTTTAAGTTTCTAGCTAAGATTGAATGAAACCATACTTTGGGGAAATATTTGGAATTCGATTAGTCCTATCTCGCCGAGCTCTGTTGCTGGTTTGCATCTATTTGTGTCCTTTTAATGATATGTCCGCATATTGGTTTATCTAAGTCAAAATCGTAGCTTTGTTTCCATTGGGGCTACGTTTGGGTTGCAAACGAATCAAACTTGTATCGATATATATACTCAAGCTCGAGTTTTTATCAGGTTCGAGTGTTACAAACGAACTCAAATTGTACAACCCATTTAGTAACTAATCTCATACAACTCCCGAGCAAAAGATATTTTGGTATATAAATGATTTTTGCTAAACATAGCCTTCGGAATGTTTAAAATGTTCAGACACACATAATTGTATACATTAATAAAAACCTCCTATACATTTAAGAATAACCTCTTTTATGTACAACATTATTATACGTGTATGAGTTTCTTATTTATAGCCTCGAGTAACCTCTACAAATAAAACCGTGAGTCAGATTACGACTTGCGGTTATGGGTCAAATGACCAAATCATTATGTTGGTATATGGTTGTTACACATTTTGGTATTTTTTTAACAACAAACTCACATATCGACAAAGTGTATTACCTGCAATTTTGATAGCATTCATGGTTTATGCTAAACTTTCCTGTTAATACATATAATCTCTATTAATAGTCTAATAGGATCTCTAAAAAATATATGTATATGATTTGATTTTTTATAATGTGATTTCATAGTTTTGATTGAAAATGAATATATGTTCGGGAAATAAATCATATGTAATATTTGGAATTAGATTATTATCCCGTGATAACACGGAAAAGGAAAAAAATGAAATTGTATAATTATATAGATTATAAGTTAATATAAGAAGACAATGTTACAAGTATAAACATATATACCTTTACGTTTATACATATGTTGTTTATAGTTATAATAACATATACCCGTTTATATTTATACACATGTTTTAATATTTTGTATTAGGAGATTTTAGAATAATAATAAGGTAAGTCATAGTCCAAATTAAGCAATTTTATAAGTAAATTAGAATAAGTTTTTTATTTGAGTAGAGATGTAATGAAAGAGAAAATGTAATTATGTATTGTAAGAGGGTGTAAATGAAAATAGTCTTTGATGACATCATCAATCTGATCTAAATGCTGAAATCAAAAATATTAACCCATCCAATGGACATTACTTCGCCATATGAAATTTAACGCCCCCTCTTTTATTAAAGATTAAAGATTATAAATATATTTTGTCAAAAAGTTACCATATATTATATATGTAAGTTAGGCTATATATCAAAGCCAAGGGTCTGCATGATGTAACACTATTCGGTTCAATGGATCCTTACGCAGTAGTTTGGATCGAAAAAGATGATGACTTCAAACGAGAGGGGATTGAGTGCTTGTAAAACCAATATCGCGAAAAATGCTGCTTCTTCGCCTGTCTGGAATCATCCCATGGAGTTCGATCTTGGTTCAAGTCACAACTGCTGGACTCTCTTTTGTGAGATCAGGCACCGTGGAATGTTGTTTGAGCGGAAGATAGGAGTAGTCCAAGTGCGTTTGAGTCGTCTACTTGTTGTTGGTCGTAAAATCAGTTACCCGGTGAAGATATCGTCATCTGGGAAGGTGATGGGGGAAATCGTTTTTTCCCATGAGTTCTCACCATCCGAACTCCGAAGATGAAGATGACTATGAAGATGTCAAGGCGGGCATACGGAGACATAATGAAGTTGCAAAGGCTGATGAATTAGATATGCGGAATGATTATAATTGGTATGAAGACCAATAACTTCTTATTTTTATTTTTTGCAAATGATTGAATCATCAAAGAGTTCAAGACTGTTTTTACGCTTTATATTTTCTTTTTGTGATCCGTTCGTTCTTGTTTAGAACATCTTTCTCCATTTTCTTTGGTTATATTACAATAAAATTCCCCCAACTACACTGGTTGATGAACTTGTTTAACCGTTAAATATGTCTAAGATGATAATCAAATACTCGTATATTTCTCGCTTTAATGTAGGGCGCACCCTAAACTTAAACTATAACCTGCCAAACACCAACGCGAACAAACATTATGCTACCACATACTCTTATCGAAAGTCATTCTGGACACAGTCTCTTACTCTCAGTTAGATGTATGATTGTCTACATCTCACCAATAAATACCTAGTTCATGACGAAACTGGGTTTCGCTATTGTTGTTATTAAAAACTTAATTTCACTTAATTTTTTTTTCTATTGGCCAAATTATAGGAGGCCTCAAACAGTTCTGTGTGGCTGATACTTGCTAAAATACTAAAAATATGAGAATATATAATACTGTATCTATAAACTTATATCCGCTTTAGTTTTAAAAACGGAACATGAACTCAATTCAAACTTTGAACTTGTTCACACGAATGATTTCATGCCTAATACCTTACCTAAACGAAATTGCAAAGAGATGAAAAATATATCTTGATATGGATTATGATAATAACCATCTTTTAGCAACTAATCAAACCAACATTTCATCGTTCACATACTCACTTTTGGTTAAACTTGATAAAGCATTTCACGACAAAATACAATAGGCGTTCCAATTATTTTTCTCTCTCAATACAACTCGTTAATGAAAGAAAGTATTGTGTTAAGTAACATATACATAACACAACAACTTGACCTTATTACCAATCATACATTAGTTAAATGAAGGGATTATGATCGACAATGCTTAGCTAGGAAAGCGAGAATTAGTGGGTTTACCTTGTCGGGAAATTGTTCTTGAACGAAATGGCAACCTTCGGGTACATATTCTATCTCCAGATCCAGTGCAAAGTGTTTAACCATTCCACTTGTAATGAAACCTTCCATTCCCGGAATCTTCAAGAAATAATCCTTCTCCCCCATGACTAGTAACATCGGATTCTTGATTACGGGATCTACTATGTCGTATTCTTCATCTAGTGACCTATAACAACACAGTCCCCAACAAACTGACTTTAGGCGTAGCTTACACAAACCTAAGCTGTTTTTTTTTTTATCAAAACTCTTACCAAAAATAAATTTACGAAATATGTTCAAGCTTTTTTCTTTATAATTTATTTTATTTAGCTCGTTTGACCCGTTATCAATAATTACTACCCAAATTGAATAGCTTTCTTAAAATGAGTTGAAATTGCAGGCAATAATGGTGTTTTTACTTGCCTATAAGGAACTTTAAGTGGATTGAGGAAACCGGATTTTTGGTATAAAGCTCCATAGACCGAAAGATCCTCCTCAGTAAACCATGATGGTAAAGGAGTAGTCGGGTCGACTATATCCATAATCTCTTGGTTTTCACTTGCAATTGGAATCTCGCTTCTAGAAAACAAGATATATATGTTTCGTATAACTGTTTTCACATCTATTCGGCCAAAATCAGCTTCAGCTCTTCCAGGTTCCTAACATCATAAAATAATCTATTAGCTTAAAAGCGTTATTGGAGCTCTAAATGTTTCTTTTTATCATTTGATGCAACCATAAAACACTGTATTAAAAAAGTTACACACCCCCCATCTATTGATATAGAAACCTTCGGGCAACTCTTTGTGGAATGTAGGCGGTTGAAAGGGCGTATGAGGTATACCAACCGATATAACTCCAGTTACCCTCTCGGGGTAGCGAAGCGCAAAGTGGCAAGCTGGTCTTATGCCAAAGTCTTTCGCGATTATGAAAATCTACAAATACAAGAAAAAAGAAACTTGTCAACACATCTATTATTCATTTTAAATTATTTTAATAAGAAACAAACATTACAACACCTAATGTTAACATATAACCTCTTGGTTATGTGTTCAAAACTCGTGAACTTTAATATTTAGTTTGACCGTTTAAAAAAATAAATAATACAGTAAGGCATGTAGTAGTACCTTATGAATGCCTAACAAATCAACTATTGCTAGAAGATCGTCGGTAATATCAGAAAATCTAAATTTCTCGGTCTCGGGAGGTGGATCAGAAAGTCCATAGCCTCGATGATCTGGAGCGATAGCTCTGTAACCTGCATTGGCGACAGCGATCATCTGGTGACGCCAACTATACCATATCTCTGGGAAACCGTGGAGGAACACCACCACAGGGGACGACTCGCTTCCAATCTCGGCTAAATGAAGCTTCACTCCATTAACTTCCACAAACTTATGCACTATCTTGTCCATTGTTGCTTGAATTCCTCTTGATGGAGTACGTTTTAAATAAGGTGATATGAACAAATAAAAAGTCAACGGTAAATTGCTTAAAAGATCCACCTCTGTGTAATGTGATATTTAAGGCATATTTTTTTGTCTTTTCTTTTAATCATCTATTTTTAATTTACTTATAATGTGTTTGATATGTTACCCGTGTTGTAGTTTAAGGTTTTGAATTGGATAATACTGAGAGTCGTGTGAACATTTTTAGATCAAAATATTTCAGTGGTATCCTTGAAATTAATGATCGGATAAAACTCAATGAATGAATAGAAGAAAGTGATGATTTTTGTGTGTATTTGAATTCTATATCATATACCACTAATAGTAACCAACAAAATAGGAGTTCGGTTTATAAAACCGCTATATGCAGTTTTATTAACCTTAAAACGGGTCAAAACCGTATCAAACAATTAGGGTCAAAACTGGATCGAACTTGAATTTTATGACATTTTAAAATTGGTCAAAAACCGCTGCCCCCGAACCCCCGTCGTTTAGGGGTTTCGCTTCTAAACAATCAAGATAAGTTCCCAAACTTGTTCGATATTTATCAAGATTATTGGTTAAACAAATTAATCCCATTACACTTAAATTATATTGATGACATAAATCACCAACAATTGGTTGATAATACATAGCACAAAGCGGAAGTTAAGAGTTTATACATTGCCTTGTGTCCTTTAGTTATTTTGATATGTAATTTACCACCCATGTTGATCGTGAACCGTGAAAGGCCTATAGGGTGTGATACCCCGTATAGCTTTTGATTGATAATATTTTACCTGAGTTTATTTAAACATGAGAACGAAAACAATAATTCTATATAAACTATAGGACGTTTAAAAGCATCTCAAGATCTAGTAGAGGTGACAAAGTGGACAACGTTTAATAAATGGTTTAAATATATAAAATGTGTACATGTTGAGTTGTAGGTTGAGACTACCTCGAGTCTCGGTCCGTTTAACCCGGTTCTAATATAACTATTTTTCTATTTTCTATTTTATCCGTTTGACATGTCTAAACTAAAACTTAAAACGAAGTAAACTCCAATTTAGCTAAATGAGTGGAAATTGTCGCCTTTACGAGCTCTTATTAACTTGTTTTCGAATAGCCGAATATTGTAATTTTATCAAACAGTTGGCGGGCAAATTGTGCAACTTATGTTAAATTACGCTCTTAAATTTACCCATATGATCGCTCATGCTAAGGTAATTAAGAACGGTTGTTTTCATCACTTGCATGTCACAAACTATTTGTTGAGCTTGTACGTGAAATCCAGTAATTTAACATATGCCCACCAACTGTTTGATGAAATTCCTGAACGAGATGTCCGGTCTTGGACTATCCTTATTTCCGGGTTTTCTCGAATTGGATTATACAAATTGGGGTTGGGTTTATTTACCCAAATGCAAAAACAAGGTATTAGTCCTAATCAGTTCACGTTTTCGAGCATTTTAAAATGTTGTGCAGGTGCAAATGAGCTTGATATGGGTAACGGGATTTTTGGGTCAATATTGAGAAACGGTGTTTGTTTAGATATCACGTTGAATAATTCAATACTTGACTTTTATGTGAAATGTGAGGCTTTTGTTTATGCTAGAAAGTTTTTTGATTTGATGATGAGTGTTAAAGATATCGTGTCTTGGAATATAATGATCGGTGGATACTTGAAGAATGGAGATATAGGGAAAGCCGAGGGATTATTTTGGAGACTGCCCGTTAAAAATGCAGCAACTTGGAATACAATTATTGATGGATATATGCAAAATGGGCATCAAGAATACGCACTGCAACTTCTTTACCAGATGGTGAAGATGGGTCTAGCTTTTACAGATGTTACCTTTTCAATCGCGTTAGTGTTGGCGTCTTCTTTAAGTCACATGGAACTAGGAAAGCAGATTCATGGTCGATTACTAAGGCTTGGAATACATGATGTCTTTATCAAGAATTCACTTATTGATATGTACTGTAAATGTGGTGAAATGAACAAGGCAATGATCGTCTTCAAATCTTTAAATCGATTTGCACATGGTGAATCACTTAACGACTTTGTGTCTCTTAGTTCGATAGTTAGTGCCTACATACAGAGTGGTAGAATAGTTGATGCTCTAAAAGTTTTTAACTTTATGATAATCGAAAAGGGTAAAGTAGACATTTTTACGCTCTCAGGTGTGCTTTCCGCTTGTGCTGATGGTGAATTTTTGGAGCTTGGTCAAGTTATGCATGCATATATATTGAAAACCGGACACGAACCTGATGTTTATGTAAGTTCATCATTGATAGACATGTATGCTAAAGGTGGTATGTTACAATATGCTTGGTCGATTTTTAAAGAAGCTAAGATCCGAAATGTTGTATTATGGACCGCTATAATCTCTAGTTACTCGTCACATGGTGAAGGGAGGGACACAATTCGTCTTTTTGAGCTGATGAGAAACGAAGGAATTATACCAAATGAAGTAACTTTTGTAGCGGTTTTAAATGCTTGCAGCCATGCAGGCTTGGTTAATGAAGGTTGCAGTTACTTTATGTTGATGAAAGATGTTTATGCCCTTAAACCTGAAGTTGAACATTACACTTGAATGGTCGATCTTTTGGGCCGAGCTGGTCGGCTAAACGAGATAAAGGCTTTTATCCGTGAGAATAACATTTCACATTTAGGTGCTGTTTGGAAAGCATTTCTCTCTTCTTGTCATCTACACAAAAATGTAGAGATGGCGAGATGGGTTTCTGAAAAACTTCATAAACTCGAGCCATCAGCAGCCGGATCTTACGTTTTGATGTCAAAAACCTTGGCCTCTGATTCTAGATGGGAGGAGGCCACAAAGTTAAAGGGCATGATGCAAGAAAGGGGAATAAAAAAGAAACCCGGTCGATCTTGGATTCAGTAAAAGTTTAAGTTAACTTATTTTTATAGTTGAGGTGGATATTGAGAAGCGGGTTCGTATTTTGAGTTGATCATGAGTGTTAAAGATATTGTGTCACTGGATATAATGATTAGCGGATACTCAAAGAATGGAGACCCGGCAAAAACCGAGGGATGCACTTACCCAAACTGAACATGAAACTAGTTACTCGGTTTGAGCTTCCTAATTAATATGTTTCGGCACATGAAATACATATCTATGTATGGAGATATCATACAAAGTATACGAAACACTTAAAAGAGTTCTTCATGTACTTGTCACTTTATATCTACATATATGAATTTCACTAACAGTTTGTTTGTTATACTTGTTTTTTCGTATTCGGTTATGCATAGATCATATTAGTATAGGAACATTGCATAAATTTCTTGATCATTATCTATATGAGTGGGTGTTTATGGTTTGCTATAGTTTCGTTTTTATATTATTTTCGTGTGATTGTTGTTAGGTTTGATTAAGCAAAAGACATGTTTAGAATATCTATTTTGACCGTATTAAAAGAAAAGTTATCGATGTAAGACCCCGTTTTTTCATGCCCATGATATTGTCAGCTTTCCCAACAAGGCTCACGGTATTACTTTTGGTAGAGCTTCCTAAGGAGGTCACCTGGAACTATTTTGGCCCAAGCATGGTTAATTACAGAGTTTCTAAGGTCTGCAGTGCCTGTAACCATCAAAACGTGTCATGTCATGAAAGACAGACATCATGTCTCACAACAAAATAAGCGATACAAATGGTTTTTACAGTACAACTTGTTAATGAAAGAAGGCCCTGAACTAAATAACACAATAGTCCAATACATAAATTGACAAGTCAGACTGGTGACCTTATTATCAAACATACATTATTCATGATGAAGCGATTCTGAGATGAATTCCCCTCAAGGGATTATGATCACCTATGCTTACTGAGGAACTCGATTATTAATGGGTTTACTTTGTCCGGAAACTGTTCTTGAACGAAATGGCTACCTTCGGGCACAAATTCTATCTCCAAATCCTGTGCAAAGTGTTTAACCATTCCACTCTTAACGAAAGCTTCAACTCCCGGAAACTTAAAGAAATAATCCTTCTCCCCAATGATCAATAACATCGGATTCTTGATTACCATATCTACAATGTCGTAGTCTTCATCCAATGACCTATAATCAGCAAAACAATTCAAAACAAATGGATGCGTTTTAGCTTGGTTTTGATAATCAGCCAGCCTTGTGCACCAAAGATTCATCGGTATTTTGGTCACGTTTATATAGTTTTTTTATTCATATTTAAAAGACCTGTTATCTATAAAGTTAAAGAAAATAAAAACCAAAAAGGTATTTTTGGCGACGAGGGACTCGTTTTGTTTTGATCTATTACCCAACTCCACAGTTTGGCCAACTCTTAAGTTAATTACTATATCCTGGTTTTAATGACCTGTAAGGAACTTTGAGTGGATTAAGAAAACCAGATTTCTCATATAGAGCTCCGTAGGTTGATAGATCTTCCTCCGTGAGCCAGGATGGTAAAGGGGTAGACGGGTCAACTATATCCATAATCTCTTGGCTTTCGCTCGCAATTGGAATTTCGTCTCTAGAAAACAAGATATATACATTTCTTACAACAGTTTTCGCATCAAGACGTCCAAAATCAGCTTCAGCTCTTCCCGGTTCCTAGCAAAAGAAAATATTCCTCAAATGGATAAATATAAATTACTAACTAGAAATGAAACATGTCGGACATTCAAATATGTTATGTAACATACCCTCCATCTATTGATATAGAAACCTTCAGGCAGCTCTTCGAGAAACTTAGGGGCCCCGAAAGGCGAATGTGGTATTCCAAGTGATATAACTCCGGTAACTCTTGTGGGGTTACGTAGTGCAAAGAGGCAAGCCGGTCTAACTCCGGCGTCTTTAGCTACTACAAAAATCTATTTACAAGATAAACAATATCATTATCAAAAATAGCCTACATACATTTTTGAAATGTGCGTTCTATTTATATATACTCCCATACACGTAGTTTTAAAATACCTTTTCAATGCCAAGCAAATCAATGATTGCAAGAAGATCGTCCGCGATATCAGAAAATCCAAATTTCTCAGTCTCGGGAGGTGGATCCGAGAGTCCGTAACCTCGACTATCAGGAGCAATAGCTCTGTAACCGGCATTGGCAACTGCGATCATTTGGTGGCGCCAACTGTACCATATCTCCGGGAAACCATGGACGAACACAACCACGGGGGATGACTCACTTCCGATCTCGGCTAAATGAAGCTTCACTCCATTAACTTCAACGAACTTATGCACTATCTTATCCATGGTTACTTGAATTTCACTTGGTGAAGTCCTTAATGAAAAATCTTGATTTTAACAAGAAATATGCAACATTGGTATGGCCCAGTTACATAGTTAGGTGAACTCAATAAATGAGTTAATTATTAGAGCGGTGATTTTGGCGCTCGTTGCCGGCTCGTTAACGCGCGTTATCCCTTCGGCACGTCTTGTTGTGGGTTGTTGTTGTGGTTCTCATTATATGGGTAACGTGTCAGTTTTTGTATTTTTTTTTTCTTCCAACGGTTAAATGTTTCAAAATAATAAAAATAATTTTTTTTTTAAAAATATTACCATTGGTGGTGGCAACGGGTAGTTTTTTTTTTAATTTTAAAAATATTATTGTATGTGTTTGTATTTTATTTTAATTATTTTGTTTGTAATATTATTTTTATTAATAAAATCTTATATTTATTCTATTTAAATGTTAAAAAAAATAAAAAAGAAATTGGGCCCCACAGCTTCCACAACTGAAGTTATCACTCCACTAAAAATCTCACAACCACGTCAACACAAAAATCTCACAACCATTCACAACTCAAGTTATCACTCCTCGTGCTCTTAGACGACTCTCAATGTTTACCGTCATATCAGCAGAAACCAAACCCAACTAAAATTGATACACCTTTGTTACGGCGTGTCACATAATTTGTTTGGATCCACACGATATTTACTCTAAACATAATACACACAAAATGTTTTAGAATGCTTGTGGCCTCACATCCTCCTCACTTTCAATGTCGGAAAACGACTCAAAACCACCGACGAAGGCAACCGACTAAATGGTGCCAATGGTGTCACTTTAAGTGACATTTGTCACTTCCCAAACCGGCGCACCACTAGCACAAGTCTTAGGTTTAATGGCAATTTATAAGAAAGATCCAAACATACAAGATGCTTTACGTAGTTAGTTGATCGGTGTGATCAGTTTAATCATCGAGATATAGGAGCAAAATTGTCAAAGGCGCAACTCATGCTCAAAGGCTCTGAGGCTAGCACAATGTCGCATTTGTTGGTTTTAAGCGCGCCTTTTAGTCGGTTGCCTCCGTCATATTATATTGATAAACCTAGTAATACGTCCCGAGTATAAACAGAAACATTCTATAAATATTGATAATCACATGTGAAAGTAATTATCAAACACATAAATATATTGTATCGGAAAGTCTTTTGATTTTTTTTATTTTATTTGTGTGATTAGATAAACAAATGAAAAATGGAAGTTTCATCAACTGGCAGCATAGCGCGATCTTGCAACCTTCTTTCCTATCAAATTGGGTGATTTTTATTATGGATCCAAGTATCAGAGCGTTGGTGAAAAACAATATGCGATAGAAATGGTCTTACAATGCAACTCGTTAACGAAAGAAGGCATTGCACGAGAAACACGACAGTACAATACATAAAACAACAAGCCGGATAGGTGACCTTATTATCAATCGTACAATATTTAAATGAAGCGATGATGAGTTGAATCCCCCATGGGGGGTTATGATCAGCTATGTTTACTGAGGAACGCGAGAATTAGCTGGTTTACGTTGTCAGGAAACTGTTCCTGAACGAAATGGTTACCTTCAGGCAAATATTCTATCTCCAAATCCGTTGCAAAGTGTTTAACCATTCCACTCTTAATGAAATCTTCCACTCCCGGAAATTTCAAGAAATAATCCTTCTCCCCTAAGATCAACAACATGGGATTCTTGATTATAGGATCTGCTATGTCGAATTCTTCTTCCAATGATCTATAATTAACAGCATAATTCACAACAAATCGATGAGTTCTAGCGTGTTTCAGACAACCAACCCTGATGCACAAAGACTCATATGTATTTTAAGTTTGTGGCTCGAACGAGTGATCTAGGTTTTAACTACTCAAAGTAGATACATCAATTTATATACATTTATGGGTAAGATAGGCAAACCAAAGAGTTTGAGTTATACTTCGATTCTAACGATTTGTTACCCAACCCAGTCATCTTGCGAGTTTTAAATGCTTATCTCAACTGCTATATTTTGTTTTAACTACCTGTAAGGAACTTTGAGGGGATTAAGAAAACCGGATTTCTCATATAGAGCTCCATATGTCGATAAATCCTCCTCTGTAAGCCAGGACGGTAAAGGGGTACACGGGTCAACTATATCCATAATTTCTTGGTTTTCGGTCGCAATTGGAATCTCAGTTCTAGAGAACAAGATATATATATTTCGTACTACTGTTTTCGCATCAAGTCGGCCAAAATCAGCTTCAGCTCTTCCAGGTTCCTAGCACAAGAAAATATTGCTCAAACATGTTTAAAAAGTTCAAAAGCTGAATTCAAATACTTACAACGTGCTAGATCGTTTTATATAAAAATAAATAATATTTATATATAAAAACATACCCTCCATCGATTGATATAGAAACCTTCAGGAAGCTCTTTGAGGTACGTAGGGGTTCCGAAAGGCGTATGTGGTATACCAATTGTTATAACTCCGGTCACCCTCGTAGGGTAACAGAGTGCAAAGATGTAAGCTGGTCTAACCCCGGCGTCTTTAGCTACTACAAAAATCTACATACAATTTTTTTTTCAAAAAGTTTATTATCAAGAAGATGTAATGATCACAAGTTATACAATCTCCTAAATTCTACATGAAATCTTAATAATGTAAAGGACATAGGGATAACTATATAACGACTCACTATAAATATCGTACCTTATCAATGGCAAGTTTATCAACGATTGCTAGAAGATCGTCAACCATATCCGAAAATTCAAATTTCTCAGTCTCGGGAGGTGGATCAGAGAGTCCGTAGCCTCGACAATCTAGAGAGATAGCTCGATAACCAGCATTGGCGACTGCGATCATCTGGTGGCGCCAACTGTACCATATTTCTGGAAAACCGTGGACAAACACCACCGCGGGGGACGACTCGCTCCCAATCTCGGCTAAGTGAATCTTCACTCCATTAACTTCCACAAACTTATGCACTATCTTATCCATTGTTGCTTGAATTCACTTGGTGAAGAGTGATTTTAACAAGGAAAATTCAACACTTGTGTGCTTCAGTTAGGTGCACTCTTTAAATGAGTGAAAAAATGTTAGGTTCAATGTAGTTACCATAAAAGATCCATTTTTGGATTTATTAGGATATCGTAACCGATTACTAATTACACAAAAATCCAAAAGAAGCCAAAAGTACACCGAATTTACGCGGTTGAGCTGATTTTGGCCGACTTGATACGAAAACAGTTGATTTACATGATTTACATGTCTACTCCACATACTTACTATTATGTCTACCACATTTAAGTGTTATACCAAATGCGTTAAATGTATATAAACAATTTATCTCTTCTCATTTTTAATGCATTTAGTACATCATTTGAATACCTGAGACATATTAGTAGATATATGAATTAGGTATATATATCATTTCTCATTTTTAATTTATTTAAAGCATTTGTGACATTTGGTTTTCCTCTTCCCAAAGAGATTGATCTATTTATTATGATTTTAATTAAGAATATCTATAAGTATTATTTTCTTATCTCTATGTGGTCCATCCACTGGTATTTTATCTTGGACCGGACCCACGAGTTTCTTATACAAATTCTAAGACTACGGGGTGTGGGGCTTTATTGGGAGTGATGATGTGGAGTGACAGAGGTGATTTGTAGGAAAGAGAGTGTGATTTGTAGGAAAGAGAGTGTGATGATGTGGAGTGATAAAAATGGGTGGTGTGGTTGTGTGTAAAGTGATGATGAAATTTGTTTCTACAAACTCCCACCACGGCTTTATTTCTACAAAGCCAAGGCTTGAAATTTGTGGATAACGCCCCCACCGGTGTGGTGGGGGCTTTATGGGGCTTTATTAGTCCAACGTGGCGGCGTTATCGGGGCTTATAAAGCCCCACACCCCATAGCCTAAGTAAAATCTTTCATTTCGTAATTGTTACATACATTAAAAATTTGTATTTAAAATACCACACCTTTAAACGGAAATATAACTTTTTGGTACACGTAACTGTTTAACTACGATTTGTAGTTATCAAAACTCATGTTTCTTCGATTTGGGTCATGAACTTTTTTTGATTGGATTGATTTAGTTTTGTAAATAATTTATATGCCAAGGTAAAACAGGGTGTAATATATTCCCATGTCAAAATAACGTCTACAAAACTTCTTGTATATAAACTAGAAGTTAATTACATGAGAAAATTGAGCATTGAAACAATTAAGTGACGTAGTGAACCGGACAATCCACAAACCCAGATTCTTCAAACCCGTGATCCTTAGATTGTCTGAGTTTTGATTACTACAAACCGTAGTTAAACAGTTACGTGTACCAAAAAGTTATATTTCCGTTTAAAGGTGTGGTATTTCAAATACAAATTTTTAACTCCGTAGTGAATCGGACAATCCACAAACCCAGATTCTTCAAACTGTTTAACTCCGTAGGTTGAAAGATCCTCCTCTGTAAACCAAGAGGGCAGAGGAGTCGATGGTTCCACCAAATCCATTATCTCCTGGTTTTCATTGGCAGTCGATATTTCACTTTCAGAGAACAAAATATAGATGTTTCTCACAACTGTTTTGGCGTCAAAATGGCCGAATTCAGCTTCAGCTTCAGCTCTACCAGGTTCCTAACGAAATTTTCAGTCATATTGTAAGAAAATTTTAAGTTATATATCAATTTCACAAAAAATAAGAAAAACATCATGGACAAATATTATTATACAGCTTCACCGTTTACTGAGTATTACAAAGCTAACAGATTTAATATTCAAGTTATCTATCCGACATTCGCAAATCTTTCACATGAGAAGCAAAATAAATAATTACATCACTTGTTTATCAATAATCAATAAGTAAAGGAGTGCGCCTATTGTCTGCTTAGTCACCTCGAGGGGTTTAAGTCACAGGAATGTACTTAATAAGCCCTTTCCGTCCTAAATATTTGCATATATGAATACTGATTAAAAATGTCATTGTAATGTAACTCCCATGTAAAATACGATTAAATTAGATGATTGTAGCTCATTGGCTCGCGAAGTAACTGCAACATTCATGTTATGGTGCATTGTTACCACAATCTATCAAACACAACAAATTTATACAACAACAAACGATGAAAATATTAAATAGTTGGGATAAATCTAATAGCCAAAATGCTGTTTTTGTTTGGACTTAAATGTACCTGCCATCTTCGAACGTAGAAACCTTCAGGGAGGGCTAGATGATTCCTGATAGCACCGGGTGGAAAAGCGAAAATGTGTAGCCAACCTTTACTCCAAAATCTTAACCAATCACAAACACCTAATAATGTCCAGACACACATGATCAAAGTAAATTTGCGTCCTATTTTAGCATTCATAATCTAAACAAAGTTGAATAACAAAACACAGAAAATATCTTAACTTTCTATATCTTTTCTCAAAATGTCGTAGTTTTCAAAAATGTACTTACAAAAATGAAAAAGTAGAGTTTTTGTTTCCAAAAAAACTTATTTTTTGAAAAAGAAAAACCCAACTTGAACGCATTTTATGTTTTTCGAGTTTTCTTTCAAAAAATTTCCAGACATTTGATGTTTACAACTTTTATGTTTTGGAGAATTATACACTTTTTTTGTCTTTTCAAAATTTTCATTTGATTAGAGATAGAAATTCAAAGAAAAAACAAAAAAAAAATAATTCCAACAACTAAAACGCACCTTAAACATAAACATTAGGATTTTGTTAAATATAGTCACATGGCTATGTTTAGTATAGTCAGACAAGGTTAAATATATTATATATTTAAGCTTTAAGATAAGCACCTAATCGTATAAATAACCGTCCATATATTTAAGTATAATAGCTTCAAAGTACGACATTATTATGAGTGTGCGAATAACAAAATCCTAACCATAAGTACCTACATATACATATATACCTTAGAAATGGAGAGTGAATCTAGAATTGAGGCAGTATCGTTGACCAGGTCAACGAATAAGGTGTTCTCGGGTTGAGCTGGGATATCGGATAATTCGTATCCTCTGTAATCGGGTGCAACTGCTCTATAACCATTATTGTAGAAATTAGTTGTTGTAGGGATATCTACCAAAGTTCCTTGAATATGATTGTGTGACATAAATAAATAATCTAGGTTGGGTAATGATCTCGAAAACTCAGAAGGCATAGGTGAAGAAATCTGTGTGTTGCTTATGTTTAACCAATTTAAACTTTTTTGTGATTGCAGCCGCAACAATTGAGGCCCCAAAACCCAAGAGTTCAAATCCAAACTCCATAACTGGAATCCAAACTCCATAACTGGATGGAAAGGGGAATCCAATTATCAATTCTGGTTCTTAGGTTTAAGTTGTTTCATCCTCCATATAGTTCTTTCTGGTGCTATTCCATCCTCGATTGGACAATTATCATTGTTGAAGAAGTTGGATCTTTCTGATAACCAACTGAATGGCGGCCTTCCTTACTCAATTGGACGATTATCATCTTTGGAGGTGATGGATCTTTCTTATAACCAACTGAATGGCTCAATTGGGCGATTATCATCTTTGGAGGTGTTGGATCTTTCTGATAACCAATTGAATGGCACTCGATTGGACAATTGTCATCTTTACAAGTGTTGGATCTGTCGAATAACCAATTGAATGGGGTCGTGACAGAAGCTCACTTTTCCAAACTAGTGAACTTGAAAGAACTATATGAAGGAGGAAACAATTTAACCAGAACCATAATTGATAATTGGATTCCCTTATCGAGTTTGGATTTCAACCTCAACTCCCGTTGTGTCTGCAATCACAAAAAAGTTTAAATTGGTTAAACATAAGCAACACACAGATTTCTTCACCCATGCCTTCTGAGTTTTCAAGATCAATACCCAACCTAGATTATTTATTTATTTCACACAATCATATTCAAGGAACTTTGGTAGATCTCCCTACAACAACTTTGCATCGATTTATCTGTGTTTGATTTCATCCATTATTGAGTAAGGGTAGCTTATTAATGTAAGATAGATAAGTCATAAGCTTATGTAAGTGGTTTTCATAAGCTTCTTTTGTGTGGCTTACGGGCTTATCAAACATTTTTACCTTGTCATAAGCTAATAAGCTCATAAGCTACTCCAAACACTTCATAAAAATTTAAAAGCTTATATTTCATAAGTCATAAGCTACTTATAAAACATAAGCCTAAGCCTAAAAAATAAGCTTACACAAACATCCACTAAGTGTGTGTGTGTTTGGTGTATAATTAGGATTCCTTAACAACATAATTAAAATGTAGATTAGGAAATTTAGTTTACTAAAATTAAATGTTTTTTTTAAGTTTTTCATTGAATCATGTTTTGGCTAAATAATACTATATAGCTTAAAAAAATGACTAACCAAGTCTATTATAATTTCTAATCTCTCTTAAAAAAAATTCGAGAACTATCAACATACAGAAAATAGTTATAGGATGACGTCTTGATCCAACAAACAAACTTGCTTCCATAACATTTGGCTTATACCTATTGACACATTTTGGTGACTAAATAATCGACAACCGTATGAGTAAATGAAGAAATACTACTATTTGTTTCAATCGAGGAATTTGAGAAGAAGTTGATTCACTGGATCGGGTGATTGTTCATTAATAAAATGAGAACCTTCATGCAAGTATACGATAATCAGCTTAGGTACATATTTCTTGACCTCCCCGCTCTTCAAGTAGTTCTTCATTCCAGGAACTTGTACACATAATCTTTTTCGCCTATGATTAAAAGTGTGAGCTTCTACCATTTTACTCGAACCTTGTTTTGGGGATTCAACATTTTCCGCGAATGACCTGCTCAATGAACATGGGAAATGGTAAATTGGTAAGTATTAGAATTAAATTTTTAGAAGTAATACACATTGTAACCCTATTGAGGTTTACCTCAAAGGAACTTTGAGTGATGTTTGAAATCCAGATTTCTCGTATAAGGCACTATAGGCCGAAAGATCTTTCTTGGTGAACCATTTGGGTAGATGAGTTGAGGGTTCTATCAAATCCATTATCCCTTTGATCTTTTCCGGCTATTGGTAATTCGCTTTTAGTGAACAAAATGTAAATGTTTTTCACCACTATTTTAATATCAAAGCGGACGAAATCAGCCTCCGCTCTTCCATGTTCCTGATGAGAATTTTAACCATATTGGTATCAAGTTTTATATAATATATTAAATAGAGGGATGGAGATTGTATACCTGCCATCTTCGAACATATAAACCTCCAGGTAAGGCTGTTCTGAACACCATGCGGCGTAAACGGCATACCAAGTGTAAGAACTTCTCTAACTGTTTTGGGATAAAAACGTGTAAATGTATAGGCCGCTCCAAAATCTTTACCAACGAGAAACACCTAACAATGTCACGTCAATCAAAGTCATTTAGTGTCTCATGTTGTCTTGTTTTCTAGAACCTAAAATTTACCTCTGATACTAGTTAGTATATCTAAGTAAACACAAAAGTTATCGTCTGAGTTTTAGCATCACTGTTGGAGCATATTCGTCATTGATTGTAAATTGTACTTTCATAAAGGACATGTCGTGAAGTTTAGAATGTATTTATATCGAGTTGTAAAGTGTTGCACAACTTTTATAAAGTGTTGCACAGCGCAACAATGTAGCGCAACACTTTGTTACGTTACGTAACACTTATTTGATGTTGCGTTTGAGTAACAATTTAAGGATTTTATAGTCAACTATAAATACCCCATATTAAGATCATAAATGCAGCCTTTAAGAGAGAGAAAACAAGTGTTACGCTACTTAGAAGTATAATTGCACAACAATTGTATTTGACGGTCTAAAGTCTTGTAATCGTTTGTATTGATGTTATTTCCTATTGGTAACATTATGTAATCTTAATAATATTAATCATTTGCTTATACTCGGTAAAAGGATAAACTAAATGCTAGCATATAAGGCAATGGGCTCTTCCTTCTATTGCCAATTGGTTTTAGAAAAGAAAACTCATATGTCTTATATGTTGAGCATGTTGTTGGCTAAACGGTTTTATCATGTACAAATAGCTTCAAAACATAGTTTCGGAACATCTACAAAAGAACTCATTATCGATAAGAACGGGTTGGTTTGAGTATGGGTTTGATTGCAATGTTTTGAATCCAAATCTATAACCAAATAGATGCAATGTGTATGAATGCTATTTCTCCAATTTTAAACCGGCTAACCAAACACACCCTTAGATAAGGCCATATTGAACTAATTAAACCAGCACGAGGCATATGATTTGACCAATATTTTAACCCAACGGTATCTAGGTGCCAACATCAGCCAAGAGATGGTGGGATCGAGTCCCATTAGATACATAAGTACGTTTATAAGTGTAGTTGTAGTTTAGTAGGAGTGTGTGTTTGTAGCTCAAACAAATTATTTTAACTTTACTCATTAGGTAAATTAATCAAAAAAAATTGCCATATCTACGTGTACTTCGTTTATTGGTGAATGAATTACGAAACAAGAGGAGATCAAAAGTTTATTTTTATTGTAACATAGCCATGTCACTAAGAACTCGAAAAGGCTGAACCATACAATACATACACGGGCAAATATGATATTCAAACTTAGCTCAGAGGCACTATTATTTGTTGCGATTGAGAAAATCGAGTACGAGTTGATTCGCCTGATCCGGGAATTGTTCATGAACAAAATGAGAACCTTCAGGCAAGTATATGATTTCCAGGTTAGGGACGTATTTCTTGACCTCCCCACCCTTGAGGTATTCCTCCATTCCAGGGAACTTGAACACGTAATCTTTTTCACCCATGATGGAGCTTCTACTTTTAGATCACTCGAACCTTGTTTTGGAGATTCAACACTCTCCGTAAATGACCTACAATAGTTGACGATATTGAGGAGAACATGTACCTAATACACGGCGATTTTCATTTGCATTTGCATGTTAAATTAATATGTTTAGATAACATACCTGTATGGAACTTTGAGTGCGGTTTGAAATCCAGATTTTTCATACAAATCCCCATAGACTGAAAGATCCTCCTCTGTTAACCACGAGGGCAAAGGAGCCGTTGGTTCAACCAAATCCATAATTTCTTGGTTTTCAGGGGCAATTGGTATTTCACTTTTAGAAAACAGAATGTAAATGTTTCTCACCACTTGTTTAGCATCAAATCGACCAAATTCGGCTTCAGCTCTTCCAGGTTCCTGATGAAAATTTCAGAAATGAACATTAAACCAGTTCTAAATGTAAAAATTGAGCAAACTTTCATTGTTCTAATATGTGTATCACCATAAGTGAATCGATAAAATATTCTCTCAAAAACTAACCCTGGCCTTCTGATAGTGGTTTTTTAAGATCAAATCAAACACCTGAACCTATTTACAAAGGATGGAGTCGATATTGCTTGAATTGTCGAGAAAAAAGTTAAGACGGAATTAGAATCCAAAGCGTACTCTAATTTAAACTAACTTATTTGCATGTGTACCTTCCATCTTAGAATGTAGAAACCTTCAGGGAGGACTTGATGATGCTTTGGAGGACGAGGGGGCATAAACGGCACACCCAGTGTTACAACTCCTGAAACTTTTTCGGGATGAAAAATAGCAAACGTGTAGGCAACCATTGATCCAAAGTCTTTACCAATCACAAACACCTAACATGATCAATTTAATTCGGTGATTAATGCTAACAAGCAGAATCTATACACACAATTTACGATTCATGACCACTCACTAATTTCAGATGCACATACTTACATCCTTGTATCTGAAATGAACGCTCATAAATAGTTCTTACGATTCTTACCAAATATGATTAATTAAACATCACAAAGGAAATTGATAAAGATTATGACACGCTTTATTTAACTGTACGTTAATAAATAACTGTCTCATGCATTTTCGGAATCATCCCTAGTACAACTTTTTTCTGCATGTCTTTGTGTTTTAACCACAAGCCGAGGGCGGTAGTTATAAGACTCTTATTTTAAACCTTAAAGTGTTCAAAATAAACACACACAAATATTTATGGGTTAATAATGATTTAATCATTTAAGTTTCATAACTTTTTTTGACAATGTTTTTATCCTATACTTTCAATTATATATCATTTTAATCAGTTTGATATTGTTTTTACCATTAACTTTTAATCCAACTATTATTTTAATCCCTAGACTTCCAATAACAAATGTTTAAATCCTAAACTTTCGTCAAATTATTTTATTAACACTTGTAAAATGTTTTACCATTTAATTTAAGTGATTAAAACGAAAAATAGTTGAAAGTTTGGCGTTTATAGCATAAATGGGTTATAAGTTAAGGGTAATAAACATTGTCAAAAAGGTTAAATGAGTAAAACGATAAATAATTAAAAGTTAAAGATATAAGTGGTTAAAACCATAAATATATAAACGTTGATTAACCGAATATTTATAATAGTACCTTGGAAATGGATAATGAATCAAGGATGGAGGCAGTATCTTTGACCAGGTCAACGAACAAGGTATTCTCGGGTTGAGGAGGGATATCGGATAATCCGTATCCTCTGTAATCGGGTGCAATGGCTCTGTAACCGGCGTTTGCGACGGCAATCATTTGGTGGCGCCACGTGTACCATATCTCCGGGAATCCGTGAAGAAAAACTACGGCCGGAGATGACAAGGATCCGATCTCGGCAACGTGTAGTTTTAATCCATTAACTTGGATGAATTTGTGCTTAATTTCCTCCATTGTTTGGTTTAACTTATGTCAATATTCACCTTAAACAGTGCAATCAATGTCTAGATAAAGTAGTAACTACGTAACAACTAAATTTAATGATATATTTAATCTATTGAATTAGATTTGAGTTTTGTTAACTATGTTCTAAGTGTGCTTGTTTCGGCTTATTTAACGGGCTCATGAGCTTATTTAAATTTTGATAAGCTCATAAGCCCAATTTTTCCGGCTTATGAGCTTATCAAATTGAGCTTATGGCTTATTTAAGTTCATAAGCTCAAGTTGATAATCTCATAAGTCGGAAAAATTAGGCTTATGAGCTTATCAAAATTCACATAAGCTCATAAGCTCGTTACATAAGCCGAAACAAACACCCCTAAATCTCCCCCTCACAAAAAATCTTCTCTATCTAATAAAAGAGAGTCTTCGATTACATCATATGGCTGATTTGGCGTTCTATTAGGCTGCCAACTAAGAAAGAGAACGCTATTGATGATGTCATAATCCACTTTGTAAACCAGATTTTTTTTATCTTTTACTTTTATTGATTTACTAAATCAGAGTTAATGCTTTTATAGATTTACTCAATTAAACCAGATTTAATTAATAAAGATTGTGTTTATCTATGAGAAACCTAGCAGCCTTTTTCTTTTCACGCTTCCTCTTTGCGCAAATGATAAGTCATTTTGAATCAAGACTCAATTACATGGTTTATTCATCTTCTTGGTAAATTAAAACAAAACTGATTTTTTCAATGCAATACTAATCAAGCAACCATTTTTCCTCTTCTTTTTTAGAGTTTTTTTTGTCGAATCAGACATACATTATCTGGTTTTTTTAATTGGTTGTTTCTTCTATTTAAACCTAATACATTCGTCTTTTACTTTCACTTGCAATTGCAATTCATAATTTGAAAACAAATTAAACTTCATTCGGTTAGAATAATTCCTTTGTGGAGTACGTATCAGATTGACAAGAAAGCAAGGTAAATGTTTTGTTCTGTATGCTTTTCTTATCTTATCTAAATTCTCAATATATATATATGTTGCTGGATTTTTGTGGAGTGGATGTAATGCGTTTTAAGTTAATTGATTTATTAATAGACTATAAATTTGTTTGTGTTGGATAAAGGCGTAGAAGTTGGGGTAAATGAAGCAGAACAAGAACATCGTTGATGTTTTAGCTGTCCCAAGTGAGATTTTTTTTTTTTTTTTTTTTTTGATTTAATTTGGTTTAATCGTGGTTTTAGTTTTGTTCTCTTTATGAATAGAAATTAAATGATGCTTGAGCTTGCTTTCAGATGCTTAACAACATGTAATCTATTTTCTGTCTTGGTTTGTTGTAATGAATGTTAAACTCAATCAGTCTCCGATACTCTTCATCATCATCTATCAATTCATTCACTAAGCTTTACACAGGTCACTCAAATTACTCAATTCGATTCAAATTAGTCCAATTCAGTATCATTAAGCTAATTGTATAAACATGAATTTTAATAACCCTAAGTTAATTTGTGTATTAGGAAGTGGTAGAACGATGAAGAGAATGTACGACAGTTTGCTTTTAGATGCAGGTGGAACTCTTTTGCAATTGGCTAAACCTGTAGAGAATGTATACCCTTCAATCGGTCGTAAATACGGTTAGTTAGTTTTAGCTAGATAGATGTTAATGTAGATTAATGAACAAATGAACCAACACAAACAGTTTAAACGAACACAAACCAATATAAATGATCAATTTATCCGAATGTTCACGAACATAAGTGAACGGACGATGCATTTGTTAATTGAATGAAAAATAATTATTGTTCGTGTTTATTTGTTTGTTTAATAAATAAATGAACGTTGAACGTTCTGTTGTTTGCATCCTTTCTCGGCGCTGAGAATATTATATATTGATGTGTGGATGTTATAGGTTTAGAAGCAACTCCAGCTGATATTAAACAAGGATTTAAGAGAGCATTTTCTGCTCCATGGCCGGAAAAGCTTCGATATCAGGTATTGTTTAAGCTTCGATATCAGGATTTAAGAGAGCATTTTCTGCTCCATGGCGGAAGTTGTTACAGGACCTTAACATTATAGACTTGTAAGTATGGGTCGATTTCGGTTAAATATTTTTTAGCTAACATGAACGGGTCAAATGGGTTAGAAGTTGTCTAAAGTGAAATTTTTTAATGCTTGGAAACTCGTAAATCACTTTATTATACTCTATGAGCAACTTTCGACTTATATGACCAATATCTTTTTAGCCATTTTTTTTTTTACCGATTTTACCCTTTTGGGGTACATTATAATCCAGATTAACTCTAAACTACCATCTCTAATCAGAAATTGATTTTTTTATTGTTATTAGATTTGATGCTGTAATAATCTCTTCTGAGGTTGGGTACGAAAAGCCAGATGCAAAAATATTTGAAACCGCTTTAGGTACTTGACACAAGGCTCCATCTAAATGCTAATGCCTAAATACGAAGTTTCTATGTCCTTTTACTTATTTCTAAAGAAGTAAAAACATATTAAATATCTTTTTTATAATGTGTAACCAGAATGTAATCGGTTTCTATTTTTTTTAATAATATAACTAATCTTGCATATATACGTTCTGTCTGTTTCTATTTCAGTTTCATTACCGCAAATTTATCTATAAATTGCATGGTCTTGGTTTTAATTATTTTAAGTTTTTAAGAGTACATACAATTTTAGTTACCGACATATATTCCAAGATGATTTATTCAATGAAAAAGTCCTCTAAGGCTTATTGATTTTTTAACAGGTGAATTCAACTAAATATGTTGAGAAAGATGTGACGGTTTTGAAAGTATATATGATATGCGGTTTTGGACACAAGGCTTGAGTGAAATTGTTTGAACAAGGAAGATAGTATGTTACTTAACTCAATAAATAGAGTTGGCAAAATGGGTAGAGTGGGTAATGGGTCAAAATATGTTCATGCTAAAACATGTCATATTTACATGTTTGGGGGGATGGGTTGACCCGTTGTGTTGGCACATTTTTTTGACCATTATAAATATTATATAATTAATTGATTAATTACTAAATTTTTGCTACAAAAAATAATTTTATGATAATAATAAGTTAAATATTCCAATACTTGGGGTGGTTTTGGACATTTATATTAAGATAGCTCCTTTCATTATTTAGAAGATGTAACCTCTCTTTTGCCAAATGCATAATGTTGTGCTTAGAATAAAGTGTTGAGTAGTATTTAAAACTTGCATTTATGGTTTACATAAATTATATATGTGTTAGTATTTGATATGATCGTTTGTTATTGTTGACAGGTGTCCTAAGTGTTGCATCTTGAAGGTTTTATGGGGTCAATATGTGAATTGGGTTGCATCTTGAAGGTTTTATGGGGTCAATATGTGCATGTCAGTTATAATATTCTTTGGAGATGGTCAAAGATAGTAAAGTAGTGAAATTGTATGTTATCAGCTCAAATGCATTGAGAATATATAAAGTTAAATTTATCTTCGCCAAGTATGTTTGACATTTTTTCTTACGGACTCTCAACTTTTCAACATATAACTACACCCTTAATATGCTTTCTACTTTTCTTGAGTAATGGAGCTTTTCGATTCAGCTTAAAAGCATATATGGATTTATTTGTTCTAAACTTGGATCTATAGATGATTAACTTTTTGTACATGAAGTACTAACAATTTTAGTATGACTTAATACGCTTGCTGAAATTTATGTATAGCCGATACTTTGTAAGCTTGTGTTGTTAAATCTATTGAGGACTTTATTTTAGCTCATCGTATCTTTAAGCTAATGTACATAAAGTTAAGATGTATGTTTGCTATCTTATTACTAACCTTTGTAAACCATATAAAAAAACTCTTATCAAGATTAATATTTTAGGCTTATATTCTTTATTAAAACATATCAAACGGTATAGCTTACATGATTCTTTCTCCAAAGATTTTAAAATAATTTTCTTATACAATACCGTGTATCACACGGGTACTAAGCTAGTAAAAATAAAATAGAATGAGAACTTATAGTTTACACCTGTCAAAATAGATAATATAATAAAAAAAATAATTAATTAATTGTATTTATTTTATTTTATTTTGATTGTATTTTGTTTTAGATATTTTTCTTGAACATAATAAGTATAATTTAAATATTCATATTTAAAAACAAATTAATAATTTTGAACAAACATAAATAAAAAGATGGACAATTAGTTTAAGACAGAGGAAGTATATAATTTTATTGTATTTTTATTAATATGAAAGTGAAACTGAAACTGAAACTGTACAAATGATTTTTAGAGAAAATCACATAACTAGTTACATGACAAATAATTATTTGATTTGTGAAAAGTTATTGTGGCATATTTGTGATTATCCTAACGTGGTGAGAACAAATTTATTTAAAATGAGTAGGTTAAATCTTGTTACGTCGTCGCGCTATATGTCATTGTCTTTGTGTCTTTTCTATATGTCGCGAGAAACATTCATTAAATGGGAACAAATGCCATTAGTTTTGCTACCTACCACAACTTGCACCTCGGCGCGAGACTTAAAGTATAAGCCAGAAAACTATTAGATAAATTTTTGTTATGCTACTAAAATTTTACTTGCTATGTTATTCTGCCCTAACCTAAGGAAGATACAAGCGTTTAAATAAAAAAAATTACGTTGATGAGGATGGACGTAATACTATGTGTAATGTTTCAATCATTTTTATCAAATGCATTATCCTATTAGCGGTTTTCAAAAAAACATTGAATGTTATTTCTATTATTAGACCTTCACAACCAAATCATACGTAATAAACTAATTATAGTAAAACTATTAATGTTAATGCTAAGACTATATGTCATGATGATAGTGATAGTGTCAAAAATACTTCATCTTTAATGTTCTCTATATTAGTAATTGTATCTTTTATCATCTTTGTAAAGATCATTCTATTATCGGTGTATCAGTCGATTTTAATAAGCTTTATAGTACAAACAACTTTCTAACAATCCGAAAACAATATGACGTTTGTATGAGCCAAATTAAACAATAGTTCAAGAAACAAAACCAAGATTTTATATCAGAAACGTTATAAGAATAGTCGATAACATATTATTTTAAATTTGCTAAAAAATAAATACAAATTAGTCAATTGAATGACGCTAACACACATGCCTCCTTGTCTCCGTCATTCAATCTAAATGCTCTAAATTGATCAATGAAATATGTTATTGTGTAATTAAGATATAAAAGTTTAATGGAAAGTAGTCATCAAAGTAAAAGTGTTTCTTCTTGAAACTTTGATCCATTTTTGATATTTAGGGGTGTTTGTTTGAGCTTATATAAGTAGCTTATGACTTATTAATATTTTGGTGTATTTTTAGTAAGCCCAAATTTTCCGACTTATGTAACAATTTATGAGTGTTTATTATGTCATAATATACATTAATAAATAAGCCATAAAATTCGGAAATATAAAATATAAGTCAAGATATCAATAAACGAGAAGACGCTTATATAAGCCCGAGAAACATTCCTTAACCAAGATAAGTTATTACTAACAGATTAGTGGGAAAGTTGTTTATTGCACCTCACCTAACTCAAAGCATGTGTCCCTTTTTTCATGGATCAACATGACTTAAATACAACCAACTTCTCTCTCTTCACTAAATTCCAAACCAACACCAAAAATCCCTCCATTTTTCTTAAACTAACAAAAAAAACATAATTTTGGTTCCAAAATACTAAAAAAAAACATCAAAACACACATTCTAACCTTTTGGCGCCATTAACACCATGCTCATCTACACTTCTCCTACTACCTACTTTCTCACCGATCCTAAATTCATAAACACAAAACCATGATTCAAACACAAATATTCTCTCTTTTGGTTAAAAAAAATCAATGGAAAATAAAAAGAAACCTTTTTTAGCTGTTTTGTCACTTTTTCTGATTCTTTTAATATTATTTAATGGAGCTTCTATATTCTCCATAAGGATACCGGAAAATGTCGCCGGAGATTCAAGAAACTTGGTTTCTGTGTCGAATTCGTTGTCAAACTTGATGTATTCACTTGAAGAACAAAACCCATCTGTAATATCGAAAACCCATTTCGAATCACCGGAAAACACCGTCACCGGTGATGGTGCCGGAGATTCTTACCAGCTCCGGCGAGAAAATAAAGATGTGATTTTGAATGCCAATTTGAAATTACAAGAAAACCCAGATGTAATTTCGAATACCCATTTGCCCCTTTTACGTAAATCTCATAGTTTGGATCCTAAATCCGAAGATTATAATTTTCCGGTGAAAAATAAGAAAATCTTGGAAGCGTTGACTTTTATGGGTGGATTTGACCGGTACCGGAGAGGTGAATTCCGGCAGAGAGTGAAGGATTTTTTCAGCAAGAATGAAACCTCTTGCAAGGTTCGTTTCTTTATGACGTGGATTTCATCATTAAATACTTTTACAAATAAAGAATTTAATGCAATTGAAACATTATTCAACACACACCCAAATAGTTGTTTGTTAATTGTTTCTAACTCAATGGATTCAGTAAAAGGAACCCAGATTCTAAAACCCTTTATCGAAAAAGGGTTTCGAGTTACCGCGATTTCGCCTGATTTAAACTACTTATTCAAGAGCACAATGGCAGAGTCTTGGTATATGAAGTTAGTTAAAGGTGATGTTCATGTTGGTTATGTCCCATTAGGGCAAAACTTATCGAATTTGCTTCGGCTTTGTTTGTTGTATAGATTTGGTGGTGTTTATATCGATACCGATGTTATGATACTAAAAAGCTTCAATAAGTTGAGGAATTCAATAGGAGCACAAACATTGGATTTAGATACAAAGAATTGGAGTAGATTGAATAATGCAGTTATGGTTTTTGATAAAATGCATCCATTAGTTTATAAGTTTATTGAAGAATTTGCATTAACATTTGATGGAAATAAATGGGGTCACAATGGTCCTTATTTAGTTTCACGGGTCGTGTCAAGGCTTCAAGGTAGACCGGGGTACAACTTCACGATTTTACCCCCAGTCGCGTTTTATCCTGTTAACTGGAATCGTGTTAGGAATCTTTTTCGTGGGGCTAAGAATGAGACTGATGCGAAATGGTTAAGGGGTAAACTTAGGCAGATTCGGAATCAAAGTTATGCAGTTCATCTTTGGAATAAGCAAAGTCGGAAGCTACATATTGAAGATGGAAGCATTGTGGGCAAGATTTTATCGACTCGTTGTGTTTTTTGCAATTCGTCAACAAATAATGTTGTAAGTATAGAATAAAACTCGATAAAGATTATCCTTTTGTTATATGTGTGGTTATGAATCAACTCAATTCATCCCACATTTAGATTTCGATAGAAATTACGTAGTATATCTTTTGTTACATTAGTATGATCATATGATATAGCAAAAACTATAAGTTTTAGTTTAGTTTTAGGAATCAAGATTTGTTATTTGGTTTCATTTTTCAATAGAAAACATGTCTTCGATTTTATTTTTGAGTTTCAAATAATTGCTATTTTATGCATTAGATAGTTGTTCATTGCTCATCGGCATTTGTCGAAATAACCAGAACAAGCGCAATTAAATTATTATACATTGTACATCATGCTTATTAGAACTTAGAAGTTGTACATAAGGTCGGATCGGGTCATTTATGTTACAAGAAAAACCTACCTTCAAGTTCGAATGCATCTTCGTTTAATGATTCATCTACCATCTATGGTTAGAAACTTGGTGAGATAAAACTTATAGATCTAAAAACACCAGAGCATAGTAAGCATGATTAATCTGTCGAATGTCGATCACTAACGTAAAATGACATAACTACCCTTACGAAAACATGCAAGAGATTGGCTAGCCAATTTGTAAACAAGTAAATCCTTATATATCTTGTGATGTACCAAACTTGAAGTTAAAAGAGTATAATGCAGCATCTCTTATTATTACCACACACAAACACACAAGTGAATGGTCCATGTTGTACAATAGTCACAAACTCGCATCACATTGTACAATTCAAGTCCCTTCTATACCTTATCTTGGATTTGTCCTTGGTTCCATGACATGTGCTAACTATGTTGTGTTTTTCTAATGTTTTTCTTTAATTAAAACTATTTTTATTTTTAACAACAATGTTAGTGATTCGGGGCCACAATGACATCCATTTGGGCAGTATGCGACTCACAAACCTTACACCCAAGTTAGTTACATATCTTCTAATATTCACTTAATGAGAAAACCCAAGGAGGCTCGAACTCAAGACCTCCCCTAGGAGATGACAACCTCCTACTAATGGGACAAACCCTCATTGAATTAAAACTATATTAATCACTCAATTTTATGTTGAGTAATAATATATTTAATATACTTTATATATCATATTTGATTTATCATGTTATTTATAAAACAAATATATTATAGTATGACGGAATGGCGATAGATAAGTTGACTCATTAATCTAAAGATCGTGGATTCATTTCTTATAAACGATAAATAAGAATAATTATGTAGTTTGATGTATCTTTTCCCAAGAACAATCATTTATGAAAAATAAAAAATTGATGTTGGTATCTTTGCTTTATATCAATAATTGACACACATGTGGATGTGGGGGTGTTTAAAAAGCTTTTCACAGAAATAATGCAATGAAGAGAATCAATTTATCAATGAGGACATTAGTTATACCAAAAATATATAGGAAAAGTCTTTATCTTAAATGTATTTAAAGAAAAAGTTAGGACATATTTTTACGTAAACAAATATCAATATCAATAACATAATAATTGGCAATTGATGGTGTAGTGTGTGTGGGGTTTGGATTCCATATTTGTGACCATGAAAAAGGTGACTTAACATGGCCTTTACATTGTCCACAATGGAGGGTAACCCACACCCAAGTTGCGGTCCCTTCGTTTGTGTTTAGAAATAGGTAAATCGTGTAAATTGCAATCACGTAATAGAGGGCCGGGATTGAACACGAGTTATTATTTTAGTGTCATCGGCCTTTTTTAAGTAATTGATATATACTTGAGATATAAAGGTTATCTGGGTTAAACTCAAATACAAATTAGGAGAGTGGGTCTTTTGAAAGTCGACAGAGCCCCCAAATGGTTTCATATAACCATAATATCGACTATTTTTCTTTTTTCGTTTTTTAAAGTTTTTTTTCTACACTAGGAGGCAGCCCTCCAACCCCAAACGATATATTTTGTACACTAACCGGATACTTATTTATTTTCTATCGTTTTTATAGTAAGATGGCATTTTTTTAGGCAATTAACTTAAATTACGGTGATAAGATGACAACAATTAGTAGCTAATTATCAAAGATCTAATAAGATCGATCAATGATTCAAGATCATGCAATTAGCTTCAAACCAGCTAAAAACCAGCTAGACCAATGTTTAGATTCATATGATGTCAAAACGCGCTAGGTAATACACAATCCGTTGCATAATAGAAGCGGTTTTCTTCAGATATACCTAAGTGGTTGTAAATTAGGATACTTCCCAACAAATTTAATCTCACAATCAATAGAAGCCCTCGGAAGCATCAATACATCTCGACTGAACTCAAATTCTTTGTTTAGTGATAAGGCAGCATCAAACGTGATTGTCACCGTCTTCAAACACTTTGATTTTATCAACATCAACTGCAAAAACCGTAAATCAAACTCCTCCCCCTTGGTTTCAAGTAGCTTTACTGTCTTAAGATTCTTAAGCAGACGCCTTAGAATAAAAGTCTGCGGCTTTTTATTACAGCAAATTCCATCTGGATTCTGTTTTTACACCAACAAGCAAGAGATTGAAAGTCTGCATTCTTATTTCCCGAAGCCACCTTTTAGCCTTTTTCACTTCCTGATAATATAATCACAAAATTTTCAGAATCATCTTTTAGAGTTGATGTTTAATACAAATCTAATGTTTTATACAGTTTTTAAAATGATCTAGGTAAAGATATTTTTCAGTAAATTATGTAATTATATAAGCAATCAAAATCGAACTCAAGAATCATCAACGATATGATAAAGAGGAACATGCGGCTTCTAAATAAATGTTTGGGCTGTATATGATGTTAATATCATCTACACAAATAAATGTTTGGGATCCACAACAACCAAATTCTCATAAGAACCGTAAGAACTTTTTTCTTCAGATGCACAAAGAAAAACACGATGCATCATTCACAAAAAAGTTGTTACAATTCTTTTCGCGAACTTTTGGTTCTTAATGCATCCTGATTCTAGCATGTAATGGTATATAACAATGTCCACAAAGTAATGCTAGATGTTTAAAAACATAATTAAGGGCTCTAGGAGTTTTATTGGGGCTGACCTTTCTTTTTATATTGGGCTAAATAAACCTTTCTCTGTTGGCAATTTGGCTATATTTGTCCTCCTAATTTTCTATTTTTGTGTATACATTTTCTCACACGCATAACGCACTAATACATGTTTTTCCACACTTTTGTCGAAGGTCCTTTCGAAAACAGTCTCTATTTATATTATATATTGACTAGAGGTAAACCAATATTGTTTAAGAAAAAACATATAAAAAGTAATATAAAACATTAGTATTTTCACAAAATAAACTAACTAAAAATTTAAACATGTATTGAATTTAAAAGACTAAAACATTAAAAAATAGAATTAAAGGAACTTTAGGTGTAACAAACAATATTATTGATTTTTCTTTTTGGGTTTAATCTTTGTATCGATTGTATGATTGTTTCAAAATTAAAATTTAGAAATAATAACAAAAGATGTATAGTATTTTAATTACTTGATTTTATAGGGTTGAAAGGTAAAATGTTGAATTTTGAAACTATTAAAATTAAATAGGAGACAATATATGAAATGATTTATATAATAGTATAGATTATTCACATACCATTTAGGCCCGTGATGGGTTTTATTCCATTGCTTTTTATAAGCACACATTTTATTTATATATGATACGATGAAGGAGTTTGCTAACTATAGTTTTCGAGACTATGTATAAAGAATCCAGATAAGTATTAGGGGGTTGTATGAAAGAGCGGTCCATAAATATATTGGCAGTTATTTAAATGAAGGACTGTTATTATTAGTGTATAATACAACTATTACGTTTATTTGGAACAAGTTCAAGAAGGGTCCAATTTTTTTTTTTTTAAATCATTACGTTTAATGGGCTTTTTGACATAAAAATGGCTAGTCTGGCTTATTAAGTGTCTTTGGGTATCACGTTGGTTTGAAAGAGGCCTCAAATTCTATTCTTATTGCTTTTATTTTCCTTTTAGTTTTTTCTGAAGGGACCCCTTTTATACTTTGTACGAGTGGCTCGATTTCTGAGGACTGGCTTCGTCGTTGGTGAACCTCCGTTACCACAAGAGTTTTCTACTCCTAAAATTCAAATATGTTTTTTTTTTGAACGGCAAAAGTGGACGGAAAAGAGCTACGGCAATGCCATCACCCAAACCGACCCACAAATTAAATTAATAATCTTAAATAGCTAGCAAGGTGCTAGAAATACAAAACGAGTTTACATCAAAAGAAATCTAAAGGACTTACACACCAAACCGACCAAATTAACTTAATACATTTTGCTCTATGTTTAATCCATGTGTATAATTCTCCTTTTAATTCCTCCATAATTTTACTTGCTGAGTAAGGAATATTGTTGAAAATCTGATCATTTCTTGCCTTCCAACATAGCCAACACATACCACCGATAGCCGCCTGAAGAAATCGCTTCTTCTTTACCGAATTTCCTTTATCGACCACTAATCGTATAATATCCTTAATCGAATTATAATGACCAGCAATATTAATTTGACACCATTGCAGAAAATCTACCCAAACCTTTCTTGCTTTATCGCACTCCAAAAAGATGTGATTACACGTTTCGGGTATACCCTCACATACTTGACAATCCACTGAAAGCATGTTTATTCCCCTGTGTTGCAAGTTAACTTTTGTGGGAATTTTATCTTGTAGCATCCTCCACATAAAATGGTTGACTCGGGGTGGAACCCAACTGTTCCAACAAAACTCCAAATTACTGTTTGAATACTTAATGTTATCGAGTATATTCCTGAACGACTTTACGGAGTACAAACCGTTTTCCTCTGCTGTCCATCTCCATCTACCTGCTTCTTTCATGAATAAATCATCAATTGATACCTGAGGATAAGGTAAATCGAGACCAACTTTGATAATCTTTGACCACGGACCGCAGCCTTTGGTTCTCTTTAACTCTTCATTACTATCACCCCGGATATCATGTAACGCTCTAACAGTCCTGGACCATAGGGACGAATTTTCATGCTTGTATCTCCACCACCATTTAACCAACAACGAGACATTCATATTTAGTAAAGAACCTATACCAAGACCCCCCAACTTTTTTGGAGCCGTCATTTTCTCCCACCTGACCCAACACATTTTCATTTTTCCGTTGTTATTACTACCCCAAATGAAACTTCTGCGAATTTTATCTATATCTTCTAAAACTTTTTTGGGAGCCTTAAACATGGATAAAAAATATAAAGGTATAGACCCAAGTACCGCTTTACTTAACGTGATTCGCCCCGCATAAGATATGTTTTTTGATTTCCAGCTGGACAACTTTTTCTCAATTTTTTGAATCACCGGCTTCCAATTTTTTACGGTTCCCATATTTGCTCCAATCGTAATTCCTAAATATGTGAACGGGAAGGTAGCTGTACCACATCCAAATATATCGGCTGCCTCTTGTCTTTCTATCTCCGAAACTCCAAGACCAAAGAGTTTGCTTTTATCAAAGTTTACTTTTAAACCAGATGAAAGGTGGAAACAAATCAAAATTTTCTTGAGAACGCTAAAATTGCTCGAACTCCAGCTCCCTAAAAACAACACATCATCAGCAAATATTAAATGAGTTAGTGAAGGACCGCCATTAGGAGTGGTAATTCCAGTAAGTATTTTTTTGTTGACGGCCTCCATAATCGCACAATGTAAACCTTCCATTGCGATGATAAATAAGAACGGTGATAATGGGTCGCCTTGCCTTAGCCCTCTGGATAGAGGAAATTCGCTAGTGGGGGAGCCGTTAATCAGTATCGAGGCTCGAGCGGAGAATAAACAACCTCTGATTCGCTTTCTCCAAACAGCCCCAAAATTCATTTGGGCCATAATCGAGTCTAGGAAGTCCCAACTTACAGAATCAAAATTCATTTGGACCTCTAATTCTTAAGTCTTACCCACTTGGTTGTCCTTTGTAATTATCTTTTATGTTCTTATTGTTTTCTATGGTTTTTCGTAATAATTAGTTAGACAATTTATTTTTTCTCATATTTATATTCATTTAAGGATGTATATCTATATATCATTCTTATTGTTAAATATACCATTAGGTTGAAAATATAGGCATACCAATCTTTTCTTTGAAGTTACATATTAAACACAAAAGGTTGAAATTACTTGATAGTCAAGGACACCGTTGATTAAGGGTTGAAAAAAAATAAAATAAGGTGACGTCATATGGAATCTACATATTTGGAGTCGTCAATTTTATATGAAAGCAACCCAAACAAATAGTGTCACTATCCCATCCCAATGTGACTTGTTTTGATCTAGTTGTTAACACCTAGCTAAAAGTCGATCTCTCTCTATAAACATAAATTAGAGAAGAATGTGTAAATTACACTATTTGTCACTAAGTCTTTGTATAAAGTCATGAATTTTGTTTAGTTATGGAAACTAATTATATATCTTACCACTAAATAGACGTTCGTTAATCAAACATCTATTTCAAGACCAAATGTGTAAATGATTTACATCACTGGATCACCATGTAATTTTTAAACTTATAAACGAAATCCATAATATGATTTAAACCAAAAAAAAAAAATCCATTTGGGTAATTTATTCTTAAATAAAATATCAACTATGCGTAAAACCGAAAATAGCCTCTCAATTCGGATGAATAAGTACTCTATCTTCTCATTCAAAGAACATAGAGGAATTCCAAATTCCCAAGTACTCTATCTATATCAGATGCATATGTGTATTAGATGCAAGATTTATAATTTATTCAAATACTAAAATGAAATTATATTTTTTAAATAAGGTTATAAAAGTTCAAAAGGTAACCTAAAACAATTGCACCTAGTATTGGATTTTATTTTACTACAATCTTAATTCAAGATAAAACCACATGTATCTAAAAAAATATTATAATTTACCTCACTCACAAAAATAACACATGCAATTGTTTACATGACACCATTTTGCTAAAAAGATGTTTGCATTCAAAATTTTGCAATGTTCTATTTGGTTTTATTTATATATGGTAGGTATATCCTTGTTTTTTTCTTTTATTGAATTAGAAAGAGGAAAACGAAGAGATGACAAAATTAGCAAATTAGAAAGAAAAAAAAAAGTTTATTATTTTTTTTTGCGAATTTTTGATAATTTATCCTTATTGATTTCCTACTCCTAGCAATCAACACTTTAATCGTTAAAACATGTTTTTTATTTTCCGTAATTCTTAATCTAATCTAATTAAAAAGCTTATAAATAAAATTGTAGCTTCCTTGAGTTTTCTAGTTTAGGTGAATATGAATCATCCCTTCATTTTCCGATTGATTTTTATATTAAATTATTTATCAGCATTTAAAATCATTATTTTTATTTTGGCATATGGGGTTTAGTTGAATATTATGTCCAGAGCAAGTTGATGTTACACTTTTGAGTTGGTAGAATATGATGATTAATTAAAAAATTAGTCCTCCGCCCACTTTATTCATACTCTATCCATTTGAAATATATATTTATCATTTTCCACTCTTAATTTTAATAACTTTTAATGTTTAAAGTTTGTTAGTGATAATTTAGCATTAAGGATTAAGTTTTCATCGTTTAAATATCACTAGATACATTGATAGTGTTGTGTCAATATCAACAAGCTTGTATACTAGCTTTTATCGTGGACATAACGTAGATTCACGTTCAAGATGTTAGCCGAAGCCGTTGACAACTTTTATCATGTATATATAACTACAATAAAATTTGAGTAACTCTTTAATTTCGTCTAAAATTAATTAATGTTAAAATTATGAATCTTCTGAGAAAATATATAGGTCCCCCTTTTCAGGTACGCGGATTAAAGATTCTTCAAAATGCAAATTCCACCATATTAGTAATTTTGATTAAAATGAGAAGCTGAACTTTAGAGAATCACAATCCCACGTACGATAGCTTTAAAACGTGTTTATTCTGTGATAAACGTGAGAAACAACACTTTTATTCAACGAATCTTCATTTTGATTCAAAATTTTTGAATTTTATTTTTTGGTTAAAAAGTGTGAATCGAAGTTAGAATACCTAATATAATAACTATTTTTAGAGATATATTGAATCATAACTAAATAAAATAATATTTATAAAAATTTAAAATTATAAATCATAATTAAAATATGTTGAATCAATGTTTTTTATTACCTTGTCACAAGAAATTCAATTCTGATCTGATATTTCTTCTATACTTTAAATACTTATAAAACTATTGACTTTTCGAATAAAGATCATAGATAGCACTTTCTTTTACCAACATTGAAGTCTATTTTTCACTTTCACATGTGCAATAAAAAATATGGAAATATGTATCACCTATTGAAGTCGTGTTTTATTATTTAATAAAATAAAACCTAAAAAACTTATTTTTAAAGCATGTATTATGAAATTTTTGGAAAAATAAATATTAAATAATTAAGGCATAAAGATATTAATTAGAAAATAAATATTTTATTTAGATAAGTGGGGGTTTACCAAACCGACCAAGATTGAATTTCATATACTCTATTGTGTCGTTTTCGAAGATTTTTTATGTTGACACTTGAGAAATTTAGGATTGTAATTTGATTCTTCAGAGAAAATATTCTTTCTTGATTTAATTAATCATGTCAATATCATTTTTTGTTCTAATATATAGCTTTCACTATCAATAATTATTATTTTTATATATACTTGATCGATATATATATATATATATATGTATTATCAAGTAAGATAAGAGTGTCTTCGTAATTTTTTCAAACTTTGATGAACTAATTAAACCAAGAGTTTTAAACTGAGAGATAGTTACCTCTTTTCGTTAAAGATTGCCGCACACCGACTAATCTCCTATTAGCTCCTATAGTGTTCAATTAGTAAGAAGTTAATAACTATCAAGAAATAAATTGATCAAGTTTAAAATCTTTTTCAAAATAATATTTTTCCTTTTTAATAAACTTAACGCATTAATTCAAAATTACTTGTGACAAAATTCGGAAAACGTGGGAGAAAAGATTGGCATATTTGAAAAATGGTCATAAGTTAATAATTTACCATTTTTCAACAAACGTCATTGATTATATTTTGGTGCCATCTATTGATGTACTTTTTTGTTTTAACATAATAATCCTTAGTGGAGCAAAATGGCCGAAATTGGGGGCTTTAATTTCCTATGTTCAATGTTATTTTTAGAGTAAATTACGCCGTTAGTCCCTGTGATTGTATCAATTTAACTAGTTTGAGACTTTTTTTAAAATAATTACATCAAACGTCCCCAATATCGTTATTCCATAACACTGATGGTCCTCGATATTGGCATTTAATAACAACGATGGTCATTGAGCCAACTGAATTGACTAAAATACATTTACTTTTATTATATTTATTTATATATTATTTAAATGAATAAAAAAAGAAAACTAAATTAATAAAATACACTCCAACCTTCTCCCTCCCGTATTTTCAAAAAACCTTCATATGTTCCGAAAACCTCCATTTTTCCGACAAACCTCACGTATTCCTGACTATCTCCTGTCATTAAACGGTATAACTCTAAAATTATTATTATCCACGTATCCTTAGTAAGGTTTATTGATTTCTTTTAGGATTCAAGAACCCAAATCGAAACCAAATCACCACATCACCCTTTTATCACATCTAACCACCACCTCTAAATGTACCAGCTAAACTATGAAACCAAAATCTACAATTAGTCACGAAAATCGAACTGTAGATATGGAACTACCGAAACCCAAAACTGAAATCGAAATCCAAAATTGAATTAACAAAACTCAAAATCAAACTTCTCTGATTCACAAACAAAATCAACAAAAAAGGGAAAAAAACACACACACACATACAAACGGCAGTCGCGAATAATTAGTGGAGTCGAAAATGGTGGTTGTTGCTTATGTATATCAGATCTGAAATCCAATCGAAAAAGATTCTCCATCATCACGTGGTTGATTTTTTGTGATTAAGTTTAATTTTTAGATTTGTTTACATGGCTTGTTGAGTGTTTATTTTGGAGAAGCATAAAGATTGGAAACAAATATGAAGAACAAGGAAAGATTCAGGGAAGGTAAGAGAGAGAAGGGAGTTATTTTTTTTAATTTATTAATCTATTAATTTATTCTTTTTTGGTTATTTAATAATGTAAACACAAATAAAATTAATAAAGTAATAAAAATAAGGGCACTTTAGTCTTTTTGTTTGAAAAGGGATCAACGACGTAACGAAATTACAACAATGGGGACGTTTGGTGTAATTATTTAAGAAAAAACCTCAAACTAGTGATTTTGATACAAACATAGGGACTAACGGTGTAATTTACTCTTATTTTTAATATAACTACAAACTTAACATATCATAAAATTAATTCAAAAAAATGAAGTTCTAGAGGTTTATGGTAGACAGTTAATTAATCAAAAAAAATAAAAAATAAAAATAAACTAATGACGTAAAGGGAAAACAACTTGTATTTTTTCAGTTAGATAATGAGAAACATGTCCCTTACGAATTACCATCTTAAGTCATTTTCTTATTATGACCACTAATAATCGAAATAAACATCGTCATAATGTGTCCCTAGAAAAGAATTAGCATTTTAAGTGGGCGGCCAAAAGCTGAGACTGGTGATCTAGACATCACCCGTTGAAGGTTTTGTCGATCCTAAGAGTTTACGAAAATACTTTTTTACTCTCGTGTCTTAAGTATCTATCAAAAATTACATTTTCATATCTCCTTTCCATTACAAAATACAATCAACAAGGTTCAAAAATATATTAATTTAGTTGTCGTTATCAAACAATATTTCTCATAAAAATCTAGGTTCTAAATCGAATACTGCATATATATGTGTGTTGCAAGGAAAAAGAGTATTACATTGTCAAAGTTTATTCTTTGTTTTTCCATGGTCAAGGTTTATTCTTTATTTTCTCATGGCCTAGGTTTTAAGTAAATATTACATATATAATATTTCATATGGTCATTTTTTAAATAGTTTCATAGACTTGTATAATATATTCATACACATGGGCCAGTGTGGATGGAATGAAGATTTTGACATCAATACTTTACAGCCAACATCCATGAAACACTATCAATGGTCTCAATTCCACCTTAGTCTTTAAGTAATCCACAACACACAGACACACACACAAATATATATATATATATATATATATATATATATATATATATAGAGGTGGGTTCATTTAGGAACCATCAATTATTTAGGAACCATTAGGAACCATTTTTAGGCAAGGTGGCAATTTTGTAATTAAGTCAAATCCCCAAATTGGAAATCAATTAAAACCCACTTTAAAATACTAATTAACTTTAGATTAACATATCTAGAGTATAACTAGGTTTTAGGAAAAACTAAATACACCATTAAAACAAGCATTTAATTATCTTTCCAACGAGCACCCACTTGATATACTTTTGACGACTTTTTTTTTTTTTTTTTTTTAGTGAGTTTCGGTATATACACTAGTGTATATACTAAATATTCACCAGTGTATATACTAATTCACCAAAAACACATCTAAACCATATACACTATACACTAGTGTATACACTATATTCACTAATGTATACGAATCTTTATATTAATTTCCTTTTAATTGTGAATACGCAATATACAAAAGTGAATATACAATATATATATATACACAAGTGAATATACAATATACACCAGTGAATACGCAATATACACAAGTGAATATACAATATACACCAGTGAATACCATGTATTCAATAGAGAATACATCTTATACATTAGTGAATATAGTGTATACACTAGTGTATATTGTATAAATACACTAGTGTATAACTATATATTAGTGAATATAGTGTATACACTAGTGTATAAATACACTACTGTAGTGTATAAATACACTAGTGTATAACTATACATTAGTGAATATAGTGTATACACTAGTGTATAGTATATATGGTTCAGATGTGTTTTTTGTGAATTAGTATATACACTGGTGAATATTTAGTATATACACTAGTGTATATACCGAAACTCACTGTAAAAAAAAAAAAAAAAAAAAAAAAGTCGTCAAAAGTATATCAAGTGGGTGCTCGTTGGAAAGATAATTAAATGCTTGTTCTAATGGTGTATTTAGTTTTTCCTAAAACCTAGTTATACTCTAGATATGTTAATTTAAAGTTAATTAGGATTTTAAAGTGGTTTTAATTGATTTCCAATTTGGCTCTCAATTTTGACTTAATTACAAAATTGCCACCTTGAGTTTAATTACAAAATTGCCACCTTGGTTCCTAATGGTTCCTAAATAATTACATGGTTCTTAAATGAAACCAATTCTATATATATATATATATATATATATATATATATATATATATATATATATATATATATATATATATATATATATATATAAAGATATTACATACATATACATTAACCCACATATACAGTCCGAGTATGAAACTTTGAACCTGATATAGAGCTGTAGAAATTTAGAAACAAACTCTAGTATTAATTAATTTGGAACGGAAAACACATTTTTAACCGCGAAAATTAAAGGAGGATGACCACGTTTATGAGTCCCTTCTTGACTTAATACATATTTTTCCAAATATTAGTGATTAGGTAATCATCAACATTATATTTATTCAACATTTATACCAATTTAGGGTAAAAAGAGTATACTAATTGCATAAAATATATTTCAACTTTTTAAGTCCAAATGAATGTATCAAACTTTTACATAGAATTTCTAATTAATCACTTATTTTTAAACTAAATAATTTATATTTCATATGTACTAAAGTCAGAATAAAATTAATTCTTATATTTGATAGTAATTAGTTTAGAGTTTATTGATTCCCTTAAAAAAAAAACATGAAAAAAAAACCTTTGAATTATATATTCAACTATTACCATTTCACAAATAATAACGTGTTTGTTTTAATAATATATATTTTTAAATTGCTTTTAAATTTTATGTTAGAAATTTGTAAATATGTGAAGGAGGTGTTACCTCATAAAAGTTTACAAGTTTAATATCTTAATTTTTGTTGCTTGTAAAAATCTCATTAAAAATGCAAAACCAAGCTACAATCTAAAGTGGATATTAATTAAACAGCCCTATTTTGACCTATATACAAATAACCAGAAAAATTGTAAAAACATGCTCAATTCTGATCACCTTCCTATACATTCCCTCTACCCCACACCACCTTCTCCCTCTTTCTTCCCCTTATATCCTCACATCATACTTTGTTTTTTCTCAACAAAATCAACCTCTTTTCTATTACCCTTCTCTTCAAATTTCAAGAAACAAACAAGCATAGCAACAAATGGGATTGAGTAGTAAACAAGTTTCTAGTGATCATCTTGAGCTCAATTGGCCTCAAAACATGTTAGCATCGGACACAATCCAACCCTCAAACCAACGTTCAACAACGATGAAAAGACCGCTTCCAACACAACAAATGGATCCTTTAAATTGTCCAAGATGCGATTCGACAAACACAAAGTTTTGTTACTACAACAACTACAACAAAACTCAGCCTAGACATTATTGTAAAGCTTGTAAGAGGCATTGGACTAAAGGTGGCACCCTTCGCAATGTCCCTGTTGGTGGAGGTCGGAAAAACAAACGTATCAAACGTTCTAACACCACCACACCCACCAACAATAACATGGATCACAATTCAGGGTTTAGTGATCCAAAATTCATGTTCCCGGATGATAAAGGTTTGTTCTTTAAACAAAATGAGAGCGAATTTGATCAAGTTTCTTGGGACTTTAATGGCGGTTTCATCGGTGCCTCAACCACTATGCCACAATTATCTCATCAAAATTTAGGGTTTTCAATACATTCAAACTTGTCTTCCATGGATTCAACAACTATTCCCATCATTTCAACTTCTTATTCGCCTTTATTATCCGGCTTCAAAGATGATTCAACCATCACAACAACAAGAATGATGCTGCCAAATTCGTCAACTCTTTCGCAACCATGGATGCAAGGTTCAGCCACAAACAATATCTTGGAACAAAATTATTGGACATGGAATGACATTGATTCAATGGTTCAAGCTGATTTAAACAAGTCCTTTGAAGATCCACAAATGAAACCCTAAATGGAGGTGAGATTGAGATTAAGATTAATATTAACCAAATTTAGATGATTTTGTGTTAGATGTTTTTTTGTTCGTTTTTCTTTTTGTAAGTATTGGGTGGGTATTTGGATGTATACTGTTCTTGAAGCTGTGGTTTCTTTTAGTATTTCAGCTTCAATATTTAATTATGTTTTGTTAATTGATTGCATTAGTGTTGTTTTATTTTATTTTTATAGACGATTAATTACTTCTCTAAATTACATGCAAGTATATATATAACTAACATGGCTACATTATCACTATAGAAATTAATGGTTTTATTGGAAATAAAAGGGAAGTATGAATTATTCAAATTTAAAAGCATTCAAGTTTGGGGAGTTTTTATTCACGAAATGTAGGGGTCGGGTACATTGTGATGTAGCTAACATTTACCACATATATATATATATCATTAGGGGTGTTTAATTTGGGTTAGCTCTTATTTACAAGTGTTTATCCTTTTTTAACTTATAAGCATAATAGCTTAATAAGCACTTTCTTAAAATAAAATAAAAACCCTCCCCTTGCTTTCTTCAAACCAACCTTTCAAGTCTTAAAAACCTAATAAGCACAATAACCAATATAAATTAATTAGCTACGTAAATAAGCTAACCTAAACACGCCCTAAATCTTATTTACAGTCGATTGAATCATATAAGTGACAAAAAAAGGGGTTATGTCCTTATTGGTCACTAAGATGACCAATTTAAGATAAGTAACATAATATATTACATATTCACAACAAAATGGATATATATATATATATATATATATATATATATATATATATATATATATATATATATATATATATATAGGGACTGATTCATGCGAGAACTCTTTTTTCTACGAGAACTATTGAAAAAAGTGTAAATTAACATGAAATTATATCCATTGACATGTAAAAACTTATGAATGTTAAAAATCTAGTAAAAATATAACTGAAAAATTAAACAGAAAATTGTCTGAATTTACGCGTATTTAGAATTGTTCACATGTGAACGGTTTTTTTCAAAAAATGAATGTTCATATATGAACCAAAAATTTTTTTACGATAGTTTACATGATTTTTTTAGTTTTTTACGTTTATATTTACTAGATTATTAATCTCCAAAATAGTTTACATATGAATGAATAAAATAAAACGTGATTTAACACTTTTTGTGAGAGTTCTCGCAGTTCTCGCAAAAATAGGAGTTCTCGCATGAACCATTCACTATATATATATATATATATATATATATATATATATATATATATATATATATATATATATATATCAAAGAGGTTCTTATAAAACAATAATTAAAGTAAAATAAGTAAACAAAATAAAAAAATAATTTATGATATGTGTAATTTTGTATTATATTTATTTATTCAATTTTTAAAAAAGCAAGTTTTGATATGCATCAAAATATATGTCGTTTAGAGGTTGTGAAACAAATTCATGGTTTTTATGCAGTAAATATTCAGATTTGTTGCACAATAATAAAACTATCTATTTTTTGATGTACAACAAAACTTTATTTTTTAAAATTTGAAATATAGTTAAAATAAAAGATAATACAAAAATTCTAACATTATAAATAACTTTTTGATTTTTTAATTTTTTTACTTTATATATATATATATTACAGTCAATTGATTAAACATTCTTAATTGTTATTAATGATTAATGATGTGTCATGAATTGATAAAAGAGAATATTTAATTTCAAGTGGGGTTCCATAAGAAATTGTGATTAAAATTTGTAGTGATGTGCATGTGAAGAGAATGACATTGGGGGGTCTTGGTACAGCTCGATCAATGGGTTTGTTTGAGTTGATATCTAGATGAGAAAGAAAGAAAAAGATTCCTTTGGATTTAGTTTGCCCATTCTTCAAATCGAATTTGTGGGACATTTTATGTTTTTTTTCCACTTTTATCAAAAGTTGCTGTTATTACAAATATAAGCACTTATAAAAATACATTACTTATGAATTGACACCACAAGAAATAACAAAATTTGGTTGTTTTTAGTTTGTAAATGTACAAGTACAATGATATGTATGCAACATGATGACCAGACCTAGTTTTATGCATAAAGACAATTTATTTTGCGACATGACTATTTATATTTTGTCTACAACAATTCTCAAATAAAGAATCTAAATAAAAAGAGGCACATAACACCTTAATTGTATTCAAATCTTCACAGCTAATATCTTCATGTCTAAGACCCGTAATTTGGTTGATAAGGTCTATCTAGCTCCATTCTGATATCGTCATGTCTAAGACCCATCATTTGTTTAAAATCCTAGTTACATTTATCTTTAAATCATGCATTACACGATTTTGTTGAAAACTTAAAATTTTAGTCAATAAATATATGAAGAACAGGGTTGAGAATTAAAAAAGACCTATGAAAAATTTGAGACCAAATACACCAATCACAACTCTCTATTTCAAAAATTAATCATAATTTATTTTTGATTGAAAATAAGTTATCTCAAAAACGGTATATGTATTAAACGAATAAATTACACCATTAAAACGAGCAATTTCTTCTCTTTCTATAGAACACCCACTCGATATACTTTTGACGGAAAAAATTTCCGGGTTTTTTTTATGGGTTTTAAAATTTTATATTATAAAATCACGGTTCTATCAAATGTGATTTCAGTAGTTTGACATATTATCTTTTTTGTTTTTGTTTTATTTATTCTAGTTGAATGTACGTAATATAACAAATCTAAGTTTTGAAATTCATATTTAGTGTTCAAATTATATGTGATATTGTCTTACGAATTTCAACATTTAACTATAAACGAAAAAAATAAAAAGTTGTCAAAATTCGAACTTTTTGTCGAGTTCGTATAATCTATACATTATATAACATTGTTGTGTATTAAAATTTATATTTATAGTTAAAATCATGTGTGTTATTATCTTACGAGTTTTTGAATTTTACATACATAATATCTAATATGATTTTAGTATTATCAAATGTGATTTTAGTACTATCATATTTTTTTCAAAAAACTAGAAAAAATAAAACTTGTCAAAATTCGATTTTTTTTCTAAATTTGGACAGTTTATACATTTTATAATAATTCTCTTTTATAAAACTTTACGTATTGGTGTAGATATCACATGTGATAGTATCGTTATAATTTCAATATCCATTAGAAAAAAAAATCATCGAAATTACATAACACCACTGCTCTAGTTAAAGATAAAAACGAGACGATCGCAACGGTGTAATTTGTTTCGTCTAACAATACGGTTTGTGAGATAATTTAATTTAAAAAAATAAAATAAAAGTTGGTTTTTGTTATAATGTTAACCATTAGATTAAAATGAGATAAATGACAAATATGGTGTCTTTTGGTTTTAAAAATTATGGATATTAAATGATCATTTCTTATGAAGAATTTCTCATGAAAGAATAATATCTTTGTTAAGCTTTAAATCTGCAAACATATTTTTTATTTCAGGGAATAAAAAAAAATTATTAAACCTAAATATATACAACCGTATATTTGTCGGATATTTTTGTCATTAGTACTTCATGTGTGTACTTGTGAAGATAAAATCATTGTTTAATTGTTAACTAATTAAAAATATGGCACTGCCAGCGGTTATTATTCTATGCAAATCTTCGTTTATTATCGTCTTTGTTATCTAAAAGAAAAAGAAATGGCAGCTGTGTTATTACCAATTATACTATTAGTACAATATTTAACTATCATCCTGTTATAATTTAACCAGGAGCGGGCCTTATTAAATGTACAATACAGACGATCGTACATGATCTAAAATTTATAAAAGCTATTTTTTAATCATATATAAATAGTGGTTTTTCATACATTATGTTGGGAAATGATTGGTGTGATAAATAATGTTTGGATGTTGTGTAATGTTAGGAAATGATTAGTGTGATCAACTTAATTAACCGAGGGAATACATAAGAGAGATATGTCTTACAAAAATCGAAGTTAACGTTTATAGTTAGTAATAAGAATGTATTTATATAATGATTGAATTGATGTGACCACGCTTCCTTAAATTCACATTGTTAACACCATTTTCACCATGATATCAATATTGTCCGTTCATGACCAATGTAAGATCGATTTGTCTAATGTGATACATGTGATCCGAGATGGCGGCTAGACTATCTCACTAACATCAATATGTACTTTGTGACAATGGTTTTATTCACAATAAAACATATTTCATCTTTTGGTTCTGTTCGCAGCCATAAAACAAAACAAATGAATCATATTTAATTTTATTTTTGTATAATATAAAGTAGAGAACATAATAAAACCATAAAAAAATGAAATGAAGGCTCATAATGGAATGATTAGGATTTAGTTAGGCCCCTTATATGAACATGTGCAACACATATTCTCCACTACTAAAAAGTTAAAACCCATGTGAACGCTTGTAACCCCACAACTTGTATTTCTACTACTCAATTTGGTCAAATATTTTCATCTCATATCTTCTTTGGTCTTATCAAATACTAGTGTTTTTATTTGATTCTTACATAATCTTAGTTGATAAAATAAAGAGTTAATCGTAAAAATCGTTCATGAGTTCTCACCAAATTGTAGATATATATCGTCTATGACCAAATTGAAATAACTAAATTACATTTCTAATTTGAGGAACTCATAAAAGAACACAACGATTAGTCATATACATTTTCTTTAAGAACAATATCTACACTAAAGGTTTTTTTTTTTTTTTCAAGAAAATGCGTGTGCATTTTCAAAAATATAGGTAATGACTATAATTTAATCGAATCATTTGGACGGTTTTAGCAATTAACTCTAAAATAAACTTAGTTGAATTAAATATATTTAGGATTTGTTGGCATGGTTTTGTTATCATGTTTGTAAATATGTATGCTAACATTTAAAATTTATTTGAAAATATGAAGTTAGCCATGGTATTTACAAACAACTATATTCGTTATATTTTCTTCGTCTTACAACGAATGTCTATTATATGAAACACACATAGAAAATATTAGAGAATTTGTAGCTTTTAAAATGATCATGATTTTGTTAGGTATTAAATAAGACAATCATTTTACTAATTTATAAATAAACATGCGTATAGCTTTTAGAGGATGGAATAGACAAAGAAATTGCTGAGATTCGTATCTCAAGCTTTTGAGTTGTAGTTTTTAATTAGAATATCGAGTAAATTACGTGAATGGTTAATTGTGTTTATACGCAGATTTTCAAGTTTGGTCCATAAATTTTTTCTAATATGTCATTTATCATCAACGACTACATTTCATAACCTCGGGGTTAAAAACACCAACAATCGTTTACTTACTACGGTTTACTCACCACATATTCATTTCCGATTTTAACAAAAAAAATTAATCCCTAAACTTTATCATAGAAGCAAACAATAAGTGAATAAATGATAGTTATGGGACTAAAGTTTTAAGTTAAAATTTGGAAATGACTAAACTACCCTTGTAAGTCATGTGTATCGTAAACGGCAAGTAACGGTCGTTACGGCGATAAATTTATTACAAAGTAAATCTATACTGCCTATAAATCAATTGAACCATAATGTTGAAATTTAAATAGAAAAATTACTAAATTATCCTTCATTTATTATTAAACATATTTGAATTTGTTAATTTATTTAAAATATCATTAATTGTCCACCTATCTTTAATTAATCACTATTAATTTAAAAAAATAAATTAATTCAACTTTTCACATAAAAAGAATTTAAACCGTACTGTCAATATCTCTATATATGTTTTCAGAAATTTTAACAGTCATTTGTTACGTATATATCAATCGAATACCCAAATTAATATGATAAACTTTAATATAATTATATCGAATATAAAAGAAATTTCGTCGCATAACCCCCGCGAGTTTCTTGCTAGTTACATATAATGTCTTTGTGTTTTGGATCAGATGACAAGTTTTGTCCTTTGAAAATTTAAAATTATAGTGATTGCACTTTATATCAAAACCCCTAACACCAATTGTCTTTTATGTCGATAGTATATTTTGTTAACTCGTATCATGTACACATAATTATAGTTAACAGAATATTCTGGCATCTAGGTAAAGACAATCATTATTACAAGTATTGATATTGATACAAGTTATGTAATCTACTACTAAGTAGATTTATACATTAATCATTTTTCAAAAAAATAAATGAATTGTTGTTTCTTCAAATAAATATAGTGCTATATTTGGCTTTGAATGTCAATAGTCTAAAATGATCAAAAACCCTATAAATTTAGTACTATAATTAACCAATCACATTAAACCTTGGAGTTATTTGTAAACCCGCTAACCAAACACACAATCAGACAAATCATCAACGGATTTTTAATAACAAATTAATGGAAACTTTTGAAAAAATGCTTCACTTATCATTTACCATAGTTTTGGTCACACAAAGGATAAAAAAAACCTTCTCTTACATGTTTCAGCAATAAAATCTTAAAATACTCGAAAGAGCCTTTCAACAACCTAAACTACCGATAAAGATCAAGATCATGAGACAATCTTGTCACGTTTCCTATCAAACACTACAAAAGCATACGAGCACACCATATATATGCTTTTCAACAACGGTAATTAAATTTACACACCTTCTGCATCAAAAAATAAGGATACAACCACCTATTTTGCCTCCTTTGAATAGCCCTAGCGTGCCAACAATGTGACTGTAAACTGCATATGTAAGCTGCAACTTATTTTTTTTTTCTAAAGAGACTCCATTGATCCACTTTTGAGCCTCTCCATGCGAGCTTGAAGGCCGGACAGCGCCTTTTCATCCATGGGAAGGACACCACCATGAACAGGAGGATTGGTGACTGTACTTACCTCGTCATCATCAGACAGATGACTAGGCGTATGACTAGCCTGTTGAGTAGGTGGCGGCTGTTGATGATGATCCTCGTTACTACCATTCATGTGTATCGTTGGACGGTTTCCCTGTTCCGGGTTCCCAGTGGCAGCCAACTGGATGCTCTTCATCCTTTCTCTTATTGCATCTAGAGTCCCACTGCTAACTGCAAATCGGTAAAACAATAAGACCTGAATACAATATGCGGCTTTAAAAAACAAAACAGTGAACAGAAAATGTAGGAGATATAAACCTCCAGATGGGAATCTGTCATTCCTTAGGTCTTCTGATTGAACAGGGATTTGACCTCTTGAAGCCATAACATTAACCGATGACCTGTCATCTTCAGCATATGACGGTGGAAGACTGAAATTTGAGGGGTCAACTCTGGTATTAACAGAATTTCCATCATTTAAAGAATTTGTATGTACAGGTGACAGGGGTGCGAATTTAGGAGATGAAAGGTTTAAGGCAGATGGTGGAGGTGTCGGCATAGGCACGCTGGATGGAGTTCTGCCAGCTGCAGCATTTTTTTCCATCTGATATAGAAGAAATTTAAATACCAAAAAAAAAAAAAAAATCGTAATAGAAATTAATTAAGAGATATATTATCCAAACCTGTGCTAAACCATCTCTAATGTATGTTCTGAAAGCTTCACTAGCATTTTGAAGTTGAGAAAATATATCAACCTGTTAAAGATTGAAAGCTTAGGTTCGTATTGGTGAACAAAAATTGCCAAATTATAGGAAAAGAGAAGATATTCTTACCTGAGGGTACAACCGCGTTATTTTATACAGTTCATATAGACCAATACTACATGTTTGTTTGTCTCCAATTTTCTTGAATATTGCGGCCAGTTCTTGCTGTGAACAAGATACACAAAAAATTTAGATTCACAATACTACATGCTGCAATTGCGAATAATATATGAAATAGTATTTTTTTTAACACAGAAGCTCCTAAAGAAATTTAGGTTGGGGCTATGAGAAACAAAAACAAATAGGTCGGTTTGACCAAATTATATAAGGTTAGTGTCAAAAAGGTGGAAACATCAATTACAGAACCTCCTAAATCAAATTATTAAGTATTTCGACAAGTGGTTCCAGTCAGCAAAACCTGTTTTGATCCGTACACAAAAATACCAGTTCTGGCCGACCCTTAATACCCAAAAACACCAAATACATGATGCTTGACCCAATACCCAAACAGATTCAATTGACCTAAATAACTTTTCGTTCCGGTCAAATCAACCTGTTCGCTATGAGGGAAAACAAGGAACACTGTATGTAGTCAAAAGGAGTCGGAAGGAGCTCACCTTCAGTTGGGCCTCTGAAGTATGTGTAGCAGGCAACTGATTATTGGCCACTGAATCACCCCAATGTGTTTGACCAGCAGGCCCAGTCGGCGTCAACATTCTTGCAGCAGCTAACGTCTAATATTATAGAAAAATTAACATATCGAACACAGGCAAAGAGCACGCACTGTGCATCTTTATCTTATCTATTAAATAAAATTACCTGAAGATTAAGATCGATGTATGCAAGTATTATAGGTTGGGGTTCCATGTCTATCGGAACCATAGAAAGATGACCTTTTATTGCAGTCCCACGAAGTTTTACAAGCTCATGTAATACCGTTTTGACCATTCGCAGAGGCTTGTCATCCGCTCCCGCTCTATAGGCCATTCACAGTTAGTTGACATGTATCATACCAAAAAAGAACAAAAATATCACGGGACGGGTATAATACAAACCTCCTCCTGATTTCTTCCATCCCCAGTTCTTGCAGATATAAATGAATGCTTTGAAGAATGCGGTCTAGATCAACCTCATATATTGTACTTTGAAGAACCTGCATCAAAATGAAGCAAAGATGCTAAGCGGGTGTGTAATTTAGTTTTCCAAAAAACTACTGTACCTCATATCTAACAACGCTCTTTCAAGTGGTCTCCTCTTTTAAAAAAAAAACTGCCCTCCGCAGTTATTCCGTTACCAATAACCAACATCTTAGGCTATCGTCAACCCACAAAACAATTATGTGTAGACTATGACCATGGTTTGCAGTTTAAAAGTTCGTTGCTACAACTATAATGGTATTACTGTTGGTGTTTTATTGATCTTCCCTGCTTATTTCTCTAAGAACTAAACAATCTGGGGACGAATATGAAGATGGCACTGTGTTTTATCATATTTATTTGTTGCACAGATATACTGCTAGGTAATTTGCGTAATAGGTTATTTTCTAGTTTAACTATTAAAGAAAAATTATTCCAGGAAAAAAAAGCAGTATGAAAAGCCAACATCTAAGTCAGTTTTGTGCGTTTGTACTCTTCATCGGCTTGGATCAATATTTCCAGGTGCAGTTTAATATTAAAAACGTCTTACTATCTGTCTAATTTCCATTCTAAATATTAACTTTCAGATTTATATTAAAAAAACAAAATAAACTTTTATATGACCAATCTTGAAACAAATATTTAACTTTAAGCTACAATAGTTTCTATTTATTATGAAAAAAGAAAACTTCAATTACAAACAATCTTGTGTCCTTTTTCACATAGAAATGGGGAGCTACCCAAATCATTTCTCTTTCTCCCCATTAATGCCAAAAAAAAAATTAATTAATACCCCATTTAATATCTAAAGAAAGTGACGCCCTTTTTCATCTCCGACGGAAATGAAAACTGGTGGTGGTGGTGAGAGGTGGGTTATTAATGCAATGGTCGGTTGGTGGTGAGTGGCTCAGTGTGGTGGGTATTCAGAGTCTGAGGAGTTAGGAAGAGAGGAGACTCACGCTTTGGGTAAATAAACTTTAAGCAATTTATGTTTTATTTCAAAGGTAAGAGAGTCTCCACAGATGTTACTGAAACAAACAAACAAATGGGTAATTAAACTTTTTTCTTTTAGAAGACTTTGATTTTATGTTTTATTTCATGACACTTTATTTGCTTGTGGTTATTATTGGTGAAGAAACTTCTGTTTAACTCGTTAAAAAGTCTCGGGGGTAAAACGATCAAACACATATAGTTTCAGATAAATGTGTAGTTAATTTTTCAATATATCTTAATGATTCTGCGTTCAGATTTCACACATTGCCTCTTATCATTAACAATTGGTTCTCAACACTCATAAAAAACATATGCCCACAAAAACTGACCTTTGTAAGCTTGATCAAGCATTTGACAACCAAATCTGAGAATTTCTGATTTCTTGTAGCAAAAGACTCATTTGAAGGTGGAGATGGCCATCTAGAGGGGTCAAGTGGTTTTAAAAGATTAATGAGGACCACGAAGGACGATGTACGCTCTGCATTATCCTGCATTAAAAATAAATTCATTATAAAAAAATGAACAAAAACGAAAACATATGTAATGAATTACAAGGACATGGTATGAGCTTCACCAATATCTTAAGCATTAAAACATTCAACGCTTTCAGAAGCTGACTACCATCATCCATCCTTGGAACCCTTTCATCTAAAAGCCAAAGCAAAAGCTCTGTAATGAGATTGTCAAGTGTTCTCTGATTAACAGCATGAGCAAGCCGTTTATTTTGAAATGTCTGCAAAAACACCCAATCTTGCAGCATAAGATACCCAACTTAATATGCTATAGCTTAAATGTAAAATATCATGACGAGCCTATGGCAATTTACCTGCATCAGTGTGTTGAGAACGTATTTACAAGACCTTGAAGATGCACCCATCAGGCTAAAGTCGAAAGTCTTTGCGACCTAAAATAAGAAGAAAAAAAAAATAGAATGAAGTCGAGTAGGGAAAATGTGTACGACATTCATACCTTCGGCAGAAAGCAAATTACCTTGGCTGCTAAACAAGAAACAAGTTTGTCAGCATCTTTGATAAGATCCTCCATTATATTTCCCTCAGGGTCATTGGTTGCAGCTGCCAACTCATGGCACACGACTTTCATACCTTCGACAGACTGCAAATAAACAACTTATTCATTCAATGAACAATCATTAATAAATAAAATAAAGAGGGCAGTAGTAATTTAAAAAAAAAAAAAAAAGAGAATAGAAATAAAATAAAAAATGCAGCTTTGGTCTTATAACCATACAATATTGCTCAATAATTAACCCCAAATATTTCTTAATTGCATTTTTTTGCAAGAAATAGAAGAGTAAATCACACCTGCTCCGGAGAGCCATATGTAATAATATCTAAAGCTTCATTCCAGTCTGTAGGGCCAATTACAGCTGCAGACGGTCGCACCATCGGATGTCTTTCCATTTGAGATTCAGGGGGAGTATAAATTTCCCTAAAACCACAAAAAAGCAGCTCACATGTGTCATGAAAAATATAAGAAAACCAGATGATGGATTATTTCATAGCACTAAAGAATAACAAGGAAAGGGAAAAGTATAAACGGTCAAACGGAACAGAAAACAAAAGGTAAAACCATTAAGTTCTTATTACCTGCTATAAACTGGTCCAGGTATGGATCGGGAAACTTCACCACTTTGCTCAGCAATGTCCGACCTGTACAACAGGAAGATAATTATATATTAGCTGTCAAAAACTATTTTCAAGAGAGCTAAAGCAATACAGGTAAAACATGAAGTATTTTGCAGCACGCTGGCTAAGCAATACAGGTAAAACATAACATACGATAAACCAAAACAGTTAATTATGCGAGTAATTACCCATTTTCCCTCACAGAACGCCTCAATGCAGCTCTTGCTTCCCCTGGCTTCCCCTCCTTTCTTTTTTCCATTTCCCGAGCCTAGAAATAATAAGTAAAGCAAAATAAGTCGATATGAAAGCACCAAATAGCATACTGAAAGATAACATACTGTCCAAGAAAATTTAAATCATTTCTGCAGCACATGTATTAAGAAGCAAGTAATTTTCAGCTTATACCTTCCACTTAAATCTATCATCTAACATGCTTCTTTGTGCTTCGGTGAGCTTCCCAACATATCTCCAGATGTCATCACCTTACATAACAATCGAATCAGACAATAGTAAAGTTTATTATTCATGGCCAAATAAGCATATTACATTATGACATAATGTTAAATAAAAACAATTGCATTGGTTTAACTTACCGAATATCTTATAGCCAGTGGCTAGAGAATTTAAAGCAGCCTTTCTAAGTTCACCATCTCGTTCTGCTGTTAAACTTGCGACAATTGGCAAGGATCTCAGTTGTCCACTTAACTGCATAAATAGGAGGAAAGTAATGAGAAACCATCAACTATAGGGTGAAACATGAAGTGTGAATGACTCATGTACCTCGGAGCCATGATTATCAAGCAAAAATCCAACAAGATCAGCACACTCAATTCTCGTCCTGTTATTTCTAGAACGCAGACCTTCCAAAATATACGGGAATGTTTTTGCAGCAGAAAAACTATGAATGATCTGCTTCATTAGTTCCCGTAGCTTTTCTCTCAGTTTCTCCATGTTGTGACCAATCTGCAAATAAAAAATTATATTAAAGACAGCCCGGAATTTCTAGATAAATTACGAGCACACACATCAGAATACATAGTCAACAAATCTAGGGTTGCAGTAACCTTCTCAACCAAGCAAGGAAGAAAGATGGAAGCTTCAGATTCATTCATAGTGTATTTCTCGTTTCTTAATGTATCAAAAAGCTCCGGAAGGAATTCCAGCACCTACAATCATATTTCAAAAACAATATAAGTTGATCATATAAAATGGTAACTGATGAAACAAAAGAATAATGGGAAAAATTACCTTCAATAGGCAAGATGTGTTGGATTCACAGAAACGCAAAACAAACCACTTCAACACTATATCTAACACTTCAATTAACTCTTTAGCCATTGTTGGAAGTGCTCTCTGAAGCATCTCGATCCCATCAACTTGCTTTTTAAAGTCTGTGCTTAAAAGTCGTCTATGTAAATCCTCCCTGAAGTACTTCATAATCTCGTTCTGTTTGAAAACATTCGAATATTATTGTAAAATCTAAAAACAAACCAACACAACTGTCACTGGAAAAACTAGCTTGAGATGAATAACAACCTCAAGTTCCTGAATCTGCTCCAAACGCAGCTCTTCGAATTTAAATCTACGAACCACTATTCTCTCTCTTTCATCCTGCAAGCAGATATGTTAACTATAATACGCTCAATTGTTTCTAGAAGTTGTTTAATAACGTAAAATCAAAAAGCATACCTTGTTAGAGTCTTTGACACTTAGTAAAGCTTGTGACTGGATGTTAATATCTTGAACAGACATTATAGACTCTGGTTTTGAGACCTTTGCTGAAACAGCTCTCTGTAAAACAAAATTGTTCAACAAAATAAAAATGTTATTCAATAGTCAAAATGAAAAATAATTCAAAATATTTTTCATGTGTCATACCGTAGATACAGCTCTGCTTCCCTGCTTCGATCCATAACCATTAGACTTTCCAATCTTCGAGCCTGTTTTCATTGTTTGTCCAGTTGGAACTGTTTTTGTGGTTTCATATACGTCTGAAACTGGACCATGTGACCTTAATCGTTCAAGAACAATTGCCAATGCAGGTCCTTGAATATCTCGGACATTCTTCATGACCTACAAATGAAGAGAACTTGATTCAAAAGCGATAAAGAAATAAATAAAAAGAAAAATACAATATATGTAACTTTACACACCATTTCCGGTCCACAGACTCTAACAATATCTCCAAAGAACACTTCTGCCGCTTTACGAACATCTGCAGACTTATCCTGGTGACAAACAAAGATTACTTACATCATTATGAATTACATATCGAAAATGAAATAATGAATATAGTATATTATAAATATTTCATACAGTCATGGCAGCAGCGACAGGTCGCAGCAATTGAATGGCATCAGGGAACTCTGCTAGTCCTGAAACTTGTCTGGACAACCAATCGAAAAGGTCCTTGCGTCCTTCCGCACCAAGTTTAGCATCAGTCAAAGATGAAGTAATATATGGTACCTAAACGAATCAACATTGTTACAAAATAAAAGCAAGACAGTCCAGACTCCAGATTGCACAAACTAGGTATCAATATAGCTCTAAAAAGACGATTGATTTATTTTCCATTTACTTTCCTCCAAAATGAGACACTTACCATCTTATCAAGGTGAGTAGCAGCAACCCAAGAATCCAAAGTTGCCAAGGTACATTCTCTCATGTTTTTTTTGTTGTCACCAAGGCATTTAATAACATCTGACAAAATTCCCTGCATGAAAAATCATGGCAAATTTATATTATTACGAATCTACTGCTTTTTTTAAACAAACTTTCTATAGATAGATGACGATGTGTATATCCAATGTACCTTGCTCGACTTCTCTACAGCAGGTCCCATAGCAGATGCAAGACCACTTATGGAGGTCAAAGTAGCCATGATTAAATTTTTGTTACTATCATATAACCGCCCTCTGAGAGCCCCAAACAATTCCACTGAAATAATAGACATAACGTAAGTTATAATAGATTCCATCTGTTTCACTACAAAACAAAAAAACTCATGAATGCAAATTATTACCAGTTCCAGTCGGCTGAATACGCTTGTTAGCTTCTTCCACGATCTTATTAACTGCTTCTATAGACTCCAAACGAAGCTGAGCACAACAACAACAACAATGTCAAAGATGATTTAACTATAACTTCGAGTGGCGAAGAATTTTAATTTTTCATCTTCCATAATTTAATAGAGTACAGCATCAAAAAACCAGTACCTTCCAATCAGAGCTCTCCAATCCTTTCAGAAGGGCTGGTGTAATCTTTCCACTGATATCCTCACGTGGCAAGCTATCCAAGCCACCACCAGACACAGATGAAACAGAATCTGATGCCTTGACTGTCTTCTTTGGTGCAGCCGCTGCACCCTGCATAAGAAAATACGTGAATAAAGTTTTAAATAAAGAAAAACAGAAACAATTGGTATTTAGAAGCAAAACAAAATAACTATACCTCAAACGGGTTTTTTTCACACTCCGCATCTACTGTACTAAGAAGGGCAGGCTTGACATCCGACAAGAACGCTTTGATATCAGGACCCACAAATTTGTGTAATACACCAATGAGTTTAATGGTAGCGTTTCTAGTAGCAGCAGCACTTGATTGCAAACCAGTATCTTTGCAGAAATCAATTACATCCTTCAATTTCAAATGTGCAACACCAAAGTCTTCAACAGCAGAAACCATCCACAACAGGCCCTCACTAAGAACCTTCGGATTCTTGTGCTCTTTCATGATCTTGGACATCTGCAAAATTGTGGTAAAGAGAACAAAAAAGACTTTAATGTTAGAGTAAGCATAATAAGAAAAACATTAAAAGATTATTGAACTTGAAGAACATAAATTAACACATTTGACTATACTTACCCTTTCAAAAATAAAACCTGGGCCCACCGCCTCAGAGAAAGTGGTTAGACACTTCATAGCTTGGACACGGGTCTTGATATCAGCCACCCTTTCACAAATACCTGGCTCATGCGGGGGGAAACAGATGTAAAACAAACTCAGAAGACCGTGTTCTTTTAAAAGAATGGTATTTTATAGTTAGTTTTTAGCTAACAAATAATTAGTGAACTCAAAAGCTGCAAACTTTTTTTACCTGATATGCAAAGTACAACGCATTTTTTCGGAAACTTTGATGCAGTAGAAGCTATATGACTGACAATTTCAATGACCTGTTGCTGGACCTGCACATTTTTCTCACTCCAACCAGGAACAGCACAGAGTAGACGGATTAAAATCTCAACTGACTGGTCAAGTTCTTGGAGTGCTACAACTTGTTCTTTCAATGAGGTAATTGCTGCAGATATAAACATCATAATATCACTTTTAAAACGTGAAAGACTATAAATTAACTTATATTACATTCAGTACTCAAAAAAAGATTCACTGAACTAACAGGGTTTCAAATGAATAATTCATATACTAAACATGCAACATTCTTGTTTCATTCTTATTAATAAAAGTGAAAAACCTTCAAGGCGCTCTTTCCATGCGGCACTCTTCAACTGAGTTATAGCATCTTCTTGAACAAGAGATCCTAATCTGCTTTCGATCTCTTCAAGGGTCATCTCAGATGGCTGGAAACAAAAGCAATACATGACATTTGATTAAGGAGATATGGTAAGTATGATGCATATGTAGGTGTATGTATAATGTGTGTGGGTGGGTGGGTGTGCTTGTGCAAGTAACTCACCTCAACATCTTCAACTTCAACTTTTTTGTTTTGACTTGGTCCATCTACTTTCTTGGTGGCACCCGTCTTCGCAGGACCGGACTTCTTAGCAGCAGGCTTAAAAGCAGTAGAAAAACATAATAATATGGGATCAATACCGGGAAAGCGAAAAATACAATTCAAAGGATTTGACGAAAACATCATATTAGTATATAAATGAAACTCACAGCAGCCGGAGCAGGTCTCTTCCCGCTAAGCATGCTTGCTGCTGACCTTTTAACAACACCTCCATCAGAAGCCTGCACATATATGTCGTGTCAGGTTATCTTACAGTCCAAGTTAACCCAGTTGATTAATAAAATATACTCTTATTAATTAATCAAGTACATGACTCTATAGCAGCTATATAAACAAAAATTACTTGACGCACTTAAATTAGCTATATATTTTTCAAAACCAAAATCTATATATTTTTCACAACAAATATAAAATTTATTCCTACAACTTTTACAATGATAACTGTCAGAGAAAGGATGTGAAGAATTACAATACTATGAATCACAATTGCGCTAACTATCTCCTAATGAGTTCCACACTATTACCAAGTCTCATGTTTTGAATCGACATACTTGCAATTATACTTCCAATATCTACTTGAGCATATGTTACTAAAAACTATTAAAACTGCCTAGAGAAAGTATTAACGCTGCATAGAGACAGTAAAAAAATCACAAACCAAACACACCTCTGCAGATGATACAGTTCCACCTGATGATGGGACACCTGCAAAAAGAAAGAAAAAGTAAATCTTACAAGTAAATAACTTACTCTAATTAGGACAAATTGAGGGGGGAAATCATTTTCAAACCTGAGCCTGCCACTGCTGGAGCCCCACCACCAGAAACACCAATCATTTCTGAGAGCTTCTTTCGCCTAACATCATCAAGCTTCTCCAATGACTTCTCCAAAGGCCTCATGCCAACCATCTGGTAAGAGGGAAAACAGAGACGTGATATCATGTTGGTGATTACTTCCCAGATTATTAGAGCTTTAAACTATCTTGATTTCTAGACAGTTATTAGTTTTAAATTTATTATTAAACTATCGGCCTTAGATAAGCTTAAAAAATCATTTAAAGAGGCTCTGGGATAATTTTACAATATATATTTAGATGTTTTAATAATTGGAAAAAACAGAACGGGAATTTTTTTCTTCCGGTTCAATCACGTATAGTTTGGAGCAACAACAAAAAGAGCTATCCGTCTACAGCCAAAAAAAGAATGGGAAGGGGTATACCTTTGCTATTGCAGCCAAGACTGTAAATGCAGCATCTCTGACATCAGGTGTCCCATCATTAAGACACTACAAGAAACAAACAAGCTTTAATACAAGAGCACTGAGCACTGCTTTTTTCACTCAAACAAAAGGATTAAAAAAATTTCCTTCTAGAGAAAAACTTTGTGTATTTAATCATTAAAATGCAGCATGTAATTAAAGTAGCCATTTATTAATTTTTATGCTGGAGTTTTTTCCTGCCACAAGAAAGCCTATTTTCAGAAGCTTCTAGTGGGGGTTTTTTAGGCTTGTTCAGAAAGAAGAAGATAACAAAACCTTTTGTAGAAGACATCCAAATAAATCGTTCAAAAATGCACAGAACTGCACTGGAAACACTAACCTCCATGCAAATAGGAACGTAGTCCTTGTGCACTTTGAGAATCACAGCCTTGTTGCTTGTCTCGATGCAATGTGTGACCCAATTCAATGTTAGAGAACGCACAAGTGGAACTTTATTTTTGACAGCTGCTTTAACATCTGTTGTAAAACAATTTTAGCTGGATATTAGTACATTGACAGAATCATAATATAGAAACATCATCTCTTGATCAGCCATTAAGTTCGCATTTTTGTCCATATCCAATTGCAACATTGACCAAAATAATAAATATGAAGAGAATAAAGTTATGAATACCCTTAAAAACAATAGATTCTTACAATTTACAAGAAAAAGACCATGTAACATATGTATAACAAAAGCATCTTAACAGTGAAGCAAACATACATCTTAACAGTGAAGCAAACATACATCTTAACAGTAGGAGATAACAAAACTGTTTATATCTATGAAAACATAAAAGGGAGGCAGATTCTCCTTAAAAAATTCAGAATTAAAATAATAGACCATACCTTCAACAATATCAGCAAGACTCACACATCCAGCCTTGTGCATTGCTTGGAGAGTATTAGTGAGTGCTTCTGCCATGGTAGGCTTTTTCTCTTTCATTTTTTCCTAAAACAAATGGAGGGTAAAATCAATGACAGAAAAAAGATAACAAACTCAAACATGATAAAGGGCCAACGCATAGTTCGAAAAACAAGATGCACAAAATTCCTTTACCAAATTGAGAAAAACCCAAGGAATAACAGAACCATGACTCACTGGTCTGCTATATGTTAGAAGCAGGCCCTGGTAGCTCTATGAAAAACTTAAAACACTTACAAGTAAAACGGGCAGCAAGAAGCGTGAACTTGCAGAAAAACTAGTTCTTAAGCCGAGTGCAAGATTCCCAATGGCTTGGACTGCTTCAACTCCGACAGCAATATTTACATCTATAATAAGCTGCAAAAAGAAGAGAAAATTACAACACAAATTGGTAAAATCAGGTCCCATAAAAGCAAAAAAAAAAATCAAAATCTTAGAGGGAATGGAACACATTATAAATACCTTCTTAAGTGTACGGCATATTTCTGTAAAATCTCCAGGAGCAATCCTTTTTGTTGAAGCAAGCTTAGTCAATTCCGCAACAGCATCTTTCCGTTCAGACCACTTAGTAGCTTTCTGAATAGAAAGTACCACAAATATGTTATTCATGTGCATTAACAAAAATTTCAAAAACTACGACCATGGTAACTAATTTTACAAAATATTGAAAAGAAACACTGACCACTCCATTCCAAAAACCTGACTTCTCTAAAGGTGTTAAGATATCAACAGGGTCAACAAGTTCATATTCATCTATTTCCTGAGGAGCTGCACAACATTATAATGTCAATAATAAAAAATAAAATCATATGATTAACATAAATTATAACAGTCACTTTAAGTTGATGACATACTCTCTGCGGCAGATTCTTCTGAAGGGCCAGAGCCTGAAGCCTCGGCCACAACTTCCTGCTCTGGTTCCTTGTCTTGCTCGGATCTGACAAAAAAATGGAAACAAATTATCAAGAACCATTATTCTATTTACTACTGAAAACTATTTAGCAATAAAAAATCACCAAGAATATAAGCAAAACATGATCTAAGAGTCACCAACCTTATTTTGCGAGTAGGCTTAGCAGACCCTGTGACATTGGCAAGCTCAGCCTCCAACTCTTTTTTCTTAAAAAGGGTAAAAAGCAAATGTTTGTGTTAAAATATATATGAACAAGAAATAGAAGCATTAATGGTTAATTACCATACCATTGTGTCCCGCATTTTCTCAAACAATATGGATTTAACAGGGTCTCTCCCAATCCAACGACAAAGCTCAAGCGTTAGCCCTTTAGATGAAGCACGGACATTTTGATCTTGATGATCAAAGAGTTCCGGGAGCATCTTTAAAATCCTCTTTGGTGGCACAATCTTTGAACCAAATTCGCTGGTCAATGACAAAGAAGATTTCAATATTAGCAATGGCAAACGAATAAAGCAAAATAAGGACCTTTCATGAAATTAAACCACGATGACTCAATCACAAACCTTAAGGCTTGAAACATGACATCTATGGCAGGAACAACAGCTTTAGCAACTTTGTTCTTTATCGCTTTCTCCATAGCATCCTATCAACAGATAATTCAACGTGATATGAAGAAAACTATGCCCAATGTGAATGACTTAGCCATTTAAAAAAACATAATCCAGCAATAATGCATTACAGTACTCTCTTTACACTATCTACAAATTAACATGATGGTGGAAGTCATATGACCAGGGAAGAAAAAGATTATGTGTTCATATATCCAGCCAATGTGTAACCAGGTCGTCCATATATGTTTATAATCAAAAGCATGTCCATTCAACATTCTTTTCAGAATAAATTGTAGGTCTTTTTCAATCGGTATGCTAAATTATAGCACAATAAGCAACCTGACTTTACAATCCCTAAGACGTTAAGAAATCCTTAGAAGTACAATAAACCTTAAAAGAAGAGTTGTAAAAAGTAATTCTCAATATGACAAACACAATTTTCATAACCACAAAGCCAGAGTTGGTCATTGCATTGTTAATGGCTCTCACAAAGTACTAACAGATTATATAGTTTTCTATTCTGGTACGGTGGTACCAACTACCTAATGCTTCCGGGGAAGATTTTCCGCTCATTCAAAAAACACTATAGGAAAGTCGGACTTCCCAGAAGAAGGGGAAACTGCATGCAACCGGTAAACCTTATCAGTCAATCTAGTGGTTTGTATTTGTATAATAGCAGACTGGAGGTCAAAAAGTAGTGCAGGTACTCTTAATGGTATGTAGATAAAGATGGTGAACTTGTGGAAAATAAGTACAAACTGTTTAGGTAGCAAGAATCAAGGAGAAAACAAATTTAATACTATGCTTTTACTAGGAAACAGTGAATTATGAAAGCATGCAATAATACAGCATAGAATTTATATAGAGGGGGCTGAATCACACAAACAAGCTTTCTCCTAAGCCAAGTTTCCAATACAAAATATGCAATATATCTACATCAAACATACCAAGAATGCATCCACAGCTTCCAACTCCACCCAAAGCATAAACACTGTTTGTGCCTTCTCCACCGTTTTCGGCCGCCCCGTAAGGCACTTTGCCACAACTGCATCGCAAACTTCCTTCGCATACCTACACCAATTCATAACAACACTTCAATAAACTGCATTCTCTTTTCAATAACAAAAAACTATTTCTCTTCCAAATTTAAACTTGATAAGCAATCTTTTACATTTCTAAACCATACGGAGTAGTTAAAACGCAAAATCCTAGTCGTTAAGGTTTAATACATTTTCTAACATAAAAATGCTTAATCAACAAAAAAACAATAATTAAAACATCACATTTCATCAAAACCAAAAACAAAAAACTTCACCTTCCAGCATCGGAATCCGCCGCTTTCAAATAGGCAATCAACGCATCAAGCGCCTTATCCTGCACCGGCGCATTCGAATCCGAAACCGCCTTCTTAAAAAAATGTCCTAAAAAATCAAAATTCCAAAACAAAAATCCATCATTCAAAACACATTACACAGATCGAGCCTTAAAACATCAAAACCTAGATCTAAAACAATCAAAATTAAAAAAATCAAAAGAATCAAAACCCTAACTAACCTAATTCACGAACCCTGGGATCCTTAGGATCGGTAATTGAGTCACATAAAGCCGCTAGGTCAATATTAGCATCGTTCCGAACCTTCCAGTTCTTATGTGTTAATCGATCCTCCCATGGTAACTTCTTCGCTTCTTTCAATAACTTCTCATCTTCCGATGACATTCTATTCTTTTGTTATATAATTATACGTATAGAAATCTGTATGTATATATATAGATATACAGATATCTATAAAATGATGAATGAATTGAACGTTATTAGGGTTTTTTTTCTTCCCTAATTTTGAAATGAAATGACATGAGAGAGAGAAAGAAAGAAAGGAGTTTTTTATTTTATAAAATTGAAAATTGAAATTTGAAAACGGGTCGGGTTGGGTTGAGTAGGTTGAGTTGGACAGTTGGTTGAGTTTGTGTGAGTGGGAGTAGGGTCACGTAAGAAGTGTGTGTGGGTGTGGGCCCGGCCGGCCCAGGGACTAGATTTGGAAATCCTAACATAAAAAAGATACCCCACGTAATTGTAGTAGTTAGTGTTGTATATTTGTTTTGTTTTGTTTTTAAGAAAGATGTTAAATTAAATCATTAAAAATTGAATAAGGTTTTTGTATGTGTAATTGATAATTAAATAATGAGTAAATCTATCATTATTTTTTATAGAATAATATACAGTGGCGGCCATGGGGTGTGCTGGTCGTGCGGTCGCACGGGGCCTCCGATTTTTAGGGGCCTCCGATTTAAATTAAAAATTGTTTTTATGTTTTGGTACAAGTTTACAAATTATCTTTGTCCCACATTTGAGTCACAAGAGAAAGAAGAGTTTAGTTTTTACTTTTGTCTCACGTCGGTGGAATAAGAAAATGATTAATTGATTAGATAGCTATAAATTAACCTACCCATATCTTTGAAAAAATCACATCACATACTTTCAATTTCAGGTACGTATTTGATTATTATTATAGGCCTACGATATTTAGGCGCCTCCGATTTAAAAAAAAAATGTTTTTTTTTTTTTTTTTTTTTGGTACAAGATTACTTATCTTTGTCCAATATTTGTGTGACAAGAGAAAAAAGTTTAGTTTTTACTTTTGTCCCACATCGGTATAAATTAACCTACCTATACCTTTGAAAAAATCACACCACATACTTTCAATTTCAAGTACGTATAATAGATGAATTTGCTTCAAAAAATGCTACAAGATCGATGTTTAGAAAATAATAATGTAACTCGTGTTTATTATAATGAAAAGTATTTATTATAAATTTTTTAGGGCCTCTTTTATTCTCTTTGCACCAGGTCTCCGAAATGTCGGGGTCGGGCCTGATAATATAGCATGCATATTTTATTCATAATTAATAAGTTATTGATTTTAATGATATGTATAATATTGATATGATATTTGTTAAATAATATTGATATATGCTAAATATTGATTAATTATAGATGAAGATTTAACCATTAACATAACCCTTATAATATACATATTTCATGTATGGGTAAGCAAAAAGTCTCGTGATATTGGTATTAATACTGATATTATAGTATTTGGTAAGTAGTACTTAAGTTTTTTGCGGTCCAATATCAGTGACGGTTTCGTACCAAAATTTTTAAGTTTAAATCAAAAATATATGAATGGAGGGGATATATTGTAATTTGTATTGAACATACCCGTTATTACTAATGTTTTTCGTATGCTTATGGGAGTTTATTTGACTTACATTTTGTTTCTGAGTTTAGTGAGTGAAGAAGATAAGTGGAAAAAAAAATTAACAGAAAATAATAGAGAAAAAAGAAGATTATTTTTTCAAAAGATGTTCCCGAGTTGAAAGTATTTGGAAAGAAAATAAATAAAAGTAAATCCAAATCAAAGTTCAATATATATTCAAAGATATCATAAGATGAACTTTTAAACACAACTAAAACAATTCAATATAAATAAATTAAAAAAAACATAACGAGATCAAACAGGCATTACATGATACACAAATTAATTAAGAAAAAACACGTATATGGTAAATTGTTTAAAAAAAATTCACTTGCGTAAAAACGAACAAAAGAACAAAATATGAATAATTTGGCAATTCGATCGATTTGGTTGTAACTTCGAGTAAAAATGAAAAAAGATAAACATGTATATAAGAGTTATATATTTGGTTAATGATAATTTAGGGATTAATTTTTCGAAAAATGTACAAAAAATATTTTCTTTCCAAATCTTTTCAATTTTGGAAAAAACGTTATCAGAGAAAAATGGAACAAATTTTTTTTCCACTTCTTTTTTCTTATCTCCACTTAAAAACTCACAAACATTTTTTCTTTTCACTTTTCTTTTTGCTTCTTTTCCTTTCCTTTCATTTATTTAGGTGAAACATAGTGTTAAGAAGCCCTTGTAAATGGTTCTTGGTGTTTGGGAAATTAGAGAACAATTATTACAATTGAGCACCCGTAATTATGGTTAGCGCAATTTTCTGCTCAAATCATATGTTTTAACTCATTTCCTGGTTCTTTTCACATACACGTAGTTAGGTGACATATCAATAACACTAACTAGTTGATTCACAAGTTCCTTTATTTTTATCAAAACTATAATTAACCATTTTCTTTATCAAAACTATAAATAAAAATACGGTTCAGGATTTGATACACTTATCTAGAAAAAAAAAATAAAAAAAATACTTGTGTAACTAGTTCGGTAAAGCTATCATCTAAGGTCACTCTTAAGTTCATGTATTCATCCTCATATTTATTTCGTTTTTTACTACCCACTTTCATACAGCCAATAATTATTTTTATATATGAGCTTGTTCACTTAAGCTCCACTTATGAAACATTCTGTTTTGGGAAGATTCAAATGCACACAAAAGGCGAACATTGGACAAGACTTAGGTCAGTTTTAGCTTACAACAACGGTTTTTTGATGCATAACTGCGAAAGTATGATATTGTGATGCGATACTAGTGAGTTTTGGTTAAGCGCGACAATTTTGACTACGTTTTGAACATGAATTGAAAATAATTCTATAAGCCTCTTAAATAGTAAAAGGTCGCAGTAACTTTGCAAAACTATCATGAATCATTTCAAATCAAATTGTTATCTGAAGAATGATAGAATCTCGTGGGTTATGAAATATTATTAATAATTACTTAGGTATAAAAATCCCAAACCTAACGAACCATAAGTCCACATGTCAGCTTGAGCTAACAGATACACCAATATAATATTCCTCGATTGTTCGAGTCGCGAAAGCCTTAAGTGAAGAATAAAATTATATCTAAGAAAAATACAAATAAAGATAAAAATAGATAGTTGTTAATATTATTATTAATTTTTTTTTAACAAACGATACGAATCGTAAGAAGCCCCGCATAAGTAGCTCTGGCAGTGATTTGGTTTAACGGATCATCTTTCTTGCGAAGGCATTCCATGCTATATTCCACGGTAGAGAACACTCCGGTCCATAAAGAAGTAAAGAACACTCTGATCCATAACGTCACAAGTCCGACAAACTTTGGAACCTTCATGTTAGCTGCTAGTAAACCAGCGTCCATACATGACACTTTCGGGATACCTTTTGGAGAGTTGTACATGTCGCGTCGTGTGACCTATCCAAAGTATGAAACGATATAAACCCCTGAATTATGACACATTATTAACCATTATCTGTATGTAATGGGCTAAAAGTCTGTCGGGTCAAATAATTTATAAACACTAAAAATTGTAAAACAAAAAATGATAGTTTAATGTAACAATAGTTTTTGAGAAATAGTTGGGTCAAATGGTAACTTAATTGTAGTTTTTGAGACGACAATACTAAAACCTATAGACTTTGGTGTGCCGTGGCTTACTCGCCTCCGCATAGTTCCGCTAGTGGTCGGGCTTGCTAACTAATACACTAATCTGATATTATCAATTCAAAATCATAACGAATTTCATAATTTGAAAAAAACATTTGTTTCTAATTATTTGATACTCGAAATTATTACAAACCTCTTGGGTTAATTTAAAGTTTTCATAAGTTTTATAGTTACTCTTAAAAAATATTCAAACAATCTAGAATTGTTATAGTTTGATCATAGTTACTCTAAATACCAATCATATACCGTAAAATTATGACATAAACATTAGCTATAAGACCATTGTCCTTGTGGATTAGGCAAATGTATTATCTTTGTTTGACAAATCGACATTGATCACCGCTCTAGTGTAACCAACGTTAGGTATTTGGCGTGCTCTAATGATATCGTTGATCATATCCAACTTCTCATAGGTCATGTCACTAGACTAGCTGGTGAAATAATTCTGTTTTAGGTTGGTCCACTCTTGATGAACTAAATTTGCAGGCTTCAATCAAACGTAACATACCTTCATATAGTGAATAGTACCCGTGAGAATAGCTTTCTTTGTAAGGATTAAATTTATTCTTTGGGACCACGAAATGTGATATCGACATAACTTGTTATATAAGACCTTTTAAGTGAGTAATTTATGGACTCTCGTTTGATAAAAGTAAGGCATCTTGCCAAGCGTAAGATTTTATGAATCTATCATTCGGGACCATATACATGTGATGTTACATCGATGGAATATATGTTATAGGCAATTAATGTAAGCAGGTGCATCAGCTGTCAAAAAACTGACGCTGAAATTTCAATTTTATACGATCAAGCGTCCAAAGTTTATTTACATATAGGACAATACAGCTCATAAGCCTGATATAACACTTTACTCGATCAGAAAACACTTAATGTGTGCGACAAAGCACATCAAATGGCTCGAAATGGTGCTACAAGCAAGTGTTCCCTATATATATACACGTCAACTCAAGTTCTTGTTTTTCTTTTTATACTACTGCACTGTTTCGGATTGTATTAGCTGTGCGAGCTCTTTTGTTAAGTTCTCAGCACGTTCATCTTGTCCGCCTGCAAATGAATAGACCCGAAATGCAAACTGAAATGCCTTCCAAAGGACTTTCCCAGAATTCGCTTTTTTGCTGTTCTTTTTAGATGCACTTGCCAATTTTTTTTCCTTTTCGAAGACAAAAAACATCACCAGGCTCAAATTAGGGGGCACAAATGTATTAAATATGATTACATACATTCCATAATGTCACTTATCTATACGTTATTTTATAGTTTTATGTTTTTTTAGACGAAAAATTTGCCAATGTCGACGAGATCAGATAATTCATATAGTGTGATGAGCAATGCATGGCGATTTCTAGAAGTCCCTACTAAAAGTAATTAGAATTTGATATTATTATCCGAGTTCAACATGTTTACTCATTTTAAGAAAAATGTTTATCAAATATTTTCGGTCATATATGACCAAAGGAATCCGGATGCCTTAAATCTGAAACTTAATATCTGTGAAACCTGTTATTTTTTAGATTTTGAAACTGAATTACCCGTCACAAGTTTCACACCACCATCTCATCCTCATTAGAGACCCATTTACCTATAACTGGGACAATTTAGGTTAAGTTTTATCTATAACGAATCAAATGGGTTAAGCCAAAAGATACAACTTCATTAAAAACAGGTAAAAAAACACCCAAAATGTATTTAAGCATAAAGCTATGTAAAATGTTTTATTAAAAATATAGTTTCTTAAATCATATTTAACTCATTAATTTTTCAAATTCGAAAAAGGCATATAAAGTGTAAGTGGGTCGCCCCAAACCGACTTGTTTTGAGTTATGTTAAAATAATAATAATAATAATAACGTTTTAACCAGAACCCGTTTTGATCCATTACCCAACTTGCCAGCCCCAAACATTTTACCACCTTTACTCTTTAAATCATTATCACTATAGTATATCAATAATTTCCATTATTGTCAAAAGAATAAGGTCAATTTCGAAACTGGAATTTCGTCCACTTGACTTCAAAATCAAAAATCTCACTTTTCGTTAACAATAAATGGAGCTTGTTATAGACAGTTGAGAGAAATACCTTTAGTGCCAATTCCATGCAGCCCGAGGAAACATCCACCAACGATTCTTTGATTCTGATAAGTATACCAAAATCAAAATGGATCTTTTGACTTTTAAATTTCTTGACTTCTTCGTCCTTTGTTCTGTCTAGTGCGTCCAATTCTTCTTTGATCTTCACATGAAATTTCTCATCTGTTAGTTTCTCGACATGGAAAACAATTTGAGTATAGGCTGATAAGCTGATTATAACATGATGTTACCTTATTGAAGTAATTCTCAATTCTATCAAGAAGTTGGTTCGCTGGCGGCTCTATTTTCCAGTTTTGTAAAGTAGTTGCAATTGCGTCTAGCTTCGAGTATAAAGCTGCCGCCATTCTCAATCCTTCCAATTTTTTACTAGGGAAATCTTCAAATCTTGCTAAAATCTGTGTTTCATCTGTTAGTTTCTCGAGATGGGAGTCAACGTATTTATGGAACTTGATCAACTCATCCATGTCTGTTGTTTGGAAAGATACTAAGGCAGCTTTCACCTCTTTAATGGAATCTGAATAATTTTTAACATCCTCTTCGATTTGCAGAAAATAGGATGACCTTTTTGTCATCTCTGCAAGTGCATCCGCCATTCCTTTTTTTTCGGTACCACCAGAAGCAGACCCGACTTTACTGCCTTTCTTTTGTGATGATTTATTTTTTGTACCCGATGATCCCTCAACCTTTGCTTTCAGTTGACGGTATAGACATCCCATCTGAGATGATCTTTTTAATTTACTAACTGATTTACGTAGCACTTTGCCGTTACCACCAACCGCAGGAGGTGGTGGTGGACCACCCCCTTTCCCCTGTTGCATTCGTGGTGGTGATGGCGGGACCGACCCATTTGATGAAGCATAAGATGGTGGTGGTGGTGGTGGAACGCTTCCAGGTGCCGGGGGAGGTGGGGGTGGAATGCTTCCAGGTGCCGCGGGAGGTGGTGGGTGTAACTCATGTGCCATAGGGGTTGCATTGCTTGACGTCGAAGGTGGTGGTGGCGGTGGTGGTGGAGGCGGGGCTAGAGAACATGGGAATGGTGTTATTACGTTATTTGTGGTCACTGAGTTTGACGGTGGTGGTGGAGGTGGTGGTGGTGGTGGTGATGGCGGTGGAGGTAATGGTGCTGACATGTCACCTTTTCCCACCAAGGGAAGTGGTGGCGACCGCGCTGTTGGTAGTGGTGGCGGTGGAGGTGGGGAAGGATGAAGTATTCCTTGTGATGGGGGGAATGATGCTTCTGATAGTGCAATCTCTGACTCCAACTCATATGGTGGTGGTGGCGGTGGAGGCGGCGGTGGTGGTGGTTGTAGTGATTGACTTTCTTCTGAATCCAATACATGAGGTGGTGCTCTAACGACTTCTGCTGATATTGACTGCCGATGAGAAGATGATAACAATAATGACCCTACCTCCGGAATCAACTGTAAATTATCTGAATCCACAACTGATTTTAAAGAAGATGTTGGAACCGAAATCTCCATATGTACTCTTACATTTCCATCTTCATTCGTCCCTTCATCAACTGCAACTACGTAAGGATCTATCTGGAATGACAATTACTTAATATCAATGACATTTAAATTTCTAAAAGTCTTCAGCTCAAAGGTAAAAGTAGACGTGGCACAACGGGCAGGTTGAGCAGCTATAGTAACTGGTCAAAAAATATATAATTTTTTATAAAAAATCTAAATCGACCCATTCATAAGTGAATGGGTAGAAATTGCCACGTCTAAGTAAGAGAACAAGTGGAGAAAATGTTACTTATGAGTTATGAGCATGCCTTTGCAGATTTGTTATTTATGAACTCCGAGAGAACTGAATTTGGTGAAGATTTTCCATTTGAACATGAAGGCAAGTCTACAATTTCCTTTATTTCTTTATCATTATCCATTTCCGTCTCATTATGCCTTCTCTCTCGTGCGAGATTAATTATGTCATCAAGCAAATCCAACACTATAATGAAGATTAATTCGGATTATAAACAAATCACTTTTGTTGATTATTTCAATCCAAAACATCAACGTACCATGTTTTTCCAAATCGTCACTTGTTTTGGATTTGACCATCCATTCATCATTACGCATCCAATGCTTCCCAAGAGACTCAATAGATACACAAAGCTCGTTCATTACCTATTCACATACCTAGTTTGATTACAATAAACCAAAACTTTATATTGAATACAAATACACGATCATATTATTACATTTAGCAAACCTTGTTCATAGCTCCTTCTGATTCCGATACTGAATTACAATGCAAAACATCAGGATATAACTTACTCAATTCTTTTACCGTATGTCTCACCAACTGCCACATAAGCCAGATAAATAAATCATCCCACTCGAAAACATTTCCGTTTAAACAATCTTAATCACAGAACAGGATTATACCTCAATAACAGACGACGAACCAATACAAGGAGGCAAATCAACCAACTCTCTAAAGCTCATAATCTTCTTTCTTAGCTCAATCATCACAACATTTTCAGTATCTCGAATCCTCTTTGATGATTGAGACCTTTTACTACTCCCCGAAAACTTCCTACTTCTCCCTTGATCATCACTCTTACTCATCCCCACGGCATCTTTCCCTTTCTTTCACATAAAACAAAGTCAATCACTCATTCACACATTTCATCAAACACCTTATCTGCATTCACTATTTCTACACAAATTCAAAAAAGAAAAAACTTACCCCGAATCGCGAAGGCTTTTTCGTCTTCTTTCGAAAAAGACAGCCGAAGCACGCCATTCCGGACGGCTTAGACGATTCCTTACGCGGCATTTGGGTCAAATCATTGGGTTTAGTAGTACTTGGGGTTAAACAAGAACCCTAATTTTTGTCAATTTTTGACAATTGAACAAATTAATCCAAAAAATAAAATAAACCCAGATTAAAAGATTGGAAATTTATAATAAAAATTCAAATTTGAGAAAAAAAAATCAATTTTTTTTCTTGTTTGAATTATATTAAAAAATGATTAACAAATTATCGTATGAATAATTTTCTGGACTCTCTTAATTCGTTGAATCGAAAGAGTCCAGAAAATTGAAAAGATTTTTGTAAATTTTTTGTTTATATAATTTTGATTTTAATTTAATAAAAATGATGTAACAGGAATTGCCCTAATTTTCGCGCGCTTTCTGTTCTTGAGTTCCAAATCTATGCATTTTGGAAGCAGTTTACATAGTATCAAGTAATGACATAAATGGTCCCTCAATTAAATATTTATTTACAGAATTTGTCCTTTTAAAATCTTAACGAATGGACTTTATAATAAAAACTAGGATAAACAAAGTTGTCGTATCGAACAAATATAAACGATCAGATATTTGGAACCATATTTTCAAAAGTGTCGGTATTTGGTATCACCAATACTGATAATATTTGATATTATGTTTGGTACGTTACTGGCATATTCCGAACTGGTATTGCCTAATGTATTTTAGTCGAGTAATCAATACAATCAACATACGTTTAAAATTTCGATACCATCTAGTTCAGTAGCGGTATGGTACCGTGCTCAATCCTATTAAAACCAATTTCTTGTTAGTCGTTTTGGTGTATAACTTATTGTCTTATTATTTTATAGGCCTAGTGTGTTTTTTTCTCTCCCTCTAATGAGCTTATTTTCAACTTTTTAAGTTATAACAAACTCATAAATATTGTTATTGATTCGAGGTAGCATTTAGCAAATGAGCTTCACACGTCGAAAACTGAACACATAACAATAAATGGTTTGCTTCTGGAAGCCAAGCCAAGCTTCGAATGCTAAACTCTAATCAATTGAAACGTCATGGTAAAAACTCGAGCAAAACGAGCATGACGTTTCAATTGATTAGTCGTCACACAAGGTTAAAAAAGACACAAACAAAGCGACTTCGTTCTTGATGTCACACTAATGGTTAAGTAAACTCATGACGATTAAGAGTCTAATCATTAAAAAAAATCAACATAACTACAGCATTATACATACAAGAATAAGTAAATATAATTTCATAATGTGCCACAACCACCAATATGTTTATTACAAATTAACATAAATATACATTATACATACAAAAAATTCATCTCAAAAATAAAAATACTCGTATCGTAAATGTATTTAACAAAGACTCCCCTTTGATGTGTAAATATATTATACACTAACTCACAACTACTAAGCAAAAACACAACAGCAGAAACCATGAACTCCATAGTAACAATCGTTTTCGTACTAGTAGGTTGCTTGATAATTCTTCTTTATGTAAACCTTTTACGAGCATTTCACGCCTTTGAAGTGGTTTTCTTAAGTGGACTAGAAATGCCCTTTTTAGTGGAACTCGCTGCAGTTCTTTCAGCGATTCTCCTTTGTCGTTCTGCTGCTTGTTCTTCCACTTTCTTTCGAATCTCATCTTCCTGTTTTAATAACACTTGATTCGTAAATAGCTGATAAGATTAAAACGTGGAAAATTAAAAGTTAAAGAGTTTCATACCTGTTCTCTTTTGCTTTTAGGAACAACCGACCGACTCACGAACGGTAACTTTTTGTCAGTTGGGAGAGATCTCGACAAAGGACGAGGTTTCACCACCTTCTTTGTTTTAGGTTTCACTGGAGACTCTTCAACTGGATCTTTTGTCTCAACAGGAGCCGGTTTTGGTTCAGATTTAGTGAACTGAGCTTCGGTCCCATAGTCCATTTCTGGGGTCCACGAGGACCTAACAGGTGGCTCTACCCCTGAATCACGTGAAACCATCAAATAGAGGTCATCTGGCTCGTAATACCCAGTTTTCGTCACCTCGTTGGCATCAGGTTTGTTCACATTGACACTCTCAACCATGTTCACATCTGCTGACCGCCATTCTGAATCATAAGGAGAAGTCGTGTGTGGTTGTACCATGAAGGAATCATCAACGGGTACGATCTTTTTGTCTGTTTCAGATGAAAAAACGTCACCTCTCATTGACATATAGTCATCGCTAAATGTTGACTTCTGGGTTTGACCTTTGGAGTTCTTGACTGCAAACCAATCTTCTTCTCGTTTGTTCCTAATCATCGAAGATTCAGATCCAAAATCACGAATGTTCGTCATTGCATCCCTTCCCTCTCCGTATCTTTGTGAAACAACCATATCAGCATCCGAATAATCCCTTCCCTTCATCCGTAATGTCTCACCGTTTTCAAAATCTTGAGAGTTGATATTTCTTGATTCGTTGGCTCCGTTCCTTTCAGGAACCAGAAAGGAGTCGTTAGCTCTCGTTTTTGGTTGATTCCTGACATAATTCTCCGACCCCATGTCCATAGCATCGTTTCTTGGTCCATCTTCCGAGTTTCTGATTGTAAAATGTTCATCTTGAACATCATCTTTCAAAAGCAGATTTTGAAACGCCCCCCAATTTTCATTTAGTTTTCCTGATTCACTATCCAAATCCGCACCTTTTTTCTTCTTTTCGTGTGATTTTGACGATTTATGATGGTTCTTCACCAAAGATTCAAGAACGCTATCAACTTTATCTTCAGCAGAATCCTCCTCACTACCTCCATCAGAATTCTGTCTATTAGAAGTTATATAATTAATGTTACGAATAACAACCGTTTTCGAAGACTTCTTCCTGTTCTTTTTTGTTGACTTTTCACGCTTTGAGACATGAGTACCAGAATCACTAACGGAATCCGATCCACCATCATCATTGCTATCATCTTCATCTTCCTCTGAGGATGAATCAAGTAAAGGAGTTTTTGACTTCTTTTTAGAAGAAGATCGATGGTGGCGGCCATGACTAGAATCGTCAGCATTTGCAGGCCAATTCATATGAGCTGGATAAAATTGAGGCATTCCTGGGTACGGATACGGGTAACGTGGACCTTGTGGGCCCGGAAAATTGTACATATACGGAGGCATCTGGTTTGGCCATGGCATTTGCATCGGTACATTTGAAGGAGTAGACGGTACCTCTGCACCAAGATCTCATAAGACACTTTGTTCATGGTAAAACGAGTAATATCAAAATAATATTCGATTTAGTTTTAAATGGGATTCTTGAATTTTTTTCTAAATTTAAACAAATTTATAAGAATCAAGTTTCTTGAAATCTTTTGTTTGACTACTAAAGTCAAAAGACGATGAGGTATTATTTTGCGAAACAAGTATATTGGGTGATGAATAAAAAACATACCTTTGTCACCAGCTTCGGAGTTGAGATCGTTTATCAGAGTTGAAGCGTTACTTTCGGTCGCGATTAGTAATCCGGATGTACCAGTGTAAGCTAGTTCTGAAGGGGGATATGCCTGCATTGCCGCTAATTCATCCATCCATAAACCATCATTGTGTTTCTTCTTCCACAATTCGATGAATTCTACGCATGCGTCCCTATATCAAACAAACAAAATTACAATTTAGAAAAATCATGAAATAAAAAGTCAAAGTGTATCTTTTTTCTTTGAATTTCTATTTGCATACCGTAAACGTGAGGCACCAAAACTATCCGCAAACAATATGAGATCGTTCATGCTTTCAGTTTCAAATCCAGCAACAAGTGCACGAGCATAAGCCATTGCTTGTTCTTTCCTAAGCATTGCTTTTCGTGTTTCCAATAACCGTTGAAGTTGAATCCTGGTCAAATACAATTTACAAAAGTCGACCTTAGTTATATCTATTCTATAAAATGTTGGTAGGAATAAAAAAGTTCGTAAGGAAACGCAATTTACTTGGAACTTTCTTCTTGTACACTATCACCAGCTTCTTCAGCATTGACCTAGACGAAAAGATATAAATTAGATACATATAAATATAGTTGACTTTAAGGTCAAACGAGTCAAGTGTCAAATATTAAAAGTCAAAAGTTTTTCTAAGCTATGCGCAAAAAAGACGAAAAGTACCTTTGAGGGATCAGAAGACTTCTTGGTGCTTCCTTCAGACGATAAACTTCCTGCTAACAAGTCAAAAACAAGATGAAACTACAAATAAACACTACAAATAACACGTCACAAGTAGCTTTGAGAGTTGACTTTTATTTCTTTTAAGTAATACCTTCGCCAATGTGTTCTTCACCTTCATTGCTATGAACAGAATTCTCGATCTGCAAAATTTCTTTTTCTAATCTTATAAACCTCTCAAGAACTTCAGGTGAGTTTATGAAGCGCACAAGCCTACAAAATCAACGAATGTGTTCAAAAAGCAACCTCGACTAATTTGTGATAAAACTACCTACTTACCATTCTTATTGTTATAAATTATTGACATTCCCTTATTTTGTTATGATTTACGGGTACTTTCGTCATATAATTAGGAGTCAAACGCTATTTTTAACTAACGAGTACAATCAAAGGATGTAGTACATACTACCGATAGAAACTTTATAACACTAGTGAAGCTTGTCAGTGGAAAAGGAATCTAGTACTAGTAAGATAGTTTAGTTTTGCTTTCAATTTAGGCAAGCAAATGCAAAAGCTTCAATCAATAAAGCATGCCTTGTTATCGAGGTCCATTGAAGCTCATGGACCACTTAATTCTTATTTAAATCCATATATCAAATTGATATCGAGGGACCACAATGAACCATCGTTCTGTGCATTATGTAAAGAGATTGTTCTTTGTGACACGGACCCATTACAAGGTCCATTGACACTCATGTGTCTAACCAATTGTTTGTTTTTTATTTCACTCGATCCACGCAAAATGTTGCTCATATATCTAATTAATTTTGGTAAGAGGTCGTTTTTGTGACTTCAACATGCCTTGTTAATAATGACTATTGGGGATTAAGGACTACTTGATTATTATATTATTCAATCGATGTGACATTTTATCCATATATCAAATCTAGAAGTATAGATTTGAAACAAATGAAAAGTGAGTCATACCTTTGGAATGTCGACTTGGTGAACCAGAATGCATTAGTGGTGGGAGGACGAAGAGTGATCGAATAACCGCCTTTGGAAATCTGATCTTTAAAGAATTTCAAGTGAGTTATGAAAGGTTCCACCAATCCAGATGCTAATTTCTCTTTGTTGCCTCCAGAGAAAAGTAAAAGATCACATCTTCAAGACAAAGAATTTCTAATTAGCACAATCGAAATATCGAATTATATGCAAAATCTTCGCAAACCCGTAAGACAAATACTAATGTTAGAAATGTTGAGTACTTAAGAATGAAGTAAAAAGTAGATTAAATCAACACAGAAATAACTCAATGACCAAAAAGATCTAATCTTTAGGTATTATAAAATGATATATAAAAAACCCGAATTATCAAATCGAAATCACACACCAAAGATCACATCTTTAGATAGATTTAACAGAAACTATAAAAACCCAAAATCAGCAAAATTGAAATCAGACCCAAAGAAATCCCAATTCAGCAAAATTAAAATCAAATTAAGGATTAAACTTTTTAAGAATCCCAACAAGAAGAGTAAAAATCCAACTCAGATTAACTGAAATCAACCCAAAAAATCAATCTTTTTAACAATTTCAATAAGATTCAATAAACCCAACTCATAATAACAAAAACCCATCAAAAAAATCCAAACTTTTTCTCAATTTCATCAAGATTCAATAACCCCAACTCAAAATAACTAAAACCCAAACTTTTACCAATTTCCCCAAGATTCAACAAACCCAACTCAAAAAATCCTAAATCAACCTAAAAAGATGAAGAAAAACAATACCTTGTTCTAGTTGGAGTAAGTTGAAACAGAGCATATTCAAGATGTGTCAAAGGATCCATTTTTCAAATTTCAAAAACACAATTCTGAAAAAAATATGTAAGAAAAAAATGGGCTTAAAATAAGGAGAATGAGTGTTCAGTTCATGTTGTGAGAACATGCATAGATAGATCTACAAGAGTGTTTTTTACTTGGAGGAAGATTATAAGCCAGCAAGAAATGATGAGGTTTTGCACATGTGAATGTGAGAGAGAGTGTGAGATTGAAGATTTTATAAAATATGGGTCCCAATTACAACATCAAGTTGTGTTGATTATAGAAATGGTTAATAGAAAATTGTTGTTTAGATTCTTTTGGTTGATATTGTTTCAAGGTTAATTGTACCGTTGGGTGAATTATTAAGCTAAGTGATTGATCATGGAATTATATATACAAGGAGGTGGTTAAGTGGACCGTTATGTCTATATAGTTGTTTTTCTAGTAGACATTTTTCGGTTTATAGCAAGTATTAATATAAAACTAGGCATATTTCTAGTAGATATTTTTCAGTTTATAGCAAGTATTAATATAAAACTAGTCATTGTGGTCAGGGCCAACATCTAGTAGACACTTCCGTCAGGGCCAACACCTAAAAGGCATTGTCGTCAGGGCCAATACATAAAAGACACTGCCGTTAGGGCCAACACCATAGCGTAAGGGCCATCATATAAAAGGCAATGGCATCAGGGCCATCACTACACTGGCGTTAAGGCCAACACCTTAAAGGCAATGCCGTCAGGGCCAGCAAGCTGGCTAGGCGACAAGGATAACGTCTGATAAGCTAGGCTAATGTACTCGAACATCTTGGCCGACAAGCAGACTAGACATCAAGAGTTGTGTCCGGAGAGCTAGGCCAATATACTCAGACAACTTGGCCGACAAGCAGGGCTAGTATTGCCAACGAGCAAAGCTCGAGTGTGTCTGGCCAGCAAGGCTAGTATTGCCGACGAGCAGGGCTCAAGTGTGTCCAACCAACAAGGCTTGGTCCGACGAGCTAAGTCTCCTTGTCCGACGAGCAAAGCTTCCTTGGTCGACGAGCTGAGCTAGGAAACAAGTGATGCTCGGGTACAAACTTGTGTCCGACAATTTGGACCCCTGTCTACTCGGACAAAGACGTATGCATCTGAAGAAGAATACTTGGCCAGTCGACGAGCATGTCTTGTTGATCCGACGAGCAGGGCATGTTGATCCGACGAGCATGGCCTGTTGATCCGACGAGCAGGGCATGTTAATCCGACGAGCATGGCATGTTGATCCGACGAGCAGGGCATGTTGATCCGACGAGCAGGGCGTGTTGATCCGACGAGCTGCTAGGTTTGTTACTCGAGTAACACAAGGCCAGACAAATATTCAAACACGGATCCTCGGATGACAATCGTCATAGACCGTAGGCCTTATGTAATTTTCCTTCTTTGGGTCATGAAATGACGGCCCGTGAACGTATAATCATGGCCCTTGACCCATAAATGGAAACCTATTTCGTTGCCTATAAATACCTGATCAGTTGTCAGATTTTAATTCAATCATTATTCATTACACACACATGTTCAAGAGATTTTCCCACTCTCTTACGTCATCACACCTAAGCGATACGTCACCTTAAGCTCGTAAAGAGATTGGTAGGTTTGCACTTCCCTGACAGGACACCTTATCGGTTAGCCCTCACACCCAAATTGGTTAAGCACGTAAATCATTGCTCAAACAATATGTAAAGAGATACACGTATGTATATAAATAGTTTATAACACTTAGTAAATTCTTATATAACTTTCTGTTTACTTTTATCGTTTGAATAGATTATCTAGTTATCTTCGTGATCTGAATTATAATCTTTAGATATACTAGTATACTACTAATTATATTTCATGTTAAATATTATGTTGTCCTCTTTTTGTTTTCTTTAAACTTAATTATCATTATCATTACAATTATAATTATAATTATAATTATGATGATAATAATAACTTAATAAGTTGTCAAATTTGTTTACATCAAACAAAGAGATCACAAGTCTTATCATTATGGTTGCTCATGGCATTGCCCTACAAATATATATATTAAATTTGGGATATGATTTGGATCTTTTTTTATTTTAGCTTCAAAGCATGTTTATACATAATACAACATACAAGTATTTTATTAGCAAGTTTTTTTTATTTTATATTGTATTGTACTTTTTTATGGTTTTTTCATTTATGGGGGAATAAGTATATAATATTATCTTGGTTTAATTTATGTGTAAATAACATAATGGTAGTAAATGTTCACGAGAAGAATATGTGGTAGCTTCATGACAAAGCATTACCTTTTTAAGACTAAACATATTAAATAAACGAAAAACAAAGGTACAATATGTAACCGGAATATATGTGATGGTAAACAATGTTTTATTTAAAAGCCTCTTTTGTTACTAGATAAGTTCTAAAACAATTGACAATGGATTAGTAGTCCAACATTCTTTAGAGTTTTTCTTATTAGACACCCATCATCATTGTCGTATAGCCGAGAACACGTTGTGTTGTAACTTGTAAGCTAAGTTGTTTACCTTGTAGACGAATGAGATAGAGAAAATATGTCGTGCTTATTCATTAAAACAGATAAGACTAGATAAAGTGAATACTTAGGGCACGACCTTAGTATAATGAAAGTTATATGCATTAATTTGAAATTGATTATGTGATGAGAATTAGTTGTGTATGCATATGTTTATTGTTGTTAATATTTTAGACATACGATGTTGTCTATTGTTATATAAAGTTAGGACACATGTTCGTGGCCATTGTAAATTCTATTTAAGTCAGTTAATATTGCCTTTTGCTTTATACATTTAGGGTTTTCAATAGACCGTGAAAAGATGATTGCTCTATATTGAAATTAGAGTTAATTACATAAATCGTCCTTATGATTTATTCAAAATTATGGATTTCGTCCATAAGTTTAAAATGTTGCATAAAACCGTCCACTTTTTGAAACTAATTACGAATTTCGTCCCTAAAACGGATGTCCGTTAAAATTTTCCGTTAAAATCACCGTGAACTAATTACACATTTCGTCCCTAATTTTGAGTAAACCACAGGGACGATTTATGTAATTAACTCATTAAATTAATTATACGACGATGATCAATTTATATTATTTTCGTTTAATATGATTTTATTACATGCTTCGAGGTTGCAGATATGATTTGGTTTAATAAAGACAAAATACTTTTATGACACGTTTTCATAGTCTAACTAATAAATTATTGTCTCATCAGCTTTAGTCGATACCCTTTTTCCAAAATATGTCTTTTGCTCGTAGGTGGCTTTAGACGTGTTTGGTTAGACGGGATTACTTGGGGTAGCTTGATGTCCCCAACTGTTTATCATTGTCAAATGATTAATGTTCAACATTTTTATAATGTGAGTTACTAACGTAACAAATGGTTTGATTAATTAAATGATTTTATGAACCGTTAATCACATTTTATTAATGTTTTCTGCTATATCACTTCTGAAAATATAAATTCTTTTTTATTAAACGTGATTTTTGAAAACTAGGTCGTTACACCTCTCTAATATAAATCTCACTCCGTAAAAGATATGATTCTCCGTAAACTCCATTTGATAAGATAAGTTTAGCTTCTCACTTTATATAATCATTACTTTAACTCCTTTATTTTTAATAAACAACCAATAATATAGGACAATCTCAAGGTCTTTAACCCTTCCCATTTCTTTTTATGTTTCCTTGTTTTAGGCTCAAAATGGTTATAAAAGTTGCCAATTTGTTTTCTAATTTGTCCAACATGTATTGTTTGTTCAACCTTCAAACGAATTCGGATTTCATTTTATGTCACATTGAACGTTTCCATCAAATTATTGTTTTAATAATTAGTTTATTCATTTTGATCGAGCCATCTCGACATTTAAATTGATATTGTCATCAATATAGTACTTGACCCCTACCGATAGTAAGTCGAAACATAAACAGCAACATTAAATGAACATTTTCCTGATACATGAATAGCTACTTAATTTATTAACCTCATCGGGATTTCTAACTTTTTAACCTTTAATACCACAATAACTAACTAGTATCCATAATCTTGACTAAAGGACGATAAGGCCGAAGGTCGTTCCCCTAGAGGCTCTTGTAGGTTACATTGAGGAGTAATAGCTTACTAACCCAAAACACATAATTTTCGTTATGTCAATTAAACATTTAAACTTCAAATAGGCATGCTAAGTCTAATATACCAAATAGTCTCTTTGTACAAGTCGAAACTTGAAACTTGTCGTGCAACCATTCTATAAGACCATCTCATACGACATGCCACGTTGCAATCTCTTGGTTTATGTTTTCGATTTTGTTTGTTTTGGGTACTGAAAATTATAGGTATACATCTGATCAAATTGTCAAACAACATGCAGCGGAAGCAAGTTAGAATCAAACACATAATCAATATTAACCAAGTTAAGAATTGTACATTTGTTGTTGATTTACCTTGTTTATGATTTATAGTGAAATCCCTCTACAAGCTTGTACACGACACTTTCTTTAGCAACAGACTTGTATGCTAGTACATATTTATAATCACCACAACTCTTGTCTAGCTTGCTTGCTTAAACCGTATGCTCGAACTACACCTCCTAGGTGTTCGAAACCTTAAACTCGAAACACAACAAACCGAAACACACTTTGGATTTGTTGAAATCGATTTGGCTAGAGAAAGCCAATGAAATCGATTAGTAGGTGAAACCTAATTCGATTTGTTATATCAAAAAATAAGGGATATGAAGTTTTTTATATAGCCAAACAATGTCTTGGAATACAAGTTGTATTATAACTAGGAAACCTCCATAATTATATAATACATTCTCCCATTTATTAATTATTACAATTAACTCATTTAATTAATAATTAGTAAATAATAAACGTATAGTCGTGTCACATATTTGCTAATACTATTCAAATACCAACAAAAATGTTGGAAAAAAGCGGCAAAGTGTTTGTGTTTTTAAATAGTGTTTTAAATTTCGTTGTTGTGGTGGTCGTGACGGTGCATACATCTTACGTTTTCAATCAAACGGATCCTGATAAATTCTCATAAGCTAGAGATTTATGCGATTTAACTTTTTTTTTATGATACTAAACTTGAATTTCGTGAATTAACTATGTAGCTTAAGTCTAGTATCATATAACTAAAGATTATTATAAGTACATTCCCTTTTCAAGATTAGGTAATGATAGATATTATTAGATGGTGAATACAAGCATGATCCAGCTAGATTTTCACTCTTAATTTGTCTTAGCTGGAAAAATAGACCACCCACCCACTCTTTATTGTCCATTTCTGATATTAAACAGTAGTATAAGGGGTTTGTTGTAACTTTGATAGATACATATTTGTCCTTTTGTGTCAATATCTTCTTTGTGGAATTTTTATTTATGTTTTACACCCTTATACTTTTCACCTAATGAGAACAAGCTTCGAAGTTATTAAAAGATTACACGTCTGCTCCATTATCAAACTTGAAAATAAGATGAGCAGAAAAATGGAAAAACCAAATCGAAACTGAAAAACACCGAATTATACCAAAGCAAAAACAAAACACATTGCGGTTTGTGATTCATGAAAATGGAAATGTTCGGATTGTGTTTCACTCCAAAAGTCAAACAAACGGAAACACACCATTTAATATAAAATGCTTAAATATAAACTTCTTATTTAGTCAAAATTATACTTAACAAACGAATAACATGTTGCTTATTAAGTTATACTAGACAAAGCTCAGAAAAAACGATTAAATAACCAAACTAAACCGAAATTGACTCTAAAAACTAAGTACCCAAACATAACGTTTCCTAATCTTTAGAAACCCAAACTTTTCGTACAATTTCGGTTTTATGCAAAAATCAAGCTTAATCAAACCACGATCACTAGTGACCCCTACTTAAGTTCATATAAATTATAAAACGATATGATCATACAAAGAGAGTAATCATAGAAGACCATAGAAAAAGTTTAGTACTTGAGAATTAATCATAATCGTCAATTTATTTGATTAAATAAAACACACTTTCAAGTTTAACTATTTTTTAAATTTATATTTAGAATAAATGATATAGATTTCTTGGCTTCATGCAGGTGCTTTTAAGGATTTGAATTTGGATTTTACAATACCCTACACCATGTTTCCTTTTCCTTTTTTTATTATAAAAGTGAATTTTGTGTTGACCTTAACACAATTTTTAATCCAATTCTATTTTTTTCTTCTACTAAATATGTAGGTCATTAAATATATTTAGAATAAATCAAATGTTATTAAGTTATTAACATTTTCCTCTAGAAAAGATAGCATAAAAGTGGCGGTGTTCTTAAGTGCCTCCAACAAGTGAAGTAGTAGAACAGGATAATGAATCGTGGTTGTGTGATAGGCCGGTTAGCCGATAGTTAAAAATTAAAATTTAAAAGATCAAAGTTTGCCGATTTAATAAAAAAGAAGAAGGCGGGAGATCGATAATTTTTGAAGTGCTTTCTTAAATATTATTTGAGATGGAAGGGAGAACGAAAATACATAATTAGTGAATAACTTTATAGAGGTCCCTCGTTGACGCCTCCGACAACAACGTTCGACTTGCATGTGTTAATCATATAGTTAGCATTCCTTATTACTTGTTGAGGAGCTATTACGACATTTCTTGCGCCAAACACTGAAATATTATAAAACGATTAATTAAGATAGTTTGGTTTCTAGAAAGCAGGAGAAAGAGAACATCATTCTCTTTCTTTTATAAATAGTTCAGTTCTGAATAAATGGGTTGCATGCTATAACCTCTCTTATACGTCCTCAAATAAACAAAGCCTTTTGAATCTATCATATATTTGAATAATATTACTTTAATCTAATGATCTAATATTTTCTTTAGAATTATATTCCAAAGATTTTTTTTGAATACTCTACAGCCTACGTTTTAAGTTTTCATTTTAATCTAATGATCTAATATATATTTTTAAAGCCTACGTTTTAAGTTTTCATTTTAATCTAATGATCTAATATATATTTTTAAAGCCTCAAGTTCTTTTCAAGGATCTTTACTCGTGTAGAATTTATCTTTTCCGACTTCACTTTATTGAATGACATTAAGTTTGAAAATTTGTGACAAATGGGACATACAAAGGTGAGAAGTTTGAAATTCGAGATATACATTAATATTGAAAAACAAATAAAATCCTCGCTATGGATCAAAAAAGTTCTATATATTTCTTTCTTTCTTACATAATTTTTCAACTTGAATTTTCTAATTTCGATTTCTTAATGGGATTGATAACACGTATTACTTCAACTAATATTAGTTTCGACAATCACAACCAGGGAGCTTCGCTTCTTCTCTTTGCCAGGCACTAGTTCTTCGATCAAGTTTTTAATGACTTTCTAGTCAGTCAGTAAAGAATCCTCAGGCCTAGAATGTCCATTTCGAGTTATGGCCAGCTACATGTCTTCAAAGGCTATATTCTTGATTAAAGAAAGGCCACCTAGAAAAGTTTGTGAGTTGACAATGTAGTTTATTATTAGTGAAATTTGACATTCTTCGAACGACTAAACTTGAGTTGCATATATCCGACACGTGACACGTCACTCTTTAGTTCCACACGTTCATGATCCCTTCTAGTACACACATGTTGATAAAGATGGCAACGGAAAAGGTTCGAGGCGTGTTTGAGTATAACCAACCCCAAGTAGTACACACATGTTGATAAAGATGGCAACGGAAAAGATTTGAGTATAACCAACCCAAATCCGATTAGGAAACTAACTTCCAAACCCGTTACCAAGTATCTAACGGGTTTTAAGTACACGACTCTTAAAAAAAAGAAAGAAATAACAATAATAGTTAATAATAGTTGTGTAGCCCACAAATTCGTCCATGATGTATCTCATATTAGCCCACATTTTCATAACGGCCCAATAAAATCTATTTATATGCAAGTACTAACCCGATTTATTACATAAAAAATATGCATCCAAAGAGAAAAACTTTCTAGATATTAATCATATAATTACAACTCATAATGTTTTCTTTTTGAAAAAAGCTACTCAAATAGATATTTATAATCATATAATTGCATCAATTACATTTCTCATATCACGATTTAAGACGTTAACTTGTATATGAATCGAAAGGAAGGAATTAATAACTACACCTATTATATTTGTGGTTAACAAGGTATTACAGATTTTACAACTCGTACTACGTTCTTAATTTGACGTTTCTAAAGGTTGTCGTTAGAAAACTTTAACATGCATCACCCTTCTGTTTAAGTGTTTCACAACATCCGAAGTATAAGGAAGTACCAACTTTTGATACCATGTCTTTAACACATAAACTTGGATACAATACATACCCAAGTCAATAAACTAAACAAATTATCAAAAAAATGTATCATTGATTAATTAATTTAACCTTAGAAACTATTTTCATATAAAGATTTAAAGTAAGAGCAAAGTTAGTTGACATGTAACATCATATTTTTGGTGAGATTAAGTTGACCATACAAGAAATTTGTTATTTATGAATATATAATATAAAGTTAAAATAGATAATGATAACGATATATGCTAAATCGAGATCTCAAATCAAAATCGACATTTTCATATCGTTTGATATGGACTTAAAACAATAATCGCAATAACATATTGATGTGCGGATATTATTATCTTTATCTTTTTCTAAAAGATTTTAATTATGAATGAGTTGCATAAACCGATAAAAACGACAATAACAATTTCTTTAATATGTTTTCTTCTTTATCGACTCGATATAAAAAACAAACTAGTAATTTTGATCCGAATGTATTTTTGTGTTCTTGTTTGACGGTTTAAACTTATGTATATAACAGAATAAGATGCAAGATTAGTGGTATTTTAAAAGGGAAATTGTTTGTTAACACAAGAAAAGCATGACATTAAAAAACTTAACTCCTTAAAAGCATGAAACGGGACCCACACAAACCCTACTTATTTACACGTGTCACATCACCAATGGTACTTCATGGGCCCACATAGTACCCCACAAATAAATATTCTTACATTTCTAGGGTTTTCAACATTGTGTTGTTTGATAATTTCTCCAATCTTACAAAATTTTCATAGCACCAAAACCTTAGAGGGTTGGGAGAAATTCTTGAGCTTTAGATGGAAAGCACCGATTCGTCGACATGTTCACAATATCCAAATCTCCCACCCGGATTTCGGTTTCATCCAACAGACGAAGAACTTGTAGTTCATTACTTGAAGAAAAAAGCTTCTTCGGTACCTTTGCCCGTTTCCATCATTGCAGAAGTTGATCTTTACAAGTTTGATCCATGGGAGTTACCAAGTAACTAATTTTTCTGACTTACTCCATTTGATCAACTATATATTTGTATGAATATTTATGTTATATATGTTCTTTGACTAGGTAAAGCTATTTTTGGTGATCAAGAATGGTACTTCTTTAGTCCCCGAGATAGAAAGTATCCTAATGGCATGAGACCTAATCGTGCGGCAACTTCAGGATATTGGAAAGCTACGGGCACGGATAAGCCAATCATGTCATCTACGGGTGATCAAAAAGTTGGTGTTAAAAAGGCTTTGGTTTTCTATGGCGGAAAGCCTCCCAAAGGGATTAAAACCAATTGGATCATGCATGAATATCGACTTATTGAGAATGCTTCTTTCAAGTCTCCCATCGTTAACTTATCAAACAAAAAAGGATCGTTACGGGTACATTATATTTCATTCATTTTCACCTTCTTTATTGATAAGCATTTCTAGAACATGAATATGATGTTTTTGTATATAATTGTAGCTTGATGAATGGGTTTTATGTCGTATATATAAGAAGAATAATTCAAGTAGACCGCCAGAAAGAGACACAGACAACGATTACATGGATACCATAATCGCTTCAAAGGGTACAAACTCAAACGGTTTACTTGAAAACAATCAAGAAACTTACTTTGAAATCATGAACAATGAAGATGGAACAAGAATTCGACAAACCAACTCTATATCCAAACTTGGTTCTTCAAGTTCTTCACTAAAATCCGGTGTTTCTTCAATGATATTGAATCAAGGGAAACGTTCATTCCCCACTACTCACTATTGGAATCTTGATTCCTCGGAGAAAAGGTTTCATTCCGATGATGATATTAACGGAATGATGGATGGGAATGGTTCTTTCATATCTTTGTTGAATCCAAATCAACAAGGGATTGGCGGATTCCATCCAAACACAGTCTTGGGTTCTCTTGGTGATTCTACTTTCCCTTATCAACTTTCTTCCTTAAATTGGCATAACTAAAGTTTATATTTCTTTTTGTGGTTATAATATTACATATTATAATAAAAACATTACCATACTAATTATTTATATAAATATATATATGAATTTGATAGTTGAATTGAAGTTTTTCTTTATTAAAAATCCGAGTAAACCTATCTATATGTCGACTATGTATGTATATGTGTATATATATATATATATATATACACGTATATATTAGTATACTAATACTAATGTTATAATATTACTTACTTGTATACATAATTGATAAATCATATTTATGTTAAGATTGAGAGGTTGCTTCAAAGTATAACATTCTCCTCTCCAAATAATATAAACTTAGGAATAATGTTTTATAATTATTATTATTTTTATATAAGTAAAATAGTATTTAATTTAAAGTCAAAAAAGGTTGGTGAGTCGATAATGAAATTATATATAGTTAATATTTACTAATAATATTCTTTTCCATCAGCTGGTCTATTTATTTATATTTTTTCTTTTATATACTGATATTATTATTTAGCAACTATTCTATTTGCTTAACTATTATATTTTAATTTTCATCTTATACTTTAAAATGTTTTTTAACTAACTTTTATTTTGGAATATTAAATTTTATGTTTTATTTTTACGATTATTCTATTAAATAGTTTTGATAACTCTTCATATCGGTTATTTGTTAATTTTCATTTTTAGCTTTTCCTTTCCAAATTGTTTCCTCATATTTTTGGTACTTTTAAATGATCAATTTTTAGTTTTACATTTTTACAAAGAATTTATATAATTTTATCCCGTCGCAACGCGCGAGCATAAAAAAAACCTTAGTTATTTTCATAAATTAAGGCATGGAAGATGCAATATAGTTCTTATCCTTTTTTTATTATTTAACATTAGTTAGTGATAAGATTATATTCTCATGTTAATATTTAGTTTTTTTTTAATATAATTTATGTCCCTTTTTTAAGTACAAACATCAACTTTATACGTTACAATGTTTATATATCGATGAAACAAATCGTGTTGATCACTTACAAGTTTTTTCACATCAACTATAAATGAATCATATCGACATTTTAACTAATAAGGGTAATATGAATGGTAGCGTTTGATTAAACAATCATACGTACACGCAAACGTAGAGGACGTTTAACTCAATATTACCAACCAACTACTTAGCTTAGTTGGTTGGTTCCGTTACATAAAGACTCATAGGTTAAATGTTTGAATCTTGGCCCTTACATAAAAGCGTTCAACTTAATATTGTCATGGACAAAGTCATGCTTCATGCTTCTTTTTCACCATGTTAATTATGACTGGAACATGAAATTTGCTAGTATCCTAATCGCATGTTTTTAACAAACTAATCGCTAATCGCATGTTTTTTTATCTGTTTTAAAGTATGTGTCGCTTACATGGTCATACCAGACTCGTGATCACTTGTTTCGCATTCCAATTTTTAACTATCATGTGATTTCATTTGGTTGCTAAGTAGCTTTAACATACAAGTGAGAAACCATTTGACAGATCTACAATAACCACCAAATTTACTCACCACAACTTTATATAGAAATAAACATTTAAATCTATACACCACTAAATTCGTGCAGCAAGCTCAGTAGACGGGAAAACAAGCGTTTAAAATAGGATTACTATAAACCGAAACTTTTTCATCAATATATTGTTCGATCTTAAAATCCCCCAATAAGAAAGAAATATAGCACTAAAGACTGTTTAAAGAGAACCAAGTAATTTTAAAAATACCAACCTCTCAATCAATATCGTCTTGCAAAACCAATAACTTTTTTCTACTGAAATCTAATAAAACCCCAAAAAACAATGTTAATAATGTCGTTGATTGAGGGTGACATGCAAAAAACCGTTTGTCAGATATCAACACGGGTCATGTTAATGGTAGGCCTTTTTCACAGATCTAGAATGGCAAAACTAGGGCAATGTAAAATTGTCTCTAGATTTGACATTTCCGGTCCTAGAGAAAGGGCGTACCGGGGATTATGCTTGAAATAAATATTTTATGTCCTCAACGGTGAGGCGAGTCTCAGAACCACCATTCTTATCTTCTCCAAATGCCGATGCTACCATTTCTCTCTTCTTTTGCTGCAAAAGACGAGAATTTATTTAGCAATTGGAGTTTCAATGAATAATGACTGCCGGTTTTAATTAGGCAAATGATAAGTGTTTGCTCAAATGGAGAAACAAAGATCGTATGATGTACATACTCTTCAAAACCATAAAACCGGTCTATTTTCTTACAAATACATTTTTGACGTTAATTTATCATTAGTTTTTTAGATTACAATGTACGATTTAGTATTAATATCATTTCGTAATTAATCGAATACTTTAGGGGAAAAAATAATCAACTAACATACAACGTATGTTCATTTAATTTTACTTACCATCTACCATTAGGGCGCAACACAAGTTAGAAAAACGCATAACAGAATATTTGTCAACAAAGAAAACCACAAGATATGGCACACAGTAATACCTGAAGAGCTAAAATACGATCTTCAACAGTATTCTTAACAGTGAACCGAAATACTGTGACTGGACGAGTCTGCCCAATTCGGTGAGCCCTATCAATTGCTTGATCCTCCAGTGTTGGATTCCACCAAATATCTAGGAGAATTACATGACAAGCCGCAACCATGTTTAACCCAAGACTAGCCGCTTTCAAAGACATAATAATAACCGTTACCTACAAAAGCAGATAATCTTAGAATGGCAGACGGTGTGAAGTACAGGTGGTAATTTTAACCCATTTACATATAATATAAATGGGTTAATATGCATTATGTTTTATCTACAACAGTCCAATGGGTTGAAACTTGTCCAGAGTGAATTTTTAATGCATAAAGGCTAAAGCCACCTAAACCATTTTTTTTTAAATAGTCTTACCGAAAAAGTATTTGTAATTATTTTAAACACACTAGATGTTCATATAATATTTTCATGACTTTGGACAAAAAAGTTTTCATTTCACACACTTGATGTTTATAGAAAAAATGAAAAGAAGTTTTTCAGGCCAATCCAGTATCCATTTTACCCGTTACCCATCCACCCGACCCCTATTCACCACCTCTAGTGACAAGTAATATGAGAAAAAAGCGACAACATTCCCTACAAACCTCAGGAAGAGTGTTGAAATCCTTCACTGCTTTATCCCGGGCACCAACAGACATCGTTCCATCAAGTCTTCTATAACCGATTGATGAATCTTTAAGACAAACTTCAACCAAATCCAGCATCCTTGTCCACTGTGAAAAGACAATAACTTTCTCCCTTACGACTGAATTTCCTTTACTGTCATTATCAGTCCCAATTACAGTTTGCGGTTTTGTAACAGACTGAAGGACTTGGAGTGTGGCTTTGATTTTGGAGGACTCAAGTGCCTTGCACGCCTCCATTTTCAAGGAATCAACAGGTCCATTAGATTCTACCAAACCAGAATTTGGGACTTCATCACTAATAGAAACTTTAAGTGTTGATTTGCAAAATATTGAAGATTTACAAAGGAGTTGTTTGCACTCGGAAAATGGACACTGGCTGTCATCAGTTGAAAGATGTTCGAGGATGCACTGATTGCAGAAAACATGCTCACAAGTTGTTACGACAGCATCTTCAGGTGGATCCTGTAGAATTCACTCGTATTAATCAAAGAGTGAAATATAATAAGCAAAACTATAGTTACTCTAATGAGTGAAAAGAAGAAAAATCTTGTGCATACATTACATATGCTGCAAATTGCTAAGGAAGCTTCCAAACAGTTTAGAAGACGGTTTATCTTTTCTTGAGGAAACTCTTTGGCCTTCTCAACGGATAACTTCCAGTCAATGGTTGAGCTACTGTCTCTAACAAGTGAAGGGTGATCACATGCTTGCCGAAGGCGTAAAAGCATCAATAATATGTTTATATAGTTTTGTTTCACAGTGCCAGCGGCGGCATATTCCTGACAGAAAATAAAATAAAAAATATATAAAAATACAAAACAAAAACAAAAAGTTATGAGACTAGACATACACGTAGAGAAGGTATTTTATTCAGCTAAAGGAAGTAAAACTAGATATGTGAAGTAACGAGAATGAGATAAGTTAAACCAGCTATTACCCGAATGTAATGGACACATTGTGACAATTGCAATATAAAAATATCAAAATATCTGGCCGGAAATAAGTTTTATGATCTGAGTGTAGCTATCAATTTTATAAGGTATATACATGATCCATATTTATACTAGCTAGTTGTTCAAGCTTTAAAAAAAAGTTGAAAACATACTGCAAACAGAGCACGGGATTCAGCCTCGAGACACTGGTAGAAACCACGTTCCTCGACAGTGAAGTCGACTTTTTTCAGGATAATGGTTTTGGGTGGCAACGAGATTATTGGTTCTCCCTTAAGCAGCGTACCTAAAGCAAAATACAAAAAGTGTTCTGAATAAGTCAACACTGCTCAATTAAAAGCTTACACAAGTAAAAAATCACACTCCGGTATGTATATACCTTTAGTGCGCCGAAGCATAATATTCTTTAAGATAATCTGCAATTTTTTATAGCCAGACACCGGATTCCTTTGAATAGGAGCCTTTATTTGTGATAAGAACTTTTTAAATATAGCATACGGATCATATCTCAAAAATCTAAAGTAACTATACAGATCATCAATGGAGTTCTGGATAGGAGTCCCAGACATGCACCACCTGCGTTTGGCTCTAAGACCCCAACAAGCCCTAGCTACTTGAGTCTTGTAATTTTTAATACTCTGAGCCTCATCTAATATAATCCTAAACCATCTCAACTTACCTAGAGTCGATTCAGATGGTTCCTTTCTAGGACTTTCATCAGAGAGAGGCGGGTATTTTCTTTTTTTGGTGGGTGAAATCTTTATCTTTGGTTCAACATCATCTTCATCGAGTGGTTGTTTTGGAACTTCCATGCTCACAATTGCATATGTAGTGATGACAACATCGTACTTAGCTAACTCGTGTAGATCCTTGGTTCTGTTTATTCCATAATATACTAAAACCGAGAGACCGGCTTCAGAAACTACTTTATTCTGCAACTCATCATTCCATTGACGAAGAACACTAGTAGGGCATACGACAAGTGTTCCTGCAGCAAGGTTAGTTTTTGTCTGGAAAGAAGTTCTTTTCTGTTCATCAGTTTTCTCATCACCATCCAAATATAAAGTCTCGGTTTCTTTTTCTTTTGTCTCAGTAGCACAGAGACTAAAAGACGTAGGAGATCGTTCCTTGAGAATAAGTGCAATTGCAGATATCGTCTTACCAAGCCCCTGCAAGAGAGTAACCATTGTAAGTAATAACTAACCACTTAAGAATAACTTATATGGACTTATGGAGTAACTGGGTTCACATATACTATATATAATAAAATAAACAAAAAAGGAATACGGATAGAAACTTGATCATCTGCAAGAATTCCTCCACAGCAGTGTGTGCTTTTTGTCTCTCTTTTTGACATCCATGACAAAGCGATCCGCTGTGACAGTGTAAGTTCTTTTAATTAACCACAATGTTCATAACCAACATTCAAGAACTCAACGCTAAGAGAAAATCAAAGATTTTGTTCACAGATCCAAACCTGGTGTCTCAAAAGTGGAACCGCCAAGCCACCATCTTTAAGAGGCATATCTGACCTTCGTTGGGGAAAATTCTGCAGCAAAACAATATGACCCTCATTACAAAAAATTTAACAAATATCATAAACAATATATGTTATGTTACACACAATACATAAAGGTGGAGTCGAAATGACAATAACCATGAACAACATAAACATGATTTTGAATAACTAGACTCACCTGAGATGGAACTTGAGGACCAGACTGTTCATCATCCGGTTTGAGTTTCGCCGTTTTACACATGTTTTTTGGGAGAGCACCAAGTGACTTCCCATCTGCTGGAGACATTTTCTTGCACAAAGTGCCCCGTACTGGAATAGGTGCATCACCTTTTTCAATCTTTACACAAACCGTTTGTGTTTTGTTTGGCATATTACAGCTCTGAAGCCCGTGGTGTCCACTAGAAGGCTCTATAAAAGTTTTCCGGCCTTCACCACTAACATATGATCCAATATCAGGGTTCCAGTCGTTTGCAGCTACTCCGCCTGGTCTTTCAGCTGGAGTCTCATAATTCATGGCATTGTCTCTTAATAACTTCTGCATTAGATGTCTATCTGATTCGGTCTTAAAATTAAATAATGTGCCATCATTATGATTTGAACTTAACGAATTAATATAAAATGCTTCATTTATGCTTGAGCTATATGGCAGAGAGAACTCGGGATTAGGATCACGGAAGCTGTCAGAATAGCCACTATGATCCATGAATGAGGTTCCCACATTTTCTGGGAACTCTAATGTTTGATAACTGTTTCTAACTGTACCATCAAAGATTCCGTCATTTAGCCCAGTTTCATCGATCAACTGATGAATACCATTACTATCATTAGTAAATCCAAAAGTATCATTGCGAATAGCTCTCTCAAAACTAGTTCCTAGAGTGCAATGATTGCTTGACGATAAAAAATCTTGACTATTTGGCATTGACCAATCGCTAACGCTCTCAGTGAAGTGCATGGGCAACGCATCTTGCTGATACGCCATGTTTTGAAAACCAGAATTTAATGTTTGCCCTTCAGTAACAAATGAATTGCTTGAATAAAAATCCCTAGAATTTGAAGATTCCAAGTCATGCAGAAGAGGAAACGAAAGTGAACCTGAAAAAACAGGCATAAACGAACCGAGTTAAAAAAAATATAATAAACTAATCATTAACTTTACACAGAACTTAAAATATCATGTGCAACAGAGGAGATTGTTTGAGAATCCAAAAGATTACCATTTTGGGTTTCGATATTCTCAATAACCCCATCTAGAGATGTCTCTAAACAGGGTGCGGTACTTGATGATGGATCAGTTAGCCCATTCTGCACAATGCACATTGCATAGTAAATGTTATTATCATAAAACATATCTAATATAAGTTTATCAGATTAATGTTAATGTCACTTTACATAACGACAGGTGTGTGTGCATGTTCTGTTATTGTTAATTGTACCTGCTTCATGAAGTATTCTATTTCCGTACATAGCACGCTAAAGAATTACGGGTGGTGCATTTTATATATCCTACATACTTCTATTTATGTGTAATCATCAATGTACACGGAAATATTAGTAATTTAAATAGGTAGGTAGGTATTCTCACAATTATCAAAATCATACAGTTTGCGTATCTAGTTCAACTACGGAAGGTGATTTCCATTTCATGCATAACTGAATCCGTATCTTACAATACTATTAGATTGGAACTTAGCATTTTAACCCTAACCGTCGGAAGCCTATATATCATTGTAAAATATTTAAGGCCAAGACCAAGACTTATGTAAATAAATTTAAGTCGTTAAATGTTTTTAGAAAATAAATATAAAAGCTAACGTGCTTAAGTTATGATATTCTTTCATACTAACTAAGTCGGTATTATTTCCACATCTGAGCCATGTATGTTAGGTTTTCCATTTCTTATGTTCCCTTCAACTCCCTATACTCACATTTTATTCAACTCTCCGTCGTCTTCTCTCCTCCCTCTCTTTTGCATTAAAACCACCAATCTCAAAGACAAATTGAAGCAAAAAGACCTCAAATACCGTCTCTCTACTGATACCTATACCAATACAAACCCTATCTATTTCAACTCTATATTGTTAAACTTTGGATGGCTAAAGACAACGGTTTCCTATTTGTTAAGTGAATAATCTAACATTCTAACAGCATCAACGTAAGAATTTCCGACACTTCAGTCTAAGAATTAACAACATTAAAAAGTTCAAGTTACCAATATAAGCTCGACCTACATTCCCCTTACTCATTCGTAAACTATAATAGACTTATTAGATCAATAGACATTTCTATAATAAATTTTACAAACAACAGCGAAACTACGTACAAGGGAACGATTTCTTTGGATGTTAATTCAACTGATTCTACTAAGAAAAAAAAATATTTGTTTCGGATACACCTCGCTTTCGATCCTGGATCAGCTACTATAATAAACAAACTTAAAACCTAGATAAACCCTCACATCTCACCACAACTTCCACAACTAAACAATCGACTCGTTTACCACAATGCCACAAAAATTCCCTAAAATCAGAAAAAATATTCTACCTCTTTATAATCACCACGAGATTTATCCCCAATTGAATTAAACAAGGACTCAAAATCAACTGGATCGTCATCAATGGCGGAAACATTAAAATCATCATCGTTATCAAATTGCCACTGAAAAGAAGAAGATGGACTAGTATTTGCCATGATCATTATTGTCTCATTTGAAACAAAATTGAAAATTATGTTGAGAAATTGTGTGCCCTAATTTGGTTTTGAGTATATATAAAGAATAAAGAAGAAATTATTATTTGACAGATTGTTTGTTGGTTGGTTTATATAGAAACAAATTAAAAAAATCCAGCCAGTAGGGGGAAAGGAAGGAGAATACACGAGGAAACTCTTTGTTTCCTTTTTATTATTAAAAGGAGTGTATCCGCGGTAAGCGGTCGATTGTATAAACTTTTTTTAAAGTTTAATTTATTTGAAATAGTGTCGATTTTATAATAGTTATAGATATGTTTATGTTTATTAATGTCAAGTTATAAATAGACAACATGTATACTGAAAATGAAAAATAAATTAAAATACTTTCGTGCAATTCAAGAGACATATTTTTTCCTAAAAAGTCGAATGTAAATGATTTAATTTTAATTTGTTTAAATCTTGTTGTATGTATGAGTGTTTTTTATTTAATTGCGTTATAGATTATTTATATTAGTAGATCTTTTTTATTCAATAAATTTTTAGTTGTACTTTTAATTCAAAAGTTAGATTTACATGTATTTTATATCATATTTATCGATAAAGTCATATACTATTAATATATATTAGTTAGGTGCGTAAAAGTTATTATATATACATACTCAATATTAAATATAAATATAAATTAATAAATATTTGTCTTACTTAAAAATGATTAGTTGGTTAAAAATACTTTAGTTAAACAAGTTATATACTATTAATGAGAAAATATATTTATAATTTATCTTATAATATATTCTATTATGTGTTGTTATTTTTATCTCACTTTGGTGGGTGAGTAAAACAAAACTTTGTTAATAAGACAAAGTTTACAACAAATGTTTGAAAATCTTTGTAGGATAACTATACATTAGTAATAATTATATAATAAAATACATCCCTTAGCACATTTACAACAAATGTTTGAAAATCTTTTAAAAAGCTAATTATTAATTTGAAAACTAATCATGTAATTTATTTAACAATTATGAGATTTAATAATCATTATTATGAATTTAAACATTTATTTGAGAGTTACAAATTACCACTAATAGTAGGTTTTGAAAACTTAATTTTAAGAGTATTCTAAAATTAGAATATATCAAATTTGTTTTATAGAGTAAGAATAAATTACAAACATATAATTAACTATTAACATACTTATTTACTACATTTACAATATTTATTTTAAAAAGCTAATTATTATAATTATTTTTCTTAATTTGAAAACTAATCATGTAAGTTATTTAACAATTACGAGATTTAATAATCATTATTATGAATTAAAACATTTATTTCAGAGTTACAAATTGCAACTAATAGTAAGTTTTGAAAACTTAATTTTAATAGTATTCTAAATTTAGGATACATCAAATTTGTTTTATAGAGTAGTATATATGTAGAAATAAATTAGAAACATATAATTAACTATTAACATAATATTTTACTACATTTGCAATATTTATTGTAAAAACTAATTATTATTATTATTATTATTAATTTAACAACTAATCATATAATTTATTGAACAATTATGAACAATTGCAACTAACTATATTTTCTTATTTATAGGTAGGTGTATTTACGTGCTTGTTACAATATTATTTTTTAGATCATCAACAATTGCAAGAAACTTACCTGGAAAAACCGATAACGAGATATAAAATAATTAGAGAACTCAATTTAAGGAAAAAAAATATAAATTGAGTTCGAACCAATCAAGAAATAGATAGAACGACTATTGAATTGGTAAATGTTTTAACAAGTATAAGGACAACAACAATTGCAACTAACTATATTTTATATGTTTTAAAAGCTCGTATCTATGCGTATCTTCACGTTTACATTATGATTGTAGTTTAAATATCTTTTTTTTTTTATGTTATTATCGTTTTGCGAATTTAATTTCCGTAGTTGTATATCCGTAATGTAATTATATCAAATATAGTTTATTGTCATCGTTGTACCGTGCGAGTATTATACCAGTACCCTAATAAATCGTAGAGTGAGCATTGACTTATGATGGAGGTATTTTGATTGTGTGCCTACAAGAACTAATCTTGCTAAGAGATCATTAAATTTATACTAATTGTTGTGCTTTTTTTTGTGCAAACGAATTTGAGGGTTTAGAACATTGTTTGCTTAACTGCTAAAAAAATCAAGTCGATTTAACTTAAACTTTGAACATGATTGAAACTTGGAAGTATCCCCTCATCACTCACTTCATATTCACAATTATATTAAAAAAAAATTGACCCCTCGTTGGCCACAATTGTATGTCAAATGTCATCGGTGTATTATGTGATCTTTGTGAGAATGAAACAATAAGACTCTTCACGTTATGTGAAGAAATTTATATAAGAACTCGATTTTTCTCGGTGTAAGGTTCGACCCTGTTAAGGTTGATCCATCAAACCTTTAGTCATTTTGACCTTTTGAGTTGTATTTTTCATATGAATGAATGCCTCTTTATAGACGGTTTGTCACTTAAGTATTCGTAAATAACGTAACTAATGAAAATCTATAAAGTTAACCGTTAAAAAAAACATGTAATCCAAATATTTAGTAAGTAATGCAAATAACAAAAACCTAAGGGACCAAATCTACCAATCCATAAATCTAATAATCAACTCCTCCATATACGGATACAAAACCCAGAATTACTCTCCATTTTTGGATCTATAAAATTCAAAAATTAAAGTTTAATAAATGGGGTTAATCATCTTTGGAGTAAACTAATGTCATTATTTTGGAGTGTGATTCGTCAATTAGCAGAAATTGAAGCCATGGTAATTTTTTCCAATTTTTTTAATTTTAATTTCTTTAATTTATTATTTATACTCAAATTACTGATCCAATTAACTGAAAAAACCATATAATGGTATCGATTTGGTGATATTTGTGTTTAAATGTAACGGATTTTGTTGCAATTATTGTAATTTTGATTTTAGGGTTTGTAATTTTTGGAATCAGTTTTTAGTCCAGGATTAGTTCTTATTTGCACATTGTAAGAGATTTGTAAGTTTGATATTCTTAAAGTGGACTAGCGATAATGTTTGTGAAGTTAACAACGGTGTCGTTTTTTCGACTGTCTGACGAATTGGTCCATAAGTGTGTAAAGTTGTATTTACCGTGGTTGGCATGTTATATTTGTATAGGCACAATATGGTTTACGAGTTAAATTCAAGCAAAATATACGTTTACGTTGAAAAATATTGGTCGGGCACCAAGGATACAAGATTGCAACATAGAGTTTTCATAGTACGTTGTTCCTTGCGTAGAGTCTGTTTTTGAATTTAGCTATTCTAACAATGTTATAAGTAGTTGATGCGTTAATAATTGTTACAAAAACAATATTGCTACTATTATAATCCAATTCTACGAATGAAAACGATTTAACTTTGTACTCTTTTCGGGAGAAAAAAATGATTGGACTCAAATAACCTATTCATAAGTAAATGGGTCGAAATTGCTACCTAAATAAAAAATATTGAACGTAAAAGCAATTTATTTGTCACTTAAAAGTCTATTGTAAGCTACTGGTTGGGACTTGCTTAGGATGAAGTAATTGGCAATGACGTTATTTTCAATTTATTATATGTAGGCTACGTCAAAGAAGGTAATAACAAGAGACGAGTGGGAAAAAAAACTTAATGATGTTAAAATTCGAAAAGAAGACATGAACAAATTGGTTATGAATTTCCTTGTCACTGAAGGATATGTTGATGCAGCAGAGAAGTTCCGAAAGGAATCTGGCACAGAACGTATCCTTTTCATTTCATTGATTAGTTGTTTGTAATGTTAATACATTGGTTTGAATTTTTTATATTCTTTTATTTGAATTTCCTTATATATAAATAGCAGATATAGACCTTGCAACGATTACAGATCGTATGGCTGTTAAGAAAGCAGTACAGTCGGGGAACGTTGAAGACGCTATTGAAAAAGTTAATGATTTGAACCCCGAGGTTAGTTTTTTCTGCTACTATCTTTATCCATATACGGCAATGGTTTAGCGATAAGACTCTACTTATTTTTCATTCTTAATTACATTGTGTACTTTTGCTTTATAAAATGTTAATGTGATATATATTTCTACGCAGATTTTAGATACAAATCCCCAACTGTTTTTCCATCTTCAGCAGCAAAGATTGATTGAATTAATTCGAAATGGAAAAGTTGAAGAAGCTTTGGAGTTCGCCCAGGAGGAGCTCGCTCCTAGAGGAGAGGAAAATGTAACTTCTGACTTCCTTATACGTTTTTTTCTCTTCAATTTAAATCATCACAATTTCTTTTTTGTGCTTTAAGTTACAATGATCTATTTGGTTATTACAATCGTTAAGAAAAACATAGTAAATGTTGTTTTTTGTTCATATCTCCATCATGTGGGTCCCATCTTCTGTTTTCAAGTGAATGCACAAATTAGAAATGTTAAGTGGTTATGAATGAAAAAGAATTTTGAGTCCAATTTTCTTTTGTTTGAATATGCCCTCATCGTTGCAGCAAAGCTTTTTAGAGGAGTTGGAGAGAACGGTTGCACTGCTGGCTTTTGAAGACGTAAAGAATAGCCCTGTTGGTGATCTCTTAGACATATCACAACGTCTAAAAACAGCGAGTGAGGTCAATGCCGCAATCCTTACAAGTCAAAGCCATGAAAAAGGTTAGTTCTTTTAATCCATGAATAAAATGACTTTTACAGTGATAGTAACATGCACATTACTTTGCCCCATTTTGGTGTGGAAGTTTTATATTTGTCTTGAAAGAAGTTAGGGTTCGTAATTTGAATTTGGGGTCCATGTTGTAGAACATGTTTTTCAGTTGAGTTTTTTGTATTAGTTAAACGCTGACGCAATGAAATGTTTGACAGATCCGAAGCTCCCAAGTTTATTAAGAATGCTTTTATGGGCTCAAAGTGAACTTGATGAAAAAGCAGCTTATCCACGCATCACAGATCTTCAAACGGCTACTCTTGAAGACCCGTCTGTTTGACAGAATTAACGAATTGAAATCTCATGAAACAGAATCTTGTTGTCAATCAATGTTTTGATAAATGTTTTCATTTCGTTGCAGTTCTGTTACTCTTTTAGTTGTAATGATAATTCTCAGTGGGTTGTGTTTTAGAATGGAAATAAAAAGGTTTTAGCACATATTTTTCTTGTCCATTTTTCATAATTTGTCCTAAACTGTCAGCTAATATCTAATATGAAATGTTGATATTGGTGTCTTGTCGGAAATGATTATTTATGGGTCGTGATATTCACCTTCGAATTGGCCTGTTGTATTAGGTCCTTTTGATTTACTATCGCATTGTTAAAGATTTAATCATTGTTAAATCATTCGTATATGACACTGTTATTCTTTTCATTTTCCTTTAGTATATTAATAACTAGTCATTTGACTTGTGTTGACACACGAACAGTTAAAGATGACGATTTCAACATCAGCCACGTGTAGGGCAAAGTCGCCAAATGAAGCAAGTAAACTTAAAAAACACCAACTTCCCTTTAAAAACGTTGTCGTTAAGAGAAATTCAAATCATAACTACCGCCAACATAATTTAGATATAATGGTAACATGTCCAAATGCTGTAAAATAAAGATGAGATAAAAATTATTCTACACCGAAAATAGTTGTAAGAAATAGACTTTTTTGACGAATCGGGTTCAAATTTGCAATGAAGGGATGCTTACTGCTGCAACAGTTGATTATCTAGCTACTCTTACTGGGAAGATTGGATTCCACCCAAACAAGACTTTCGACATACGAAACAAACTTGAATTTGCACAGATATTCATCTTCATTCAAAATATCCTCAAATAATTTCACTGTCAGATTGAATGTGTCCGAACATAAATCAAATGCTAATACCCTTTGGAACTTCGATAATGTCTGCTGATTAATATAACAAAGCCAGTGAATATAACCATCGATACAATCTTGATCTTCATCGAAATTCGCTGTAATAACATATAAAGAAGACGTGATTAAGAATAAACCTATATTGTAGAAAGACGTGATTAAATTTAAAAAAAAATGTAAATAGATACAAATTAGTAAAGTTATTATAATAAATATGATTACAAATTATATAGAATTGAAGAATTCATTACAAAATGACGTGATTTGATTGGTTTCGCATGTAAACTTATATGCGTAACAACCTCATATTCATTTTTTGCTTATATTATTATCATTGTTAGGCTTTTAGATATGATTAATTTTATTTTTCTAAAATTAAGACAAACGGTTCGGAGTTGCATGACATTTAATTGGATAATATTTAACTCACGAATACACACGACTTCACAAGGAAATTGTCTAAGTTGCTTAAATATTTCCTGTTAAAAAAAACATGGTGTTATATATTTTTATTGTCTTTATAATTCATTGGTATTGCTATTACTAATATTTTGTTGGCTTTATATATTTATATTGATTTTATAAAAAAGAATTTTTCATATTAACTAGAGAAATTAAACCGTTTGGATAATCCAACCTTAAAGGTTGTGGTTTAAACGTATAAACATACATCATTTTATTATACATAATCAATAACTACTCCTTTTATTTTGGGGTCTCGTTTTTAGATTTACAGAATATAACTTTTTTAAAATATATTTAGTTTTTAGTCACAACTCTAAAAATTAGGTTTATCAATACTTAAAAAAATATGAAAAAAAAAAGATTTTCCGTTTCAAGACGTCTTACCGCTACACTATTCTGATATAATTTTCATATTAAAAAAAACATAGTAATTACAATTTTTTTTTAAAGTTAAACAGAAGATAACCCTTTACTTTAATGACAAGTACAAATTAAGGGTCTCAACTTAAAACTTTATAAAAGTGTTCAAAAATAAATAAATTACATGTACTAGCATGGTCTCTCCTTTCTGGATTTATTATGTTGACACATATTAACTCTTAGTTAGATACTCAATGCTCTTGTCAGTTTTTCATGCATGGTTCAAAACATTTGTTGCTTATTGTCACATATCAAATATAATTACCGACACTATCTAGTACACGACCATACAACAATGTGCTTTATTAAATTAATTAACTATCCTTGTATATTTGTTTATCATTGAATTAATCAGTAAAGCAATCATCTAACATTCACAAACTTAAATATCTGATTCGTGACAAAATTCTTGCTAATTTTCTTTTGCTGAGTATTACCTAAATCATAATCAAACTACTTAAAACTAGCAATGTTGTTGCGAAAATGAATAGCGTCGCAGAAAATGAATTGTGTTGTGAGACTCGCAACAATGTGTCTTATCTTTATTAGTTTGATTATCATTTATAGATTTTCGCAACGAAAATAGTGTCTCGAGGAAATTGTTACGAATTAGATGATCATTTTAAAGATTATAAGTGTGTGATGATTGTTCATTAACATTTTTTCGAGGTTTTCTAGGACTACTTATTTTTCTTCTTATTACGTTAAAATAACGTCGATAGATAGTTGTCTGTTGCATTATTTTCTTTACCGCTTTCAAATAAGCAAATTCCATACAACCACATACAACCACTTCGTCTAATATAGTAATCGTTTAAAAAATAATAATAATAATTTTTAATGATTTCTAAATGTTACTAGTAATTAATAAAACATAATTAATCTAAAGAACTTTTTAAACTAATTTAATCAATAAAGTTCAAATTGAAATATAAACCAGAAGAAAATGTAAACAAACATAAGTTTAGGGGCAAATATATAAATATCTAATATTCCATTTCCATCCATGCAAAAAGCTGATTCTTCTTTTCGAAGACTTAGTACACTGAACCGGGTCAATTCGGGTCGGTTCAATAACCCAAAACCCACATTAACAAACCTAAAAACATTCTAGTACTAAAAAAACATTAAAAAAGTCCAACAAGAATAACATAATCCACAAGTAAAAAGTACTTGAAGAATGTGTTTTCTAAAGACAAAAAAAGAAGAAAAAAAACTAGAAAGATCCGACCCAGATAACATAGACCCATATAGTAGTACTTGAAGAATGTGGTTCTTGATGATGGTTTGGCAAGGGTAGTTTGGTAATTTTTTGATGATGATCCATGACATGATAATGATGATGATGATCATGATGATAAGTACCATCATCAAAGTTGAGAGCATAGCTTGAAGGATCATATTGAAAATTGAAGTGTTTCTTGTGATTTCCATAAAAAGTAACAAGAAATGTGTTTTTCTTGATTGCTTTTTTCATTCTCCAAAATAAACTTCTACATTGCTTCTTTGAATTTGTGTTTATCCACACCAATCTTTCAATAACTCCCATTTCTTGATGAATTTGATTACTAGTTAACTTGAAGAAACTTGAATTTTTTTAACCAAAATGCAAAGGAATAGAAGATGGCTAAAATTTCCCACACACACACACTTCAAGAAACTTGAAAGTTAGCACATACCTAGGAAAAGATTAGTTTGGTAAAATACCTATTTTCAAGAAACTTGTAATCTAGAGAAAGACCCAACTCAAGAAACTTGAAATCTAGAGAGAGAAAAAAATTACCCACTTGAAAAAACTTAATCTTTTGCAAGATTATGAAATACCCATGTCAAGATTCTTGAATTCCCACTTCTAGATTACTCTATTCTTAAATACCCACTTCACAAATGTTTAGATTTTTCAAGAATCTTAAAAAGTTTTGAAGTGATATATAATTCTCAGTAGATGAAAGTTTGAAATTTAATCTAGGAAATGGGAGAGAGATGAGATCTTTTGTACAAGGGTTTGATTGGTGTTTGATGGGTATGTAGTGTTATATATATATATATATATATATATATATATATATATATATATATATATATATATATATATATGAATATAATGTTGTTACACATGTAAACTTACATGCAAAACTCGTCAAAAAATATGTCGTTTTGTTAAAAATTCTTCAAATCTATATAATTTTAATCATATTTATTAAACTAACTTTACAAATTTTATTTATTCAAATATTTTTCTTCATTAATTGTGTCTTTCAAAAATATAAGTTATTTTGTCATCACTGTGCATCTATCGAAGTCACTTTTTATAACTTCTTCGTAATAAACAATGACCCTCTGCATTTTGGGGATCACCTCTCCCTTGATGAATATAGGACAAATCAAACGTTGAAAAACATTTAAACCAAAAAACGACATAGTTTTTAATGAGTTTCTTCGCATGTAAACTTACACTATATATATATAGTGTAGAAAAGAAATAATTACTTTTCTATTTTTTGAAAAGTATTTTTAGGTGTTTTATAGAGGAAGCTATCCCACTTTGGGCTTCACTGTATTTTACACTCTTTCTCTAAAAGCTATGATTTTTTTCTGTACTTCTTGTGATCACAGAAGAAAATAAGAAAAATTCAAACTTTGGTTCAATGCAAAGTTGAAAGTTTTATGTTATTAATTATATATAATATATATAGTATTATATATTATTATTATTATATATGATATATATGGGTTTGTAAATATAATGAAAAAGGTATTACAATTGTTAATTATTTTAAGTTTTCTTTAAAAAGAGTTCAAAATTAAAAACTAGTAATTGTATATTTGAAATAACATCAATATGAAGAAATCAACATAATACTGACTTTAAATTAATCATATTATAAACCAAGAAGATGTTATCTACTTGTCTTTTGACAGAAAATCATAAATTCTATAATTAATTGAAATTTTATTCCTTTTCTTTGGATAGATGGCTTATTTAAAACTGAAAAAATATATAAAAGAATATAATATATGCACATAACCGTAATCAAATCTTAGACCTTAAACCTTTCTTATACAAATTTATTCTTTTTACTTTTTTCAAACAGGTTTATTCATATTCAAACTTAACTATTTAAACATCATTAACACTTAGGGGTGCTTGTTTTCGCTTTTGAACTTATGTAAACTTTCATAAATTCATAAACCATTTTTTTTCCGTATTTTGAACTTATCAAATTTAGATTATGACTTATTTAAGGTAATCTAAATCGGGAAAAAAAATTACTTATAAATTTATATTACATAAACTCATAAATCCGTCATATAAATCATAAGCCTCTCATATAAGTCTAAACAACATCTAAATTTGAATTAAGTTAAGCAATTACTTGTATTACTTTTCATTTGTAAAAGTAACACAAACACTACTTATTTAATGACATTGTGACATAAACTACATTGTAAGACAAATTAATGTGTTGTTTTTTAAGTGGTTTTAGATTTACTTATCGAAGTAATGATTTTGTTGGAATTTAAGTAGATTTGATATTTTTGGATTATTAATTAGGGGGGTTTGGTTCATTGGAAGGCTGGAATTCCATTACAATAAAAATGGTTGGGAAATGGGCCTATAAACAGAGGGTGGTCGTGTCTCTGTCATACCTGTGTTCTGTGGGCCTCACTTGCAGACTACCAAACACCCCCACTTTTATCACCTTCATTTTCTCCTAGGCATCTTTCTTTTTCTTTCCTATATAATTAATTATCTATAATTCAATAAATCAAAGTCCTTTTTTTTAATTTAATTCTTAAAAATTAAATCAAACATATCTAACATCTATTAATGTGTAATGAGGTGGTCTTAAATAATATAAACAGTTTGATATATATTAGAAATTCTATAAATCAATGTTATTAAAACTACTTAAATTTATTAATTAAAAAAATTATTAATTAATCGAGTATGAAAATACAATTATTCTTCGAATCGGGACCATCAAAATATATTAACTTATCGAGTTTATTAATTAATCGAGTATTAATTTCATCAAGTATTAATTTATCGAATTTTTACTGTATTTTATTTTTAAATTTGGATTATCGATAACAGGTCTAACAATTTATAAACTAAGATATATTGTCTACTCAAAATATCTAATGAATGTGGCTGAACTTTTTATCTAATAATCCAAAATATTTACTCGATTTTTATGAAAATATTAGAACTAATTTATTTGATTCTTAATCCTTTATGCCAATTTATGTTATAGACTTTATATCAAAAAGCTTGTTGAATTTATTAAACTTAACTTATTTGTGAAATTTAAGTGTAACCAAATGAGAATTATGATCAATCAAATCAAGTTTTTGTTGGTTTTAAGCTAAACTAGATTTGTCATCAAACAAATAGTATTATTGGGATGCCTTCTTATATCTTCCTTTTTGTCTTTATTACCCCTCGTTATTCTTTATAATCCCATTTTGTCCCACTCTCAAGCCCCTTTCATTTGGGTCCCTTTTCTTACACATATTGTGGTCCATTTACCTTTTTACCCTTTTGATTTAATGCCTTCTTTTTCTTTTGTTGGATATTAATAAGGTTTTATTCTGATAGAGATTGATCAATCTCACTTACCAAAAGTCTTTATGGCCCATCCAAATTTACTATTCTTAATAACTATATTACTTTTTACTAAACACTTATTTCAAAACGACTTGATTATACATATATATATATATATATATATATAAGTTTTCAACTTTTTTTATAACTTAGAAATGAATAACTTTCAAGATATTCATTGTTAAAAACACATTAATCTATAGCTCATATGTTTGTCAATTTTGTCCCTAGTCATTAGTGAATTTTTTACCCCATATAATAAATAGTGGTTAGTGAATATTTTTACCCCATATACTATGTAATAAATTAAGATGGGTCCTTATGGGTTTTATTATAGTTTCATTGATTGGTCTAGTCTTTGACTAAATATGACCGTGATATCGTATTGATATAGAATAGGTAGGTACATTTTTTTTGAAATTATTTTGTCGATATTCCATATCGTATCGAAATGTATCAGCATTTAAAAGTTCGTTATGATACAAAATAATACATCGAGTAAAATCGGCATGTTATTTAAAATAGTATTTTAATTAAGAAAGTGTCTAAAAAAGTTTGTAATTGTTTGTAGAGACTTATAAGAAATGATTTCGATTAGAGTTGTTCTTGATCGTTTCGGTATCGATCTAAACTCTATTCTTTGTCATTATTGTGCGGAAGTAATTGAAACTATTGATTATTGTATAGTGCTCTATAATCGGGTGCAAGAAGAGTGCCTTTATATCTTTAAATGGTGGGATATGAGTGATCTTAATAATTCATGCATAAGAGATATTATTTATTGATCATGAGGGACATAGCTATTTTAACCAAAGAAATAAAAGTTGACGTGACAAGCAATGTTATGGTCGACAATGTATTTGAATTGGAATATAAGAAATAAAGTAGTTTCGAAAATTGGACAGTGAGTCATTAATCGATTTGGGATGAAATAATATTTGTTAAACTTGTACGACTCACGAGGCGTTTTTCAAAAAAAAAGAATTACCGACTTAGACTATGACTAAGATATTCGCTTGACTTGTATCATAACTCACTTGAATTGAATCATAATTTACTTGCCTCGTATTATAACTCGCACGACTCGTACAATGACTCAAAAATACATTTAATTAACAATAAATACTATATAAATACCTTAAAATTATATTATAATATATGTATTAATTATTTATTATATATATATATACTTTAAAATCATGACTTTTACGAGTCGAGTCACGAATCAAAATTTATTAAAAAAAAAACGATTCACGTTATAAGTCACGAGTTGATAACTATGGACGAGATTCAAATATTATCATATTTTTCATTGTTAGATAGAGCTAGATGACCTATTTCGTTTTGGTTCGAATGTTTGGTCAAACCCGAAGGAAGCTTAACTCTATCTAATGGTTCTACTTGGACTTGCGTTTTTATATGGCACTCTTCTATATATTATATATTATAGATTATAATTTATAAATATAGATTATAGATAAGATGTCAATACTTTTATGATGCAAATGTTTGAGGCAATGTTATACAATTTATTCTTTTACTTTCAAAAATGAAAATATTTCCTTTATAAGATTTTCTTACTTTACGCTTATAAAGTTACTTGTACAAATATTCTCTGAAAATTTTACCCCAAATTCTCTCTGTTTTTGGGAAAAAAATAAAAACAAAAATGTATAAAATTAAATATTACATATAGTTTTGTCTCTATGTATTTGCTCTTTTCCTATTAGAGGGGTTATTTGAGAATCATCTTTTTGTCTCTAAAAGTGAGGTCACTTTCTTTCCTTTTATTTATTCTTTTTTAATAAACAAAAATCCAAAAACATTATCATAAAAATAATACTCATTTTATGTCAAAAGTTACCATGCTATAATTTTATATTACTTATCTATTTAATGAAAATAAAAATAAACCAATTTCAGCCATATTTATTATTTAAAAATAATAAATAGATAAAATAAAATAAAAATGGTACCAAAGTGGGCAGTTTCATATTAAAAAAGGCACCAAGGTCTGTGTGAAAAAGACACTATTTTGGGCTTAACATAATGGATTGTATGACCCAGTAGATAAACATAGTATACTATTAGTGATCTCATAGTTATGATGCACATTGATTCACATCGTATATATAAGTGATGCACACGCATCCCGTCTAAAAGTGATGCACTCGCGTCCCGACTATAGTGATACACTCGCTAACAACATCCGATGCACAAAAGTATTAGAATGATAGAAACCCCTTCATTATTATTATCATTAATCAAACATATATATAAGAATACAATGGAAACCCTAATCAGAAACCCTAATGGATATCGTGTTTGTGTTTATTATCTAATACTCTCCGGCAGTTCGAGCGGCGAAATCGCGAAAGCTCGAACTGGATAACAAACTCTAACTATGAAACTAAAGATAAAGAGATAAAAGTAAAATAAACAAAAACAGTAGGAGCTAGAGATCCGATTTTGACAGAAATCCATCTTCATAAACATACGCTTGAATTTTTATTATTTTTTTTTCTTTTTTCTTTTTTTTGTCTTGATTATTGATAACTTTAAACTTCATATTTGACTTGCTGATGATTTTAGCCGGCTTTAGGCGGCTGTAGAAGAAAAGAAAAAGCGAATTTCCGGCTTTAGACTGTAGAAGAAACTAAAAGGTTAATTTAACCGGCTTTAGATTACTAACAAAATTGTATCTCATAGTGGATTATCATTCTATGAAACCAATGTCTCTTTAATGTGTTTGAAGTTTATTTAACGTTTTATAAGGATAAAATATGAATTTCTCTTTTCATGTTAAGTAGAAATGTAGAACAAATTTGAATCGTTGGTTCTCGATTTACTCCGGTTCGGCCTAACGCACAATCTGCCGTAATAATTTGTTAGAGCGGACCGAATAAATAAATCAGTCCAAATCGGCTTAACCAAACCAGAGTGAACATATCTTTATCTGGTCCTCGGTCCTATACCTTTCCATATTTCAGCCTCGAGTCGAATTTGGCTTTCTTTTAGGCCATTTGTTTTGGCTCGATATCCAATTCTTTACATGTGTAAAGTACGAAAAATCTCAATTAGACTGTGCGGAGTGACCCGTGATCGGGGCGTTATCACGCCAACTCATCACCTATAACGCCCCCCCACCGCTCCGGTGGGGGCGTTATGCAGGCGTTATCGGGGCGTGGTGGGTGGTGGCGTCTTCTGCATCACGGCGTTTTGGCAAGAAGGAACGGTCATATGACCGTTTGAGTTGGCAACGGGCAAAAAAAAAATGTGTATAAATTGAACACAAATTTATACAACAAAATATCAAAAAACCATACAATCTCTTTCAACTCTTTCAACTCTTTCAATCTCTATCACAAATTTATACAACAAAATCAAATGGATCCCAACAACAATCAAAACCCCAACCCGTGGTTCAACCAATTTCCAAACCAATTTCCAAACCCCAACCAATTTCCAAACCCTAACCAATTTCCAAACCCCAACCAATTTCCACAATTTTATCAACAAACTCAACCATCACAAAGACCTCACCAAGACCCGTTATACCAAGGAGGGTCGTTCCAACATTTGCTCAATTTTGGCGATTTTCCAAACCCGCCTCCATTTGACGTTGACCGTAACCGCCAATCACAAGATTCCGAAGACGATGACGTTGTTCCGGAAACTCAACCGGAAAATATGAGGACCCGTGGGAAGAAAGTTGCGGAAAGGCGACATAGGAAGAAGGAAGCCGATTCGCAAAGAGGCAAAGGCGAAAAAAAGAAGTGGACCAAACGGGATGAGGTGGCACTTTCCGCATCATGGTCGTCGACATCCGAAGACCCCCTTTATGGAAGAGATCGAGCTTCACCCGTTTTTTGGGGAAGGGTTCGCGAACAATTCTTCTTCAAGATGCATCAACAAGATCCCGATTATCAACGTACCAATGACATGATATCGAGCAAGTGGACATATTTATCCCGAAAAGTAAAAAAATTCAACGGGAATATGCGACAAGCACAGCAATCTAGAACAAGCGGTCAAAATGATCAAATGTTGGTCGAACAGGCTATGTTGACATACCGCACCAAAATGGGTATGGCTTTCCCACATTACGCGTGTTGGGAAAGATTGAAAAATAGCCCGGTTTGTCAAGCGATACCAATTGTTGGAGGGTCCTCAAAAAGGTCCAAAACATCGGAGTCTAGTAGCCACGCCACTCCAATATCGCCTTTTGCTTCATTCGATCTCAACGATGATGATGATGATGATGATGATGATGAGCTTCGAGTGTTGGAGGAAGATCTTCCAACACCGGTTGGTAGAGATCAAGCAAAAGCAAAAGCGCGCAAAGGAAAGGGCAAAACCGGGTCTTCTTCGAGGGCCGAACAACAACTCGAGTTGATGACACAAAAGTTCGGGGAATTTATTGAAAAAATCGACGAAAAAATGCGAACAAAAGCATTAAAGAAGATCATGAAAGACATTAGTCATCTCGAGGAGCCTTATCGAAGAATAGCGGAGAGCGAAAAGCAAAGGCTCATCGCAAAATATTTTTCGGATATGTAGTATTTTTTTTTTATTGTAGTATGTTTTTTTTTTTAATAAATTGTAGCATGTTTTTTTTTAAAATAAATTGTAGTATTTTTTTTTTATTTTTAATAAAAATACAACTTTTTAAATTTCATTTATATAAAAAAAATAATAAAAAGTAATTATTACAAAATAATCTCTATCACTCCACATCATCACTCACCACTCCACTCATTTTCTATCACTCCACGTCATCACACCCTCTTTCCTAAAATCACACTCTCTTTCCTACAAATCACTTTTATCACTCCACATCATCATCACTCACCACTTAGGCTAAAGGGAGTAATGCAACAAACTCACCACCAACTCACACTGCCACGTCAGCTTTCTCTCTCCAGAAAACAAACTCACCTTACTCAGGAAATAACACTCACCACGCACTCACCGCCAACTCACCTTACCAAACTCACCATACCATTTTCATTTAAATACTATTATTTATAAACTAAAAAAATTAATTATTAAGTAAACGTAAACGTTAAAAACGTAAACGAAATTTAAAACTTTTATTAAAAGGTTAAAAACGGTACACGAATATTAAAAAGACATTACAAATAAAGATTAAACTAAGCATTGAGAGACAAGTGTTCGATCAAATCGTGTCGAAGGTTTGAGTGTACTTCTGATGAGGTGATCCAACGCGTAACAGCCCGCACTTGTTCCTCATTTCGCAACGGGTCTTCCGGTTGATGTGCTTCTTCCGGGAACCATCTGGGAGATATCGCATATCCTTTGAATTTTCGAATCATATTATGTAATATGATGCATGTGTACATCATTTTAGTAATCTTGTTTTTATCCTGAGTTCGTGTAGGATTGGCGAGTATCGCCCACTTCTTTTTCAGAACACCAAACGCTCGTTCGACATCTTTTCTTGCTGATTCCTGCCTTTTTTTATACAAAATTCTCTTGTGGTCATTACTAGCTGGTTCAAGAATCGTCTTAACGAACGGGGCCAATTCGGGGTATATCCCATCAACAAGATAGTATCCACTTGGGTAGGTTACGCCATTAGCCTCGAATGGAATCTCTGGTGCCCGTCCAGTTTTGAGATCATTAAATAATGGCGATTGATGTAAAACGTTGATGTCGTTGTTCGACCCAGCCACACCGAAGAAAGCATGCCATATCCATAAGTCTTGCGATGCAACAGCTTCAAGCAAAATGAACGGATTCGAACCATGATCACGTCTAACGTATTGTGCTTTAAACTTGTACTGACAACCGAACCACTCCCAGTCTGTACAATCAAGGCTTCCTAACATCCCTGGGAACCCGTGCTTTTGTTCGTGATGCCGATATAGTTTTTCGACATCAGTAACTGTGGGTTTCCTCAAATACTCGGGTCCATAAATTTTTATAATAGCTTCACAAAAATGATCGCGAGATTCACGCGCAGTTCTCTCGCTCATTTGCATATATTCATCTAGAAAATCAGCATTGACGCCGTATGCCAATTGACGAATTGCAGATGTACACTTTAACAACCCAGAAACCCCCATTCTTCCGGAACAATCCATACTGTCACGAAAGTATGGATCGTGATCAATTACAGCAGCAACTATCTCGTTGTATAGAGGGCGACCCATTCGGAACGTCTTCCTAAATTTCTCAAGATCATACATCGGTTCATCGCTAAAAAAAGCGTTAACTAAACGCTCATGAGAACCAGTACGATCTCGATTTATAACATTTCTTGTTGGTCGGTTTGCTATTCGTCTTCTTTTAATAAACGAAATCGCTCGTTTAATCATAGTTATCTTACGACGGCGGCTAGTAACTTCTGCTTCTCCATCAAAATCAAGGCCCATAATCGTAGCCGAATTCATTTTCTAAAAAATAGTTATTGTGTGAAGTGATATATTGAGAGAGTTTGGTATAAAATGAGAATGTTGTGTTTAAAAATGGTTGAGATAGTGAGTATTTATAGGTAAAAAAATTGGGTTTAAAAAAGTTTTTTTTTTTTTAAAAAAAAATTCCAACGGCAAAATAAGGGGGGCCCACCAATTTAAGACTCACCACAAGGTGAGTCTCTCACCATTTTCACCAAAATTGTCACCTCCACTCACCGCCACGTCATGGTGACTTTGTCACCATTTTGGCTTAGGAATAGCACTCACGCGTGACTTTCTCCCACTCACCGCCACCTCATGGTGAGTATGGCCTTACTCCGTTCAGCCTTACCACTCCGCATAGTCTTAGTTAAATGGTAGAAGAATTTCTATTTAATATACTATTTTTTATCTTTAATAATTTAAGATACAAGAATTTCTATTTAATATACTATTATTTATGTAGACTTACAGGCACGTGACCTCTATATAAGTAGCACCTGACATACACATGGTCAATGTTCTCAAGACGTTGACTTTAATACTTTATAGATTACAATATTCACTTTTAGATTGTACACACCTTTTATTCTTATTCTTATTTTTATTTATATTAAATTAAAATCTGAAAAAGATAATACAAGTCTAAAAATATGTGAATAATATATGTAAAAAAATTAGAAAATTTTCATGATGAAATCAATACAAAACATTTCTTAATTATAAGCAAACTTTTCTATAAAGACCTCACACTGTCTCTTTTCATGATGATTTTATAAAAGTCGATGATTATGTTGGAATTTTTTTGAGGACAAGGACGTGGAATCTACGACTTTTAGATTTATAAGTCAAATGATTTAGATGATATCGAAGCACGTAAATGATATTATTATTAAGAAAAAAAATCTAAGAATCAAATAGAATTTTTTAGTTAAATGTCGAAAAGAGTGGTTAGAAAACAATTTAAACACACAAAAGCAACTAGTGAACTACATAATCATGTTAGATATGTTTTCGGCTAGTTATTTTGTAGACCAATCAAGAGTATGGGTTGGTTTGGTTGAGTACATGCTAGGTAATTCATGGGCCATGATGAGTACGCACACGACCTGTTCTTCTTTTCCAATGTGTTTGACCGATTTGATTGATTTTGATGTATCACTCAATTTAATCCTTGGATTATATTCATACTTTTTACAATAAAAGTAATTACTAAATACATTCCAATGTATTATTGAAAATCATATTGTCAATTTATATGATTGTGACTTAGGAAAACCGAGTTAACCCTAATCAGGATTAAATGAGTATGACATGTGTGCTCGATTATTATTAATATAAAATACAGTTATGTAAGTTTAAATAGTTTAAACATAAAATCGAAAACCATATTTAGTAAATTCCTTATTTCAGTTTAGATTTTTTGATACCCAGATGCAAAAAATAAAAATAAAAACAATTTTTAACATCCTACGAGTTAAAAAGCTTGAAAAACCTTTTGAAGAAACATCTTTATGGTGTAACCATCATATTTACTATTTTTTGTGTGATAGTTATTACTTGTTACATATTTCAGTTCTGTAAAATTTAATAACTTTTCATGTTTATTTTGAAGAAAAAAAAAAAAGTTGAATACTAAACATTCCTAGTAACATTTATCGGCAAAAAAAAAAGTAGTCTTACTTCAATTATACGCCCAACTCTATAAAACTGAATTCAGTTACAAGCCCATTCTTAAAACAGTTTTTGGGTTAGATCATGTAGCCCATTATTGATGTTTGGACTTCTTGTTACATACAAAATATTACTCCTAGACTCCTAGTTATTACGTTACACGATGTGAGTTTCAGAAAAAGGTGTAAACTGGAGGTAACATCCTGATCCTAGTGTCTTTGGCACCAGTCATTGTCCATCCCATAAGAATGATTCCGGGCAACTCTGCTGGCTCAGTGGGGCATCAACTAAAGGGGCTAGCCGAGACTCGAACCCATGACCTTTTCAGAAATCTCACTAGTGGACCCATAATTTTTACGAAAATGAATACCGTAGACAACTTATTTAAGTAAAATATGAAAAATAAAAGTAAAACTCTATAATTAAAAGGATCGTGATAGTCAATTAACTTCTTGTTAGTAAACCTATTGTACCTTTGTTTAACATAGTTATTTATGCATTAGATCCATAACAACAATCTAAAACACGTCTAGTCGTCCACAAGTGTGACAAAGTATGTATCATAAGTTTGAAATCATATTTAGGTGTATGAATTAACTACATGTCAAATATTTAAAGGAAATTATGATGTGTTTATGAAGTTACGGGGATTAGTTTTGAAATATAGTTGAAATTAGTGTACAATAGAAACTTTATAAAGAGTTAATTACATAATTGGTCCATGTGTTTGTTCCAATTTAACGGGTTCAGTCCCTGGGTCGAAAATCATTCGGGTCCAGTCCCTGGGTCATTAATTTGGCTACAAGAATAGTCCCTTTGTCACTTAAAATGACTAAAATACCCTTAATAAATAAATATTGAATAAAAACTGATTATCTCAATCCTAAATCACAACAACAACAAAAAAAACCTGCTAATTAATCCCCAATTTCATCAAATCAAAACCAAAAATCAATCTCCAAAAATCCAAACCACCAAAAATCAATTTATTTTTACACAACCCAAACCAAAAATCAATCCTCAATTTCATCAAATTCAAACCCTAAATTTTAAATTTTTCTTTCAATAATCATGACTAACAAATTAATTCATAAACCATTTCCCCACAGACATACACACAAATCCACTCACCCGACGATACGACGACGCGTGATAAAATCAATCAATTCATGAAAAGCATGAGACGAAACAGCGGTAGGAGAGAATCGAATCGGAAAATGAAAGGCTCATTAGCCAGACACTTATCTGTCCAATTAGGTCAAATTAGTTTCAGACCGCCGATTCATTCAATCAACCACAATAATAATCAAATTAACAATTCATCACGGTTTCAGAATCTGCTTGAAGAAGAAGTACACTTAGCAGCATCGGATTCCGTTCCGTCTATTTCAGCTAAAGTTCTAGATTTCGATTTTGATGCTGACATCACCCTTGAAGACAAGGATTATATTCTTAGTCAGGATTTTAACTTTTTTTTATGAATTAATTTCGTTAGTCATGATTATTGAAGAAAAATTGAGGGTTTGAATTTGATAAAATTGGGGATTGATTTTTGGTTTGGGTTGTGTTGTGTAAAAATCAATTGATTTTTGGTGGTTTGGATTTTTGGAGATTGATTTTTGGTTTTGATTTGATGAAATTGGGGATTAATTTGCAGGGTTTTTTTTTGTTGTTGTTGTGATTTAGGATTGAGATAATCAGTTTTTATTCAATATTTATTTATTAAGGGTATTTTAGTCATTTTAAGTGACAAATGGACTATTCTTGTAGCCAAATTGATGACCCAGGGACTGAACCCGAATGATTTTCGACCCAGGGACTGAACCCGTTAAATTGGAACAAAACAGGGACCAATTATGTAATTAACTCCTTTATAAATTAATATTGTTGAGACCATCAAAATTTACTAATTAAAAGACTTATTAATTTACAAATATCTTTCATATTTCTACATAATTATTGTACATTGATAGTAAATACATCAATTTACAAACAATTTTCGAACTTCCACCTAACTTGGATGAAAGTTCTACCATATAACAACATTCGCGGAAAAAGGTTATGAAAGGGACAATTACTTTGAATAATTTCTGGTTGAGCTATGAGAAAACAAAACAGAAGTTTTTACAACGATAAAAAAAATTAAAGACCACATCCAATGTGAAGTCGATTTCAACAAAAAACAAAAGAGAGCTGCGTCGTTTTTTAATAAATCTTTATAAATTATTAATGTAATATTAAATTTATAGCAAATTATTAATTATATTTTATATGGGGTCTATAGAGATTATAAAAAGTCTATTATCTTATAATTTTAAAGAAATATTAATTTAGCACCCTTTCCCCAAGTCGGGATCGAGAAAAAATATATTATTTTAGAGAGTTTATTAATTAATTAAGTTTTAATTTATCGAGTTTCTACTATATTTGTTTGCATTTTCATGCATGCTAGAAGACATGAATTGTGTTGGTTAGGGATGACAATGAATCAGATGAAACCATATCCATATTCATATCCATATCTATTAATATTTTCGTAATTAATATCCATATCTATATTCATTTAAAAAAAATTATCCATCCATATTCATATCCCTTGGATTAAACGGGTAAATTGATATCTATTGGATATTATAAATAAAAAAATATTTGGAAAAATATCCACTTAAAATTAGAGTTTGAAACATATATGCTCTTACATATATAAGTACAATAAAAAAATGAATCTCGTTTATAATAATTTAATGTTTGTTACCCATTAATATGGTAAATTTGATTAAAAATAAGTACAAAATGTTAAAGTATTAATTGTAATTAAGATGTATTATACGAAAACTATGTTATCATTTACTAATTTCTTAGATAAAGTAAAAGTTAACGTTTAGTTTTTTTTAATTCTAAACGTATTATAAGGTAAATACTTATTAATAATTATGTATATATAGTTATTTCGGATGATAAATGGATCATCCATGGATAAAAAAAAGTCATTTATATCCGATCCACTAAAAAATTTCAACATCCATATCCATATCCATATTCATTTATCTATATCTATATCCATCACAATGAATCGAATCAGATAAATATCCATTAGATCGGATGTCGATTGTCATCCTAGTGTTAGGTTGATATCGAAGTGGCCAAGTGAGTAGATAAGAATTATTATGGTGGTATGCATCATGCATTTATTACTACTTATTATACCTTTATATAAGGCGTGAGTAAACGACGACGTAAAGGCACGAACAAAAACGACGTCCTATTAAGGAAAATGTCACCATCTAGGCATCTACAGTTCTTTAGCCCAATTGTCTTAAAGCCCACTAAAAAATCATTTAATTAAAAATTAAAAAATAACTAAATAGTCCCTAGACTTAGTTCAATATTTCAAAACAGCCCATGTTGTGTTAATAACCCAAAATAAACATTAATAATTATTACATCTAAAGAACAAAGAAATTACCTTATTTTGCAAGGAAAATGTCTTGATCTTTTGCGTCTCCTACCAATTAGATGAATGATGAATAGTTTGTCTTGAAGGTCTAAATTCCTAACTACGTTTATCCTTTCACAACAACCATTATAATTATGAAAACGATGTCCATAAATCTTTTGCCTCCAGATAAATAGAAAACATTGTCATCCACCATAATTATTATATCTTTGGAAATCTTTTGTATAATATACATATCTACCATAGGTTTATTTTGTATGTAGATGAATAATTAAACAATAGGAGAGTCAAATATGGAGCTACATGTAAATCTTAAACCAAACTATATTATATTATTTTTGATGATATTAATGAATTGTGAACCAAATATAGCAACTCATACTCGCAACGAAGCACGGACCTTACTATTCTCATTGATAAAACATTTATGAGATTGAGTTGTAGAAGTTGATTTGACATACAAATAAAAACACTAATGTTGGTATGTGAAATGTGTGTTTGGATGCATAATACATTAGTCTATATATTTATACCTTTCTCTCTTACTATAAAACTGTTTGGTTTTCCTTTTTTATGTTATTCAAAGAAGCGTATCTGTTTTTTTTATTTATTTAAGTGTAGATAGAATGAAATAGAAAATGTAATTATGTATTGTTAGAGGATGTAAAGTGAAAATAATATTTGATGACATCATCAATCTGATCCAACGGCTGAAATCAAACAAGTTAATCTATCCAAAGGACCCTATTTCGCTATATGACATTTAAGGCTCATCTTTTATTATATATTAAAGATATGAATTAATCAATGTATTCTTGTGACCATTTATTAACTCTTTCTCATAATACAAAACAAACTTAAGAATGTTCAATATGATAATATTAGAATGTTTTACCGTCATGTCTCCTTGATGATGAATTGATGATGATTATCTTTCTATCGAAATGTTTATATAGAAAATATAAAGCATTATACACTTTGTGTTTACTTTTTTGCTTGTATTATTAGTCAAGTGCATTTACACATTGACATTAAATTATATAATCCAGTTCCCTTTTTCTAAAGCAACAAACCATCCATAAAAATTGATCTCACTTGAATTCATCCACCAACCATCCCAATGACATCTTCAATACACTTTGATAACAACTTATCAATACTATCTTTGTGTTCATTATACAACAATGTACTACTTTCAATACATGATAACATGTATCGGTAATTTTGGTATGCAAATGTCGTTCTCGCCCTAATAAGTTCTCGAGACGCATTATTGCTTTAAAAAACCAGAATTTAACAAATATCTATTCTTAGTGATTAAATTTTAACATTATTAGTTACCTTGATTTATGTTATAATTTAATTATCAATGTTAAAATTCTCAAAAGGAAGAAAAGAAAAAGAAGATTAGCATATAGGTTAATGGACCAAAGAAGGTAATCTTATATGCACTTAAAGGACAATCAAATTAATCAAATTAATACATATCAATCTAAATGAAACTTTTTGTAAAGATAAACACATTTTTGGTTGTTTTCTTACTTTAACTAGATAATTATAGATAATTATAATGACAACTTTTTAATATTTTTCAAAAATTCTTTCGATAACAAATAGTGGAATATATTTTCTATAGAGAATAGAGATTTCATGGTTTTTGTTGTTTAGTTATTCAGAGATTGACGAATTCTTTTTTTTCAGAGAAGTGCCCGGTATAACTTATAAGCATTGTATTCTCGTGACTATATACAAACACCTTCCATAGCGAATATTTTGAATCTCAGACCGTATAAGCATTGTATCTCCCTGGCTATTTACAAACCCCTTTCTTGGCAACTTTCAAGATGTTTTTTTTCCGAGAACCTCTTATAAGTAAACATGACGTCTTGCGAGTATGTTTCCTTGATGGTGGTTTGTTAAAAGTATTTAATGTGTTTAAAGCGTAATTTAGATGAACATTAAGTTGTTTCTTACTAATTTTAATATTTTTGGAAAATATAAACATCGGATCCAACCTCTTTTTTATCATTTGAACGTTGACTTTTTCTGACTTTTAGATCTCATTTTTCTGAATAAGGCAGATGCAAATTATTTGGTTGGCCCATTTTTCTGAATATCACGTTACCAAAACAAAAACAAAAACAAAATCATTGATTGACAAACGAAAAAACACTATTTTTTAATAAATTCAATATAGACAAGAAAAAATACATCTCATCTCGTGGGTTAAGTAGTAGCGGTTTATAGCGGGTCAAGCTGCTTTGAAGGCCGCTTCATTTAAAGTAACAAAACACTAGAAAACATGTATTGAAAATCAACACGTGTTTATTCCCTTTGCTTTTGATACCTTCGTTTCCTTGCACCGGAGGCGGTTGAGTTACTCAGTCGAGTTCAACAGGTTATGCATAACAATGTTATGACACCTAGATCAACAGATGTAGTTTTTAAACGTATTAGTTTTACAATCCAAAAAAGGTTAGCGGCACAGCTTTTTGTCCGCTTGTCTTCTGCCATTTTATAAATTTTTATGATCCAATATTAATAAAAATTATTGTTTAATAATAAGTTATATAAGATATCAAGGTTAAATAAATTTCAATATTGCCCATAAAATAGTTTACTAGAAATTACAATTCTTACTTACTACATTACTAAAACCTTTTTTTTAAAGAAAAATAAAACATTCTAAGGACACAAGTGGATTTTCAAGTGATTCGTCATTATTTGTATCCGCCACAAATCTCTTACTCCCGGGTTTCCGGACCCGTTCATGTAAATCTGACCCAACCCGACCGGGTGACTTCCCGGTCCTCCTACCCGATAAGCTTCTCCCAATCTCGTTCCTACTCCCCGAACCACCTCCCGACACGTTCCGGTTCGCGGGAGATCTTGATCGAGCCGCTGATTCATTCCCGGAACAGGGTCTTTGTCGACTAGAAGATCCGAATCCGGGTCCACGACCATTTCTTTCTGGGACCATTTTGACCCGACCCGGAGATTGATCTTTTCCTCTCACGGGTGATTTTCTAGGAAGTAGCTCTCCGGATAATTGGCTCCGGGTTCGGGACTTTGAAGGCGATTTTTCGATCATTTTACGCCGGTAAACGTCATATTCGTCGTCAAAAGTTGTTGCGGAAACGCTCTCACTCATGATACTATCCATCTCCGATGGCGGATCTAGAAATATAAAAAATGTTAACATTTAATTTTTACTATAACATATATTATAATTATTTTTCTAATTAAAAATAAAGTTTTAATAACCGCAGTCGTAAAAGTACATTTGACTCTAAATAAAAAAACATTTTGACATTTGAATTTACATGTATTACAAAATTTAAAACACGTAGTAACATTTTAACACGATGGACTAAATGTTGTTGTTATCAAAACTCTTAAAAAATAGTACCGTGATTAAAAGTTGTGAATCCGGGACTAATCTCACGGACAATTGGGTCATTAACAATGTGATCTTGTTGTCGAAACTTGTAAGAATTTTGTCTAGACGGGATTTTTTTCTTGTCATTTTCGATATCCGTATAATTCGGGGTTTCGGAGAGAACTTCTTTCACCGTCTCAACGTCCACCGGCGGTGGAGCTCTACTTGATCTTGATGAATGTTGGTTGAATTTAGAAGACGGGTAACGTTTATTAGTACTTACAAAACACCCCATTATATTGAAACTTAAAAAGTATTTGAAATTTGTGTGTTTTGGAGGTGGTGAGGTAACGGTGGTTTGTGGAGGTCCGGCGAGGGTAGCGGCGGTGATTGTGGTGGTGGTAATTTTGAGAATGGGGGGACAAAATGGTGGGTGAAGAGAATTATGTATAGGGAGTGGTGTATTTATTGGTATATGAAATGCAAATGCATGACAGTTACAACTTATTATTTTTATTAAAAATTGTTGTTTTCATTAGTTTTTGTTTTGATAATGAAAACTTTATATTGTTATATACCTTAATACGTATTTGTTATATTAAATATGATTATGATTATAATTTATAAATGCCTAGCCGGAGAGAGATTTTGTGGTTGTTTTCGAACTTTTTTGTAAAACTACTCACATTGGTTATCTTAATTGATAGGTCTGGTTTTGCCAATTAATCGTCAAATAAAAACATCAAGTTATCAAACTAACTAAAAACTAACGAATCATTGTCAACAATTACTCACATATTAGTTTTGGATTCACACATTATTTCATTTAAACAAAAAGACATACACAAAAATTGTTTTTGAGCTGATTGGGCACACAAACTCGGCGCTTACCTTGTTAGAAAACTAAAAGCACATCAACGGACTAGCCCAAGTGGCGAGGTTGGTGCCAATGGTACCACTTAATTTACAAACGTCCTATATAGGTGGTTCAAATTCTACTTTCTTATAAGAGTGGTAGATGTCTTAACGATAATGTGTAACAATGATGTTTAGCGGGAGTATGTCTTCTTTTTTTATGTTTTAAAAAAAATGATCCCTTTACATTGTCTTTTAGTAACACTTTATTGGCAAAATTACAAAACTCTAAAGGTAACTATGACTACTTTTAAAACCTTTAATTGCAATCTTAGAGATGGATTGACGAATGTCACAGTCTAACAAAAGAGAATATGTTATAACTTTATGTGATCTTTATCCTCTTTTATACTATTAGATATTAATGTCATTTCACTTTTATAATGTTTGAGAAGAAGAAAAAAATCATTTTACCATCATCTTTGAGTATAAGTTGAGACCTAATTTTCGATGTTTAATAGTCGAGCACCAAGATTTCATGTATATGTACATTTGTATTATCCAAAAAAATGTGTAAATTGGAGGAAATACCCTAAATGCACCGGTCATTGTCCAAGATGTAAGAATGACTCCGAGCAATTCTCATTGCTCAGTGGGTCGCCAACTAGAGGGAGGCGAGCCGATTTGTATTATGATCTCATCTTAAGTTTATGTAACATGTAATAATCTGGTCTTTCTTTTGGAAGGAAATACAAGTTGTTCAAATAAAGATATGAATGTCAACTAGTTGTTTAATAGAAATTTAAACTTGACTTATATATATTAGAGTAAATAGTTAAGGGTGTGGTCGCGTTAATGTTACTCGTGATTTTTAAATGTTACTCGGAAACCTACCCATTTAAGACTTTAGGTTAGTCGTGTTCGGTTTAATCGTTTGGTCAGTTTTATGGTTTGCAATGATAAGCCCGAAATTAGGTTATGTAGAATTCAAACATTTTTGAGTTCATCCAAAAATCTTTTATACGCAGTATTATGACCTCACAAGAAATAATAGAGATTAGTTCAGAATAATAATAAAGAAAAGAAAGTTAAAAAAGAATATAAAAAATAAACTTACACTTAAACGGGATATTTGGATGAAATCAAGAATGTTTGAATTATAGATATTATATTAAGTGTAATTTTTTTTTTTTTTACTTATTATTACAACAACAATGTTTGAATAATAAGTTAAATTGTATATATTATATTAATAATATTTGTTTTAAATATATTATATTCTATTATTGAAAATGATTTAGTTGATGGTAAAAACCATAAAACCATGACATGTAGATACTTTTTGTAAGTGGTACTATTAACCTATAACTAGGAAACATAATAGTTTCCATATTTACTTGACATCTCATTCTCAACAAAAACCCTAACAATTTTTCCTAATTTCTTATTTAACTTTGTTTGTAATAAACTAGATTATTTTGTCGCGATAGTGCGAATAAATATAGACAAAAAATTGAATCGTAAAATTTATGTTTATAAACTTGTTATTTTAAGTTATTATGAATCAACAATATTGCACGTATAATAACAAACAGGGGCGAGTTTAAATAGGCCCGGGCAGGTCCGAGGACCTACCTAAATTTCAAAAATCATATAGAAACGATGTCGTAAATTTTAGTAAAATTCGAAAAAATCCAAAAAGGACCTAGGTAAAATGTTTGTTTTACAATTTTTAACCAAATAGTAATCTTGGTAGAGTGGTTTCCATGTCTTAGTTTGGACTTTCAGTTTTAAGCAACCCGGGTTCAAACCTTGTTAACATCATTTTAATTTTTTAATTTTTGAGACTTACATTTTTAACCTATTTTATTAATAATAAACCACACCTTATTTTATTTTATTTTTCGCCCCTGCCGCTCAAAATTAAAATCGCTCCTGGTTATTCTCTACTGCCGCCCAAATCGAGTAATCGACGCCCCTGAAATCGCCCATGACTGCCGCCCAAATCGACACCCACCGACGCTGCTGCTGAGGACCTGAGGTGACGTCTTTTTTCTGCTTTGCGATTGATTTCTGTTTCTGTTTTGCAAATCGACACCCACCGCCGCCCAAATCGACACCCACCACTGCCACCAGCGCCCTAATTGCAATTGATTTATGTTTCTGTTCTGCCCTAGTCGCCGCCCAATTGAAACCCACCAGCGCCCTAAAGCTTTCATAATTTACTTCTCGTCGGCTTCTTCTGCACCGATTGCAAACATTATATCTGTTTCTGTGGATGTTAACAAAAGACATCTTTTCATAATTTGCTACTGTTGATAGGGAAAATTTACGTGGTTATTTAGCTGTTATTGGTTGATGTATCGTTTATTGCTTATTTGGTTTCTTGAAATTGTGACAGATACATCGTTCTTTAGCTGTTATTTGGTTTATTGCTTATCGTTTATTGCTTATTTAGCTGTTATTGGTTGATGTATCGTTCTTTGTTTATTTATTGCAGGAATCAATATCAATAATGTCCCTATTTAAGTTTTATAAGAAGATTGAAGTACAAACAGTAGAAGATGATAATGGCAATCAACATAAGCATAAGAAAGTGGATTTAAGCTCACTCCCCGTTGATCCGGCTGAACGACCAAGTTTGGACTTTTATCATGTGAATCAAAGAGATGAAATTAAAAGATCATACTTGCAAAAAAGACCTTTCCAACCTCGAAACCATAAGTTTCCACAACGTCCTTTTGGAGCTGAGGCTAAACTTCGTAGATTTTTGAGTGATACTTTAGTGTCGTATATTGAAAAAGGCGTTTTAGAAGGTATTAGTAACGAAGAAATTGTGAAAGAATATCAAGATATTAGACCTCGTAAGGTGCAATTGTAGGAACTTGTAATTTTGTTTTGCTTTTGTCGGGTACAATTGTAAGAACTATAATTTCTTTTGCTTATATGACCCATTGACCCGATCCGCTAATAGTTTTTTTTTTTTTTTTAATTCATAATTATCGGTTCAATTAAATAAGGACCTACGTGCATTTGAGTTCTAGACTCGCCACTGATAACAAATATATATATTTATGTTTATACACATGTTATTTATAGCTATAATAAAATATATATACATTTACGTTTATACACATATTTTAATATTTTTTATTAAGAGATTTTATAATAGTAATAATAAGGTAAATTATAGTACAATAAGAGACAAATAATTTTTTTTATTGTAGTGGTGTGAAATTGAACAAAGAATGCAATTATGTAGAGTATAAAGGTGTAAATGAAAAAAATATTTAATGATATCATCAATCTAATCTAACGGTTGAAATCAAAATATCTAACTCATCAAACGGATCTTACTTTGACATGTGTCATTTAAGCTCTATCTTTTATTATATATTAAATATTAAAGATTAAAGATATCAATGAAACGATCTAGAAGCAATAAAACGTGTGACAATTTCAAAGAGTTGGATTTATCTTTGAATTTGTCTTCCGACACCAAAGATCGAAATAAGGTGGCGAAAATCTCAAATACGCCGACGATGAATAATGTAGTGAATCTACAAGTTCCAACACAACCCACAACTCTACATTTAGTTCAGTTGTCTCTATGTATACAGAATATAGGTTGTGGTCATCAATTGCTTCCTTCAAAATATCTAGATGAACGGGTATGTTTTTATTTCTACATTTATAGCGATAAATAATACTTTTTCATTGTTAAGGCTTGAATTAATAACTTACTAAGTACTCATATGATGTAGATCTAACACGTGTCTTTAACTTTTTGTTGTTGTTGTTGTTATTGTTGTTAAAGCCTAGCAAATATACGACATAATTATCAGACACATGTAACCATGTTTTGATTTTACTTTCATTTATCTAATTAGAAAAAAAGAGTAAACGTTTTTGTAAAAATATTGATGGTTACCCAGTTAATGTATTTTTCAATTCTAATTATAAATTAGCAAATAGTTGTATACGATTTTATTTACTTCATTTGTTTTATTATTTATGCAGCGGATTTAGAGCGTATTGTTCGAGTGAATGTCGTGAAAACTTCATAAGCTTGATGGAAGAATAAGAGATTTAGTCCTATATCTATAACTTTCTTTTTAGTTTCAAAGTAACATTGAATAGTTTTTGGCTACATGAACGTTTGTTTATGTATTTGTAGTTTCATCGACTTTTGTTATGATCCAAGTTTATGCATCTTTTTAGTTACATGAACGTTTGCTTACGTATTTTTAGTTCCATCTACTTTTGTTATGTTCCAAGTTTATGCATCTTTAAGTATATATCAAATCACATAAATAATCAGATGACACTCACATATCTCCTTCCTAATTGTGATCACGTTATTCTTGACAATAAGCTCGCGCCACTTTTGCCTTTTATTGTCATCTCGTTGAGTGAGTATTAAGATGTAATTATTTAACGTTGCTATCAAACCCACCATCAAACGCCATTACTAATCGTCAAAAACCGTCCTCTAACCATTTCTTACTTTGGATGTACAATAATCACACCACACCACCACCGTCATGAGCTAAACCACAACAACATCCTCATACCCAGGGGTGTTCAAAATAATCCGAACACGATCACTTTTTCGAAAACCCGAAATATCCGATCCAAAATACCTGAAAATTTCGGATATCCGGAATTTCGGATACCTAAAATTCAGATATCCGAAATTTCGTATTTGATTCGGATAGCAATATTTAAAATTTTTGGGTATTTCGGATACCCAAATATCTGAAAGTTTGGATTTTTTTTATTTTTTTTATTTTAATTTTTGTAGATATATATATAGTTGTACACACATTTGTTAATTTAGTTAACTATTGTTTTATAAAAATATTCCAGAATCTGATTAGAAAATTTGGATTATAACTTTAAAAAACTAAAAGAAAATGAAAAAAAAAATATTTGTTTTAAATTTTCGAATTTTCGGATACTCGGACTCGATGCCCGAAATATCCGAAATTTCGATTTTGGGTTTCGGATAGCCAAAATTACTACCCGAAATTTCGGATTCCCGAGATTCCGGATATCCGAATTTGAACACCCTACTCATACCCATCGCGATTTTGCAAAATAAAATAACAAGGATTTTCAACTTGTATATACTGTGGAACAGGAAAAAATATTATAATTACATATGTTAATATCCTTCCTGAAATAAAATTATTTTTCATCAAAGTAACAAATATTTAGTCGCAATAAAAATAATGCATATTATTTGGGGTTTATATTGTTTTCCTGTTTTTTGTTTATTAATTAAAAAGCTGTATTCTAGTGAGATACTGATGAGTAGATATTTGTTAGAATTTTGTTTGTTGTAAAAAGACCAAAACATGTTCTCTATATCCATGATACATCACATGATTGATGATTCTTCGGCTTATATTGTGACATTTCACCTATTTTCCGATAGTGTATCAAATCACATTTACACTATAGCTGTTAAAAAAAAATCTTTGTCTTTAATTTTTTTTTTAAATAGTTTATAAACCTGGTACGTACTTAGTGTCTGATTATTTGGTTCTACATTTTTTGTTATATAAGACCAATTAAAATTACAAATTTTAAATAGATTTCGTCTAATACAGTTACGATCATGCTGGTTTAATGTACAATTCAAACTCAATGATACTTGGGACTGTTAAAAATCAATAGACTGTGTAAAACAAATTCCAGTCTGATTTAATTGAAAACTATTATATAGGAAAAGTGAGAAACCATCATTAAAATCTTGTTTCGTAAAAGATCATGGTTTGAACCTCCACATATAGATATATTTGAGATGACCAGTCACTGGATAAAAGTTCGGAAATGGCAACATGAGTGCTAGTCGAGTCACATACATTAGCGAAAAAAAAGAAGTTTCTACTCCATTTCATGTTATTACATAAAAGATAAAACTATGAAATAATATGCCATGTTATGCATAGGATGCCCTAAAAACGGGGCATAATAAACTTAAAAACTATAATTTTTTTGTGGCCTTTCCTATATGTTTAAATTCTAAAGGGCTTGTAGCGTGTAAAAAGTGTTAAACAATAACATTAACTTCATTAACAAACTCAGGTATATTTTAAAAAATTTATGAAAAAAGTGTTAGTTTTATAAATTAATGATATTCGCATTGATCGATCTGACCATACACAATAATTGGTCAAGAAAATAATTGACTGATATATGACTTCCAAACACCATCAGCAATGAGTGATATAGGGGAGGGTTCTTGTAAAAAGTGTTAAATTTATAAAAAGTTGAAGACGCATTGAAGGAGTGAAATGCGACAAATTTGAAAAGATGTGAACAAATGAACTTTTTGTTTTAGTGGACACATACAAAAGTGATACTTCGTATTAAACTGTTACTCAATAATATTTTTAACTAAGTGGACAAATCCAAGTTAGTTATGAATCGTCTGTAATGTTTATTTTAAATTTCGAATTTCGTCTCTGATTTAAAAATATGGCATAAAAAGTCCAATTACAGAAAGTAATTACCTTTTTCGATCATAATATTAACGAACATCTATTTTAAAAACTAAAAAAAAAAATCAATTAGTTTTCGTAGATGGCCGACTTATGTAATCTTTTAACTTAAGAACAAAATCTACGATTTTAGTTAAAATTTATAGCCGAATTATGTAATTAACTAAAATATATGTATTTCTTTTGAATGAAATAAGACAAAATACAAAAGTTTAATTAAATTAAAATGACCATAAAAAATGTTATCCTCACTCAAAAGTGTTTAGGAATAAAAATAAAAATATATACACGAGGAATATATATAATTCTCCACAATATATAAATGTACAACAATTATGTAGTGGTTGAGATTATGAACAAATAAATAGTAGCATGTATGATTGAGTAAAAGTGCCCCAATATTTTCTTAACCCTTGTTGAGTACTTAACAATGAAGATTGAAACACAATCCACCAAATTCATAAAACCCTTTGTTCCAACACCTCTAACTCGTTGTCGATACAAGTTAGGCTTCATCGACGAGTTAGTTCCTGTTGTAAATGTTAGTGTTGTTCTTTTCTTCTCCACGAATAGCAATAACAACATGAATTTTGTTTTCAAGCTTGAAAAATCGCTAGAGAAAACGTTAACACAATTCTACCCTCTTGCTGGTAAATATGTAGACGAAAATCACACCGTTGATTGTAATGATCAAGGTGTTGAGTTTATATATGCCAAAGTTAATACCAAACTAAAAGATATTTTTGTTTTGGATGTTGATGTTAAGATGGCTGATGAATTTATTCCATTGAAAGACGATGAACCATTACTTGCAATTCAAGTAACTATGTTCGAGTGTGGAGGTGTAGCAATTGGTGTAAATGCTAGTCATAAGATTGTTGATGCTTCCACTCTATGTACATTCATAAACGAATGGGCTATTATGAGTCGTGAAGAAAATAAAAACGAGAATGAAATCATAGGTTTCAATTCGTCTTCATTGTTTCCAGGTCGTGATTTTTGTTCAGCTCCGCTAAACTTTGTAAGTGATGATATGCTAGACAAGTATACAAGAAAGAAAGTTTCATTCAGTGGAAGTGTAATGACAAACATGAAAGAAAAGATCACAGCGAGCGGAATAAGTATCACTAACCGATTGTCAAAGGTACAGTTGGTATCAGCTATTCTTTGGAAAACTCTCATCGATATTGATCGAACAAAACAAGATTATCCAAGAGAATCTGTAGTCATCCAACTTGTAAACTTAAGGGACAAAATGGTATCTTTGATACCCAAAAATTCTTGTGGGAACCTATTTGGGTTATGTGCCACAGAACCAGCGACTATAGAAACAACTGAAAAGTTAGTACGTCTTTTAAACGATTCTGTCAGAAAAACAATAACGAACTTCTCAAAGGCGGACTACCTCAATAGTGAAGAAACACAACTGATGGTTCTGAATTCGTTCTCGCAGTTGACAAGTGTTAGTGAATCGACTAATGTGGTCATGTTAACTAGTTGGTGTAAGTTTCCTTTTTATGAAGCTGATTTTAGTTTTGGAAAGCCTATTTGGGTAGCTCCTGGGTCAGTACCAGAAAAGAATTCATTACATTTGATGGACGACGAGGAAGGTAATGGCGTCGAAGCATATATCTTTCTACAATCAAAAGATGTCCCTTATTTCGAACAAGCTCTAGACAACAATGTTAAAATCTACGGCCCTTCCTTTGTGTAACAGATAAATACGAGGCTAAAGAAATAAGATGTTATTTTATCCTGTTTAAATTTATATATCGTGTTTTAGTTATCCGTCATCAAAAATTATTGTTTCAACAGAAAAATCATAAAATTTAATAAAATTGTAATAATAACATTAGACAACTGATAAGAAAGATTTATATTACATAGGACCTGTGAAATTAAGAGAGAAATTATTATTCAGTTTATTTCACATTATAAGAATGCATCTACCGACTCGAGTCATGGCTACCCTTCCTATTCATGTAGGTGTGTCCGACTGTCCCCCATCTCCGGACTCATTGTACACGACTTTTGAAAGAAATAATAGAGCTTCATTCTTTATTAAAGTCTAAGCTGTCGCGTATCACGTTTAAGATATAAGTATGTTTTTATTATTTCTAAAATATTATGACAACAAATATTTATAACACGTTTCAGGATGATTGAGATAGTGTTCTAAAAAAAATTCTAAAATTATTGCATTCATGGGGTGCCTCTTCTTCAACAAGGTCACTAGGTTTTCATGTTATAAATAATTAGATCGATTCGAGTACTCATTGAGTAATTCATAACAATGACGATCGAAAAACAATCCAGCAAGTTCATTAACCCTTTGTTCCTACACCTCCAACTCGTCGTCAATACAAGTTAGGCTTCATGGATGTGATGGTTCCTTTTGCAAATGTAGGTATTGTTCCTTTGCAACGATAACCCAAATTTTATTTTCCAGGTTGAAAAATCGCTTGAGAAAACGTTAACAAGATTTTACCCTCTTGCTGGTAAATTTGTTGATGAAAGTCGCATTGTTGATTGTAATGACCAAGGTGTTGAGTTTATATACGCTAAAGTTAATATAAAACTTGAAGATACTCTTGTTTCAAAAGATCTTGTTAAGTTGATTGATGAATTCATTCCATCAAAAGCGGATGAAGCATTACTTGCAATTCAAGTATCTACGTTTGAGTGTGGAGGTGTAGTAATTGATGTAAATGCTAGTCATAAGATTGTTGATGCTTCTACTCTATCTACATTCATAAACGAATGGGCTTTTATGAACCGAGACGAAAACAAGGGTAAATTCATTGAGGGGACAGGTTTCAAGTCTTCATCGTTGTTCCCTGGTCATGGTTTAAGTTCCTACCCGCTACCTTCTATTAGCCGCGACGCGATGATATTATGAACAAGTACACAGGAAAGAAACTTTCATTCAGTGAAAGTGTAATAGCAAATATGAAAGTAAGGTTCATGGCAAACAATACCGATAGGTTTTCAAAGGTTCAATTAGTATCAACGATTATATGGAAGGCTCTCAATATTTGAATATATGGGCTTTTATTGAAATAGTCACTTTTATAAATCCAACATAGTTATTGGGCTTTAAAAAATATTTTGTTTGTTAAAACAAACGATAATTTTTTTAATTTTTTTTTTTTTTAATTTATGTACTCCAATATTTGAATAGAAGGCAAGAAAAAAAAAGGAATACATCATTGCCTATTGAAAAGTTAAGATTAAGATTGAGAATTCAAAGTGTAGATATAGTGTTGTCCAATTTTTCTTTGATTTACTTATTTTAGAAACGAAGTATGTAAGTCGGGGATGTTTCAATTTTAAAAAATCACGACATCTTCATATTCCAAAAATATATGAATAAAAACAAATGTGTCGTCGGACGATGACGCTTCAACTTTTATGAACGGCTATAATTGGGTTGAGAAAAATGGTATTTCGTTGCCGAATACTCAATGAATTGGTCGCATGATATTTGAGTAAAATTAAATAGGTGAATTTACTTAAGTGATATTTATGACTTACGATATCATAACATTCTTAAATAGTTGTTAAGTTGACTAAACAACTTAGACATTTTCCGATGAAAAATAAGAGACATTAAATACTAAGCTCTAATACTGCCACTTATCGCTATAAGTTATGTTAACATTAACATAAGAAGTTATTTTTTTCCCTTTAAACATCACACTTCGTTATTAAAAGCTTGTAAAACACTAAATTGGAATAGACAATTTTTTAAAGCATTTTGTTATTTGATAACATCACAAATGTTACCTTGGTTGTGAACAAATTATATGGTTTACAATCTTTAAAGTATATTTTTATTGAAATAGTTACAACTATAGTTTTATTATAGCAACCATGATAATATATTTATAACCAAACTACATATATAGAAGTTAAAAAACCAAATTAGATTAATTATTGTGGTGTAGATTATGGTTTGGATAATCATTGTTTATTGTATTAGGCAAGACTTAATGATGAAGAGTTTGCTTGAAGTGATAAGTAAGAGTTGGGTGATCCCAATCATCAATCCAACATTTCACTCTCCACTTTCTTTTTACCTTTTTGGTTTATGTTACTTTTATAAAATCTATTTTTATTTTTATTTTATATTTATATACTTTATTGTATGCATATATTTTTTGTAGATCTATAGCCTTTTGTTTTGTTCATTGGCTCAAGAAATTCTATATGATCACATAATCGATGATTTGGTTTTGGAATTGTCAATAACTGAATATATAAGTATCCTTGACAATATGTTTATATAATCGAACTATATTAACCAAACTGATTCAATAGGTGTTTTCGACATAAACTTTTTATAAGAAATGGTTTAATACATATTTAATGTCGTACATGTTATATATATAACATGGTTAAAAGTTAAAAAATTGTCGAGTACCATAACACATTAACTCAATCAACTTTTTTCAAAAAGATATTGATTTTGATTTATCTTTACCTCTCACTTGTCATAATTTTTTATCGCTTAATATTTGAAATTAACATCCGACAGTCAACCAATAACCAACTAAAAAATCTATAAGTAAATAAAATTATACCAAAAATCTTAATTAATCAAGATATTTAATCATTAAAGAGGGTTCCAAATCGCTCACATGCTCGCTCCTCGGGATAAGTAGTTTTAATTTCTATACTATAAAAAGTACTTAACATGCTTAATCACTATTTTAACCTTTAATATGCTACTAAAGTCTCTTAAAGGACTTATATAATCCATTATAATAATCAATAAAAAAAAATTATTTTTCCACAGTCCCACCATTTAAGCCACTACCCAACGGTCTAATTATACAAAAAAAGAAAACATAAAAGCTTCTCAAACATGGAATTGAAATCAATCAAAATCTTAAAATAAACAAAAAACAAGATAAACACAACAATCTCTTTATTCCAACACCTTTTTCTATTTAGGGTTTTATCTTTTTCATCTTTAAAAACAAAAACTTTATTCTTTTTTGAAATTTATATTCTTACACTACTCAAGAATTTAATTTTACAGATGGGTTTTCATTTTTCTCTAATCAATTTATCATCCTTTTGACTCAATATTGGGAGTTTGTGCCATTTTCAGTCAATCCCACTTTCAAGATTTGCTTTTTATGCCCCAAGTTTGAATCTTTTGTTTGTTTCTTGAGAATTTGAGTGTTTTTTTTTTGGGTTTTTTGTTAGGGTTTCATTTGGGTGTTTTTTGAATTAATTAGGGGTTAATAAGGGTTTAATTTGTGTAATGGAGTGTTCAAGATTGAAGCTTTTTATGTTAATAATTGTGGGTTTTTTGTTAATTTTCAATGCTCAAATTTGCTCTGCAGATACTGATCTAAGAGATAGTAAGTTTTCGTGTTTTTGATATTTATTCGATTTTTGTGAATTGTTTAGTTTGACTGATGTTGATTAATAAAGTGCTTAGCTTGAATTTTGTAATTAATATGAAGTCTGATTGTATCGAAACCCAAAAATCTGTTAAATATTTTTTTTTTTGGTGAAATATGTTTAATTTCTGATTATGTGATTATTTTGAATTTTAGTATTGGCTATAAATAGTCTTTATGCGTCTCTCGCTTTTCCACCGCTTGTTGGATGGTTAGTGGCGGGTGGCGATCCTTGTGGAGAAGGATGGCAAGGTGTTCAATGTGTCAACTCAAACATAACCGGAATGTATGATTAGTAATTATTTAATAAACTTTGTTTATAAGATATTGTGAATGTTGTAATTTTTGCGAATGTTTATAGAATTCTTAATGGTGCTAATTTGGGAGGTGAATTGGGTGAGAATTTGGGAGCTTTCGTTTCCATTATACAAATGTAAGTTCTTACCGTACTTCAAATTTTTTGTGTTGTCATAAAAACGGTTGTGATTTTTTCTTCTTTCTAAATGCTTGTGCGTTTGTTATGATTTTTTGAGTGCAGAGATTTGGGCAATAATCATATCGGAGGTGCTATACCGTCAACCCTTCCACCTACCATTAAGATTTTGTATGTTTATTTATTTATTTCTCTTAATGTGAAAAATGACAGTTTATAATGAACAACACGTTTCGTTTGTTTTCATGTTAGAACGCTTTCTGGAAACCAGCTTACGGGAACTCTTCCAGCCTCTCTTTCCTTATTAGGCCAAATGACAGACTTGTAAGTATCTCGTACTAATAACATCATATTCACGTAGCTTTTGTGTAATCATTTTTGAAAGTATTTTTATTTCTCTCAGGTCTTTGAACAACAACCATTTGACCGGAGCAATTCCAGATTCTTTTCAACAACTTTTGCCCTTAACGAATTTGTACGCAGTGCCTTCCGTTATCCTTAATTGTTCATGTCTTCGTTTATGTTTTTTTTTCAAAGATTATATTCTATATCGCAGGGACCTGTCTGCTAACAATTTAAGTGGCCCACTACCTCCATCCATGGCGAACTTGTTATCGATAACCACATTGTGAGTAGTTTATACCATGTTTTCAAATAAAAAGTCTGCATTTGACTTTTGAGAGTCGGTCAATAAATTTTAATATTCGAAATCAATAGTAGTTATTTATTCTTTCAAGAAAACCGTGGTAGCTACTTCCGACTGTTTAAATAGTATTCGAATGACAAGATTTTGTAGATAACAAATCGCTCAATAAATTTAAATATTCGAGTTTATGAAGTGCTCGGATGGACTTTTAAAAAAGGTCAAGAGTTGTTTTTTTGAGGTACCTATGAAAAATTACACTAAAGTTTATAATATTGTAGTCTATCCGACATATTTATTTCCTAAATTAGTAAAGTTTTATAAAATCAAAATCTGAAAAATTGTATATTTAAACGTTGTTCTTGATTTGCAGGCGCTTACAAGACAATAAACTTACTGGTGTTCTTGATGTGTTACAAGATCTTCCGCTCATAGTATTGTAATTCTCTTGAGATAATCTTTTGTTTTGCTTAAATTACGCATTTTATGTACTAGAAATAATTTGTTTTGTGATGCAGGGATGTGGAAAATAATCTTTTTTCGGGACCGATACCTCCAAAATTGTTGACCATTCCAAATTTCAGGTTAAAGTAATTTTATCAATTATCTACAAAAATAATTGTTTACTAACATTCAATTATGCAATGCAGAAGTATTGGAAACCCATTTAATACAACGATTATTCCTTCTCCACCCCTCTCATCTCCATCACCATCGTCATTTGGCTCACTACCACCAGATATTGGCCCGGGAATTCAAGTTTTCGACCCATCACCCGAATCACCCCATTCTTCGGGAGGACTAAAATCTGTAATGACTAAAAAAGTTGTTTGGGTTGCTATCGGTGGATTCTTGATTCTCATTGTACTTGCTTTTGGACTTTGCTTTTGTTTGTCAAAACGCCGCAAAGAAAAGTCAAAGGTCAATATTTCAAAGAGTGGTTTACCGAAGAACTCTATGGTTAACACCTTGAAACCACCCGAACATAGAGAAAATGGTAAGCCTGTACTTGTCCTTTCTGTAACATTTTTTATTGTTGAACGTAACTTCCATGATTAAGAAAAAAAAGTCTCACTTTGACTGTAGTAGTCAGCTATCTACGTTAGATTTCGAAATGTATATCGACTATGTTTGCATACCCTGAAATTTCTTTTATAATTTAAAAACATTTATTATTTTTTTGTTTCGTAATAACAATAGTAGCCAATACCCTGCTTTGAATTTCTGAATCGCTCATGCTTGTATCGGATTTTACAGATATTGGAAGTAAGGATTTCTTAGCTAAGTCTTCAATGAAAAACGAGAAATCGGAAACAATTTCTAAGAGTAAGGAAGATCACGTAATAGACATGACATCAGCCCTACCTCCTCAACCTTCTCCCCTTGAGAGGGTTGTTGTGAAACCGCTCACGGTCCCACCAACCACCTCCCGTCGTACTTTAAAAACCGTTACCTCTGCGAAGTTTTTCTCCATCGCATCTTTACAAGAGTGCACAGATAGCTTTTCTCAAGAAAATCTTGTTGGAAGTGGCATGCTTGCAACCGTATACAAAGCTGAGCTTCCTAACGGAAAGGTAAATTTTTATTAAACACGAGACTAGACAGGGAGGGTTGGATAAGTGGTCACAACGTGTAGTTATTGTACAGGTAAAAAAAGGATTGGGTCATTCTGCAAACATTTTATAAGACGGTCTGGCGGGTTGGTTAACGGTTCAAAACATGTCAAATATTATTTTTATCTATTTTTCTAATTTTTTAATTCGTTAACATGTTAAATATGATTACAAACGTTATATTATTTAATAATAATCGAACTTTTTAAAGTGATTTGTGCATTTAAATACACTTCGGATGACTTTCGGCCCGTTTTGTCTTTGGTAAAACTTTTTTACTTAAATACTTGACCTATTTGACCCGTTAGAGAAGAATTATAACCCGATATAAATGGGTTGAAATTAACTACCACCTAATTTTTCGTATCAACGACTAATTGGAATAACTTATGATGTTTTGTGTTTTATAATCATCTTTAGCGATTAGCAATCAAGAAACTCGACAATGCAACTTCTCGGAAGTGGAGTGATGAACGTTTTACGGAGTTGGTGTCAAATGTATCTAAGCTTCACAATGACAACATCGTCGGACTTGAGGGCTACTGTCTTGAACATGGTCAGAGACTTTTTGTCTATGAGTTTTGTGAAAATGGGACATTACATGAAGCTTTGCATCTAATTGATGAAAAGCTTTCGTGGAATTCTCGATTACATGTAGCACTTCAAGTAGCAAGAGCTCTCGAGTAAGTAACATAATTTTAATTTCTTATTCACTCGATATGTCAAGTATCAAAATATTAATGTATAATTTTGTTTCGATCAAGGTACTTGCACGAGGTGTGTCAGCCGCCAGTCGTACACCACAACTTAAAGTCGGCTAATATTCTTTTCGACAATGAGCTAAATGCACGTGTGTCAGATTGTGGCTTGTCTCCGCTGCTACCATCTAGCCACATTAGCCAGGTAACCAATTAATGGCAATAATTTATTAATGTTATATGGAAGTTGACACGATCTTATTTTTTTAGTTGCAAGGTTCGGGATATGGTGCACCAGAACTCGAGTCGGGAAGCTATACTTACCAAAGCGACGTTTATAGCTTTGGAGTTATTATGTTAGAACTTTTCACCGGCCGAAAAGCGTTCGACAGGTTATTATCTTTTCCTTTGTTAGTCAACGAGAATTTTTTTTAGAGGGGGTAAAAAGAAAAAGTAAATTAGAGGAGAATGTTGTACGAGGGATTTGAACCTCGGCCAATAAAACAACATATCATGCTAAGCTTTAAACCAACTCATCTACACACATATATGGTAAATATTTGCTAAATGTAATATATATATTTACTTATTTTTTGAACTATTTATTGAATAGTTATAATTATCTTGCTAAATGTTAGGGATAGTAAAGTAATGTTTCTAGAATTATCCTTAAAATTTATCTATTTTCACTCTATAATAGTTCAAGGCCACGAGGGGAGCAATTTCTGGTGAGATGGGCGATTCCTCGTCTACATGATATAGAAGCGTTATCGGGAATGGTGGATCCTTCTCTACGTTCCGCATGTTCCACCAAGTCTTTATCTCGATTTGCAGATATTATTTCTCTTTGTGTTCAGGTTAGTGTCAATGTTACTCGTTCTCAAGGTTAATTTGTTGTTTGATATTAATTCATTTTCAATATCTTTGTTCATAGCCTGAGCCAGAGTTTAGACCACCAGTGTCAGAAATCGTACAAAGTCTATTGCATATGATTCAAAGAAATCCTTGATCGCCGTCTACAAAAGCAACGTGTCAAAATTGACAGAACGGGTTTAAAGCGAAGTGACATGGTAGCTCTTGACCGTGATCAGTTTGTGTGTAGAACAAATCAAATGGCACTTTTCGGGTTCATAACTAAATCTTTTAGTTTAGACATTTGGATCTTTCAAATTTGTTTACTAAATCTGTTAGTTCAATTTATTGATTTAATGTTTTGTGGTGGTTTGTAAATGTAAGGATCCATTTATTTTTATTAATCAAGATTAATTAATGTGCTAACATTTTTGACATTAATGCTAAATTAACAAAAATAAATTTGACTTCAATTTCTTATTTATAATACTGGTCGTGACAAGGATCATGGCCTTGAGGTTGAACAACAAAGGGGAACGATCTCATCACTTGAGATCGTATGATGTATTTCTAAAGAATAAACATAATGAAAACCACACATTTACAATGTCTAGGGATTTCCTTATAAGATGTTTTTCTAAATAATAAACATAATAAAAACCACACATTTACAATGTTAGGGATCTCTTTATATATAGAGTCTCATACGACTTACATAAGAAAACCTAGTTATATTAGAAGACTAATTCATTGAGATCATTATCTTTATATATATAGTCTCCTTTACAATAGAGAAAATAAACATAAACTCTTAATCCATATAAAGTATTTGGAACATAAATTTGAACTAAACAAACGAAATCTTTCGAACAATATTGAATCCATAGCTTGAAATGCTACTATACTACCTAGTAGGGGTTTTCGGGCCTAAAACAAATCTAAATTTTGGGCCTTTTGATATATAAAAGTAAATTCTATAGCTCTTTTATGCAAACGTCTAATAAAATCTTAAAAGCAGTTATTTAATTACAAATGAGATAGACCATGTCCGAATTACATATGAGATAGAACATATCCGAATCAAACTTTTATCGAATTCGAGTTTGAGCTCGAGCAAGAAGAATAAGCTCGGAATATATAACGAGTCGTGGAGTCGGGTTCTAGTATTTAAGGACTCGACTTGAGTTCTTGTAGAACTTTTTAACACTTATTTTATGTGTGTAAATTTATTTTTTAAGCTTGGAATATTGTTCATAAAAAAAAATATATGATTCACAAATAGTTTTGAATAGTTTTTCTAACAATTATAGGTTTACGTAACTTGATAGAGAAATCTAATCTATTTCAACTAATTCACGATAGAATCCATGACCACGTTTTTTTGCCGCCACGCCTAACAAAGACGCCTTACATGTTTTCGTAAATTCTCGCCGCGCCTCGACGCCATGGCGCGCCTTGGCGCCGCTATGGCGCGTTATTTAGAACCTTGCATAAAACTGATTTAACCGACCAATAATCAAATTAACCAATTTAGCCAACCTCTTCACACAACCGATCCGACCCACCGACCCGACCCGACCATAAAACATGATTTTTCATTTTATCCTAGTAAGATAGGGCATAAAAGTAATTTCGCATCCTGCGTGTCTTCATCTCTTCTCCAGAAAAGGGCAACACTCTGTTCTTCCTTTACTGTTCATACCCCTACAATTAAATTTGCAGAAAAAAATCGCTAAAAATTTGCAGAAAAAAAAAGAAAGCTATAATTAAACAAACGATCCTCTTTTTAATCAGGTAATCTTAATTTCAATAATTAGGTTTTCTATTCTTTTCTATTTTCTTTTTCCATTTTTTTAATTTTAATTTATATTAATTAACTTTTTTTTAATTATTGTTTAATTTCGTTGTATTGTGTTATATACAGTAATTGAGTTATTTGTTAATTATTATTATTAATTATCAATAATCTAGGGTTTCTAATTGATAAAATTTGGGGAAAAACCTCGTCTAACCGGTCCTACTGCCAACGCGTAAAACGTAGACAATGTATCGAGTTTTTGAATATATCTTCGTGTTTTTAAACAGGTTGATAATTTAGGTATATAGTTATAATGGATCCTACACGGTCGAATTCTGGTACTGCTGAAGAAAATACTGGAATTCCTGATGATTTACGTTGTAAAAGATCTGACGGTAAGCAATGGAGATGCCACGCGATGTCAATGCCGGATAAAACAGTTTGTGAAAAGCATTATATACAAGCGAAGAAACGAGCTGCAAATTCTGCAATGAGAGCTAGTTTGAAGAAAGCGAAAAGGAGACCTGTTGGTGAAAGTGATAGTTATTTGGAGAGTAAAAGTGATGATATGGATTCACCGGTTTTGGATTTACATAATCCAATGTTGGCGAAGAAACAGATTAGTTATTCGCCAGAAACGCCTTCTTTTAAAAACTCGTCTGTTCATGTTTCTTCGAAATCAAACGATGAGTTGCAACGAGATATGGCTCTCACACCGTCTTCTGTTGCGGATTCGTCAAAGAGTAGATCTGAGAAGTTACATACTATGACGGTAACTAGATTTTTATTTATTTATTTATACTATGTCTTTTTACGATGATTTGATTTGGTCTGTTTTTTCAGGAAAATTCTGATGGGAATTCAGAATCGTCTGAGGATAAAGGTGGACAAATTTGTCATCAATGTAGACGAGATGATAGTGATGCACGAAATATCGTTTGGTGTCTCAAGTGTGATAAAAGAGGATACTGTGATGAATGTATTTCCAAGTGGTATCCCGATATTCCACTTGAAGAAATTCATAGAATGTGTCCTGCTTGTAGAGGTTGCTGTAATTGTAAGATGTGTTTACGTGGTGATAATATGATAAAGGTAAGAACTTTTTGAAAAAAATGGAAAATTGAGTTTTTGTAATATATATATTTTTTCCGACTTGTAGGGAAAAATACGGGAGATACCTGCTTTAGAGAAGTTGGAGCATCTTTTTGGACTTTTGTCTTCCGTGCTTCCAGTGATTAAGCAGATCCATTTTGAGCAGTGTTCTGAATTAGAATTAGAAAGAAAGCTTCGAGGTAAGATGCTTTTGATGATTTAAAAAAAATCCATATTATTGAGTCGTTTAATTTATTTATTTTTATATTTCCTTCAGGAAACAGAATAGACCTTTCGAGAATGAAATTAAACGCAGATGAGCAAATGTGCTGGTAATGTCACTATATCACCGAGTATTTATATGAATAGATTTACTTGAAAAAAATAAATATATAATTGTATTTTTAACATTTTTGAATGTTTTCTGTGGCAGTGACTTTTGCAGAATACCAATTATTGATTATCACAGACACTGTGCGGAATGCTCGTTTGATATATGCATAAAATGCTGCCAAGATGTACGGAAAGCCTCAAAAGACAGTGGTGAAAATGAAGATATAATTATGGTTGAAAATCAAGAAAACCCGTTGAAACAAAAAATGAAACTATCCGACAAGTTTTGTGAATGGAAAGCCAACTCTGATGGAAGTGTTCCATGCCCACCAAAGGAACATGGTGGTTGCGGGAACTCACCCTTGATGTTAAAACGAATTTTCAAAATGAATTGGGTTGCAAAACTTGTGAAAAATGTTGATGAAATGGTTAGCGGTTGTAAAATGTATGACATCAATCACCCAAATATGAATAGTTATAACGGTTTATTGTATGCCCGGTTCTGTCAAGATATAAAAGGTGAAGGGATTAGTGAATTCAGAAAGCGTTGGATTAAAGGTGAACCTGTTATAGTGAAGGAGGTTTGTGATGAATTATCAACGTTAGGTTGGGATCCTATGATCATGTGGAAAGGAATTCAAGAAACAACAGATGAGAAAATGAAGGACGATAATAGAATTGTCAAGGCTATAAATTGCTTGAACCGATCTGAGGTAAGTTTTAAGACTGTTTAATCCTCTTATCTCCCATTGTTGACATTCATAGTTACTAAGGGTGACAATTCGGACCTTGTATGTGTAAACGGGTCCATTCCTGTTTTACCTTGTCTCTAAAGGATTAAAAGGTCAAATGGGTAATTTCAAAAATTGAGTTAAATCAGGTTGTAACCCTTTCTACTCTTATTACTGGCAAATTTCACCAGCGAAATTTGTGTCTGTTTTAAAAAAATTAAAGAAAGGACCTTTTGTAAAATATATGAAAAAGTGACATTTTCTTAATTTTCCCTTTATATAACACTCTAATTAGTTATTAGACTCAAGAAAAGAAAAGTGTGTGTGGTTTGGCTCAACCCGACCCAACCTATATTGACCCACACTAAAATTACCTGTTTGACCCATTTTACTTGAGCTCGACCCACCCATTTTTCCACCTCTTCTAGCTACTATTTTCTGCTACCTAATGTACTGTCATATCTCTTTTGCCTTTTTTTGATGCCAGATAGATATTGAACTTGGAAAATTTATCAGGGGGTACTCGGAGGGCCGCATAAGGGAAGATAATCAGTCAGAATTGTTAGTATTAAAGAACTGGCCTTCTCCTAGTGCCGCAGAAGAGTTCTTATTGTACCATAGACCCGAGTTTATTAGTAAACTGCCTTTACTGGAGTATATTCATTCCAAGTGGGGCCTACTAAATGTTGCTGCAAAACTGCCTCATTACTCCCTGCATAGTGATGTAGGCCCTAAGATCTTGATTTCATATGGAATGTATGATGAACTTGGTCAAGGTGACTCCGTAAACATGCTCCGTTACAATATGCGTGATGTGGTGAGTTTATCTCTCTTTATTTAGGTTTCTCGCAATATTATATAACTATCATGCTTCTAACTAAAAGGAATAATACTAGACGTGAAATTTTGATAATAATTGTGCAGTTCTAGGCTGGCTTGACCCAAAACATTTTCTGCTTAAATTTCTTCACAGTTTTTTATAAATAATTTGGTTGCTAAGTTTGATTTACAGAACTGTTTTTATCTTAGTCATGATCTAATTTATTGTATAAATAGGAGTTCATAGGTATTAAAATTACACTTTGGGTGACTTTCGACCTGTTTTCTTTTAGCTAAGTTTTTTATTTTATTTTACATAGCTTGAACCAAACCTATTTATAAGTTAATGGGTCAAAACTGCCACATTGGGACATCTTGCGCCATTACTAATTTGAGTTATAATGTTTATGGCATGAGTTTAGGTATACTTGTTGGTTCATACATATGAAGTAAAGACTAAGAGTAAAGATCTGGGAGAATCTGAGGCTGCCAAATCACCAACAAATGAAGAAAAAAGTTTAAACGAGGTTGCCAAATCACCAACAAATGAAGAGAAAAGTTTAAACGAGGCTGCCAAATCACCAACAAATGAAGAGAAAGGTTTAAACGAGGCTGCCAAATCACCAACAAATGAAAGTTTAAACGAGGCTGCCAAATCACCAGCAAATGAAGAGAAAGGTTTAAACGAGGCTGCCAAATCACCAGCAAATGAAGAGAAAAGTTTAAACGAGGCTGCCAAATCACCAACAAATGAAGAGAAAAGATTAAACGAGGCTGCCATATCACCATCAAATGAAGAGAAAAGTTTAAACGAGGCTGCCAAATCACCAACAAATGAAGAAAAAAGTTTAATTGAACCATTGTTACCAAAATCACCAATTTCGGAAAACAATGCGACACATGACGAGGATGTAAATATTGATTCAATAGAAGATGATACAACAGAAAGCCAAGCAATCAATACTATTGCCAACGAGAAAGCACTTAAATGTGAAGATTTAAACAGAAGTTGTGAAGAGATGTTTACAAAGAACTATCTAGGGGCAATTTGGGACATCTTCCGTCGCGAGGATGTTCCAAAGCTGATTGAATATATGACACTTCATTGGAATGAGTTTGGTATCCCTGAAAACATTACCGATCATTCTGTAAGTTTAATATTTGTTTCATTGAATTAATGAGACGTTTTCCGATGCCAAGTTATTGATCTTAGATGCATGATTTACTTGTTCTGCAGCCGCTCCATGAAGGATTGATATACCTGAACAGTCATCATAAAAGGAAATTAAAGGAAGAATTTGGTAAGTTTTACCATCAAAAGACATTTATTTTAACTAATCTTTGCTTCATTTCTTGAGATTTAAGTGAATTTTTGGTCAGGTATAGAGCCATGGTCAATTGAGCAGCATTTAGGGATGGCTGTATTCATTCCCTCAGGGTGTCCTTTCCAAGTCAGGAACCTTCAGGTGATTAACGGGTGGGTCTGGCGGGTTAGGTAACGGGTCGGATATGATTTCAAAAAAAAAATTTTATTTCGCTACTTTCTTGAAGCTCTCTTTTTGTATCTTTTGCAGTCAACGGTTCAATTAGGGCTTGATTTCCTTTTCCCTGAAAGTCTATCGGAGGCTGTAAGATTAGCTGGAGAAATCCGTGAACTTCCAAATGACCATGATGCAAAGCTGCAAATGTTAGAGGTTAAACATTCTTTCCAGTTATACCCTTGTGCATTCAGTGTCCATCAAGTTTTAGTTTCTTACTGACCTACATTTACTATTGCCTTTTCTCGTAATTGTTTGCAGGTTGGCAAGATATCTCTGTATGCAGCAAGTTCATCGATAAAAGAAGTGCAAAAATTGGTGTTGGATCCAAAGTAAGACCGTTGGAATCTCTTTTATTTTGTTTATGCTTCTTTTTTAAAGGTTATACTTTTACTGGTCTTTGTGCTTTACAGCATAATCTTTTAATATCTAATTTAATAAGCACTTTAGCTTTAGTGTTTAGTTAGTGCCTGTATGGGCCTTCAACTTTTCAGAAAGTGCGAAAATGATATTCTAGCTAAAAGAATATGCAAGAAAGCTCAATCCATGTCTTTTTTAGCTATTACCATAATAACGTCTTTCTTCCCGTTTGGTGAATCGAATCACTGGATCCCATCTTACTTTTCTTTACATTATAACACGGGACCCACTAAAAGGTGCTGAATTACAGGAAATTTGATCTTTATAGTATATATGATAGTTCAACGGTTATGTGGACTTTATCATATATTAGTGCCTATCTTACTGGGACTAGAAGATATTTGACACATCAGCAAAATGAAATGATATTTCAGTTGTTGAGGTGGCATAATGGCCAGGGGTTGGTTACGGTTAAAACCAGGTAATTGCGATACGGGTCGAGTTGGTTTGACCCGTAACACTTTTGTCGAAGTTGCTGATTTTATTTCTATAAGATCTCTTTCCTTTAAGCTTTTTTACTTATCTTACCTCTTTGACCAGTTAGAGAGAATATAACCCCAATCGACCCATTCTTATATAAATGGGTCAAAATTGACACCTCTAAAATTATTCAGTTATCCAGTTGCATTTGACAATGTTTTCCTTATTTTGGCTCACCGTGCTTGTTATTAACATCTGCTCATGGTTTGCTGCAGACTTAGTACAGAACTCGCTTTTGAAGATCCAAACCTAACTAAATTGGTATCACTGAATCTGGAGAAGATGACTAAACAACGACAAGTTGCGTGTGCTTGAACAATACATGTTTTTAAAAAACTCCATTCTTGCCTACGTTGGCATGTTTTGCAGCAAGTCTTGAGTTTATGTTATAGAAATACTAAATCTATATCCTCCGGGAGATTTACTCGGTTAAAGACTAATTTTAAAGTAAATGTTAATTCATACCATAATTTGACTAACTTGTCCGTTCAACTAATACCGCGATTCACTGGCATCCAGATTTTCCCAATTACAAAGTGTTTTACACGAGTCGAAAATATTAAAACTCCGGATTTAATTTTTTTTAATGTGGCTGGCCATATATGGACCATGGGCATGAGATGGCTGTTGAAGACCACATGTGGGAAGTTTGATTCCATGAGTGGATTTAGATTCGATGTATGTTTCATGTTTGGTGAGTAAAACAATATAATTGTCGGAAATTTTATAAAAAAACAAAATGTACAATCTAGTAAAAAGATAATTACTACATCTAAACGATTTAAAATTAGATACATAAATTTAAATATAAAAGGTCTAAGATTCATTTCTCAATAAATATTTTCATGTTAAAGAATATTTACCGGTTTATAGTGAATCATTTATCGGAAAAATTGTCGGAATAAATAAGTAAAAATCATTGAGATGACAATAAGGAGAGAAAGAGACAGGTTGTGCCTCCCATGAACCAATAAAGAAAAAACAAGATTATTAAAAAACATAAATTAATAATTTGTTTAACTAATACTAATACTTAATAAATGTTTGGTATTCAATAATTATCTTAATTAAAATATTGCTTAGAAGGAGGTTCTTCATAGACAAAAGAAAAGAATAAAAACAAAGAAAGTAACATGCTACTAGATTTTATGTTTTTTTAAATAAATAAAATTCTTTTTTTATCAGTAAAAAATTCAAATATAACTATGCTTAAAGCAAAAGAAAAAAAAAAGTGACATAAATTTGTAGGGTTATAACAGTAATTTAAAAGGAGACAAGCAATGTGAATGTGTTTATAAAGGGTATAATAGTCATTAAAAAAATGAAAAACATCATTTTTGTGTTTTTTTTTTACTAAATTTACTATAGTTGGAAAAACACTTACAATTGTATTATAGTCATGTTATAAAGTACACCTGTGTAACCATTTTGCTCCATATATACAATTATCATTTTTTCTATTTTACTTTTTATTTCGATATTATAGAATAAATAAATAAATAAAATTATATCGACATAAAACTTATAAACTGCATGTCTTTAATTCCCTGACCATATTGTGTAAAACAAAAAGTTAGATTAACATGTCATAATCATCTATAATTACGAAAGTGATAATGACTAATAACGGAAACAATGTGGAAAAAATACGTACCACTAGATTTTGTGGTTACTACTTATAACAACAATAAGTTCGAAAATGTATTTCCTTTTTGTTTTTTGTTATATACTTTTTAACGTATTCATATCAATACAATGTTTTATATACTAAATGGACACAAAGCATCCATGTGTTATTTGGTTTTGTTTCTATCTAATATTTTCTTTCAATAATTAATTAGAATATAGATTCTATGTTCTATGTTTTTTCTTAATGTTCATTCTTTCGTCAGATTTGCATTATATTAGAAAATTTACCAGGTATTAATATGGTCCGTGGACAAAATTAAGAGAAAAATAAAGAAAATCAGAAAACACAACATATATGATAGGTGTAAATTTACTATGTTCCTTATTTTTGGTCTACCGTCATATTATTAGTCATATCTTTTTCAAAATTGCTTTTAAGAAAATATTAGACATAACTTCATGCGTTATATTTAAAGATGGTTAAACGGTTAAAGTACAAATAATAAATATATGAACCTTTTACGTTTAGTTGACGATTTCTTGATAATTTCTAGTTAATATTATTTATGTATTTAATCGATACTTTATCTATAATCTCATGAATTATTATAGTTAACAAACTACTAAAATTTACTTAAATTTCCTCCAAAACATAAGATCCTACAAGGAAAGAGAGACCCAGTCCTTTTCAGTAATTTCACACCTCAGAAATTGAAACAGCATATTACCGACCAAAGGGTAATTTGGTCAAATCACATTTCCAATCGACAACAATCATATGGGTATGAAACCCTCTCTCTCTCTCTCTTTAAAGCTCTTTCTCTCTCTAAAAAATTCAGTTTCTCTCTAAAAAAAGTGTACACGTCATCCACACCAAACAAAACCATAATCAGCTCTGTTTTCGAAAAAGCAAGCTCGGTAAATTTAGTTCACAAGTTCTCTGATTCACGATTTGGCAGTTTTCGTGAATCTATAATTTGTATATATATAATACAATTATAGATACATATAATTAACTGTATCTATATGTATATGTATAGCTTCATCTTCTTCTTCAAATTGATTCATTGACACGTCAGCACCGCACCGACACCGACACCGGAAAACATATTTAATAAATCGATTTTAATCGATTATTAGCTTCAGATGGATAAACGAGGATATAAATTACGTATCCTTTTTTTCTCAATTTTGATTGGATTTGATTGTTTCATTTTTCCCTAATTTTTTGGATTTTTTTGAAGAATTTTTTAATTTAATTATAAAAAAAGTAGGAATAACTTTCTATTTTTGTTGATTATATTTTTTGGATATAAGAAGGTAAAAAATAGTTAGTTATAAGTTATAACTATCCATTTTTAAAGTTAGGAGGCGATTCTTAGACGGAACAAGTCTGATGCATACATTTAATGTGTATGCATCGGTTTTGTACCGTGTAAGAATCACCTACTGGCATTTTTGAGGAAATTCGAATTTGAGTACATTTAGTGTTTTTTTTGTTTTCTTGACTAAGTTGAAAATAGAGGAATTTGTGGCGCATTCGGCGAATGTGAATTGCTTAAAGATAGGAAAGAAGACACGGAGAAATTTTATTACTGGTGGTGATGATGAAAAAGTTAATCTTTGGTCGATTGGGAAACCGACTGCTACTACGGTCAGTGAATTATATTGCAGTTTTGTTTGAATATATTGTAGGATTTTAGTACAGTCTACCCAATTTCGTGCTTACTTTGGGAATTCTGAGAAAACTTCGGAAAGTGCCTATTGCCTAGACACACAACTTATTTACGAAAAAAATTTAGTACGTTCTTAAAATACGCCTGATTTATATAGGATAAAACTTATTAGCTTGCTAATATAGTTCAACCTAAATATATATGTATATGCTCCTAACATGGGAAACCTACTAAGCCCTTCATACAAAAATGCCACGTTTGACTTGATATGCCATTCAATAAGCATGTTATGACGCAACAGCAGGAACACAATCGAATTACTATTTTAAGTAATGATTACTAAGGAACAGAAAAAGTGTGAGTACGTTTTAAAAACTTAACTAAAAAGGAAATGTGGCATCTTTTTAGAAGACCCCGAAATAGAAAAGGTTGTCTTTTCTGTGGAAGGTGTACACTTTATACAATTTGTTGTGCGTACCAGAAAATGATAGTTTTTTTTGTGGTGTGATGCAGAGCCTAAGTGGTCACACGAGCCCTATTGAATCTGTTGCTTTTGACTCAACGGAAGTATTAGTGGCTGCTGGAGCTTCTTCTGGTGTAATAAAACTTTGGGATCTGGAAGAAACAAAGGGTAAGTTAATTAATCATTTATGGCTTACGTGAAAGCTAACGTCTTTGTACAATCAGTTGTATAGATATTAGTAGATTTAAGATTTAAGATATCATGAAAAACTTATTTCTTGAAATACAGTGGTTCGTACGCTTAGTGGACACAGATCCTATTGCACTGCTCTTGAGTTTCATCCATTTGGTGAGTTTTTTGCATCGGGGTCCATGGACACTAATCTAAAGATCTGGGATATTAGAAAGAAAGGGTGCATTCACACATATAAAGGACACAGACGAGCAGTTAGTACTATCAGGTTTAGTCCTGATGGTCGTTGGGTTGTATCAGGGGGACTTGATAATGTTGTAAAGGTAACGATCCTTAATAATGTCGGTAAATCAGAATATTAATTTTGATTAAGTTATGACTGTTTCTTATCGAAACAGATATGGGACTTAACAGCTGGAAAGCTATTACACGAGTTCAAGTTTCACGAAGGGCACATTAGATCAATGGATTTCCATCCTGTTGAATTTCTTCTAGCAACAGGTTCATCGGACAAAACTGTAAAGTTTTGGGACTTGGAGACTTTTGAATTAATCGGATCTACTAGACCAGAGGTATATCACATTTTTTTATATAAAACAAAAAACTTCTATTTCTGTCAATGTTTGAGAGAAAATAACTCTGTTCTAATTGTCCAGACAACAGGTGTACGAGCAATTACTTTTCACCCAGATGGGAGAACTCTCTTTTGTGGGTTAGACGGCAGTTTAAAGGTACTTCTTTTCAACAATATAGTTTTTTTTTTGTTAAAAGATTAGGTTCACTTATATGTCGTTTATTAAATTTCAGGTGTATTCATGGGAACCTGTTGTTTGTCATGACGGTCTTGATATGGGATGGTCGACATTGGGTGACATTTGTATAGACGATGGGAAACTTTTGGGATGCTCATATTATCAGAATTCTGTTGCAGTTTGGGTGGCAGACACTACGGTAACTATTCCGTGATCTTGAATTCATATCACTTTTATCTTTTTCATGATTAAGTATTCAAGTATTAGAGATGGAAAATATACGGCTTAGTAAACCGGTTAAAATAGGTTAGGCCTGCCCGCAAAAAGTTCATTTTTTTACTTCTATAAATAATTGAATTTGTTATATATAATTACAGAAAACTTTATTATTACAATAATGATTTAACTTTAGTATAACAATTTAGGCTTAAATCATAAATCAAAGGGACCCGTTGCCACATCTATCCAGGATTATTGATTATAAGTTAGGCTCTTTAGTAGTTTTAATGTTTATAAATATAGTTTTTCTAAGAGGGCGGAATGAAAACCTGATAATTTGGTTTGCTTATTTGTGAAGCAAATTGAACAGCATGGGCATAGCATCTTAGCTGAGGAAAATACCCGTGTGCCGACAAAATTTAACCTCCAGCAAGATAAGCAAGAGAAAGTTGAGAGTCCGAGAAGGTCCACCATGTCTACAGATGATGACACAAAGGATATAAAGAATATATATGTTGACAGTAAGTTTATCTCATTTCTTTTTCTTTGTGTTTGTTAATTATTTAACTTACATGCGATTTGATGTCAATTTGCAGGTGTGACACATGTTACTTCAAGAAAACCACCAACGGTTGTGAACTTACAAAACTCTAACGAGATTGATAACTCGGTTACCTTTAAACAGGATAACATTGCTGCATCAGTTAAGCCATCACATAGGCGAAGGCCATCAACTACCAAATTAGATATAGAAGGGCTAGCGGTAAGTGGTGAATATGGACTAAAAAGTGTATTGGATTCTACTACAGTTGTGAATTTTCAAAGAATGAATTTAGCAAATGATGCTGGTAAAGATTCTTCCAAGGAGAAAGCTCCGATCTCTTCACCTGTCGCCAAGCAAATACAAAAAACTGCATCTCCAGGTATGTACCTGTACATTAGAACCGTTTACGTTCTTCCGTTGTAAATTTTACAAGATTGTATTCATCAGATGATGCTGTTAAAGATTCTTTCAAGGAGAAAGCTCCAATCCCTACATCTGTCGCCAAGGAGGTTCAAAAAACTGCAACTCCAGGTTCGTACTTGTCGATTAGAATCGTTAAGCTCCGATGTATTGGTGGCTGAGTGGTGAACACTTGCGATTCTCCAAAGGAGACTCATGTTCGATTCCCACTTGCTCCATGGGTGCCTTCCAAATAAAGAAAGAACCGTTTTTGTTTTCACTTTGAATAACAGTTGATTAACCATTTTCAGGTGATTCAAAGGAAGAAAAGAAATCAGTGAAATATGTTAATGGAGGTATCTATTGAATATTACTGTGTGTTGCTCTAGTTAGCATTTAGAGTTTTAAAATATTAATTGTACATGGTTTCTTTTCTCCGTGCAGTAGCAGTTGTGCATGGAAGGACTCGTAGTCTCGTTGAGAGATTCGAAAAGAGAGAAAAGCTGAATACCGGTGAAAGTCAAACGCCTGACCTACCTACTCAGACTTCAAACAACACGGATATGCATGATACCACAAGGGTAGAACAGTCATTTGATGAGGTCCCTTGTGCAATACCAGAAGCTAAAACATCCCCAGTGCGGTTGAAGACACCTGAAGCTAAAGCCTCTCAGATGCCAGTAAGGACGCCTGATGTGGTGGCTTCTAAAGAACCTGAAGTGCGTATAAAGACGCCCGATGTGATGCCTTTTGAAGAACCTAAAGCTAAAACCTCTCACATGCCAGTAAGGACACCTGATGTGGTGGCTTCCAAAGAAGCTGAAGTGCGTATAAAGACTCCCGACGTGGTGCCTTTTGAAGAAACCATAGCTAAAACCTCTCAGATGCCGGTAAAGACACCTGATGTGGTGACTCCTATAGAACCCGAAGAGAAAACATCCGTGATGTCCGTACAGGCAGCTGATGTGAATAATCTGATGCCGATTCCTGTAACTGAAGCTAAAACACTAACTAGGCTAGAAAAAAGACCTGATGTGGTCTCCACGGCAGCAACTGAGGCTAAATCACCCACATTGGTACGTAGACCCGATTCAACCAATGTGGTTGTACCGAGACCTAGGACCGCCCCTAGCATGTCACCTCCTGAGAAAGGTAAGGGATCACCCATGCAAAGGTCTCTGAATACCCGGCGTGTAATGCCAGAAAGAGTTAGACCGTCTCCGATGCTGGTTACACGAAGATCTAATACTTCTCCTCGTGTGATGCCGGAAAGAACTAGAACCTCACCTACGGTGTCAGGCTCGAGATATGATAATTCCAGTCACACGATACCCGAAAGAAATAAAACTTCACCTGTGGTATCAGTTTCAAGGCATGATAATCCCAATCGCGTGATACCCGAGAAAGCTAAATCGTCTCCATTGCTGGTATGATTCTTCCTCCCTTGTTAAAATATAAATATTTGATGTGACCCATGGGTTGAAATATAAAAATTAGTTTCTAAGTTTACCAACTGGCAGGATGATATACCACAAACTACTGGGAGAGGTTTGACGTCTAAGAAAGATGATGATATTGCAGACGATTTGATGTTAAATCATGATTTATTTTTAAGTAGTCTCCGGTCCCGCCTAACAAAACTCCAGGTAACTTCGACAGATTCACGCAGATTGCTTTTATATATTACTTGCATTCAAACCAGTTATTCATCTTTCTATTTGTTAACGTATTCAAAGTCATCCATATAACGTTACAGTTATCGTACCCTTTTTCAGGTGATACGACACTTTTTTGAGAAAAATGATACAAGGGGTGGTATTAATGCGTTGAAAAAGTTGCCGGATCATGCTGTATGTATTCATTGTATAATTGTATTGTTTGACTAATCTTCCTTTCATTATATATTATCTGAAACTTAACCGTATTTCCAGGTTCAAGCAGATGTCGTCAGTGTTTTGATGGAAAAAATGGATTCTCTCACATTAGATCTCTTCGCTGACTTACTTCCTGTGCTTTTAGGTTTATTTGATAGCAACACTGAACGGTAATCGTTTTCGAAATTATTACATATGTATTATATATCATGAAATTTTGGCTAATATTTTTGGGAAATCACAAATTATGCAGGCATATAACTGTATCACTAGAAATATTATTAAAGCTCGTGGCAGTCTTCGGGACAGTAATCAACTCGACAGTTTCAGCACCTCCGACTGTTGGTGTTGATCTTCATGCAGAGAAAAGGTATGTTTTACTCAATTTTTCTGTTTCTCGTTTATAAAATTATGTTGGCCACAAAAGTTATGGTCTAATAAAACTCAACGACAGACTGGAATGCTGCAATCAATGCCATATTCAGCTCCAAAAGATTCACAAATGTCTCCCGGCAGTTATAAGGTAAACCCGTTTTGGATTAAACATATAACCTGACTGACCCAATTCATAAGTTTATGGTACCAATTAAAACCTTTACTAAAACCATTAACATTTGTTTTGTAGGCGGGGCGGTTTACTAGCAAGATGTGCACAAGAACTAAACATTCTTCTCCAAAAATCATAATCTTTTCCAAACACCCCCACAGTTTTGTATCCTTCATTTCTTTCCTTCTAAAGTATATCTTCAGGTCTTTGAAGCCAGTTTAAACTCGCTAATTGCGGTTGGAACTTGAGCTCATGCCAAAAGTATAGCATAGAAAATGTAATCTTTTGTGCAAATCTGCATGTGTAAAGTTGATTATTAATGATTATGATAAGTAATTTCCGGTAATGAATAAAGACACTGTAGATGATTCTAATACGACAATGAAATACACTGGAGCATGTTTCTTATGACCTTTTGAAAACTTTGGCATCGAATTATTTTGAACTAATTACACCAAACGTATCACGACTAGTGTTGTAATTTGATATCAATATTTCGTTGACGTGACAATCTGAACTTACTTATTTAAGAAACGGGGTACGTTATTGATAACAACATCAATGATTAAATAGAGTTACGGATAGGGGTGTTCAAAAGACATGGACCGGACCGAACCGGAAAAAACCGGACCGGACCGAGACAAAAAAAATCAAGAAACGGTGGACCGAGGACCGGACCGCTTTTTCCGTGTCATTTCCGGTCCAGTTCCTAGTCGGTTCTAGCCGGTTTTTCGGTTCTTTTCGGTTTTAATACCTCACCCAATACACAACATAGTAATAAAAAAGGTTATTCAATTTAAAAAAGAAAAAAAGTCATGCAAAGATTAAGAATAAAGTAGGTTAAACGATAAGCAACACAAAAAGTACTCGTATCGAATTACAAATCATAAACGTAAATACGTAATAGGCATAGTAAAAAACTAAAACGAAACCAAATACGAATAGTAAAAACAAAAAACGTAAATTGTTTATTCAATTGTTATAGGCATTATCAATCATCTAGCTTCTCCACATCTTCCATCTCGACAATTTTTTCCAAAATATCTATAAATAATCAAATAATAGTTAGTAATTATATAAAAATACATACATATAAGAAAATCTTTGTTCTTATTAAAATTTAAAAGTTAATACCTTTATTAATATCTTCAAAGTCTTCCAAATCTTCTTCATCAATTTTAGTAACATTTTTTCTTGGATTTTTTATCCGATCTTGAGTACAAATCAAAGCTTGAACATTGTCCGTAGATAAGGAAATTCTAAAAGCATCCAATACACGACCACTTGTCCTAAAAGTCGACTCCTATTTGGTTTAATTTTTTAATAAATATTAATTGGTGTTATAATATTTCATTGTTTTAATACTTTACCGGTTTGATTTCATTGTTTAATAAAATATATTTTACTTTCCAAAAATAAAACATTAGATTGCCACGTATAGCACAGTAAGTACCCCACAATCGGTACACATGAGTGACAATGATGAGATTTGAAATTGGTATTATATTGTTTACAAGTTTAATTGTTTAATAAATATAAAATTAAATATTAGCATATTATTAAAGAAAAAGTTAACTTTTCGGTCCGAACCGGTGAACCGCCGGTTTAGCCACGGACCGGGCCGGATTTATTTTTTGAGTATTTTTGAGAACCGATAACCGAACCACCATAGTCGGTCCAGTTCGGTTCCGGTCCAAAGTCGGGCCGTCTTTGCGGTTCTAGCCGATTCTTGGTTTTTTTGGTCACCCCTGGTTACGGAGATGATGAATTTAAAAACAATGGGTTAGTTGTCTTGAAAGAAACTATATTTGAATCAGCCTTCACTGGTTAAGCATAAATCCCTTTTACTTTTCGAATCATCTTTAAAAATTTTAAAAAGTTATTCTAACAGTCATGTTACATAAACTAATTACATACCATATTGACTATGTGATGTTTGTTTCGGCTTATATAACGGGTTTATGAGCTTATATAAGCCGAAAAAATTAGGCTTATTAACTTATCAAAATTTACATAAGATTATAAACTCATTACATAAGCGGAAACATACATCCATGTAAATTTTTTGAAAAAATATAGAGTTCCATGTTAGAAAAATTTAATTTATAATTCTAATAAGTTGGCCCGCTCCACCCGTGGAGAACGGAAAACACATGCAAATCAAACTTTCTGGTTTTCAAAGCATTAACCGTTGCGTATACGGAGTCGCCGGCCAGAGACTCGCATTCCAATCGCCGGTGACTGTTTCTCGCCGGAATACTTTACTACCTAATTCTTCATTATTTTCAATACAAATTCATGTAAGTTTTTCAAAATCCAATATCTAATTCCTCATCAAATTGCCTCCGAATTTATATATTTAAATCATTATCGATATATTTTTTGCCAGAATTATGTTATAGTATAATTCCATATTTGTTTTGTTTATATAATGTACATGCATATATTGTGTTGTTTATGTAAACGGGTAAACGGAAAGGTTTTTCTAAGTCCAGGACGAGTCTTTGACTCATATATAAGCGGCTTAATTAACCGCGCCACCCCAATATGTTTACCTCTAGGAGGACATCAGGGTGTTTTACCACTAGACCACTTTGGTGATGCCTTAAGGTTGTTTTTCTTTAACTGAGGTTAATAGTGTCTTTAGTTGGAATCGGTGCAGATTGATATGAGACGGAATACATGAAAAAGGCTTCTCTATGAGGAGATTTAAAACATGGAAGAATTTTGTAAGGAAAAGACAGATCCAATATGATTTCGTAAGTTTATGTCCCGTGTTGATAATATATAGTATTTATTTCTGTTGAGCTTTGTTTTAGCTTATTTCCGGGCTTGTAACCTTATTATATGGTTTATGAGCTTCTTGTGAGTTAAAGCTGGAAAATAAGCTCATAAGCTGAAATATAAGTCGGAAAAAAATGTGGTTATGAAAAATAAGCTGAAGACCCAGAAATAAGTTGAAACAAACACTCCTCTAATGGATGCTAATCATGGACAGCCTCTAAGAATGCAGGGAGTTTGTCGATCCTCGAAGAAAACGTTCATGGTAGTCATTTGTACAATAATGTTGTATATTGCATATAGAACTACGACCTTTCATTATTCACACACAAAGGTATGTAACTGCTAGTGACTTATTCATTAATCATAGCTTGGAAATAATTAACGCTATTTCCTTGTTTTTTATTTAGATATTTCCGTTATCTTATAAAGGCTTGAAGGGCTTACCCGAAGGTATTGTTGAAAATAAATCCGACTTGGAATTAAAACCTTTATGGGCAACAACTAGTTCAAAATCAAAGGTAAACTAATTGTAAATCTTTTACTTCTCTTCTTACTTGAACGATTATTGACGTTTATATAATTTTGGAAAATGTTATGCTTTCAGGCAAACGTTTCCAGTTCTCATAACTTGCTGGCAATGCCGGTGGGATTAAAACAGAAACAGAACGTTAATACCATCGTTCAAAAGGTATGCAATAGATATAAAAATCATATCTACAGCTCTATTAGATGCACAAACAATATTGAATCAGTATTACTTGTTTCAGTTTCTACGAGATAATTTTACAATAATTTTATTCCATTATGACGGGAATATGGATGGATGGTGGGATCTCAACTGGAGTAAAAAAGCCGTACATATTGTAGCTGATAACCAAACAAAGTGGTAAGGTTCACTTACGTCTAAACACAAATTATCTGAAATTTACTAATTATTATATCTCACTTGTTTTCAGGTGGTTTGCAAAAAGGTTTCTGCATCCTGCTGCTGTTTCCATTTACGATTATATATTCCTTTGGGATGAAGATTTAGGCGTGCAGCATTTTAACCCCAAAAGGTACGTAAAATTATATATATTTGGTCTTGTTGCTTTTATAATATGTATTTTTTATATATAAACTTGCAGATACTTGGATATCATTATAGAGGAAGGGTTAGAGATATCTCAGCCCGCTTTAGATCCAAAATCAACAGATATACATCATAGGATCACCGTACGGAGAAAAAGACTAAAGTTTCATAGGTAAATAAACGAGTTATTATCTGCTAATATGGTTTTCCGTAAAATAATGCCAATCGGGTTTATTACATACAGAAGGATTTATGATCCTAAAGGAAGTGTGAAATGTACAACTGCTAGCGAGGGGCCTCCATGTACCGGGTAAATATATGTTAATCTGCAGTTAACACGTCTTATAAAATATTCTGATAAAATCTCGGTATGAAAGTTCTTCGAATCATTTAAATTTGCAGATTTGTTGAAGGAATGGCTCCGGTATTCTCCAGAGCTGCATGGCATTGTGCTTGGCATCTTATTCAGGTTAGTTTTATCGTTGGATAAATCGTTTCTGATATTATTGATATAACCTTCATCTAATTAATTTCCTTTATGTACTTTCAGAATGACTTAGTTCATGGATGGGGAATGGATATGAAACTTGGCTATTGCGCACAAGTAAGTTTTACATTAGTATTGTAAAACAAGTCTTCGAGAAAGAAAAAAAAGATCTTATTTGTAAACAAGTTTTAATATCCTCTTCTTTTATTTGCATATTTCAGGGGTTGAGAAATGTGGGAATTGTCGATAGGGAATTCGTTTTACATCAGGGAATACAAACATTAGGCGGCCCGTCTGCTAAAAAGGTTTTCCAACTTCCTTTCGTGTCATCTATCTTAAAACAGAATTCAAAAGCATCATATGTATCTTTTTATTACAAACACTACTTTCTTTAAAATATAAGTGTTGTTGGTTTTGCTTAAACAACTTTGGACTAAAAAATGTTAGGTAATATGCGTTTCTGCATTTACGTTTATATGAATTGTCCATGATTGCCAATTCAGTCAAGATATAGTGTTGTCGGTTTTGCTTAAAAACAATTACTAGTTCCCTTACATATTTCATAAACCATTAGTGACTGATAGGTCACAGATCGTCCCTTTTTTCTTCCTAAAGTTTACGACGTTTTGAATTTATGTTGCAGGCTTTGAATGATACTAATGTGGCTAAGGTATTCCTCTTTATCATTCTTCCAACTCTCTACCCGTTTTTAGGTTTTATACATTAAATACGTATGATATGAATATGATTATAAAATTTATACATTTAAATACACTTAAGACGACTTTCAAGTTGTTGACCAATTTGATCTTGTAATCGAAATCAACTTTTGGTAACTTAATTGAAGCCTAAAAGTACTTGTTTACTACATGCTATGCTCATTTTTTCATTTGTTCTATATTTCCTCAGACTCATCGGTCTATGGATATGCGAACTGAGGTAAGGCAAACTCTTAGGTATTGAATACTAATTCTTGTATACATCTCATGAATCTAACACTTAAATATCTTTTTTTTGTTATTGTTGCAGATAAGGAGACAATCAACATCAGAACTTGAAATATTCAAACAACGATGGGAAAAGGCAGTCAAGGAAGACACGAGGTGGATCGATCCATTTTCCAGAAGAAAACGACGTAAACAACCACCATCACATACTCTTGACTCGTGAAAATTTGGTCTTTAGGTTTAAACGCCTGTGTTGCTCAAATTATTGTTGTGTAATTTTAGTATTGTCTTGAGGACCCATTTGACCCCTTTCTTTCTTCTTTTTTTGTCGGTTTACACTAAAAATTATTGACGACTACTCTTAGAACTTAGGATAAACCATACATACACGTGTAAAGGGAAAACCGAGAACGAATACATAAATGTATGTGTTTTATTAATTAGTCTTCATCTACTTTGTACTCATGAGTTTCAATAGTATTGTAGATCTGTAGACAATTTTTATGCCAACAACACATTTATTTTTTTTCAAACTTTAAAGTTAATAATATAACACAGAAACATAGATCATAAAAACGGGGAAAGCTAACACATCCAAGAGTACAAACTTATTTATTGTAAACCATGAATTCGTCCGAACCTAATAAGAACAAAAGATTTATGGTCAATACTATTAACTTAACTAATAACGACCAACTAACAGAAAATCATCGTCTTCAAGAACTTGAACATCTTTCTCTCCAATGAAATTCTCCCGCCCAATAGCCTTCACTATATTCACAAACTCCACTCTTTTGACCAAAGGAAGAGGAACATACGGTAGCCGGAAAATAGGTCTTATGACCCCTAACTGAGCTAAAGCAGTGTTTATCCCAATCGGGTTTGGCTCACAAAAAAGCCAACTTATTAAAGGTAAAAGCTTTTTATTAAGTGATGGATTTTTACCTTCAAACAATAGTTGTCTCATTAACCCCGGAACCAAATTGCTAGTAACTGAGATAACTCCGGTAGCATCATAGTCCCACCTTGAATCATGGCATTCATCATCGTTTCCACTCCATACAGTAAGCCCGTTTTTGGTATACTCTTTTACTCTGTCATGTCCCACGCATTCTTTGATTCCAGCAAAGTTGGGACTGTTGGCAATAGAGTGGATGACTGGTGGAGGGATATCTTGGCCGGTTCGCGATGGTACGTTGTAGATGATTGTGGGACCCATCGGGAGTACGCATTGGAAGTGAGCAACCATTCCTTCTAGTGAGGTTTTACCGTAGTAAGGGTTGATGTGGAGAGCTGCATGCATTCCTACTGCAAATCCTTGTTCAGTTGCGTGTACTGCTTCTCTAGTTGAGTTACTTCCCGTGTTTCCAATGACCTGAACAGGTGGGTTACGGAACAGGTCAAAACAGGTAATTTAGTGTGGTCACTGGTCAGAACAGGTAAGATCAGGTTACAACTGTCCACCTGATCCCATAACACAAAGGTATAAACTGAAAAATATAATATTATAAAAGATAGTATTAACGAGAAGTGTTCCAGTGACCTTGATTGAGGTGCCAAAACAGTTGATGGTGTGGCCAATAAGCATAATGTGTTCATCCCAACTCATCAATTGACCTTCACCAGTAGTCCCACCAACAATAACACCTTCTGCTCCGTTTTCAATTTGCATATGTATCAAGGAGTCGTAAGCCTCTAAATCAAACCTCCCATCAGGTAAATAAGGAGTTTTAATGGCTGTTATCAATCGGAGTGACTTTATGTCATCTGTTGAGGTCCTAACAACATAACAAAGAAAACAAATCACATTATAAAATCTGTCAAATCACTGTCGGAATTATATACAACACACAATTCTATGTATTTGGACACATTGGATACCTGTTCTTAGTTTCGAAACTGCGCATTGGTAGGTGAAAATTAGGAATTATAGCAGCAGATGGAGTTGTCCATCTCGCACTCCTAAACAACATTAAACAAACAAATATACATTGTTAGTCAAACGATCAAGTAACAACAAATACACTATAGCTTGACATGATGCCTCAATTTATACACGTTGAAACAATGTTAAACAATCTTACAAATCACAAGAGCCGTTTTTGGTACACCGCAAACAAGCTTCTCTACGGTTACATAAAATATATGAAGCCTAAAAACACATTTCCAATTACTTAATCCGCAAACAAAATAATGTGGATTCAACGTCACCAACAGCACGACTTGTAGTATCGACAAACCTAACCGCCAGTCACAACAGTTTACAACTCAATGCACAAGAGTCTATATAGCATATTTCTAGTGAATGCCTAACTGATCGATTTTAACCGATAAACGAACAATAATCCATTACTTTGAATAATGTAGTTACTTAATTTCCTAATAGAAGTCTAATTGACTAAATTAATCCAATCAAATAACAATTATTCATTTCTAGAATCTAGAAATCAATATAAATAGTAAAAACAACAGAGTTATACGATCGAAAGTACCGATTGCGAAAACTAGTAGAATTAGGGCGTAGAAATGGTAAACCGGAGTCCTTTCCGTAGCTTTTAAACGCAGAAATTTGCTGGTATGCCATTGACATATTTTTAAAATTGACAAATAAATAATAAAAAATATAGAATTTGTTAATTGAAAGGTTTATTGTCGACGAATTGAAATAGGAGTGATGATAATGACAGTTTCTGTGAGCATGGCGGCGGCGGTGATGAGTGAAACCCTAGAAATTGGCTAAAAAAATAAAGCTTGTTTTCTGTGTGTGTGTGTGTGTGTGTATATCAATGGCTGTTTAAAATTGGGATTTGAAGAAAAAGTTTTTATATGGCTGCAAGAGTTTTTTGGGATATTCAAATTTGATCCATATAGTTTAGAAAACTGTTACTTTGATCTTTTGATTACGGTAACATTTAGGAGATGCGATATCGGTATACAATGGCGGAGGCGGGGGTATAAGAGTGTTCGGTACTCTTGAACGAGACAAATTTATATTTAATTTTCAATCACTTCGAAATAATTTTTAAATAATATAGGGCCCCTAAAACTAATTCGAGATAAATAAATTTTGGGTTTCGGTTTTGTTGATGTATATTTTATGTTAGTTTCTTTTATCATACACGTTAAAGATCACTTATTCACGAACAACCTTGTTCAAATTAGGTTGATTTGGAGCTCCTCAATGAAATGAAATAATATGGTTTCAAATAAGAAAAATAACAAAAACCTCTCATGGTTATAATTGGGATAAAAAAACGTTAATGTTTCATTATTATGTAATAAGAACTTGTTTAGAGGTGGAACATGTCAATTTCTATGTATGACTAACAAGTAAGATGTTTTAATTTGTAGATTTTATCATAACAGTAATAAGTTTTTTGTACGATTAATAAGAATGTTATTATGCAGTGTCCTTTACGAAGCACTACATGTTATTGTTTAATGATTTCTAAATAATGGATCACCCGTCATATGTATTTGTTTTGGCGATTAAGATTGATAACAAACTATATCATGTTAGATGAGTTCTCAATTACTATAAGACATGAGTGTATGATAGTCGATATTGGTGTAAGTTGCATTTTTAGTAAACATATAAACGATTGGTTCTTAACTATACTTTTGGTGAGTCCGGTTAGTAATATCATTATCAAACATTCACATTATTCTCAACACATGATCATGTCAGATAACGTTAATCGAATATGTTACTTTCCTGAAAAATTATTGTCGTCACGCCTAGGGGTGTGCACGGGGCGGGTAGTAAGAAAAATTTGTCCGTTCTTACGGGACGAGTATCTTATTTTCACTAAGGTGGTTACCCGCGGTTCGGGTCACGGGTACCCTAAATTATTAGTTTAGTGGATTCGTTCAATTTTAGAGTTGATAATTTCATTCGTATAACGTTATATATATATATATATATATATATATATATATATATATATATATATATAATACAACTATAATAATATTATATTATACTAAAATGATAAAGATATTTATAATAACTATTACATCATGCATATTTGTACAAACACTTGTGTATTTATGGTTTATAATCATTATCATAAGATGATATAAAAACAAGGTTTGGTACAATATTTAATCACCTTGATAGTTAAAGGACAAGTTATTTTATTTACTATATAAATATAACTTTAATAAGCTTTGAGAACGTGGCCACCTGCCAAACTAAAATAAAGTCATAAATTAATGAAAAAAAGTATTGGTCGTGTCTCGTGTGTATTTCTTTATGGATCTTGTATTTTTTTTTTCCACGTATTATTGAGGACAAATGGTTTTTTTCTTTCTCGAAATACAGTTGGACGCTTAGGATTATGATTAAGAGCGGTTAAGGACGACTTTAACGGTTGAAGTATAACAAATCACAATCCTTAGTTGGTTAGGTGATTTTTGGATAATTTGAGTTTTGACGATTTTTACAACATGTTATTTTTGGTAGAGTATTTCTGGCTTCACAATCTATTTGAAACCCACCGACCCTTCTCAGTCATGAGGTAATGATTATATATCATCTGGAAACTAACTGAAAATGGAAGCGAAATTGAACCCATGACCTATTTCTACAAAAGTCCTCCACAACTTGTCTCACAAAACATTTATGATGGAAGAATGATACCGCTAAGACAAAATTCTTTGAATAAGTCTTAACTATTTATATATTGTGTTTCTAAATATATTTTAGATATAACTTAAAAGACTATGTTTAACAAACTCTTACTAATGATGTTATAATCACTTTTTATGTTCTAGTTTACCATTCAATAAACAAATTTCATTAACATATATTTGATGTTGACATTGGAATTAAAAACCATTAGACAACAAATAAAGAAAAGATATCACGCCGACCGCGTAAAACATTGACTCTTAATCCATTAAACATACACAAAAAATATCATACAGCCTATTGATCAAGATTCCAATCCATTAAACTACAACTAAACAAAACATAAAACTTACAAAGATATCATTTATTAAAAAATCCTTAACATATGAAATATCACACACCGACCGTGTAAAACAATGGTTCTTAATAAAAGGTATCAACAATTCGTCAATACCTAAATAATTTTAAATATAACACGCGGTACTCACCTATTAATTAAATAGTTAAATACTATAGTTAGAGTTGTTTTATATTGAGAAGTTAAAAAAGTATTCAATCATTTCTTGTTTTATTAAAGTTAGCTAATTATAAGAATGTCCTTGTATGATATGTCAATTTACATCTATGGTCCTTACTTAGCTTTTAGACGAGATTGAGTTTTTATAAACTATCATTGGGGTAGTCGAGTAGTAATAAGACCTTTTTATGAAAAGTTTGAGGTTCAAATTTTGTAGATAAACATTATATAACGGCTAGAGAAAATATTAAGAAACAATCGTTAAAGTATTCTATTTAGATCACGTATATTTAAGTCAAATCTTTTATTTGTTTTTTTTAATACTTTATCCGTTCTAGATAGAGCGTCTGGAAACAAAAAAAGACCACAATTAAATATGTGTAGTTAAGTAAGTATTTTTTCATTACATTACCTATTTTACTTACCCATTCATTAAAGATATCAGTTATTTTTGGTGTTTTAAAAGTTAATTTTTTTAAGGATAAAATGAGAAGTTATTACATTTTAACAATTTAAATTTAGAAACAGAACATAATTTTTGGATAAATATAAATATAAAAAATAGAAAAAAAAATTTAGGAAGGAATATCTTTATAGGGTTAATGCACCCGATGCTCACTGTACTATTCGAGATAATCCAATTGGATGATTGAACAAAAAAAAAAGTTGTAAAGTTTTCATTCTACTATCAAAAAAAGTTTAAAACCATCACTTTCTTGGTTATAGCAGGTTTCCAGTCAAAATTACCGGATGACATGGCTGAATAATCTACGTGGCAATAACTACGTGGCAATGACTCATCTTTTGATTTAATATCAAAATTATTAAAAAGATAAATAAACATTTTTCTATTTCTTAGGCAATAACTACGTGGCAATAACACTTCCAGTTTCAATTCCTAAAATTAAAACCCAGAATCCCAAATTAAAACCCACAATCACTCATCACAAATTCCATAAATTAAAACCCACAATCACTCATCACAAATTCCATAAATTTCCATCAAATTCAAACCCTAAAACCCAATTTCAATTCCTAAAATTAAAACCCAGAATCCCAATCACAGCAAATCTCTAAGTTCTTCAATCCCCACCGTTTTATTCGCCGGAAATACCCTTTCCAAAGTCAAAACACTCACCGAAAACCCATCCACAACTCCTCTCCTCCCCTACTCCCCACTCCGCTGCCGCAATTGCCGATCTGTACTCAACCCATTTTCCATCGTCGATTTCTCCACCAAAATCTGGATCTGCTCTTTTGGTCTCCACCGGAATCACTTTCCTCATCATTATCAGTCCATTTCCGACGACAATTTACCGGCGGAATTGTTCCCACAGTATACTACCATCGAATATGAACCGGTTGCTGATAGACCCACTTCCAATTGTGTCCCTCAGGTGTTTTTCTTTGTGGGTGATACTTGTATGATTGAGGAGAAGATTGGGTTTTGAGATCGTGGATTGAATGTGTGTGTATATGTATATATATAGATATAGATATAGGAAGTTGTATGTATAGGTTTTGATGAGAGAGAGAAGTAAGGATGTGGAATTAGTGTGAATATAAAATAATGACATGGAAAATGATTTAAGGCTTTGTGTGCATATTACCTGTTGCTAGCCGGTGGTTTTGGACCCACATGACGAACTTAATCATTTTTCAAATAGAAAGTGATGATTTTAAAGTTATTTAAAAGTAGAATGAAAACTTTACAACTTTTTTTTGTTCAATCACCCAATTGGATTATCTCGAATAGTACAGTGACCCTCGAATGCATTAACCTTATCTTTATAATACATATATTTGAGAATTTTTTTTAGATTTAGATAGAAATATATAGATAACAAACCTACTTACATCAAATTTTAAGATCCATAATATTTTTCACGTATTGTCTATAACCTCTTAGAAAAATTTCACATCAACCGTAGACGAAAGTGATGCTAGGTGCATGAAAAACTTTGGTCTTTTATGACATTAAGTCTTTTGGAGGCTATAAAACTACCGAACTTAGAAATTTCGTAATTAAGTGTGCTTGGATCAGAACAATTATATGACGGATGACCTTCTAGGAAGCTCTACCAAAAGTTAATATTTTCAAAATACATGGATATGAAAAGTCGGCATGTTATATTATACTCAAAGTAAAACGTATAAGCCTGTTAGCGTTACCGAATATCAACGTGTTAACTTACACCCAAAGGTACAACTCCACAAATAATCGAAGGACCACTTTTGCAGTTCCTTCATAAAGAGAATAAAAAAAGAAAAGAGGGAGAAGGTGCAACAAATACACAAACGAGAAGTCATCCATTGCAAACCTTCTCTCTTTCTCTCTCCTCCATCCTTGACCGCCATCTCTTTCTCTCTCTCTACAAATTCACACACAGGTTTCTTCAATTCTCACTCTAGATTCAACTTTTATTATTCTTCATTTCATCATATTCAATTCACAGATCACTTTATTTTCTCTCTAATTTCAGTATCTACAAAACTCTTCTGCACTAATGGCTGGCCGTTACGATCCTAATCCGTTTGACGATGGCGATGAAGTCAATCCGTTCGCTGTAAGTTACAATAGTTAACTTGAATCCTTGTGTTTTAGTTCAGTTGTTGATATTAATCAAATTATACTGTTTTGGCTTTAATCTAGGGTTTATTTTGGTAGTTTACTCGTTTGATTGTTATGAATAGTTTGATTTATGATTTTGTGAAGTTTTTTTGGTGATAGAATTTCTGGATCTGGATTTTGTTACGGTTAACGTGCTCCGTTTGCATTGGAATAGTTATATGTAGATATTGATATGGAGTTGATTTGTTAGGTTGACTTGTCTGCTAGCTTGATTTGAGATTTTGTTTGTTTTTGTTGCTAGTAGATAATAATTATCGGTTGTTTGTTTGTAAAAATCGATCTAGGAAAAGTTAGAAATTACTAGTGAAAGTACGCCTAAGTGTCTGTCGGTTGTGATCGAAAAACGTATAGAGAGTAATAGTTTCACTGGTCAAACAATATTATACGTTTATTTATCTAACTTCTAATACATAGCTTACAAAGTTAATGGTACATGCATTAGAAGAAGACCGGTGTCCATGTATATGAAGAAGTGAAAACATAAAATGGATAAGGTGTTAAGGTGTACCATATGTCATACTTGCTTCCTATAAAAGTTGGATACACACCGGTTGCTCATCTTATTGTTTGTATACAAGTAAACGGTACTTACAATACGACAGATGAGCATTCTGTATTCTCTTTGCATGAATGAAGTAGGTAAAATTGTCTAATATACATGTCTGTAGCATTTGGTTTACATTTCAGCTTCTTGTGAGGGCCGTTGTATGCGCATAGGGTCATAATCATCTATATGTACTGCAAGTTGTCTGCAAAACTTCAAACTATTAAAACTAGTTAATATAATGTGGAAATTATTCGGATGAGTTAAATTTTGCATGTATTGCATACACGGAAAACATTGGTCTCCAAAATAATATGTATAATTTGGTTCAAATGTGCTTGTTTGTAAGCAATATGTATGTAGTGTTCTTTCTATTTTTACTTTCTAGTTAATGTCACTGACTTACTGTGGAATGTTTAATTCACATAAACAGGATGGATCTGGGGGTAAAGGAGCCGGCAAGTCAAACTATACCGGAGGTGCATTTTACACATCGGTAAGTTTAACATCTCTTCCTTGACTTCTTTGTTGATAGTTCTTATGATCATTATAACCAGGGTTTATGTGTGGTTTATAAATCTAGTATTTTTATTTTTCCTTCTCTTGAACGTATCATGTATATGGAGTTGTGATCTTGTTTATGATTTTACACGCGTTTATAAATATGTTTCCTATGCTATACGATATTTTGATGTTTTTATTCAATTCATTGTCATGGAGGGGCGGGTTCATCTATTACAAGATTGTGTGAACTTCTCTTTTCTATAAATTGTTGTGTAATTTTGTCGGTTTTTTTTTTGCAGAATGTTCCTGCTGCTACAAACTCTCGACTATCACCTCTTCCTCACGAACCCGCAGATTTTTATGACAGGAGTGCTCCGGTTGACATTCCTCTTGATTCAGCTGCAGTAAGTTCAAATCTCGGATTTTATTGTAGTTATTTTAATGTCTTAATAATGTTAAGTAAAGCTATAGGCGGCATTCTAATCGCCACCATAGGGATTAATTTGATTTATAATGTCTATTAATCAAAGTGATGGGCGGATCACAATGCTTAAGTTCAGATTTGTTGAAACTGGGGTCATACTTTATGTATAATTTTTGAAGGATTTGAAGAAGAAAGAGAAAGAGTTGCAATCCAGAGAAGCTGATTTGAGGAAGAGGGAAGAGGTACTTTTTAAGAAATATTGTTTATGAGCATGTTAATATCAACTGTTTTTGTATAGTCCATTTCATGCTTCAGCTCAAAGATATGCTTTGTGGCTCTAAATCTCGGAGTTAAGTTTCTTATATTGTGATTTCATCAACTTGTGTTGGTTAAACTGATTGTAACTTTTGTCTCAGTCTTCTTTACAGAAGTTTATTTCCATAAAGAAACTTACTCTTTTTTGCATATTTTGAAACGAGTTCACTCTCCAATTTCACTTTGTTCGTCACTTATTTTTTAAAATGTTACACATAAGCTTACAAAGCTATGTTTCCTTCTAGAGTTGGAGGATGTTTGTTGGTTAGCAGGATAGTATTATTATAATTATCAACAAACTTTAAAATGTTTTGAACTGTACTCGGATTTATTAGTTGGAAAAAGCAAGTTGATAATAAACTTATGTTTGAGATCGTGTCCATTACATAATTTTTTTTTGCCTTAGCAGTAACTGAGTTTTTCTTAGTAGATGTCACCTTTGAAAAGCTTTTAATATTTGACCTATGCTATGCAGATAGTAAAACGGAAAGAAGAGGCTGCTGCACGAGGTATGCTGTGTTCTTCATTTAATTGTTCAGATTGTCATTCACTACTGATATAAGTAAAACATGAAAAGGTTGCCTATGTCTGATATAACTAATTTTTTAAAAACAAATATCGTTGCAGTTAGCGAACGCGTGTATCTAAGTAATTCTCTTCTTGTTTGCAGCTGGTATTGTTCTTGAGGAGAAAAATTGGCCGCCGTTTTTCCCAATTATTCACCATGACATTGCAAACGAGATCCCTATTCATCTACAGAAATTGCAATATGTTGCATTCACTACGTACTTAGGTATGTTCTTATATGCTTAGCAAATATTGGTTTCTGCCCTCTAAAGAGTTTAATGCCATTCATCAATAAACATATTCTCACACCAAGTCAATAGAACCAAAAATCTAATTTATAACTATCCCATATGTTATAGATCTGAGCTCTATAATTTATAATACATACATTAGCTTTGAAAGTAACCTGCCTCTGATAATTCATAATCATTTTTGTGAACAGGTTTAGTACTCTGTCTTCTATGGAATGTTATTGCCACAACAACAGCTTGGATTAAAGGAGAAGGTTTGTGCATATCAGTCTCTTCTTTTAAACTTTATGTTGTTATCCTATGTTATTTTCTTACCATTTTAGCCAATTTTTCCGTTCAGACCCGCAGATCTGGTTTCTAGCTCTTATATACTTCATTTCGGGAGTCCCACTTGCCTATGTATTGTGGTATCGGCCCCTCTACCGTGCATTTAGGTAAGTGCTCAGTCTCTTTGAATCTTTCCTTTGCATATAATCTTTGTTTTAGGGAAAGAGAAGTACAATTTGACTTCTGAATTCAAGCTTGCCATTTCTTGGTGTTTTCATTCTTTTTTAATGAAAGTTGACTACCACGAATAGAATAATACTGGTGTTTTCTAAGTTCATATCAGTTCAACTTTGGAGAAGTACTATGTTTGACAAAGGTTAATGAAGCAGCGTGTGCTTGAAGTATCCTACCTCTATATTTGTAGCATCCTATTGGAAATTGAAAGTTTGATTTTAGATATAGTTTAACGAAAAATGTTTGGCAGTTGATCGAATGTTCAAAAGAGTTTTCATTAATGACAATTGAAGGTAGTAGTTTGGAGCAAAGTCTTCATAATAACCTTGTAATTACTACAATTGGCAATTTGGTAATTTTTGCTTGAATTTATTTTATAAAAGCAAACTTTGCTCAACATTGGCCACATAGCATTGCAAGTTCGTGTCCCTTTATATGTCACAAGAAATAAAGATATAATAGTGGGTCATGATTACTTGCTGTGACAAGAAACTTATATAAAACTGACAAAATGATGAACATATAACAGAGGAAAATAAGACAAACAAATGAATTTGTTTTTAGTTCTTAGTTTAGATGCCCCTATTGAAATAAAGATGAGATAGTAGGTCCTTACTGTGAATGGAAATTAAAATGGGATCCGTATAATGGCAGCAATTGAAATTAACTCATGCTTTCATATCTTCATTGCAGGAGTGAAAGTGCATTCAAGTTCACCTGGTTCTTCCTATTTTACTTGGTAAGATTCTTGTGTCATTGTCATGCTATATTGTTTTGCCTATTATGTCCTCATACATGACATGTCATTATTTATGGCGCCTATAGCTTCATATAGGTTTTGTCATCTTTGCTGCAGTCGCCCCTCCTGTTGTTTTCAAAGGCAAATCTCTTGCGTAAGTTCCTCACCCCACTTGCACTTTACGTTTTTCTTTTTGGTTTTTATAATTTCAGTTTGGCAGTTAGGATGGTTTCGATTAGGCGTTTAAATTGTTGTTCTGGTTGAGTTACTACTATTTATTACAAACAAAGTTTAAGAAGTATTAATTTTCAACTTATTCTATGTTACAAAAAGTTTTTTCCACTCCAGTTTCAAATTACAGATTAAACTGCCAAGTACCAAACTAGTTGCGGAACTGTGCTACTAAACTGAACCATACTTGTCGGGTTGGGTTTAGTTATGTCATGATGTCAAACACACATTCATGTCATTTAGCATTTGGTTTAACATGTTTTCTTCATTCCTGTAAACAGTGGTATCCTACCAGCAGTTAACCTTGTAGGCAAACATGCATTGGTTGGGGTAAGTTTCTTGCATTGTTGATCTTGGTTCTCTTTCCTCTTCAAGGATATAGCTTAATTCATTATTTTGTGTAGATTTTCTACTTTGTCGGATTCGGGTTATTCTGTCTCGAGTCTCTGCTCAGCATCTGGGTTATCCAGGTTCGTTTCTTATTTTAGTTTTGTCTGCCCCATAAGAATTACCATGTTTGATTGGATAAATAGTATAGAAAATGTAGTTGTATACTGTTATAGTAGTCGGATGTGTTGATTACCGTTTCGTAACTGACAAACTAAGGAACTAAAATCAGTACCGTTGTTATTTGAATAATGCAATAACGAAAACGTCAATGTTAATTGTTTTACACTTTTGCCTTACATTCTACAAGAATTACAACATGTAATTGAGTTGTTTTGTTGCTATAATTCAAATAGAAAAAGTATGTAAAAATGAGCAAAAACGAAAACGGGCCATATTGGTAGAATGAGTTGAAAGTTACAGGAGACTGAGAGAGTTCACTCTCGATTAAACCTGATAGACCCCCTTTCATATTTGCACCTCTTGTTTTCATTTTGTTTTTTAAATCTCAAAATACCTATAAGGTATTAAGCTTTATTTATATCTTTCTCATCTGCAGCAAGTATACATGTATTTCCGTGGAAGTGGCAAAGCAGCAGAGATGAGACGTGACGTTGCCAGAGGTGCAGTACGAGCAGCAATATGATATGGGATGGACGTGCACTATATTAATCATCGGACATAACGGTTTTCTAGAGGTTGATCCTAGTAGCTGGGAGATACCATGATGTTAAATTCTAAAACATGTTTTCTTGCTGTGTTTTTTATTTTCTGATAAGGATTTATATGCTGTAAGAGTATAGAAAGATGTGAAAATTTTAGTAGATTACCTCTGTAAATCTTGTGCTATATGATACTTTGATTGTTTTGATTACTCACTAGACATGATTACATTCGTTTCTTAGCATTCTGGTCGCAGAAACTGCAAGATTTTGCTTCGTTTTTTTTTTGTTTTACTTCCGCAAATCTTGAGCCAAATCTGTTTAGTTTAAATTTCCCCCAAGTAAATTTTACAACATAAGTTACGAGATTCTAGTTAAGGTACAAACAGGTCAAGCTTTTATCAGGATACTTCTTCTCTTAATATGATTGAGCTTTTCACGTCGAGCTTAAGTTGATCATGACTTCCTCTCTTAGTATGATTTAGCTTTCGCCTTAAATTTTTAGTTAGGTGCCGTTCTTTTTTGAAAAAAAAGTTCTGAATAGGCTCTAATCTCTGACCCGGTCAGAGGTTTTAAAAATTTTGTTGTTCTTTTTTTTTTTTCAACCAGAGACAAAAAACCTCTTTTTACCTCTGATACAACCCTACATAAAGAATCTCTTTTTCATCTTTGGTTAGGTATTTTTTCATTTTTATTCCAGCCACCCACTCAACAAATCCAACCCTAACATCCCTTCCATGTTCTCTCTCTTCTTCTCGCCATTTTGGTGGCCCCATCAAATCTTCTCGGACGCCCAAGATTTTCACGGGGATTATTCAGATTCAGAGTTTTGGATATTGATTCAGATTCAGAGTTTTGGACCAACTCTTATTATTCAGAGCTGGTATTCAGATTCAGAGAAAAAACCTTTGGTTCAAAAGAACAACACCTTAGTCTAAAAAATATTTTGTCCACTTTTGTAACCATTCCTTCTTTCAATACGATCTTTATAACTTGTTTTAATTGATTCAAGTTTTTTTTTTAGCTTCGACCGACGGTTTTCTGTTGAAAATGATTTTAAATTGCAAATGTAACAATAATTGAAAGTGACGGTTCAGCTCGGCTCCGAAACCGAATCGAAAATTTCGGTTATAAAAGGTTAGAAACTGTTTAGTTTGGTTTTTTGGTTTTTGGATTAAGTTTGGTTCAGTTCGGTTTTAATTGATTTTTTTAGGATTTCAATAGTTTGGTAGGATAAGTCACATCTTATTTTGTTTTTTTTCTAACAATTAAGTATATTTTTCACATACTGGTTATAAATGATTCTGTTCCGTTTTTTGAATAAAATCGAAACCGAACAAAATATTTTGGTTAATTTGATTCAGTTTCGATTAGATTTTTCAGTTTCCTTTTTTCGTTCGATTCGGTTGCTTTGATTCAGTTTTTCAATTCGGTTAATTTGCTTTTTCAGTTTCGATTCAGTTTTTTGTTTTTCTACTCACTCCTAAAACATATCATCAACCGTTTGGTCTAATTTTTGATAGTCTAAACCTAGGGTAACCCACTAACCCTCATATAATATGGACCTTTTCAGACTCAAGATACACTAAAATTCAAATAATAACGGACCATAAGAGCACCCGGAGTGGGGGGAGGCCTCGCCTCGTTGTCCACTCACAACGAGCATTGTGGCTCGTTGTGATACCGCCTCTGGTCGTTGTGGCCTCGTTGTGAGGCACTCGTTGTGCCCACAACGGGCAATTCTCGGGAGTTTTGTTTTTTTTTTGTTTTTTTACCAACGGTTATATATATAACCGTTATATATATATATATATATATATATATATATATATATATATATATATATATATATATATATATATATATATATATATATATATTTTTTTTTTCCAAATTCACCTATAAATACCTCCATAATCTAACCCAAAATTCACACCAATTCTCAATCTCTTTCTTTCTCAATATTCATCCTTTAAACCATATTACAAAATATGAGTTCAAATTCTTCAAACGAGCACGATGTTTCGGATTCGTCATCATCTTCCGACTCCGAATTGTTACAAGTTCTAGCCATGTCGGTACAAATGTTGGAGATGGAAGAAAACGAGGCTACAAGTTCTCGGCGTAGGGTGAAAAAGAAAAGGCGATATATCAACCGCGATCGCGCCGAAGCTAACGAAAACGTGATACGACATTACTTCTCCGGCGAAAGCGTATACCCGGACGAATATTTCCGTAGACGGTTTCGTATGAGAAGACCTCTTTTCCTCCGAATAGTCGAAGGTATTTCTAATTACTCTGTAGAACCTATACCCGACTATTTTAAATATTTCCCACAACGCCCCGATGCAACGGGTAAAATGGGTTTTAGTTGTTTGCATAAATGCACGTCGGCTATTCGTATGATGGCGTACGGGATTTCTCCGGACGCCTTCGACGAATATTTACAAATGTCTGAAAGAACTTCAACCGAATCCTTAGATAATTTTTTAAAATGTGTAATCCATCTATACACAAACGTTTATCTAAGAGCCCCCACACAAGACGATGTTAATCGTTTATATCAAAAACACGGTGAGGTTCACGGTTTTCCGGGTATGCTTGGTAGCATAGACTGTATGCATTGGAAATGGGATCAATGTCCAAATGCATACAAGGGGCAATACACACGAGGTGACCATGGTTATCCAACGGTTATGTTGGAAGCCGTTGCCTCGTACGATCTATGGATATGGTATGCTTACTTCGGTGTTGCCGGGTCGAACAACGACATCAACGTGCTTAAACAATCGCCGTTGTTTCATGATATGCTCAACGACTCATCCCCGGACTACACATTCACCGTCAACGGCAACCAGTACACTAAAGGATACTACCTTGCAGACGGTATATATCCGGAGTGGTCGACATTTGTTAAAGCTTACTAGCACCCATTTGAAGAACCTCACCGCAAATTCAAACGTTATCAAGAGAGTGCGAGAAAGGATATCGAACGGGCATTCGGTGTTCTTCAAGGTCGTTGGGGTATTATAAGACACGCCGCTAGATTTTACAAGATGAACAAACTTAGAAGAGTTATGTATGGGGCTATTATATTACACAACATGATCGTTGAAGACAACGGACGGTCGATATGCGATGCCGATGAATGGTATGCTCCTCCGGCACCCAATCAGAGATCTTTTCACGATAAAATCAACGAACGTATCCGGATTAACCGAGAGGTTAGAGACAGGCCCACACACCACGCACTCCGGGAGGATCTCGTAGCCCACATTTGGACACTTCCGGAGAACTATCGAGGACGTTAGATTTTTTTAATTATTGTATTGTAATTTTTTTTTTAATTATTGTATTGTGTTTTTTTTTAATTATTGTATTGTATTTTTATTTTAATTATTGTATTGTAATTTTTTTTTTAATTAATGTATTGTGTGTTTTTTTTAATTATTGTATTGTATTTTTATTTTAATAAATGTATTATTTATTTTATTTAAATCTTTTAAGAAAAATAAAAAAATATTAAAATAATCCCACAACCCACCACAACACACCACAACCCTCCCTATCATAACAACTCACAACTCTCATTCTCACTGCCACGTCATCACCTTTTCCCCCACAACCTACCACAACCTCATTGTCACTCATTATCACTCCGAGTGCTCTAAGTAACATCACCGACTGCCTATGGATTTATTATTTTTTAAATATCAAATAATTGTTTTAAAAAAGCAAATATCAACATAAAATACTAAAATAAATTTCTGTTTCATAAGATATATAGTAAAAGAAAATGTAAAAAGTGAAAAATCTTATATACTTTAATAACAAACTATAATTTACAGAAACACTTTTTATAATCACTTAAAGATAGTTGATGATTGATTGTAGAAAAAGTTAGTTTTACGCGATTGGTGATCGTTACTTCAAAACAAATATTAAACATATCGATCTATTCAAAAAAAAAGTTTGTGAGGCATACCATCACTTAAACATATAAGTGATTTCTTCACATTGTGCATAATGTTAACATAATAAGTTATTACTCATATACTAACGGTAAACTGTTAGGCGTTTTAGAGCATAGAGATTGAAGGGTTTCCATGCCCGTTCCCGGCTCGACAAAGTCATGCAACCATTATGGCAACGCCGCAACGGTCACATTTAAAAATTATGTGGTACCCAATTATTGTGTCGTAAAATGTATCCAATTTTGATGTAATGGAATGTCAATATTCAATAGTACTATGCTAGCTTTAACGATGGTCCAAAAGTGGTGGACTTAACCGCTACTCGTGGATTTCGTACTTTATTACACATAAAAAGCAATGTGATCATTTATTAAGGTAGGTTTTGATTTACTATACATTATAAAAACTAAAAAGCCATGTGATAATTAGTTAATTACTTTGTAGAATAATAATAATAATAATAGAGAAAAGATCATTTAAGACCATATAATGGATTAAGACAAAAAGACCTATTTTGGACCATTGGATCAAGATGATCAATGGTCCACAATTCAAGATCTAAATTAACTTAAAATTATACAAAATTAGACACGGAAGGGTATTATGGTCTTTTTACACCTCACGTATTTGTTTTCACTCACTCTTAATCCAGTGTCCTAATCCAGTGTCCTTACGTTCTCTCCCTTCACCTAAACCCTAACCCTAATTTCTGTGTTATTCTTCACAATCTTTGCCTCAATTTGTGTTATTCTTCACCATCTTTGCCTCAATCTGTGTTATTCTTCACCATCTTTAATTCAATCGCCTCAATCTGTGTTATTCCTAAACCCAAATTTCTATTTTCGGTGTCGTTAATGGGAGATCCGGTGGAAGAATCTCAGGTCGCTTCTGCTGTTTATGGTAATTTTTTTAAACCCTAAACCCTAAATGTACCATATGCCTTAAGATAGGCCGGAATTGCTAGATGAGTTAAATGTAATGTCTTTTTCTTGGACTTCTCTTTGGCTTTGAGTTCTTTCTTTTTCTGACAGGTTATGTTTGATGATATAAAATTGTGAAATAGGTGCTTGGGACCGATGAGTTAAATGCATACTTGAACAAATATCAGCTTGAACTTGAACCTCTACTCGAAGCTCTTGTTGGCAGGTAACCAAAATCTTCTGAAAAAGCAGCGTGAATTATTTATCAGGGATGTTGTTAGCATTTTGGGACAGGGAGGTATTAGTTATTACATATCTTCAAGTAGATTGAATTGTTTTTGTCTGCAGGCATAGTAGGAAACCGTGGTCCAAATTTATGAATGTTGATAATCAGCATCTAGTATCCCCCGAGGTAATTACATTTTGTGTTAATGTGTTATTAGAATCATGTAAAAGATCAAATTGATGATAGTTTTCACAACTATTCTTGAGGTGATACTAAAATCTCTATGTATGTGTCTATCAGGCCATTGACTTTCTCGATAAACTTCTTCGCTATGATCATCAGGATAGGCTCACAGCGAAAGAAGCAATGGTAATTTTTTTTTCTATATTAGATGAAATCATATTTACATAATTGTAATCACTGTGATCATTCAGATTATTCACTCAACAAAATCTATTTATTGTATAGGCACACCCTTATTTCATGCAAGTGAGGGCTGCAGAGAACAGCAGGATGCGGACACAGTAAACCGGAACATGTTATGAACGACTTTGATATCGTGTACTTTGTTTTCTGTTTACCCGACGACCATATAAATAAGACTTCTATTGTCTTGTTTTTGCATCTGAATTTCCTTAATTAAAACATTGCAGAAACATCGTTAACAGTTGATGGGATTTATTATGTGATTGTTACGGGGTACTGTAAAATGAAGGTGTATAACCCGCGGATGGGTATGGATGCTCTCCAAGTGTTACCGGTCAGCCGCTGATCAACGGGCGGGTCGAGCAGGTAGAACCGGGCCTGGTACTTGCTACCGTCTTTATACAGAAAATGCATACCGTGACGAGATGCTTCCACAACCCGTCCCTGAAATACAGAGGACTAATCTCGGAAACGTCCTATTGCTGCTGAAGTCTCCTAACATCGATAATTTACTTGATTTCGAGTTCATGGACTCGTCACCTCAGGAGAACATACTTAACTCCATGTACCAGTTACGGGTTTTGAGTGCGTTGAATAATGTCGGGGATTCGTACACTTAGATCTTAGTCTATTTTCATATTTAACAACTAAAGCATGGATTTTTTCATATTTACAACTCTGAGAAAATAGATCTTAGTCTATTTTCTCAAAGTGTAAGAATACGTCTAATCAATGTGTATTTTTTTTTCCCCTTATCAAATTCTTCGTTGACCTGTCACCTGTTTATATATGTCAAATTGTATTGATTTGCGGAGTTTATTGCATAATTGCATTTGTATAATTCGATGGATATGGTAAGATGGACGCTTTTTAATATTTGTTGGAGTAAGTTGTTGATTTTGCATAGACAAAATTGAGCCGGGTTGTAATTATGTCCGTCTCAAGATTGACTCTAAAAAGCTCGACAAAATGCTTCAACCAAAAACAAAGCTGTCTGTTTGTCTGTTTTTGATCAGCCTCCAAAGGTCTAATAGCACCATACACCGAAGGACAGCTTATTCAAATCAGACTCCGCCTTCACTCCGAAGAGGGTAAGCTCTAACTTCTAATCCGTTCTTAAATTTTATATTCATTTGATCTATATGCCGATAGTTTGTGAACAGTAATAATGTTTTTATATTTTTCTTTGAATATTTCGAGATAAAACCCCAAAAAAACATCCAACATTTCCGTAAGGGTTCAGTCTAAGTTGCTATCAAACGAAATCCCAGGCAATAGGCATTTACAAAAAATTCCCGTCTTATTAATATTTACGTCAATTCAGATTATTAGTTACATTAGATTATTTTATGATTAGACGAATAGTACACTGATTTTAGAGTTTGTAAAGTTCAGTCAACTGTTGTCGGGTGGAAATCAGAAAACGGCATCAATGTAGTTAGAGAACACATGATTCTGTTTAGAACTGGACACATGTGACAGCTTATTTCCCTAACAATCTATTAGATGCTAAAATTGGCAGCCGAAGCATGAAATTTGTGGAAATTAGTAATAACATTTGTTGTTTTATTGCTTGTCTATATGTGCTCATATAATTCAAAAAGTGTTATATTAATTGCCAACTTACCCTTCACACGGGTTTGATTTGGTTTAATTTGGTTTTTTACAGTTATAAAATATGGCACTCAAATGTAAAAACTGTGTGAAATTCCATATAAGTGGTTGGGTTGACCCGCTTACACGTTTGCCTATTAAAGAATTTACTCATTTGGCCTGTTAGCATCATAATATGTCCCAGATTAACTTATACATAAATGAGATGAATCGCTCCTTCCAGATTTTCAAAAGTAATAACTAGTTGATAAATATTATAAGAATTAGGATTAACACGTCTGCTGCATAGGAATGAGTTCAGCACTGAAAGTTTTAGAAAACTAAATTATGGGTGCGAAGAACATGTATGTATTTACCTTAGCAAGTAAACATCATCAAAGTTTTTAGGCTGATATCAAAATAGGCATATCATATATGATAGACTTATAATTATATCTTATGTACATCTTACATGCAATAGGCATATCATATATGATAACAATATCATATGTCTGTGATATACCTATCACATTTTTAATGTACATGTTACATGTAATAAGCCTATCATACATGATATGCCTATGATATTTGATATATTATATGCCTATCATATATGATATGCCTATTACATGGGCAAGGGATATCATATATGATATTTCTATATACCTATTACATGTGAAAGGCATATCATATATGATATACAAATTATATCTATTGTACATGTTACATGGAATAGCATTATCATATATGATATATTTATGATATGTGATATGCCTATCATATATGATATGCCTATGATATGCCTATTACATGTGCAAGGCATATCATATATGATATATTTTTATGATATACCTATTACATGTGGAAGTCATATCATATATGATATGTGACATATCATATATGATAACAATATCAATATGCCTATGATATACCTATCACATTTTTTATGTACATGTTACATGTAATAAGCCTATCATACATGATATGTGTATGATATTTGATATATTATATGCCTATCATATATGATATTCATATGATATGCCTATTTACATGGGCAAGAGATATCATATATGATATTTCCTATGATATACCTATTACATGTGCAAGGCATATCATATATGATATACATATTATATCTATTGTACATGTTACATGCAATAGCATTATCATATATGATTATAGTAATTGTAACCGTTGTACTTGATTTAGCTTTAGAAATAACCATTCTTTTTGTTAAATTAATAAAACATTTGTTTGTCCATTCTTTTTGGTTGCAGAGGCTAATAGAAGACAGCGTTTGGTGCGTTTGGTTGAATATAATTTGTTTTTTTTTGTAAAACTTTTGTGTTGTGAAATTGTTTAAATTCTTTGGTTTGTAGTTTTTATTGATAGTATATTGGTTGAATGGAATTTGAGTCATAGTTACGTGCATGAACAAGCATAAACTCTAATAGTCATATACTTTTCGAATGATTTTATACCTGGTGCCTGATGTAACTGCATATTATTGGCTTTTCTTGTATCACTTTAAATTTCATCATTTTGATCGGTTGCGTCTGCAGTTTGGAATGACTTTTACCTCATGATATATTAGTGAAAATATTAACTAATACAACCATAAATAATCATATCAGTAGGATGAGCGGGAACTGAAGAGACAAAAGAGGAAGCAGTCTAATCGAGAGTCAGCTAGGAGATCAAGATTGCGCAAACATGTATCACATACTTTATCTTCGCGGAGTCAGCTAGGAGATCAAGATTGCGCAAACATGTATCACATACTTTATCTTCGATGTGGATCCCATTGTGTCTAATCCGCATAATTAGTTACCTCTCCTCGTATATATTAATAATAAAAGAAAGTACAAAGAGAACATGAATAGGTAGCTTTTATGGGTTAAAGAATATGTATTTAGTACTCCCTCCATCCCAAAATTATTTTTCACTTGAAAATTCCACCAATAAAAAAAGATAAAATGGTAAAAGTAAGTTTTTATTTGTTACGGAGTGTAATTATTGCAACAGAGGGAGTATTACCTTTAAGTTGTTGCCTCGAAGATGGTAAAAGTAAGTTTTTGGTTATATGATATTCTCTTTTATGTAAATATTGTCTTTAAAAAAGTTTATCATATGTGATTTTAGTTGTGTTGATCATTATTTGTTTGTTTATATGTCTATTTTTGTGCTTGAATATGTCAAATATAAATATCACATGTGATTAGATGAAGGATGCAAATAAACGAGGAGCTCTTTATTTTTATAGTTGTTTTTTTACGTTTTATCATGTCAAATATAAATATCACATGTGATTCTAGTTGTTTTTTTTACTTTCTAACTTTTTACGTTTAATCATGTCAAATATACCTATCACATGTAATAGGTATACCTATCATATATGATATATCTATCATATATGATATGTCTATCATAATACAATCATATATGTTATGCTTATCATATGTGATAACCTATCATAAGCAATACAATCACATATGATAGGCATATAACATATGATATATATACCTATCATATGTGATATACACGTTACATGTGATATGTCTATCATATATGATATACATATAACATATGAATATCACATATGATAGGCATATCACATATGATATGTCTATCATATGTGATACATTTATCATACGTAATAGGTATATCACATATGATAGACATATCACATGTAATAAGTATATCACATATGATGTCTATCAAATGCATATGCATATGTAATACAATCATATATGATATGCTTATCATATGTAATATAATCACATGTGATAAGCATATCATATATAATACAATCACATATGATATTCTTATCATATGTGATATACCCATCATATCATATGTGATATGTCTATCATATATGATATGCCTATCACATATATGATGATTTTTTTTTTGAATGACAACAATATTATATGCCTATTACATGTTACAAGAAAATCATATATGATATGCCTACTTTAGGATATTCCTATCATATATCATATGTCTATCACACATAATATTTTTATCATATATGATATGCCTATCATATATGATATAACTATTTCAAATAATAGTTATATCATATATGATATGCTTATGATATCTGTTACATATCATATATGATATAACTATTACTTGAAATAGGTATATCATATATGATATACATATTACTTTGAAATAGGTATATCATATATGATATGTTTATGATATCATAAACATATCATATATGATATACTTATTTCAAAGTAATATGTATATCATATATGATATACCTGTTTTCAAGTAATAGGTATATGATACTGTTTTCAAGTAATAGGTATGTATAACATGATGTTTGTCCTATCATATATGATATACGTATCATATATGATATACCTGTTTTCAAGTAATAGGTATATCATATATGATATACCTGTTTTCAAGTAATAGGTATATCATATATGATATACCTGTTTTCAAGTAATAGGTATATCATATATGATATACCTGTTTTCAAGTAATAAGTATATCATATATGATATGGTTATGTTATTTGATACATATCATATATGATAGTTATGATATGGTTATGTTATTTGATACATATCATATATGATATAACTTTCATATTACTTTGAAATAGGTATATATCATATATGCTTATAATATCATATATGATATACCTGTTTTCAAGTAATAGGTATATCATATATAGTCAAGAGAAGCATCCACTTTAAATAATCTTATGAGTGCAGGAAAAAGTAGATGCATATGTTCATCTAATGTTCCTGTAAAGCAAAGTTACATTATGGATTTTGTCTTCATTACAACCGGAAGCCATAAATAAATTTCCGTTACTTCCACAATCACACTAACCACCAAATACTTCCAATGTGGGTAGAATATCACGGACGTAAGTGAAATCATTACATCGTTCTGCATCACTCAGAACTTGAATACAGCATGGGAGAATGATAGGAAGATATCTTGAATTCATCATTGAGGGCCAGACAGAGTTGTTCAACTAGGTGCAGGATCTGACGAGGAAGACAAAAGAGTAGATGAAACAATTACATTATTACACAATCAAGGCCGATAGATTGATCTTTATCGTTTGGTATTGACACCAATGCGTTAAACTAAGATTAATTTACTAAAAGAAATAGCAAAATCACTTTACCGGGGGTCCATGAACAGGGCGGGTAGATTCTGGCAGACTAAACGATGAGCATAATTCTGATATTAGAGAGAGCAACTCTGGCAAATATTTGCGAATGTGCTACACAGGCAACCAATAATGATGAATTACCACCTAGGAGCTAAAAACAAAAAAAAATCTACTTATACAGCAGGAAGCATAATTCTACCTGTCGCACAATCGAAACAAGAGTTCCAAGCTTCCAAGTTATGAACTCCTTCAGACTATCTTCACATGTGCGGATAGTGTAAAAGAAGTCAGGTAAAACCTAGAGATCAAAAAAGATATATCAGAAAATATTTAACACATTTTCCTGTTACCCTCAAAAATATAACCAACCAAGTTTGCAGAGAAAGTAAAAGTACTCATGGTCTTAGATGGTGATTAAAAATGAATTCAGGTTTATATTATGCTACATTGCTTTTGGCTCATGCAGTACCAACAAAAATCAGAGCAATGCTTTGAAATTAAAAGCTAAGCGGACTAACCTTTGGCAAGTATGGCACGCAGCCAAGACCCATTGACTGATCTTGCACAAATAAAGAAACGCAAGATATTAGAGATTAATGCAGCAGAAGAATGATGCTACAATTTATGTACAGCAGTTTACAAGTCAACAAACCTTGAAAATGAACATTAGAGATCGAACGACTTTTTGATGATAACTAGAGAGAGATTCTCTCGGGTCCCTAAGTATCCGAATGAGAGAATTGATAGCAACCTTCAAGTAATAATTGATAGTTAGAGAACAAGTGAAGCACTTTTTATTTTATTTTTTCTATCTCAAACTTACAGTGGAGAAATAATCTTCCGATTGTTGCAAATGATGGCCAAAGATCCACTGGCAACTCATCGCTGGATTGAATGTGTGGACCAACATCATTGGGCGTACGGGTCCCATCACCAAGAAGTCCTGGTAAGTTTTGCTGATTGCGCTTATGAGCATGAGGATCCAAAGCACCCATTATGCCAAGAACCTAATCATCATCGCCTGAGAGTTTCAGCAAAAATTCATACAAAGTTACAGAAAATGCTCAACAACATACCTTTAAAACTTCCCGACGTGTAGACCATGCCAGCTCGCCATTCAATAACTTTAAGAGTAGGCGGAGCAACAAAGGGTACTCATTATATGGAGTAATGACATAACTATAGACAAAAATCCGCCAATTCCCGTTAGGCATATCTACTTATGTCATAAAGAACCCTATTAGCATACCCAAACACAGCAAAAATATACTTGATTCCTCAACTATATTATTAACCTTTCTCAAAACCCAATTATAAGGTCAAAGATCATAGAAGTTATAAAATTGGATATCATATTGTAACATTTGTAAGCTTTTTCCGTACCCAAAGTTCAACCAGTGACATAAGCATGATAATTTTGGTTCCAGAGATCATATGAACTACTTGCTAGTAGTACATGTGAATAATCGAATTATCTAACAAAAATGGTCAATTAGCAACAACCTGGATACCAATATGGCAAAGACGGTTTAAATTATTTGAACCTTGTTTCACCATTTAAGTTATAGTTATAGATAGCTTGATTAAAGATTGGATGACAAAGATGTAATTGTTAATCTGATACACGCATACAGCTATGAAAACCCGAGTGTGATTGGAAAAACTATTTTTGTTGAGACATGAAGGGCATTTTATCTAATATTAATGAAATAATGATGCGAAAACCTCATTATACTCTTGTAACAAGTTTGTGTTGTCCCATTTGTTGTTCTTATAACTTTAACCAAATACCAACTGTTGAAACACACACTTTACATGACGTTCAGCAAGAACAACACAGAAACACTCATGTGAATCGTATAACATGATACCAAAATTTCAAAGGGACGTGACTCTCATAGATATGCATGCTCAGATATATAAGAAAGAAAGAAGTATGGGATTGAAAAAAAATAAAAATAAAAGAATAGTACTGTTTTTTTGAAAAGATTGATACTCGATAGAGAAACTGAAACTATTTTTTCTACAATTGGTTGTTGAAGAGAGAAGGTAAAATATGGAAAGTAACGAACCATTTATTTTTCCATTATCTAAATGGTAGATTTACTCTTCCTACTAGCATAGGCCCGGTATGCTGCCAAAGCAATTACAGCAACAGAAGCTCCTATTGTAAATTTATAGCAAAAAATGTATGAGAAACATGGAAAATACTCGCCAAAATGTAAGTATTTAGAGAGGTGGCAATTGAGATCCATTTAGTTATGAAAGGGCCAACTTGGGTTGTATTCTATCTCAAATAATCAAATAAAAAATAGCCAAAAAGGGAACGGTCAAATGGGACGACAGTCGCCCAAAGTCTATGTTCAATGTATACACCCTCCTAAATCATTTTTATTCAAAAACTATTAAAGCATTAATTATTTAAATTTAGAAAAAAAGATTGTAGGACATTTCAATCGCCCATCCTATTAAACACAAACCCGTTTGACCTAGTATATGATACACCTATATCATATATGATAGTTACCAAAACTGACCTAGTATATCAAAACTGACCAAGAATCAAAATAACTTATAACATTTTAATAAATCGTATATAATAGGCATATCATAACTGACCAAGTATCATATATGATAGTTAGCTACTTTTTACTACATAATCTAGTAAAAATTTTCAATAAATTGAAACAACTTATAATATTTAATACAATCATATATGATTTAACTATCAAAATTGACCAAGTATCATATATGATAGTTTACCTACTTTTTACAGCATAATCATCTTACAAAAATGTAAATACATGCAATTGAAGCTTCATTATCGTATGAATCAGATGTTTATGATGACGAACTGGAGTTTTGAGATAACTAATCGCCGTTATTTTGATTGAATTATGTATCCATTGATTCTGGATTCATGACGAATCAGATGTTTTGTTGTATACGAATTGAAGCAGTTAAATATGAATCTAGACGGTGAATTGAATGAAACAACGAATTGATTTCAGAAGCTCAATATCACCATGGATGTCGAAGCTTTGGAGGAGTGAATGAGACGTGAAGCAGTGAATGAGACCTGGAGGGTTTTTTTTAATTTTAAGGTTTTTCTAAAATGACCAAAATACCCCTCTAATTCAAATATTTGTTTTAATCTTAGCCATTAGATTCTTTTTTTTGAATGGCTGAGATTGTGTCCTTATGTCTCAAATTTTTAAGAGGTCTTCCTTGAACTCAACCCAATAATAATAATATAATATAACAAAGTTTTCATTAAAACTTCAAAGTGTAAGTAATACATGCTACAAAGAGAAGCAATTTACTCGGCCACCAGTGACCGGCTATATCTCAACCGTACTACGTCACCTTAGCTCCACGCCACCGCCACAACCACCGATAAGTACTACCGGACTACGGCATAACATATACGTACACAATACATATAACTATAGCTTATATAAATATATATATTTTAACAATAAGCAACACACTTCTTGCAATCCATAGTACACCCTCCTCCACCACCACCACCACCATACCCTTTCCCGGAGCTGCTATACGCGGTGAAACACTTAGCCGGACACGTCAGCTTCTTCTTATAACAAGGCCCTTTATCTTTACAGACAGTACTAGGTCTAACCACGCCACTTTTAGAATGTCCACCTTTCGGGCCTCCATAACCCGACCCGTATCCACCACCTACACCATTCCCGGGCCAACCGCCACCAAACCCGGGTATGTTAAACCCGGGTCCACCGAACCCGGGGATGTTGTTTCCGGTTCCATTATCTTTACCACCTTTGTTATTGTTGTTGTTTTTGGGCTTGTTGGTATCAGGCTTGTTGGTAATCGGGTCGGGTCGGGTTGCAATGGTGAGAGTGAATAAGAAGATTATGAGGAAAGATATGATTAGGGTTTTCATTGTTGAAAAGATTGAAATGAGAAAATGGATATTATTTTTAGAAAGTGGGTGTTGAGGGTATTTATGGCGGATGGGTGGGTATAGGAATAAGGAAATATCAAGTATGTGCATTTATGAGGATCAAAATAGTGTAGTAGGGTTGCATGAGAGGGGTTTCTTGTTGAATGTAACAATTGTAACTATACATATATTTATATTTATATCTATAAACATAATGAATGTCATGAAATGGGATGACATGATTTTTATGCCTACGATTTATATATATGTGCATATGCGTGCATGTATGTAGGACCGAGCTTAGAGTGGATAATTTGGGGCCAAAATTATTGAAATCGGAAGTTCTAAACTTTTACGATTGTAATACAAATTTTATGAAAATCCTGAACTTTCGGAGGGGCTGAAACCCCTTATCCCCCCTTCAAATCTTCGTTCCTACATGTGTCAAACTAATTATCATATTTATATCCATGTCCATAGTCGTATTTATATCTAGAAAAATAATGCTCCATCCCAACCACGATTAAACGATATGCATACTTTGTGCATGAATTTCATGCCAAAAACTCAACACTACTAGAGGTTGACACTCTTTCGTTCCACTTGTTTTCTAGGGGACATAATTGTCGTTTGTATATCATTAGATATGGTGTTGTTAATCCGAACATCACACAAACGCATCTCTAGGTTTCTACTATGGTTTTATCGCCTAAAATTTCATTGCTACTCTGAATCGTCCGTTTTGTAGTATTCGTGTAAGTAACCCCACGACATAGTAGTGTTGAAATTGTGCAATCTGAAATTATATTTACACTATCCGAGAATGTTTATTTGACCACAAAATGACTTAATTTACCGAATACTACTTATGGTAAGTTCATGTACATTTTGAAAACTAGATTGATGATGTTATGGAGTACCAAACGAAATTAATAAATATTAAATCAAATCAAAACAATAATTAACAAAGGAAAAAACTTTAATGTCCCAAGTGCCCAACCATAATTTTATGTTATCATTCTAAAGTCAAGTATGCAATAACGCGTATATGCAATAATTGTATTTATTATTTCTAAATCACTTTGGTACAGTATCTAGTAACTTTGTGTTTACAAACTTATTACAAAGAAAGTAGGTCGGCGGATCAAGTGTTCAAGACTGTTTAAGAAGATGATCGATTATGTCTTTCAGTTTAAAGATATACTCCTAAGTCATTTTTAAGACTTGGAACATTGAAGCGATTGACATGCTAGCAACGTGTATATTTTCTTATACCAAAAAACAAAACCTTATTGACGGGGTCGATCTATATGTGATGTAACAATAGAATGCCCCATTGCGTGAGTGAGTATTTTCCGTGTTTGGGTTGTGTATCATATACTGTTATTAAGAAAGAACATGTTGTTTACCATAACATGTATATAGTTTTGTAATTTCTATTTAGAAAGTTGCATATGATGGGGTCATTAATATTTTTATACGGGACAAAGTAAGAGGATCATAGTCGAGTGTGATTTTTCGTCGATTGTCCTATAATTTAGTCTTATCAAATTGACTTATTTACATTATGAAAAAAATTAGGAAGAGACCGGTTTTCTTCTTTGTATCATCCTTGTCTCGTCCCTGTAAGTCTGTAACACGTCAAATTATACAATACAAACCGGATTACATGGGTCGATAAATGTCCATAGATTATTATCTTTTAGGCAAAAAGCTTTTTATTTTTTAAACCGTATAATAAACTTCAAAAACGCAAATAGGCTATAATAAAGTTTTGATACACAAGTGTACGGTACAGCTGAAAACCATTACTAGGTTGGTTGCTTATGAAAGTCAAAAGTTGACCCACATCATTTATAGGTCCAACTAAAAGTCAAAATTGCACAATGCATTCAATTCAGAAGTTTTATTTATATCTTCAAACTGAAACATCCTCATTTACTAACTAATTTTTTCTTTTAATTTGATAGTGATCTTATACTACCTATATGTTTCTTACTTTATTTTATGCTGTATATTTTCTCCTTTGGTATTTACTTAGTAGGTCTATATAATCACAATCTCTACTCCTATATAAATTATGAAAGGTTACATTTAGACTTCTTCAAAGTGTAACCTTTCATCACCTTAAATAATACGGAGCAATCAATATGTAACCAATATCAATAATAACTACAAGTGAAACCTTTCATCACTTTAATAATAGTCAAAATATAACCTATATCAATAATAATTACGTATTACTCGATATACAATATTCATTTTGTCAAATAGTTAAACAAAAACACTTTGTCTATAAATATATTCTATTAGCCTTTTTCAGTTTTAAGTAAAACTTTTGAGTAAACGCAATTTTGACTATCTATTTTAAACTAATAATATATAATCAATTTAATCTTGATTATCCATATAACTGAAAATATACTAAAGAATCATTTAAAAAATAGTTTAATATCTTTTTTATTGGTCTTTAACTCCGTCAAACCGATATTATTTATTACTTTTGACTATTTCAAACTATAACCGACATTTAAACTAGAGACTAATGTATGAAAAATAATCGGATATTAAACCATTTATTCATTAAAAAAAATTTCTTTTCTTTAAAATTTAATCGTTTGAAACAAAAGAAAAAAAAAATAAAAAAATAACGACCGTTGTAGTGAGAACGGTGAGCCACAACGACGCCCACAACGCCCCACGACAGAGTGATAACGAGGGCTCGCTCGTTGTCGAGCTGACAACGAGCCTATAACGAGGCAACAATCACGTTAAACCGAGTGCTCTAAGTGATAAACTTGGAGGGGCAAAAACCCTTCCTTAACCATTAAATCTTCGGTCCAAGACATTTGTCGACTACTTCTTACTCACCTTTTTGTGTGTATAAATAAAACACATTTAATTTTTTGTGGCAACTTTTTTAACGTTTCATGACAATTTGTTTAGGGATAATTTTTCTTCATGGCAATAAACTTTTTATTGTATTGACTGGTGTGGTGTCATTTTAAAAATCTAAACATTTTATAGGAGCTCAGGGTTCTCCATAAGTTTCTAAAGTTCATGTGTTCAAATTATCCAAGTATTAGAAATGGGACCTTAAAAAGTGTATTAAATTTTGAGGACCCGGAATGAATTAAGAAAAAATTATCATATATTAGTATGATTTTCGGACCAACGGGCTTCTAGCCCAGCGATATCAGTATTGTTTAGAGACCTAGAGGTTGGGGGTTCAATTTCCGTGATAGTCAATTGTATTAGTTAATTTAGTTAGTTAGTTTGACCGTTTCAAAAAGTAAATAAATATGATATTCAGGGTAGCTACCAAAATTGGTTGTTAAAACCAAATGAAGCTTTGAAGGTGTCGATCTCTAACAAGTACCATTTTCATAGTATTCCTATACTCTTAAATTTCAGTCTCCTTTGCGTTCTCTCGTGTTCATTTAACTCTACTTTTATAACCTTCGATTTCAAGAAACGTTCAGGTCATTACCAATCATGAACACAAACCTTGAGTTTAAGAACATTTTGATCGTACTATAGTTATTCATGAGACGAAATGTGGTTAGAAACTATGATGGTGAAAAACAAAATAACAAGACCAGGTTTCTAAGTTTGAGCAAAGTGAATCAAGCTTATAAGGAAAATACAAACTCAACTACATAACAAACTTTATAGTTCCTCGCAATCTTAACCGTCATAAAAGAAGCTGAAGACAACGATTTAATAAAAAACGAGTCTGTGAATTATAGTACTTTCAAGATATATGATCAAAGCAAAGTCACCATCATCAGAAATTACTTTTATTGGCAAAGCTGCTCGACAGCAGCCACAATCTGAGGCGGCTGAACCACGGCCCATTCTTACTGCATATGGCGTTGGCACATCTTGCGACGATAAACACACAATTGGTGCATCCAAATTATCATGAAAGTTTTCATTAATAGCAGCTGTCAAACTAGCACCAAATTCCACCAGTACGCATACATTCCTCCACAATAAGCACACGATGAGTCTTTTTAATTGAGTTCCCTATGGTGTAAAGATCAAACGGCTTCAAAGACCAAATATCAATCACTTCAGGATGATAACCCTTGTTGACTAAAGTCTTGGCAGCCTGCATACATGATACCTCATTCGTGAATACGTCAGAACTGTAACATGTTCACCTGGTCTCACCATTTCCGCATCTTAAACATTCAAAACATATTCCTCGTCAGGATTTGTTTCCTTGAGGTTATAGAGTAAAACGTGCTCGAAGAGAATCACTGGGTTATCACTTCGAATAGCAGCTTTCATAAACCCCTTTGGCATTATAAGGGGTAGAACATGCAACCATTTGAATTCAGGGAATAGATAGGAAATACGATTCCAGACGTTGGGAATGTTCAGCTCCAAGCTGCCTCCCAACACCCCCTGGTCCACGGATGACCATTGGGATTTTGAACTGATATAATAAGGTAAAAATATAATGAGGCGGTGTTTGACGTGTGTCTAGGTAGGTAATTAATATGGATTTGCATTCTTTAAACTGATTATCTGAACTTATGAGGTACTAGCAGTTTCTTATGTTTGGATAAACAGATTCTGCAGGTAATCTAATATCGATTTCAAAAATGTTTTAGTTGGATCCCGTGCCCCAAAAAGTTGCAAATGAAATGCCATATCGTTATGTGGTGTTAGTTTCATTCTCATTTGGAGTATATGGAACTGGCGAAGTCTATGTTTACATGCCCCTGAAGAGTTAAAAACACACTTCTCTCGTAGGTAACACATTTTCCTTGAAACTCAACTTTTCGCTATTGTGGATCACTAACAATATGTTCGAAGGTGCGCTTTGATTCGTCTTCATGGATTACATCCCCTGAGAAATGCTTTATTTATAATTCTTGGTTTTGTTAGTGTTTCTAGTTTGGTCTTTTTTTAGTTAAGCAGTGGTTTTTAAGGATATATCATTTTCCTTTTGCAAAATAAGATTGGGCTGGTTCATATAAGCCCAATAATACAAGTTTGGGGCTTTAAAATAAACTGGATTTGTTTAAGTTAAATTCAATACAAATGGGCAAACTGGGCATGTTTAAAGATTTATTATTGTTATTATTACTATTACTATTTTTATACTATTAGAATTATAATTGTTATTAATTTAGTTATGTTCATAGTTTAGTATCTTAGGAAATGATAATGATAATTAGTTATAAAATACTAATCTATAACATCTTATATAGTGCAATATTAAAGATAGTTACCACTCGCTAATTTCGTTGACGATATCTCATCTTGCTCCTACTGATTATTCACACGGTTAATATATGAGTAGAAAATCACATAAACCGCGAACTACAACACTAGATTAAATTGATTTATAACACATTTTTGTTTTAATATATATATATTATTTTATTATAATCAATTTTGTAAATTCTATATTTCTAGTTTTGTTGGTTTTTTTGTGGGATGGTTAAAGAAAGTTATGAATGGAGATGGTGGTGCCAGCGTGGCATCCAGATGGATAACCCTTTTTAATGACAAATTGACAACCTTAGTTATTAAAGGTAAATAGTTAAATTGCAAATCATTTTGGATGATGGACGGTGCCAATCTTTGACTTTTTATCAACTTTGAATTTCATTGTAACGGAATGCCGTTTTCACTCAACAAGTAGAGCGTTGAAGTCAACAAATATATCTACTTAACGTTTGCAAATATAGCATGTCCACATAATATAAATTTTGGGATAATGTCATCCAAATGAAAAGTAAAACGATTTCACGGGTTACTTCGATATCGATTTGGTTTTATTTAGGTCGGTTTATTTTTAGTTCTGATAACTATAACTTTTAGGACTTTTGTTTATAGATTACTACATGTATCGAAAATTTGTAAATTGGTTTGTTTTCTTATAGTCTGGGACTAATTCCTTAAATGGAGAAATTGCTGAAAAGGGGGGGAGGCCTGAAGGGTGTTTGTTCCTTTATAGTACTTATTTTTATATAAATTTGTTATGACGATGGTGCGTCTTAATGTTAATCCTACCCTTAATTTTAAATCTTAGTTTCGTCTCTCATTAAGAAAGTACAATTAAATAACGAATGTCTAATGTGTTTAATCAGAACCCCGTGAAAAATTATATAAATTTCTTATGTGAACCCCTTAAATAAATCCTGAATATTACATATCGCCACTCCCCCTAATGAGCCAAAAATATTTTATATCGGACCAAAATTTATAAAATAAGTCACGTCCCCCCTCCCTCGAGAAAGTACAATTAAATAATACATGTCTAATATTAGAATCCGTGAAACTATTGTTACCAATAACTTTTTTATTTAAATAAAGTTTCGAAAAGAATAGAACATATTATTGAATTTAAACCACATCTTACATCTGAAGTTGTAAAACTTTTACACCATAAAAGCACTTAGATAAAAGTCGAAATGATCAAATAAATATGAATTGTTACAATATATTAGTTTATTTTTCGCGTATACGTGGATAATTTTTTTGAAAAAAATACAAGTAAAATATATAAACCAAGTAAAGATCGTGTGTCATTAACAATATATAACAATATGAGTTGTGATGTCAGATATTTGTTGTTTAGTTTATATTTACGTGTTTTGAGTTTCACTTATAAATTTGTATACATAGAGAACTTTAGAAAAATAATACAATTATAATATATTAAAAGATTGGGGTTCGGTGTTCATAAAGTGAATGAAAGAGTTGGATTATGCTAATTTTTATATTTTGGTCATTTAAGTATTTTTGATGATTTTACTCTATTAAATTTTATATTTTGAAATTATATCTTGGGTTATGTCATATTGTTAGAAGTAGGTCTTCAATAAATTATATATTCGATTTTATTTAATTTAAGAGCGTAGTGTTACAAGTCAAATTAAATAGTTACACAATATCATTTTTATTAGTTTTTTGTTACTCTAGTATGATTGTATGTATCAATCCACATGATGTCTTTTTTCTTATGTGAGCATTCTCTTTTATTATTTGATAGTTCTTCCATATTCGTACAATTTATAATCCGTTTATTGTTGTTAAACAAAAACAAACATTATATAAGGGGTCTCTTTTTGTACGTCAACATTACCTTTTTTTTTCCTTACAGTTTTAGGTTTTTATTTTTTTCATAAAAGAAAAAACCATAAAAGAAAAAACCAAAAAAAAAAAACTAAGAAAAAAAAATAATAAAAAAAATCATTTTCTATTTATTGAAAAAGTTTAATATATATAAATATTTAGGATTTAAAGTAATGGTCTCAAACTATATATTTTTTTTACTAAACACTAAAATTGAAAAGTTAAAATTGTATGTAAAATGGAGGAACTAAAACCAACATTATCATTTTAATCTAGCGACAAAAAATTAATTTAATGTTGAATTTCATCTAATGACTTATACTTTGTCATACACATGTTTTAATATATATATATATATATATATATATATATATATATATATATATATATATATATATATATATATATATAGTAATTGGATCGGGTAAGAACGGCCCAAAGTATAGGAACGTTAAGAAGCAATGCTGGCCGTCCGATTAAGGTGATGATCAGTAGTAACCACTTACTACTGATCAGTAGTAACCACTTACTACCGATCAGCACTGCGAGTTTTGATATAAAATTCTTAATCGGACGGCCAGAATTTGTTGCTGATCAGTAGTAAGTGGTTTCTGCTGATCAGTAGCAAGTGGTTACTACTGATCATCACCTTAATCGGACGGCCAACATTGGTTCTTAGCGTTCCTATACTTTGGGCCGTTCTTACCCGAACCTCACCATATATATATATATATATATATATATATATATATATATATATATATATATATATATATATATATATATATATATATATATATATATATATATATATATATATATATATATATAGTGAATGATTCATGCGAGAACTCAAATTTCTGCGAGAACTGCGAGAACTCATTTTAAACCTTTAGATTACTTGATCAATGGTTAGGATGAATTGTGTCACTTTTGTTAAGTATTGAAAGTTTGGGGTTAATAAAAATAATGTTTGAAGGGTAGTTTAGGAAGTTTATATTAATTGTATTCCTTAAAAATCTCCCCACTAACATTCTATATCCAAACAAACTCCAGATTTGTTTTCATTTTAAATATATATCTAATCTAATTGGTTATCTCACTTTCACAAGATATAATAAACTGCCTTCATCTCTCTTCCTCGGCGCAAAAGAAGAAAAAAAAGTGTGATCCAATTATTGCATGTATGTTTGTTTTAATATACGTGAGTAATGTTTTGGTTTGTATATTTTATATTAAATTGTAATATTTTGTTTTTATGAGCTCTTGTATTCTGGTTCTTATAATTTAAGTTTAATAGTTTAAGGTTTTTATGGATTATAATTTATATTATGAAGACTGTTTAAAAATTAAATTAATTTCGCAAATCATTTTTAACGTTTTAATTTTATAATTTATAGGTAGTCAAAGTGAAGATCCTAAAAAAATTCAAGATTGAGATGACGAAGACGATGATGCAGAACACAAATCATATACATGTCGCGATATAATTTTACAGGTTAAAGCATTGCATTGTTTTCTTGACCATAATATATCAATGTACTAAAATCGTGATGATTTTTTACAACAGAATGTGTGGGTAGAAGAAGACATATTACAATTTATATACATTATAATGTAAATTTTATATTTTTAGGTTTTTGAAGTCAAATTCTAGTTAAAAGTTTTACATTATGATGATAGTGAAGATCTTGTTTGATTGTTTGAAGTATTCATGATGTTGGTTCACATGATAACATCTATATATCATTGATGAACAAATGTATAATCATGTCGTTTATATCTCCACATCTCAAAGCATGAACATGTTCATCTATGAACAACTGAAAATCGAATACCGTTACAAGTAGGAAAGTTAAATGATTATAATTTTAAGGTTTATATTTCCTCAAATTTGTATTTCTTGTTTCTTATTATTCTTTACTCTAAATAAGGTTGAAGAAAACGATCACTGGTATACACCTAAGGACATCAACAAGTATTTTGTGTTTATATATGAACAACGATATGCATACAAATGAACACCGACATAAATATCGAACATACTAAAAAAATTGGGTTTTTTCAAAAATGTTCATAAATGAACAAAGACATATATGTCAAAAATCATATAAATACAATTAGTAAATATTTGTTTTGAATACTTTTTCAATTGTTTAAATAAGTCTTGTTGCTAAAAAATGGTTTAATTTACATAATTATAAAAATTCGAAAAGAGATGAGACGATTATTGCATAAAAGAAAATGAATATTGAGAAAATGGATAAATACATAAAATAGGGAATATCTAAAATAGTGGAGGGAAAAAAGGGAAAACAATTTAAAATTAAATTAAATATATAATTATATTTTACTAATATACCCTTTCTATTTAAAAAATATATATTTAATATTAAAAGAAAATGAGTGGTCCACAATGAGTTCTCGCAGTTCTCGCAAAAATTTGAGTTCTCGCATGAATCGGTCCCTATATATATATATATATATATATATATATATATATATATATATAGAGTTGGTTTCATTTAAGAACCATGTAATTATTTAGGAACCATTAGGAACCATTTTTAGGCAAGGTGGCAATTTTGTAATTAAACTCAAGGTGGCAATTTTGTAATTAAGTCAAAATTGAGAGCCAAATTGGAAATCAATTAAAACCACTTTAAAATCCTAATTAACTTTAAATTAACATATCTAGAGTATAACTAGGTTTTAGGAAAAACTAAATACACCATTAGAACAAGCATTTAATTATCTTTCCAACGAGCACCCACTTGATATACTTTTGACGACTTTTTTTTTTTTTTTTTTTACAGTGAGTTTCGGTATATACACTAGTGTATATACTAAATATTCACCAGTGTATATACTAATTCACAAAAAACACATTTGAACCATATATACTATACACTAGTGTATACACTATATTCACTAATGTATAGTTATACACTAGTGTATTTATACACTACAGTAGTGTATTTATACACTAGTGTATACACTATATTCACTAATGTATAGTTATAAACTAGTGTATTTATACAATATACACTAGTGTATACACTATATTCACTAATGTATAAGATGTATTCTCTATTGAATACATGGTATTCACTGGTGTATATTGTATATTCACTTGTGTATATTGCGTATTCACTGGTGTATATTGTATATTCACTTGTGTATATATATATTGTATATTCACTTTTGTATATTGCGTATTCACAATTAAAAGGAAATTAATATAAAGATTCGTATACATTAGTGAATATAGTGTATACACTAGTGTATAGTGTATATGGTTTAGATGTGTTTTTGGTGAATTAGTATATACACTGGTGAATATTTAGTATATACACTAGTGTATATACCGAAACTCACTAAAAAAAAAAAAAAAAAAAGTCATCAAAAGTATATCAAGTGGGTGCTCGTTGGAAAGATAATTAAATGCTTGTTTTAATGGTGTATTTAGTTTTTCCTAAAACCTAGTTATACTCTAGATATGTTAATTTAAAGTTAATTAGTATTTTAAAGTGGGTTTTAATTGATTTCCAATTTGGGGATTTGACTTAATTACAAAATTGTCACCTTGCCTAAAAATGGTTCCTAATGGTTCCTAAATAATTGATGGTTCCTTAATGAACCCACCTCTATATATATATATATATATATATATATTATAGATAAATTTGAATTGATTTAAAGACAGCTTTAATTGTTTTACACCTCTAAACAAATTGATATTTGGATAACCTCTAAAACGCGGTTTCTAATAACAACCCAAACCAATAACTCAATCGTGAAATGAATAGGCGACAAATAAATCATATAATGCTAAGATTTACTTTTTCTCTAATTCTGTTTTATATAAATAAATAAAGTCCTTGATACTAACATTTGTTTTTGGTGCAAATGAATAGACCACACATAAATCATATAATGCTTCATTTTCACGCTCACAAGTCACATTCACTTTGTTTGTGGAATATAACAACTCTCTAGATACTTCATCTAGGGTTTTTAAATTTTTAAAGAAATTGGAATATTCAAATATTTGATGTGATAAATTTACGAAATCCAAGTTCATCATCGGTTATATTCAACCAACCATAATTTATTTAACACAAAAAGAAAACGCCCACAAAAATTATGTAAAATTTATAAAAGGGTCGAAAGACTATGCTCCGAAAGTTTACACACAATTCAGATTATTATGCAGATTATACATTGAGTTTGTTAAATATCATGATTTTGTTGTTAGATTATTAATTAGCATAGAAAAGTTAGGATAAATGGATAGTGCGTCATTACTCTTTTTGGATACTTTAACTTGTGACTTATTATTTAGGGGTGTTTGTTTCGGCTTATATAATCGGCTTATGAGCTTATGTAATTTTTCATAAGCTGATAAGCCAATTTTTTCGATTTATAAGCTTCATAAGATGTAAGAATATTTTTTTAAACTAGTCATTTGAGATAATAGTAGTTACACAATTTGTTACCAAACCAACTACTTATAAAGTCCTCATTAGACTACTATTATCCCTTGAAGATGAAGAATACTTTTTGTTTTTCTTCTTCTTTTGGTTTATGATTAGACCCTCTTATTTTTTGTTTCCTTGTAATTAGGTAGCTAGATTAGACCATGGGATAATGTCAAAGTTGTTTGCCTAAATATTAGTTTAAAGAAATAGAGTGTATTTATTATTGGCAATCATTAAAAATTTCATATTATAGTATTTGGAAGGTGATTTAACTATACAATTCATATCTACACGACGGAATTTTATTTTTGGTTTTTGTGCGGGTTATAAGAAAGAACGAGTCATTAACTGATTGATGTTGTCTAACCACGGTATCACCTCGTCGAGTTGTGTGAGCGAGCTCCCCACCTCGTTGTGTCAAAATTAAGAAACAAAGAAAAAGATAAAATACTTTGAACATGTAAAACTAATCCATATATTATATGAAATGAACATATCCATATTGCTAGGTTTGGGTTGAAGCGACCACCACCACAAAATGGAGCATGGCATGTGAATAGGAGGAGACATCCGGGGCGGGCCTTCAGGATCCAATACGCAATCTCTTCCTTCAATGGTCAATTTTGTCACCATTTTGTGGGGTTATCTTGTCACTTTGTTTCTTAATCCTTAATTAACCCATTATTTTTTAATATTTATTTCATATTCAATAACTTTTTTAAACACACATTCAAATGATCCACACAATCTTTATGCTAAAAGATAAAAAAAAAAAGTAGTTATATATATCTTTTTGGTCCCCATGAAAACAATAATATAACTAACTTAATAAGAATTACAATAAAAATAGGATTAAAAAATCACATTCCTTCGACCAAATAAATAGTTAATTTTAACGGAGTAATTCTGACATCGTTGTTCTTTGAATCTAACATAACTCTCCATAAAAAATTAAGCATAGCCTCAAATAATGTGGCCATGTCCGAACCAAGAAGTGAACGGAGATTTCAATCCATGACATTTTATCAACCAAAACTCTTTTGACTAGATCAAATGAGCATTTGTAGAAGATTCATATGTTGTTTGATAAGAAAGTGTAAATAAAACTTGAACCTCAGACCTCAAACATATATTTAAAAAATTTATCTCACTTAAAAATTATCATTTGACTCAATTGCAAATGTCCGTGAAAGAAATAGCTTTCTTATTTGCATATAAATAAATGTTAAATTTAAGTAAAGGGTCACGATTAATTCAGGTCTATTATGAAAGAATTGAAGAAAACAAAATCGTCATAGTTAAGTTTTTTAAATGAAACTCACAAAACATAAAAGAATTTAAATTGAAGTTTTTTTTTTCTTTTGAATCTTTTATATAAAACAAAAACCTAATTTTTTAGTTTTCAAATTTATAACTAAATTTTAATAACTTATTATATCTATATACATTTGACAACTTTGACTTACTGTTCATAAGTAGCCAGAGCCGCGGCTCGGATCAGCTTGGGTTGGGTCGGGTCGGTCAGCGTATCATTTTTATTTTTATTTTTTTTTATTTATAAAAAATGAGATTTGTATGATACTCTTAGTTTTTAACTTTATAAAAACATTTGTTTTTTGTTAATTAATTTTTATGCTAGGCTGACTTGTGTCCATTAATTTTTTTTTTCTTTTTATATTTTGATTAATTTATAATATGTAGGTTTTAGTTTTTCTTTTGGATTTACGTCATTATATAAAGTAGAATCGACTTATTTGTTTTTACGCTAAATATATTTTTATCCTGTCGCAACACACGGACGACAAAAAGTCTAGCTATTACTATTTCTCAACCTTTGAAACATTTTCTTTTTGCTAGGATATGATCTTTTGGTTGACGTTTTGGTTAGTGACTTGTCATTTTTGGACCATAAATTGTGAGCCATTTGACATACAAATGGAAGTATATCATTCGATACCATTCATGAATTGGTGGGTTTCCTTTTCTTCGACAAGAAAAGAATATTAACTTCTTTTAATATAATAATACATATATATCTTACACATTAACCTACTAATTAAAATATTGATTAATAATACTTTCATTTAAGTTTGGCTATATGTGGTATCTTTAAGTTACTTATTAATTAATAACTAGAATATTTGTAATTAATAACTGAGTTAATTACACGGATGGTCCTTAACCTTATATCCAAATGGCACTTTCAGTCCTAAATTTTGGATAATTACATGGCTAGGCCTTTATTTGGAATCTTTGCACATGGACAGTCCTTTGGTCCGTTAGGGTTAACTCAATTCCGTTAGTTATATCATAATGACCAATTTACACTTTTTTGTCTTATTCGCAAAGGACCGTTTTTGTAATTTCTTTTTATTTATTTGTTTTATAACAATTGTTTATATATATATATATATATATATATATATATATATATATATATATATATATATATATATATATATATATATATATATTCATCACCACTTTGAGCTATATATACAGCATCAATAAAAACCACCGGCGCCGCCGACTTGTCTTATTCCGCCAATAAAAACCACCTACGAGGACAATACTTTCAAACTCAAATCCCCCAAAATGATTTCAAAACGAGGATTTCAAAACCCTAATCTTTTTTTCACCACTTTACCATTTCAAACTCAAATCCCCCAAAATGATTTGATTTCAATTTCTTACTTTTAAAAAATAAAAAACAATATCCATGAAACTGTTACCCCTTTTTTCTTTGTTAATCATCATTCTGAGTAACCTTGAATGCTACACTTGTGTAAGTAAGTAACCTTGAATACAACAAGTGGGACTAATCAAGCTTCTGTTTCTGGTCTTTTTCAATGTAGAGGAGATCTAAGTAACCTTGAATGCTACACTTGTGTAAGTAAATTACCAAATTTACTAAACAAACTTTGTGGTAAAACAGTATCTGCAAAAGTCCAGCTGTTAGGCTGTTACATGCTTTATGAAGTCTCAGGGTTTGCTCAAATTTCTGGAATGGAATTACTTTACAAAAAATGTGGGAAAACTAATTCAGGGTTTCAACAAATTAGGGATTCGGCTTTTTCATCTTTGGTTAGTGTTATTGGGAGTGGTAATGGTGGTTTTTATACCACAAGTTATGAAAATGTGTATGTTTTAGGACAATGTGAAGCTGATTTAAGTAGTTCTGATTGTGGGAGTTGTGTAAAAAGTGCTGTTCAAAGAGCTCAAGTCGAATGTGGTGCTTCAATTTCTGGTCAAATTTATCTTCATAGATGTTTCATTAGTTACAATTATTACCCAAATGGTACACCAAAGAACCCCTCTTCTACATCGGGTATAATAATCAATATAATATGTTTTATATATATATATATATATATAAACAATTGTTATAAAACAAATAAATAAAAAGAAATTACAAAAACAGTCCTTTGCGAATAAGACAAAAAAGGGTAAATTGGTCATTATGATATAACTAACAGAATTGAGTTAACCCTAACGGACCAAAGGACTGTCCATGTGTAAAGATTCCAAATAAAGGCCTAGTCATGTAATTATCCAAAATTTAGGACTGAAAGTGCCATTTGGATATAAGGTTAAGGACCATCCGTGTAATTAACTCTTAATAACTAGAATATTTGACTATCATATAAGTTTTAACTTTTAAATATATAAAAAACGTGGGACGTGTAAAATGTAATTATTTATTCAAACTTATAAGACTGCTAGAACATTCTTTTATCAATAGAATGCATGTTTAGATATTTATGTCACGAATTTTGTATTGTATTTTTTATGACACTTGGAATTATGAAAGTGAAATTAGAGTAATTAATACACTAAACAAATAAGCAAAATATGTGTTAAGATGATTCATTAAAGACCTAATTACAAAGGAAATAAAAATATTTAGATTAAATATTGACGGGTTTTCTATTGTACACGTCGTCCATTTTCAAAGACGACCATAAACCATGAAAATTCAATAACGAGTGTTGGATGTATCCATGTATAAACATATACCAAAATATCCACATTTAATTTTATCAAAACTACAATAATAATAATAATATGTAATTTAGTAAATCAATTTTCAAGTTACTTTTTTTGAGTTTAAAAGTAGTAAATAAAAATATAAAATATTTGAATTAAACTTTACAGGTGCATAATAGGTGTAAGAGAATTTGCTTTCCAACCCATATTCGTATTCATGTGTAATTCTATTTTTAGAACCACTATGTAATATTATTGAATTTTCTTCACAATTCAATTTTTGGGTCGGTGATAAAAATAACAAATAAAATTTATTACTAGTGTAGTTGTCGAAATACTAACGAATTAATAGTTATCATTAATTAGGGTCGGTAATATATATCCTTTAGGAAATGTTCGTATTATTGATAGTTTCGGTTTAGTTTGTTTTAAACAATTTAGATGTTGATTGATAGATTATTAACCATTTAGCAACGATTATTAACCATATGTATCATTTTATACACATGTCTCATTTTTCTTAATAATCGCAGTTTTTTGCTGTTATTAAAAAGATTGATTACCATTTCATATACTTTTGTTTGTAATACATGTTTTCATAGCCCATACACATGTTAACAATGTCTTAACGGCGTAACTCATAAGTTAAAAGAAAAAACTTAGAAACACATATACGATTCATATAATCGTTCACATTTTTCTTTTATTACTTATTTGGAACCTTTAAACTTTAACTTAGAGGGTGTTTGTTTCGGCTTATGTAATGGACTTATAAGCTCATGTAAATTTTGATAAGCTCATAAGTCCAATTTTTTCGGCTTATGAGCTTATCAAGTTGAGCTTATGAGCTTAAATAAACCATAAGCTCAACTTAATAAGCTCATAAGCCGAAAAAAATTGAGTTTATTAGTTTATCAAAATTTATATAAACTTATAAGCCGGTTATAAGCCGAAACAAACATGTCCTTAATTTACCTATTTACATATATTTAATTTACCTATTTACATATATTATAAGCCTTTTGGTCTTGGGACACTTATATAAACCATAGTTAAATAAAATTAAACATGTTAGTTTCTTGTTGATTGCATAACTAACTATAACTATAACTAAAATAATATTATTTAATAATTTTTTCTGTGGCCAGAGACATCAATATTTTAATATGGACATTGAATATTATTATTTATATATTTATTATTAAATTTTTGAAAATAAAAACAAAAATGATTTTTTAGTGGGTATGGCTGGGCCATGAAAGCCGTATTGGAAAGCCAAGTATGGGAATGAAACACACGGTTGACCGGCTTCAAAGCCATCACTCATTTAATCCAACGGCCATTATTTCATCTCTACTAATTACTCATTGTTATACTAAAAGTTGTATTTTTGACCCTTTAAGTATTATTGATAGTCTTTAACAGTCCCTTAAATTAATAGCTATAGCGATGAAATTCCGCTTCTTGTTCAAATAATCAAAGAAAAAAAGAGTAGAGACTCGGGACGATGACTTGGTCAAACAACTCTCAATAAGTTTAGGGTTGGATATGTGTTCAAATAAGCAAAAGCAATAACTTGTTTTCACTGTATACATTATACACTATCAAAATTATATATAAAAAACAAGTATTAAGTATAAATTATAATATAATTACGTGAACGGTACGAAACAAAAGTTTTCTATCATATGAATTTACACCCGACATTCATGATATGGGCGAACAAAACTATCAAAGTACCATAAGTGAACTAATACCAATTAATACATACCGAAAATAACCGATATTACACTCGATTATTGATTTTCAAAAACTTTTTGCGTATTGTATCAATAAGTTTTTGATACGATATATGGTATTATTAAAAAACTTTTAAAATAGTTGGTATTAACCGGTTCAATATATATCAAATTCAATTAAATATATGAGTTTTTGTTTATGAATTATTATGGTTAATTGGTTATAGTCAACTTTGATTCCCAACACTAAGGATAAGTAAAACTAAAGAGTGTTGATAACTATAATCATTAGAGTTATTGTTTATAAGTTAAAAAATGGATGAAATATTTGTACGTTATCTATTTTCTTAAAAGTTTGAAGTAATTCTTTAAATATAAGGGATTGTTATTGAAATAGTACAACTAATTAATACATTTTTTTTTTTTTAACTATAAAAGTAAAAATAAGGGTCTCATATCTTCCACAACTCTTATTATCACTCCATAAAAAAAATTCACAACTCTGATTATGGATATCATGTCCGCAAAAAATATAACAATCTTCCACAACACCGATTATCACTCAGTGTGCTCTAAAGAAAGTTATCAAAACTCAAAACTAAAAATCGAAAAGAAAATTAATACATCATTTAAATTGAAGCCAAAATATTGCATTTTGACTTAAATGAAGGTACTAATTTATAACATTACTCCTTTATTAAACCTCGTATCATCATTCATTTTCTTCTTAATTCCAAACTCAAACAAAAACAAACACACAGCAAAATGGGTTCATCTTCTTCAACATCATCATCATTTTCTCTGAAAATCATTTTAATCTCAATCGGAGTTTTAACTGCAGCTACAGCTTTCAATTTCTTCATTCCGTCGCTATTAACCTTCATCATCTCCGATATCCCCGTCATTTGGTCCGTTATTCTCTCCTGGCTTAAACCACCATATCTCTACGTTGTAATCAACGGCATCATCATCACCATCGCCGCTACTTCACGCTTCCACCATCACTACAATCACCACCACCAGATTCAATCTCCGCCGTTGATTCATGAACCGGAATCTCTTCCACCACCAGATCTGATTTCACCGGTTTTAGTTGAACCGAGTTTTGTTGCTTTGGAAAATTCTCCGGTGGTGTATGATCATACTGAATTTCCGGTTGTAGAAATTGAAACGGTGTCGTTTAATGGTTTAGAAGATGTTGTAACTGATTCTGTTGAGAATTTTGTTGTAACTAAATCCACGTGGAATTCACCAGCGGAGACGACGGTGATTCAACCGGAAATTATTTCTCCGGTGACGGAGAAACCACTCGTAAAGTCTCGATTTGCCAATCAAAGAAAAACGACAAAATCTGTTACGGAAGGTAAACGATGTCGTATTTCCATTTTTTTTTTTTTTTTTTTAATTTCTATCATATCCGGATTACTAAACGACGTCGTGTTTATATATGATAGCAGGCATGAAATCGCTAAAAGTAGCTAAACCGAAGAAGCATGAGACGTTAGAGACAACGTGGAAGATGATAACTGACGGCCGTCACATGCCGTTAAATCGACACCTTCGAAAATCAGACACGTTTGAAAACAACCATCATCACGCGCCTTGTTCGGATATGGATTTTGGTGAACAAGTACCCGTAGAGTATAATGTGATGAAAAAATTTGAGACGTTTAATGACCGTACTGACCACAAAAACCACAGAGTTCTTGCCAAGCTGAGGAAACAAGGATCGCCGAGTCAAGACGAGCTGAATAGACGAGTTGAAGCGTTTATTAAGAAGTTTAACGATGAAATGAGGTTACAAAGACAAGAATCGCTTCAGCGATACAAGGAGATGATTAACCGAGGGGCAGAATAGGAACTAAAAAGTTATATTCAAACTGTAAAAAGCTAAGAAAATTATAATTATAGAAAGTTTGATGTTAAATTATGATTGCAAAAGAACAATTTTTATATTTTTTTTGGATTTTGATAGATAGTCATTTTCTAAGTTCAGATTGAACTTTACATATGTTTACATGTTCTTTTTGGTATAAAGTACAGATTGAAAATATATATATATATTATTTTGAATTTATATATCATTATTTGATGGCATTAAGAGGTAGAGGTGAACAAAACCCGGGTAATCCGATATTTGGTTAGGGAACTAAAGCCTGAGCCTGAACGAAAAAACTAGGTACTTGGGGTTCGAACTGTTGTATTGGGTCAAACATGACTAAGTTTGGATCATTAAATTGATTTGCATGGGTCTATTCGGTTCCGTTATAGACCAAAACCGCATCCACAACCGAACATCCGCTTAATTTAAAATCTTAAACATTTGATTTTGGCTAATTGGTTATGGGATATGTGTTGGGTCGCTTAGTGGTTAAACATCCGTTAATCACCTTAATTCTCAATGATAAATTTAGGAGTTAAAAAACTTTATCAAATAGGTCATTATAAGTTGTAATATACAATAACAAAAAGTTATTCTAATAATTAATCATCTTAAATAATAATAATAACTCGCAAGTTTGTTTAGTGAAATTAAAACTTTAAAATGATAGGTTTGATTACATTTTTACACATAATATAGAATATCTTCATTACTAATTTAAACTGAAAAAAAAAGTGAGCTATAACTAAAGATCTTTTTTATTAAACAGACTCATGTTAAATCAATTTAAACATTTGACAGTTCGGTTAATTTGGTTCGGTTTTTTATACATATTCATAACCAAACCGAAATATTCGGTTTTAATTTGGTTTTCTCGGTTACTATTCGGTTAAAATCGGTTTTTTTTTTCTCAAACCTTATCAATATTTTTAGGGTATGTAACACTTGATCAATAATGACTAGTAGGTTTTTATGTAGAGAAAAAATCTGTTTCACAATAGATCGGAGTTTCATGCTTTGGGCTTTTATTCCAGATTTTCCGAGCTTTGGGTTTTGCTTTACCGAAATCTGGCTTGTTTAGGCCTTTAATGCAGTCGGGACTTTCAGGGCCATTTCGGACACGGGCTTAAATCCGTTTGTGCATCCAGTTGAAAGTATTTTAGCTTCTGGCCTAACTTGTTAAAAAGTGCCTATGTTATTTTCTTATGAGCTTAATAGCTATTTAAGCACTTTTTAAGAAGCCCAATCGCTTTCGTTTTCATAAGAGATTTTTAAGCATTTAAAAGCTAAAATGCCAAAAACTGTTGGATTAACGAAGAAGCTCAATAAGTCTTAAAAAGCTAAAAAGCTACATGAGCTAGCAAAATAAGCTTGGTCAAACAGCCCCTTAGCAAATCAAGCGTGTATGAGTCGTTGGATAATATGTACGTGATGTCCATGATACATTACTCATTCGTGTAACTTATCTAGCATGTCATTTATATGTGGTATATCATACCTTAGAGATGGAAGTTATGTAAGTCTAACATCCAATACGAAACATCTACGACTCTTAATGCATAAGACTTGTAACACGAGTAAAAAATGGCGGTTTTAGACTTTTAGGTTTGTCGACATTTGACAATGATGGTCGGTTGTACATCCAGAGAAACTTAGAAGAACCTACTGTCACCAGGGGCGGATGCATGTTGTTTGTTCACATTACGCGTTAGCATAAGTATTCATGTGAGCGTGGGGGTCATTTTGCACGTTACTCTTAAGTTAGTTCTAATTATGCTTTACTAAAAACAGAGTAAACAACTCCTGATATTGTAAAAACATAAACCATTATTATTGTATCAACAATGAAATTTTGATCACTAGCTAGTTGGCACATACCCTTTTTATGGAGCGAAAATAACATATGCGACAACGGTTTCAAGTATTTAGCCGAAAAGGCAAGTCCAAAATTAGGTCCGAGCAAGTAAGGCATGAGATTAATTCGACATGATTTGGCATAACACAATATCAACCAAAGAAAACATGTAAACACACCAACGGAAATTTATATGTTGATTAAGAATTGCTTGAAATAGTCATATACTTCCTTAAATGTAAGTCAGTAACTTTACTAAAATCAGCTTACAATATTGTATACGAGTTGGGGAAAGAGAGTTTAGATTATCAGAAAAAAAAGCCATCGCGCACATTATAGCCAGGATTGTTAAAGAAAATGTAAGCAGAGCATTTTCTCTGTAACCGAACGAATGAATCTTTCATGTTTTCTTGTCTCCCCCTTACTAGTTACCCTTGCCCTGCCCCTTTTAAACATGTAAAGATAAACGTTTTTTTTTGTAAATTTGGTTGATTGGATTAGTTTGCGCACAATCATTTATGCTCTTTGATCTCTCATCATACACACTGTAAATACGTTTCTTTGCATCCAGCTTCAAGGTTGCTTAAACAAACTTAATTGTTGTGTAAAAACAAAAAATTACAAGTAAACCCCCACTGAGGTGCACTCATTTAATCAAAAAGAAATGCACTCTGGGAAGGGGAAAGTTTGCTTCATGTTCATAATCATCTCGATCCCCTTAAAATCTTAGAAAACACAAATTCTGATAGTTAGAGAACTTGAAAACATACCAACAAACAATCTCTAATATTAAACATGAAAAACTTATCTAAGGTTTCAATAATTTTGGTTAGAATTTACTATATGTCATCTCGCACGATCTAATAGAATTTAGGGGTACTGGACGTGTCCAATTGCTGCCTTGGAGGAGTCTTTAAATCTTCTAAAGAAATTCCGTCATTATCGTCGAACAGATTGTAATCATATGACCAATCGAAAGCTTCTAAAGAATTGTCTTCATCAAGAAACGGAGTGAAATCATTCGGTTGAGGAAGAGGATCAAGAATATCCTGAACTGAAATAACCGGAGGTGGAATAACAAACATTGGGACGTAATCAGATGGTTGTGTAGACGCAGCAACAGAAGTAGATGTTGAAGCACAATCCGAAAGATAGAAACTGTTTGTAGCAATATTTGACGAATTCCCAGCAGCAGCAGATTCATCAACATCTCTTCCAATCACATCAGTAGGATTTGTAACTGGTGATTGTATGGAATACATATGTTCATAAGCATCCACTTGTTGTGGGTTAGTGTTCATTCTTGTCTGATAAACCGGTACTGTTTGAGAAAACCGCATGGAAACATCTGATATTTCTCCAACATCAACGTTGTCGACCGCTTGTTGATTAACATTAGCATGTGCCACCATCTGAACTTCGGTTCCCAAGTGTTGATTAATTTCTTGAATTTGAATGTGTAGAGCTTCATTAGGTACATTGATGCCTTGGTTTACAGACAATCGAGGACGTATAGGTGAAGGTTCATCTTCTTGATTCCTTATGGCTGCCCTTTTCTTGTTAGTGGATCGGTTCGCCTCCTTTTTGTAAATTTTACATATTACCCAATCGGTCAACTACAAGAAAAGATGAAGTGTTGTCAACATCTAGATTAGGTTGAATATAGCAGTATTAATGAAAGAAACTAAACTAGCATTGTGAATATATGAAAAAACTCATTTAACTAATTAAAAGCCATGTATGTTGCATACCTTCTTTCGCTCTTGTCCGCTTCCTGTAGCTGGGAGATTTGGATCCAACGTGGTATACTCGTGCATTAACCATGGTGTCTTGCGATCCTTCTCAACATGATAAGCAAAACAATTTTTCTTTCCAACTGCTACTCGACTCTCATCATAGACCGGTCCTTTGCTTTGTGACATCTTCCATCGTCCAGAGTCCTTGGTTATTCTATTTGGTCGATCACCATTATCATATTTTCGCTCTCTCGGGGTTAAAAAGTACCACTTATTGTCACATGGTCGATATCGTTCTGTTATCAAGAAACCATCAAGATTAGTAACAGTTATTTACAACATATAAAAAAAAGTACACAACAATTGTAAAACCCTATCAAGAAAACATCATGGTTATATATATATATATATATATATATATATATATATATATATATATATATATATATATATATATATATATATATATATTATACTAATTACTGATCGATGTTATTGTTGGAAATCAGAGTGTTTAAAGATAAACTAATTGGATTAAACTTTTCTCACAGTGTTAATTTCCATACAAATTACAATATATAAAGAAAATAAAGACACTACCCACTAGCTAAGTCATGGATATTATCTACTCCCACTACCAAAAAAACCCATGTTTCTCTTTTATTCTCAGAGTGTTGGTTTTTTGCCTACAATCAAGCTAACATGCAAAACCAAAAAACCCACGTTCGTATAATCTCATGCAAGATTATATCTACCACTACGTAATTAGACAAACTAATACTCCTTTTTATTTGGAAATCAATAAACAGTGACCAACTCTTCTAAGCTGTTGTTCCCTAAATCGATTCTATCGAACCGTAACCGGCAAATAAACGATTAAAACCAACAGTTATATAGGTATATCATAATATGTATAGGATCATAAAAGTTAAATGATGTTAAATTATATTTTACGAACCAGCAAGTTCGTCGGGAGTGTGCTTGTAAATATCAACTTGGTATAAACGGCACTTGGGGTGTTCTCCTGTTTCGATATGTGGTTTCAAATAGTAAACTATAATCTCCGAATCTGTTGGAGAAAAGCGGTATCCGGGTTCTAACCTATCTTCATAATCAACCTCTGGGTATGGAACGATTTGTTCCTGTTGATTGGCCATCATTATACGACGCAAATAAAGTTTTAAGACACAGGTAGTATTTCGATTGTGGGGAAATAAAAGGGATTAATTGGTTTGTGTGGTGTCGTTGCTCACTATATATATACTACAATTCTACAAACCGCCACAATGCATGCATTCGGATTATTACAATCCCTATTAACACGTGAGTATAACAAACTTTATCTTATAGTTTGAGATTACCGAATTATTCTATCATATATATTATATGTTGTATGATATATTATAAGTGACAGTTAATTACATGCATGTAAGAAAAATTGATAATACGCATTAATGGGCTTTACCGTTTGGTCCTTATCTTTGGCCCATTACATAGAATCTTTGATTCGTAGCTCGAGTGTTTTAGATAAAATAATTTTTATTTTTATGTCTACTTTTTTTTTAAAGGTAATTTATTTCAAGTGGGGTGTTTATTTTTGTCTTTAACGTGTCTTAAACACTCAATCTCTAAAAGGAAAACACACGTTTGAATTGTTACATATTACTTCAAGTCTTTATAAAAATGTAAATCTTTGATGTGTATGTTAAAAACCGCATTTTATCATTTGTTAAAAAAAAATCTTTAATTACATTCAAATAACGCTAGATATTTTTGTCATGTTGAAAATTATATAAAGATTTTTCTTTCCTCCAAAGTATTTATATGTAACAATAAAAACATCGACACAATTTATGAAATTAATTGACTAAATTATCTTTCTATTTTTCATTTTTAGTTACACTAAAATAAAAGAAAGTTAAGACTAAATCAGTAATTTTAGACGTTTTTTGCAATAATAAATTGCTAAAAACTACAAATAAAATTGTTGGTCACTTCTATAATTGATTTTACCAATCTTATTATGTGATTAAGATATAACTAATTAATCACACCAAACCAAGTAAGATTTTAAAAAATCACCAATCAAATAGTTACTAAAACAAAACAACAGAAATTAAATCTAAGAAATCATTAATGTAAAATGAATAAAATCAAAATCAATATACATACAATAAGGGGTGTTTGTTTGGGTTTATATAAGAAACTTATGGTTTATTGACATTTTGGCTTATGTTTCATAAATCCGGATTTTTCGGCTTATGTAACCGTTAATGGGCTTATTACTGTAATAAACAGTAATAAGCCCATAATTAGTTACATCAGCCGAAAAATCCGGACTTATAAAATATAAATCGAAATAACAATAGTATTTGCCCATTGCATTAAGGGAAAACTTGCCTGGCCATGTAAGCTCACTTGTAATTGAGCTTTGTGATTTTTTTAAGATCATTTGCTATAAAGATTTATCTGAATATGATCTACAGTTTCTTGAGTCTAAAGTTGCTCTCACATTATGCAAACTAGAAAAGATCTTTCCACCTTCGTTTTTTACTGTAATGGTACACCTAATGATCCACTTAGTTAGAGAAGTTAAGTTTGGAGGTCATGTGGCGTTCCCGTGGATGTACCCTATTGAAAGGTAATGATATTTTTAAAAGTTGTTTATTATATATTTTTGTTACTTTATCTAAATAATTAGTAAACTGTAATATAACCATATACATGGACCTTCTAACACTAAAGTCTTACATTCACAATAGAGCTCATCCGGAAGGTTCAATTGCTGAAGGTTACTTAGCTCAAGAAAGCTTGACATTTTGCTCTAGATATTTAACGGGAGTAGAAACCATGTTCACTAAAGCAACCAGAAATGATGACGAGGAATGCGATAGAAGAATCCAACAATCTTTGTCCCGGTAGGCCGTTGGGACGAAAATTAAGTTCTGGAATATCAATTCGAAAAAGAAGGCGCTCAAGAAGTTCACTCTGTTGAATAATGAAATTGTTGTATTATTGATGATTGTAAACCTATTACAATCGGGCTCGAGCCTAACTTATTCTCTAATACACTCATCGATGAGAAGTCACTTGCTCAAGCACATCGTTATGTTCTATTTAATGCTGAATCGGTTACACCTTTAGAGAGTAAGATCACCTGATTTTTTATTTATTTATTTAGCTTTCCCTAACATATAAATTGAAGTTTTTTTATGAAGGGAACACAAAAGAATAGTCAAAGGGCAGAACCGATCTCGTCGAATACATGACTATGAAATCGAAAAGATTCATTGTCAATAGTTCAGTGAATGGTTTAAGCGAAGGGTAATTAAAATATATATTGCATATATTTCAAATATTTGCCCAATATTCTTATAATCATCACTATTAATATTTTTGTTGTAGGTTGCTCGCATGGAAGAATTAGAAGATCAAGACATAAATGAAGAAATTAAATGGCTTTCTCGTGGTCCGCTTACCAGTGTTAAAAGATACTCGGGTTACCTTGTTAAGGGATATAGATTTCACACACCAAAATGAGAGGAATCTCTAAAAACTCAAAACAATGGTATTGTTGTTACAGTAGAGGGTGAAAATTATGCGAGTAGTCGGGATAGAAGGCCTGTTGAAGGCTTTAATAACTACTATGGTATATTAAACTGTAAGATAAACAGAGAACAATGGAGAGATTGAATTTTCTGTATTTACTTTCACAAACCAATTGCCATTTAAATAGGCCAAATACATTAAAGGTTTCCTACAATTAAGGCTATACATAAGGAAAGTTACAACAATCTTTGACAAAATCAATAGTAAAGAATATACACATATAATGCTAAGGATTCTCTTTAATACGCCCCCGCAAGATGGAGGATCCGTCGGAGACTCCGATCTTGGATCGAATTCGAAGAAAGAAAGGGACACGAGGCAATGGTTTGGTCAATGCGTCCGCAAGTTGATCCTTTGAGTTGATGTGTAAGACCCGTAGTGAACCGCCAATTACTTGTTCACGAACAAAGTGGTAATCAAGAGCTACATGTTTCATGCGAGAATGATAGACCGGATTGGCACACAGGTAGGTTGCACCTGTATTATCACAAAATAGAGTCGGAGAATGTTGAAGTTTAATACCCGGTTGCTGTAGAAGATTGCGGACCCATAACACTTCGGCTGCCGCATTTGCCACGGCTTTGTATTCGGCTTCAATTGACGAGCGAGAAACGGACTTTTGTCTAGTGGATCGCCCGGAGATGACATTAGAACCAAGATAAAGTAAATATGCAGTGGTAGATCGTCCACCATCATTGATGCCACCCCGATCAGAATCAGAGAACGCACGAAGATCAAGCGGAGCATTTCGTTGTTGGATATCAAAATGATAACACATTTGATGATAACACATTTGATGTACTTAACTTACATCGGATCGGTGATGATGGTATAGATATCACACCAGATATGGAATTCGAAAGCCTAGATGACGAAGAAAATAATGATGAATCGGTTTTATTTTAATAATTATAAATTTGGAATGTTCTATTTTACGGCACGTTTTAAATGCTTGTTTTTTTTTTTAATTTTTGTTAATTGTTGATATGTATTATGTTTTGTGTGTTTTATGAGTATAAGTTTTGGTATTTATAAAGTTGTTTAGTTTTTCCGTCTTAATTTGGTTGCTTCTAATCATACCAGTTCATTTGTTTCCTTTACTTACTTACAAGGATGGCTAGGCGCATAGGCTACGTATCATCTCCACATATTCCCCTGTTCCTAACGAAGAACATCAACTAACTTTCGACACTCGAGGTCATCAAGCTACTCAAACTATGGGTTCACAACCAAATTCTCAAGAAGAAAGTCACTCTACCCATTCATCATCTTCTCAATCTAACCCGTCTTCAAATGAACCAAGTTTTGAAGAAGGTATATAGTCTTAAGGTTTAGTTAGCCCATGTGTATTTAACATAATTCATTTTTTATTTGCCTATTTAACTAAGTGTTACATATTTGTATTTAATTTTATAAGGTACTCGAAAGAAAGTACGGTAATATACTCAAAAGGCTGACACGTGGAATATGAATAGCTCTGAAAAGATCATTGTGACATTTAACAAGTTTGGAAAACCCGTGGGGATATGAAGGAAACGAGCTTGTACAATACCTTGGTACTCTTGTGAGGATGGCTGATCATGTTGGAATAGATTATCCCGACTAGAGAAAGATTCCCATGCAAAAAGAAAGAGGATTTGTATTCCCTTATTAAGGTTTGTATTGATTACCAAGAAATAACTTCTCATTTTAGTTTATTTATACTTCTTAACATATATCATCTTTATGTAGGCCAAATTTGTTATACATCCGACCTAAACAAGTGATATTAAGACTTGGTCTTGCACAACATGTCTAAAAAGTGGAGGACTTGGAAAGGTTCATTAAAAGCTCAAGCATTTGATTCAAGCCTTTCAATTGATGAAATCGACAAACTGAAAAAGACAAAAGAGTGAACCCAATTCAATTTAAAGAACTTGTGACCCGTTGGTTTGTATTTTAAATTGTAATTTCGGGTATTCTAATGTATTAATTTGTGTGATTTTATCACTTACAGTTCCTATTTCATAGAGGACATGTGCTGTAAGGAGATCGAGTCGCTCAAATATGGAAGAGCCTCATTGCACAAGGACAAAATCATTTTCCCGACTTGCCCATGAAGAGGTATTGTTTTAGCTTATTTTTCTTGTAACAAGGTATTGTTTAGTATTGCTTTTTTAGTGGCCACGAAAAAAGTAATTCTTGTTCCAGGCAATGAAAATAATGTTGTGTACCCAACACGAGGAGAATTATATCTAAAAACCCGTACTCGTAAAATGGAGATATTGTGAATGACAAAGCTACTCAAGTTGTGGTAAATTATTATTTTCACCATATATATAAGGTATAAGATGTTGGATTTATTTAGTTTATAAGTGGTTTTTTATATAGGCTTCCTTACAAGCTATTGCAAGTGACTCCACTCTTACGCAAGGGGATGTCGATAATTTTTCAAGTGATGATTATTCTAAAGTTAAGGGCCCTGAAAAAAGGGGTATACTATATTTGATGCATTGGAAGGATGTCAGTCATAAAGAAAGTAGTCCTTCCACAGATCAACCAACAAAGAGTGTTCAACAACTACAAAATGTTGTTAAGGTTATGTTGAACATCATCCAAGAACATATCCCAAATGCAAACTTGTCTCGGGTTCTTAGCAATCTGAACATACATGTACTTATACGACCTTGTATATTATCTATTGTTCTTTTACAATCACTCATGTGATGACATTTTTTTTCTTTTTCTGATTATTTTGTTTAGAATCTGAGTTCATCTTCTTCGGTTCCGAACAACTCTATATCAGTAAACCGAAGATCGTCTTCTGAAAGTCCTGAAAACGAAAGTAAGATATTTTCTAAATTGAAATTTGAATAATGAGTAATTCATTGTTTATATTTTAAACCATGTCTTTGTTACTATTACAGAAAACTCGTAGTAGAGGTTCCTTTGCACTGAAGTTTCAAGTTTTTATATTGTTAGTTACTTTGACGTTTCGTGTGTACGTGGAACAACATTATGACATATTTAAGCTTTAGTTAGGAATTTATTTCCCCAAGTACTTGAGTAGAATGGTGAAAGAATGTTGAACTTTTATTTAATGTTATATTATGCAATCTTATTGTGTACTTGCTATATATTAACATAAGAGGCATAAATGCCTACAAATATGATTACCAAGTGCTACAACATTGGTATATAATTTTACAAAATAGATTTTGTGGCAAATTATGTGTCGCTAAAAAGTAGCTTGATATCTTGACTTTTGTGAGTATTTACTCGCATAAATTATGTGCCGCAAAATCTTTTTTTTTATCTACTATGACAAATAATAAAGTGCCATTAAAACACTTAAAGATGCAGTGGCAGAATTGAAAAGTGCCACTATAGGGCTTTAGTGGTAGCGTTTCTAGTGGCACTTTTTCTTTGTGCCACTGTTTCCTAAAGCAGTCATTAGTGAAACTTTGTCGGTTTTTTGTGGCACTTTTTCTATGCCACTGAATGGCATTTTATTTGTAGTGTCATGACGGATATAGGAACTTTTATCACTTATGGTTTATAAAGTGATTTTCAGGTCTAAGCTGAAGTTCTGGAACGGAAATACCAAAAAGTGAGCGAAAACAACACAAATGGCGAAAATGAAAGTTTAAACATTCGGAAAAATGAATGTCAATATGAAGATTCAAGTTATGTGATGTTAAGATGAGGTTTTATGCTGTTCACAAATTGATAATATCGCATACTTGATAAAAGGCTTTACTATTACTGGTGCATGATATATTACTGATTCGTGTAACTTATCTAGCATGTCATTTATATGTGGTATATTATACCTTAGAGATGGAAGTTATTTTAGTCTAACATCCAATACGAAACATCTACGACTCTTAATGTGTAAGACTTGTCACACGAGTAAAAACAATGGCGGTTTTAGACTTTTAGGTTTCTCGACATTTGACAACGATTGTTGGTTGTACATCCAAAGAAACTTAGAAGAACCTACTGTCACGAGGGGCGGATGCATATTGTAATGGATGGTAGTGTGAAAATCTTCGATATTTATATATTGCTACCATCTAAATTTTATAATACTAATTGAGTTGCTACAAACCCACCAATTCAGCCCAATTTTATTTAAAAAAGTCCATTAAGTTATCTACTTTCTTCAATCAAAATTTATTTGATATTGTATTTTTTTTATTCTTTTTTTGCTATCATTGAAAATTATTTCTGAATCCGTAACTGACTGTATGTCACACATCTATATGGATTTACAACCATTCATTGATGACTTTGAAAGATAAGAGAACAACTTAAAACATAATAAAATGTTTTCTTGTATGTATACAAAATTACCGATTAACAAGAGTTATACTGTATGTTCACATTACGCGTTAGCGTAAGTATTCATGTGAGTGTGGGGTTCATTTTGCACGTTACTCTTAAGTTAGTTCTAATTATGCTTTACTAAAAACAGAGTAAACAACTCCTGATATTGTAAAAACATAAACCATTATTATTGTATCAACAATGAAATTTTGATCACTAGCTAGTTGGCACATACCCTTTTTATGGAGCGAAAATAACATATGCGACAACGGTTTCAAGTATTTAGCCGAAAAGGCAAGTCCAAAATTAGGTCCGAGCAAGTAAGGCATGAGATTAATTCGACATGATTTGGCATAACACAATATCAACCAAAGAAAACATGTAAACACACCAACGGAAATTTATATGTTGATTAAGAATTGCTTGAAATAGTCATATACTTCCTTAAATGTAAGTCAGTAACTTTACTAAAATCAGCTTACAATATTGTATACGAGTTGGGGAAAGAGAGTTTAGATTATCAGAAAAAAAGCCATCGCGCACATTATAGCCAGGATTGTTAAAGAAAATGTAAGCAGAGCATTTTCTCTGTAACCGAACGAATGAATCTTTCATGTTTTCTTGTCTCCCCCTTACTAGTTACCCTTGCCCTGCCCCTTTTAAACATGTAAAGATAAACGTTTTTTTTGTAAATTTGGTTGATTGGATTAGTTTGCGCACAATCATTTATGCTCTTTGATCTCTCATCATACACACTGTAAATACGTTTCTTTGCATCCAGCTTCAAGGTTGCTTAAACAAACTTAATTGTTGTGTAAAAACAAAAAATTACAAGTAAACCCCCACTGAGGTGCACTCATTTAATCAAAAAGAAATGCACTCTGGGAAGGGGAAAGTTTGCTTCATGTCATAATCATCTCGATCCCCTTAAAATCTTAGAAACACAAATTCTGATAGTTAGAGAACTTGAAAACATACCAACAAACAATCTCTAATATTAAACATGAAAAACTTATCTAAGGTTTCAATAATTTTGGTTAGAATTTACTATATGTCATCTCGCACGATCTAATAGAATTTAGGGGTACTGGACGTGTCCAATTGCTGCCTTGGAGGAGTCTTTAAATCTTCTAAAGAAATTCCGTCATTATCGTCGAACAGATTGTAATCATATGACCAATCGAAAGCTTCTAAAGAATTGTCTTCATCAAGAAACGGAGTGAAATCATTCGGTTGAGGAAGAGGATCAAGAATATCCTGAACTGAAATAACCGGAGGTGGAATAACAAACATTGGGACGTAATCAGATGGTTGTGTAGACGCAGCAACAGAAGTAGATGTTGAAGCACAATCCGAAAGATAGAAACTGTTTGTAGCAATATTTGACGAATTCCCAGCAGCAGCAGATTCATCAACATCTCTTCCAATCACATCAGTAGGATTTGTAACTGGTGATTGTATGGAATACATATGTTCATAAGCATCCACTTGTTGTGGGTTAGTGTTCATTCTTGTCTGATAAACCGGTACTGTTTGAGAAAACCGCATGGAAACATCTGATATTTCTCCAACATCAACGTTGTCGACCGCTTGTTGATTAACATTAGCATGTGCCACCATCTGAACTTCGGTTCCCAAGTGTTGATTAATTTCTTGAATTTGAATGTGTAGAGCTCATTAGGTACATTGATGCCTTGGTTTACAGACAATCGAGGACGTATAGGTGGAAGTTCATCTTCTTGATTCCTTATGGCTGCCCTTTTCTTGTTAGTGGATCGGTTCGCCTCCTTTTTGTAAATTTTACATATTACCCAATCGGTCAACTACAAGAAAAGATGAAGTGTTGTCAACATCTAGATTAGGTTGAATATAGCAGTATTAATGAAAGAAACTAAACTAGCATTGTGAATATATGAAAAAACTCATTTAACTAATTAAAAGCCATGTATGTTGCATACCTTCTTTCGCTCTTGTTCCGCTTCCTGTAGCTGGGAGATTTGGATCCAACGTGTATACTCGTGCATTAACCATGGTGTCTTGCGATCCTTCTCACATGATAAGCAAAACAATTTTTCTTTCCAACTGCTACTCGACTCTCATCATAGACCGGTCCTTTGCTTTGTGACATCTTCCATCGTCCAGAGTCCTTGGTTATTCTATTTGGTCGATCACCATTATCATATTTTCGCTCCTCTCGGGGTTAAAAAGTACCACTTATTGTCACATGGTCGATATCGTTCTGTTATCAAGAAACCATCAAGATTAGTAACAGTTATTTACAACATATAAAAAAAAGTACACAACAATTGTAAAACCCTATCAAGAAAACATCATGGTTATATATATATATATATATATATATATATATATATATATATATATATATATATATATATATATATATTATACTAATTACTGATCGATGTTATTGTTGGAAATCAGAGTGTTTAAAGATAAACTAATTGGATTAAACTTTTCTCACAGTGTTAATTTCCATACAAATTACAATATATAAAGAAAATAAAGACACTACCCACTAGCTAAGTCATGGATATTATCTACTCCCACTACCAAAAAAACCCATGTTTCTCTTTTATTCTCAGAGTGTTGTTTTTTGCCTACAATCAAGCTAACATGCAAAACCAAAAAACCCACGTTCGTATAATCTCATGCAAGATTATATCTACCACTACGTAATTAGACAAACTAATACTCCTTTTTATTTGGAAATCAATAAACAGTGACCAACTCTTCTAAGCTGTTGTTCCCTAAATCGATTCTATCGAACCGTAACCGGCAAATAAACGATTAAAACCAACAGTTATATAGGTATATCATAATATGTATAGGATCATAAAAGTTAAATGATGTTAAATTATATTTTACGAACCAGCAAGTTCGTCGGGAGTGTGCTTGTAAATATCAACTTGGTATAAACGGCACTTGGGGTGTTCTCCTGTTTCGATATGTGGTTTCAAATAGTAAACTATAATCTCCGAATCTGTTGGAGAAAAGCGGTATCCGGGTTCTAACCTATCTTCATAATCAACCTCTGGGTATGGAACGATTTGTTCCTGTTGATTGGCCATCATTATACGACGCAAATAAAGTTTTAAGACACAGGTAGTATTTCGATTGTGGGGAAATAAAAGGGATTAATTGGTTTGTGTGGTGTCGTTGCTCACTATATATATACTACAATTCTACAAACCGCCACAATGCATGCATTCGGATTATTACAATCCCTATTAACACGTGAGTATAACAAACTTTATCTTATAGTTTGAGATTACCGAATTATTCTATCATATATATTATATGTTGTATGATATTATAAGTGACAGTTAATTACATGCATGTAAGAAAAATTGATAATACGCATTAATGGGCTTTACCGTTTGGTCCTTATCTTTGGCCCATTACATAGAATCTTTGATTCGTAGCTCGAGTGTTTTAGATAAAATAATTTTTATTTTTATGTCTACTTTTTTTTTAAAGGTAATTTATTTCAAGTGGGGTGTTTATTTTTGTCTTTAACGTGTCTTAAACACTCAATCTCTAAAAGGAAAACACACGTTTGAATTGTTACATATTACTTCAAGTCTTTATAAAAATGTAAATCTTTGATGTGTATGTTAAAAACCGCATTTTATCATTTGTTAAAAAAAAATCTTTAATTACATTCAAAATAACGCTAGATATTTTGTCATGTTGAAAATTATATAAAGATTTTTCTTTCCTCCAAAGTATTTATATGTAACAATAAAAACATCGACACAATTTATGAAATTAATTGACTAAATTATCTTTCTATTTTCATTTTTAGTTACACTAAAATAAAAGAAAGTTAAGACTAAATCAGTAATTTTAGACGTTTTTTGCAATAATAAATTGCTAAAAACTACAAATAAAATTGTTGGTCACTTCTATAATTGATTTTACCAATCTTATTATGTGATTAAGATATAACTAATTAATCACACCAAACCAAGTAAGATTTTAAAAAATCACCAATCAAATAGTTACTAAAACAAAACAACAGAATTAAATCTAAGAAATCATTAATGTAAATGAATAAAATCAAAATCAATATACATACAATAAGGGGTGTTTGTTTGGGTTATATAAGAAACTTATGGTTTATTGACATTTTGGCTTATGTTTCATAAATCCGGATTTTTCGGCTTATGTAACCGTTAATGGGCTTATTACTGTAATAAACAGTAATAAGCCCATAATTAGTTACATCAGCCGAAAAATCCGGACTTATAAAATATAAATCGAAATAACAATAGTATTTGCCCATTGCATTAAGGGAAAACTTGCCTGGCCATGTAAGCTCACTTGTAATTGAGCTTTGTGATTTTTTTAAGATCATTTGCTATAAAGATTTATCTGAATATGATCTACAGTTTCTTGAGTCTAAAGTTGCTCTCACATTATGCAAACTAGAAAAGATCTTTCCACCTTCGTTTTTTACTGTAATGGTACACCTAATGATCCACTTAGTTAGAGAAGTTAAGTTTGGAGGTCATGTGGCGTTCCCGTGGATGTACCCTATTGAAAGGTAATGATATTTTTAAAAGTTGTTTATTATATATTTTTGTTACTTTATCTAAATAATTAGTAACTGTAATATAACCATATACATGGACCTTCTAACACTAAAGTCTTACATTCACAATAGAGCTCATCCGGAAGGTTCAATTGCTGAAGGTTACTTAGCTCAAGAAAGCTTGACATTTGCTCTAGATATTTAAGGGGAGTAGAAACCATGTTCACTAAAGCAACCAGAAATGATGACGAGGAATGCGATAGAAGAATCCAACAATCTTTGTCCCGGTAGGCCGTTGGGACGAAAATTAAGTTCTGGAATATCAATTCGAAAAAGAAGGCGCTCAAGAAGTTCACTCTGTTGAATAATGAAATTGTTGTATTATTGATGATTGTAAACCTATTACAATCGGGCTCGAGCCTAACTTATTCTCTAATACACTCATCGATGAGAAGTCACTTGCTCAAGCACATCGTTATGTTCTATTTAATGCTGAATCGGTTACACCTTTAGAGAGTAAGATCACCTGATTTTTTATTTATTTATTTAGCTTTCCCTAACATATAAATTGAAGTTTTTTTATGAAGGGAACACAAAAGAATAGTCAAAGGGCAGAACCGATCTCGTCGAATACATGACTATGAAATCGAAAAGATTCATTGTCAATAGTTCAGTGAATGGTTTAAGCGAAGGGTAATTAAAATATATATTGCATATATTTCAAAATATTTGCCCAATATTCTTATAATCATCACTATTAATATTTTTGTTGTAGGTTGCTCGCATGGAAGAATTAGAAGATCAAGACATAAATGAAGAAATTAAATGGCTTTCTCGTGGTCCGCTTACCAGTGTTAAAAGATACTCGGGTTACCTTGTTAAGGGATAGATTTCACACACCAAAATGAGAGGAATCTCTAAAAACTCAAAACAATGGTATTGTTGTTACAGTAGAGGGTGAAAATTATGCGAGTAGTCGGGATAGAAGGCCTGTTGAAGGCTTTAATAACTACTATGGTATATTAAACTGTAAGATAAACAGAGAACAATGGAGAGATTGAATTTTCTGTATTTACTTTCACAAACCAATTGCCATTTAAATAGGCCAAATACATTAAAGGTTTCCTACAATTAAGGCTATACATAAGGAAAGTTACAACAATCTTTGACAAAATCAATAGTAAAGAATATACACATATAATGCTAAGGATTCTCTTTAATACGCCCCCGCAAGATGGAGGATCCGTCGGAGACTCCGATCTTGGATCGAATTCGAAGAAAAGGGACACGAGGCAATGGTTTGGTCAATGCGTCCGCAAGTTGATCCTTTGAGTTGATGTGTAAGACCCGTAGTGAACCGCCAATTACTTGTTCACGAACAAAGTGGTAATCAAGAGCTACATGTTTCATGCGAGAATGATAGACCGGATTGGCACACAGGTAGGTTGCACCTGTATTATCACAAAATAGAGTCGGAGAATGTTGAAGTTTAATACCCGGTTGCTGTAGAAGATTGCGGACCCATAACACTTCGGCTGCCGCATTTGCCACGGCTTTGTATTCGGCTTCAATTGACGAGCGAGAAACGGACTTTTGTCTAGTGGATCGCCCGGAGATGACATTAGAACCAAGATAAAGTAAATATGCAGTGGTAGATCGTCCACCATCATTGATGCCACCCCGATCAGAATCAGAGAACGCACGAAGATCAAGCGGAGCATTTCGTTGTTGGATATCAAAATGATAACACATTTGATGATAACACATTTGATGTACTTAACTTACATCGGATCGGTGATGATGGTATAGATATCACACCAGATATGGAATTCGAAAGCCTAGATGACGAAGAAAATAATGATGAATCGGTTTTATTTTAATAATTATAAATTTGGAATGTTCTATTTTACGGCACGTTTTAAATGCTTGTTTTTTTTTTTAATTTTTGTTAATTGTTGATATGTATTATGTTTGTGTGTTTTATGAGTATAAGTTTTGGTATTTATAAAGTTGTTTAGTTTTTCCGTCTTAATTTGGTTGCTTCTAATCATACCAGTTCATTTGTTTCCTTTACTTACTTACAAGGATGGCTAGGCGCATAGGCTACGTATCATCTCCACATATTCCCCTGTTCCTAACGAAGAACATCAACTAACTTTCGACACTCGAGGTCATCAAGCTACTCAAACTATGGGTTCACAACCAAATTCTCAAGAAGAAAGTCACTCTACCCATTCATCATCTTCTCAATCTAACCCGTCTTCAAATGAACCAAGTTTTGAAGAAGGTATATAGTCTTAAGGTTTAGTTAGCCCATGTGTATTTAACATAATTCATTTTTTTATTTGACTATTTAACTAAGGTGTTACATATTTGTATTTAATTTTATAAGGTACTCGAAAGAAAGTACGGTAATATACTCAAAAGGCTGACACGTGGAATATGAATAGCTCTGAAAAGATCATTGTGACATTTAACAAGTTTGGAAAACCCGTGGGATATGAAGGAAACGAGCTTGTACAATACCTTGGTACTCTTGTGAGGATGGCTGATCATGTTGGAATAGATTATCCCGACTAGAGAAAGATTCCCATGCAAAAAGAAAGAGGATTTGTATTCCCTTATTAAGGTTTGTATTGATTACCAAGAAATAACTTCTCATTTTAGTTTATTTATACTTCTTAACATATATCATCTTTATGTAGGCCAAATTTGTTATACATCCGACCTAAACAAGTGATATTAAGACTTGGTCTTGCACAACATGTCTAAAAAGTGGAGGACTTGGAAAGGTTCATTAAAAGCTCAAGCATTTGATTCAAGCCTTTCAATTGATGAAATCGACAAACTGAAAAAGACAAAAGAGTGAACCCAATTCAATTTAAAGAACTTGTGACCCGTTGGTTTGTATTTTAAATTGTAATTTCGGGTATTCTAATGTATTAATTTGTGTGATTTTATCACTTACAGTTCCTATTTCATAGAGGACATGTGCTGTAAGGAGATCGAGTCGCTCAAATATGGAAGAGCCTCATTGCACAAGGACAAAATCATTTTCCCGACTTGCCCATGAAGAGGTATTGTTTTAGCTTATTTTTCTTGTAACAAGGTATTGTTTAGTATTGCTTTTTTAGTGGCCACGAAAAAAGTAATTCTTGTTCCAGGCAATGAAAAATAATGTTGTGTACCCAACACGAGGAGAATTATATCTAAAAACCCGTACTCGTAAAAATGGAGATATTGTGAATGACAAAGCTACTCAAGTTGTGGTAAATTATTATTTTCACCATATATATAAGGTATAAGATGTTGGATTTATTTAGTTTATAAGTGGTTTTTTATATAGGCTTCCTTACAAGCTATTGCAAGTGACTCCACTCTTACGCAAGGGGATGTCGATAATTTTTCAAGTGATGATTATTCTAAAGTTAAGGGCCCTGAAAAAAGGGGTATACTATATTTGATGCATTGGAAGGATGTCAGTCATAAAAGAAAGTAGTCCTTCCACAGATCAACCAACAAAGAGTGTTCAACAACTACAAAATGTTGTTAAGGTTATGTTGAACATCATCCAAGAACATATCCCAAATGCAAACTTGTCTCGGGTTCTTAGCAATCTGAACATACATGTACTTATACGACCTTGTATATTATCTATTGTTCTTTTACAATCACTCATGTGATGACATTTTTTTTCTTTTTCTGATTATTTTGTTTTAGAATCTGAGTTCATCTTCTTCGGTTCCGAACAACTCTATATCAGTAAACCGAAGATCGTCTTCTGAAAGTCCTGAAAACGAAAGTAAGATATTTTCTAAATTGAAATTTGAATAATGAGTAATTCATTGTTTATATTTTAAACCATGTCTTTGTTACTATTACAGAAAACTCGTAGTAGAGGTTCCTTTGCACTGAAGTTTCAAGTTTTTATATTGTTAGTTACTTTGACGTTTCGTGTGTACGTGGAACAACATTATGACATATTTAAGCTTTAGTTAGGAATTTATTTCCCCAAGTACTTGAGTAGAATGGTGAAAGAATGTTGAACTTTTATTTAATGTTATATTATGCAATCTTATTGTGTACTTGCTATATATTAACATAAGAGGCATAAATGCCTACAAATATGATTACCAAGTGCTACAACATTGGTATATAATTTTACAAAATAGATTTTGTGGCAAATTATGTGTCGCTAAAAAGTAGCTTGATATCTTGACTTTTGTGAGTATTTACTCGCATAAATTATGTGCCGCAAAATCTTTTTTTTTATCTACTATGACAAATAATAAAGTGCCATTAAAACACTTAAAGATGCAGTGGCAGAATTGAAAAGTGCCACTATAGGGCTTTAGTGGTAGCGTTTCTAGTGGCACTTTTTCTTTGTGCCACTGTTTCCTAAAGCAGTCATTAGTGAAACTTTGTCGGTTTTTTGTGGCACTTTTTCTATGCCACTGAATGGCATTTTATTTGTAGTGTCATGACGGATATAGGAACTTTTATCACTTATGGTTTATAAAGTGATTTTCAGGTCTAAGCTGAAGTTCTGGAACGGAAATACCAAAAAGTGAGCGAAAACAACACAAATGGCGAAAATGAAAGTTTAAACATTCGGAAAAATGAATGTCAATATGAAGATTCAAGTTATGTGATGTTAAGATGAGGTTTTATGCTGTTCACAAATTGATAATATCGCATACTTGATAAAAGGCTTTACTATTACTGGTGCATGATATATTACTGATTCGTGTAACTTATCTAGCATGTCATTTATATGTGGTATATTATACCTTAGAGATGGAAGTTATTTTAGTCTAACATCCAATACGAAACATCTACGACTCTTAATGTGTAAGACTTGTCACACGAGTAAAAACAATGGCGGTTTTAGACTTTTAGGTTTCTCGACATTTGACAACGATTGTTGGTTGTACATCCAAAGAAACTTAGAAGAACCTACTGTCACGAGGGGCGGATGCATATTGTAATGGATGGTAGTGTGAAAATCTTCGATATTTATATATTGCTACCATCTAAATTTTATAATACTAATTGAGTTGCTACAAACCCACCAATTCAGCCCAATTTTATTTAAAAAAGTCCATTAAGTTATCTACTTTCTTCAATCAAAATTTATTTGATATTGTATTTTTTTTTATTCTTTTTTTGCTATCATTGAAAATTATTTCTGAATCCGTAACTGACTGTATGTCACACATCTATATGGATTTACAACCATTCATTGATGACTTTGAAAGATAAGAGAACAACTTAAAACATAATAAAATGTTTTCTTGTATGTATACAAAATTACCGATTAACAAGAGTTTATACTGTATGTTCACATTACGCGTTAGCGTAAGTATTCATGTGAGTGTGGGGTTCATTTTGCACGTTACTCTTAAGTTAGTTCTAATTATGCTTTACTAAAAACAGAGTAAACAACTCCTGATATTGTAAAAACATAAACCATTATTATTGTATCAACAATGAAATTTTGATCACTAGCTAGTTGGCACATACCCTTTTTATGGAGCGAAAATAACATATGCGACAACGGTTTCAAGTATTTAGCCGAAAAGGCAAGTCCAAAATTAGGTCCGAGCAAGTAAGGCATGAGATTAATTCGACATGATTTGGCATAACACAATATCAACCAAAGAAAACATGTAAACACACCAACGGAAATTTATATGTTGATTAAGAATTGCTTGAAATAGTCATATACTTCCTTAAATGTAAGTCAGTAACTTTACTAAAATCAGCTTACAATATTGTATACGAGTTGGGGAAAGAGAGTTTAGATTATCAGAAAAAAAGCCATCGCGCACATTATAGCCAGGATTGTTAAAGAAAATGTAAGCAGAGCATTTTCTCTGTAACCGAACGAATGAATCTTTCATGTTTTCTTGTCTCCCCCTTACTAGTTACCCTTGCCCTGCCCCTTTTAAACATGTAAAGATAAACGTTTTTTTTTGTAAATTTGGTTGATTGGATTAGTTTGCGCACAATCATTTATGCTCTTTGATCTCTCATCATACACACTGTAAATACGTTTCTTTGCATCCAGCTTCAAGGTTGCTTAAACAAACTTAATTGTTGTGTAAAAACAAAAAATTACAAGTAAACCCCCACTGAGGTGCACTCATTTAATCAAAAAGAAATGCACTCTGGGAAGGGGAAAGTTTGCTTCATGTTCATAATCATCTCGATCCCCTTAAAATCTTAGAAAACACAAATTCTGATAGTTAGAGAACTTGAAAACATACCAACAAACAATCTCTAATATTAAACATGAAAAACTTATCTAAGGTTTCAATAATTTTGGTTAGAATTTACTATATGTCATCTCGCACGATCTAATAGAATTTAGGGGTACTGGACGTGTCCAATTGCTGCCTTGGAGGAGTCTTTAAATCTTCTAAAGAAATTCCGTCATTATCGTCGAACAGATTGTAATCATATGACCAATCGAAAGCTTCTAAAGAATTGTCTTCATCAAGAAACGGAGTGAAATCATTCGGTTGAGGAAGAGGATCAAGAATATCCTGAACTGAAATAACCGGAGGTGGAATAACAAACATTGGGACGTAATCAGATGGTTGTGTAGACGCAGCAACAGAAGTAGATGTTGAAGCACAATCCGAAAGATAGAAACTGTTTGTAGCAATATTTGACGAATTCCCAGCAGCAGCAGATTCATCAACATCTCTTCCAATCACATCAGTAGGATTTGTAACTGGTGATTGTATGGAATACATATGTTCATAAGCATCCACTTGTTGTGGGTTAGTGTTCATTCTTGTCTGATAAACCGGTACTGTTTGAGAAAACCGCATGGAAACATCTGATATTTCTCCAACATCAACGTTGTCGACCGCTTGTTGATTAACATTAGCATGTGCCACCATCTGAACTTCGGTTCCCAAGTGTTGATTAATTTCTTGAATTTGAATGTGTAGAGCTTCATTAGGTACATTGATGCCTTGGTTTACAGACAATCGAGGACGTATAGGTGAAGGTTCATCTTCTTGATTCCTTATGGCTGCCCTTTTCTTGTTAGTGGATCGGTTCGCCTCCTTTTTGTAAATTTTACATATTACCCAATCGGTCAACTACAAGAAAAGATGAAGTGTTGTCAACATCTAGATTAGGTTGAATATAGCAGTATTAATGAAAGAAACTAAACTAGCATTGTGAATATATGAAAAAACTCATTTAACTAATTAAAAGCCATGTATGTTGCATACCTTCTTTCGCTCTTGTCCGCTTCCTGTAGCTGGGAGATTTGGATCCAACGTGGTATACTCGTGCATTAACCATGGTGTCTTGCGATCCTTCTCAACATGATAAGCAAAACAATTTTTCTTTCCAACTGCTACTCGACTCTCATCATAGACCGGTCCTTTGCTTTGTGACATCTTCCATCGTCCAGAGTCCTTGGTTATTCTATTTGGTCGATCACCATTATCATATTTTCGCTCTCTCGGGGTTAAAAAGTACCACTTATTGTCACATGGTCGATATCGTTCTGTTATCAAGAAACCATCAAGATTAGTAACAGTTATTTACAACATATAAAAAAAAGTACACAACAATTGTAAAACCCTATCAAGAAAACATCATGGTTATATATATATATATATATATATATATATATATATATATATATATATATATATATATTATACTAATTACTGATCGATGTTATTGTTGGAAATCAGAGTGTTTAAAGATAAACTAATTGGATTAAACTTTTCTCACAGTGTTAATTTCCATACAAATTACAATATATAAAGAAAATAAAGACACTACCCACTAGCTAAGTCATGGATATTATCTACTCCCACTACCAAAAAAACCCATGTTTCTCTTTTATTCTCAGAGTGTTGGTTTTTTGCCTACAATCAAGCTAACATGCAAAACCAAAAAACCCACGTTCGTATAATCTCATGCAAGATTATATCTACCACTACGTAATTAGACAAACTAATACTCCTTTTTATTTGGAAATCAATAAACAGTGACCAACTCTTCTAAGCTGTTGTTCCCTAAATCGATTCTATCGAACCGTAACCGGCAAATAAACGATTAAAACCAACAGTTATATAGGTATATCATAATATGTATAGGATCATAAAAGTTAAATGATGTTAAATTATATTTTACGAACCAGCAAGTTCGTCGGGAGTGTGCTTGTAAATATCAACTTGGTATAAACGGCACTTGGGGTGTTCTCCTGTTTCGATATGTGGTTTCAAATAGTAAACTATAATCTCCGAATCTGTTGGAGAAAAGCGGTATCCGGGTTCTAACCTATCTTCATAATCAACCTCTGGGTATGGAACGATTTGTTCCTGTTGATTGGCCATCATTATACGACGCAAATAAAGTTTTAAGACACAGGTAGTATTTCGATTGTGGGGAAATAAAAGGGATTAATTGGTTTGTGTGGTGTCGTTGCTCACTATATATATACTACAATTCTACAAACCGCCACAATGCATGCATTCGGATTATTACAATCCCTATTAACACGTGAGTATAACAAACTTTATCTTATAGTTTGAGATTACCGAATTATTCTATCATATATATTATATGTTGTATGATATATTATAAGTGACAGTTAATTACATGCATGTAAGAAAAATTGATAATACGCATTAATGGGCTTTACCGTTTGGTCCTTATCTTTGGCCCATTACATAGAATCTTTGATTCGTAGCTCGAGTGTTTTAGATAAAATAATTTTTATTTTTATGTCTACTTTTTTTTTAAAGGTAATTTATTTCAAGTGTGTTGTTTATTTTTGTCTTTAACGTGTCTTAAACACTCAATCTCTAAAAGGAAAACACACGTTTGAATTGTTACATATTACTTCAAGTCTTTATAAAAATGTAAATCTTTGATGTGTATGTTAAAAACCGCATTTTATCATTTGTTAAAAAAAAATCTTTAATTACATTCAAAATAACGCTAGATATTTTTGTCATGTTGAAAATTATATAAAGATTTTTCTTTCCTCCAAAGTATTTATATGTAACAATAAAAACATCGACACAATTTATGAAATTAATTGACTAAATTATCTTTCTATTTTTCATTTTTAGTTACACTAAAACAAAAGAAAGTTAAGACTAAATCAGTAATTTTAGACGTTTTTTGCAATAATAAATTGCTAAAAACTACAAATAAAATTGTTGGTCACTTCTATAATTGATTTTACCAATCTTATTATGTGATTAAGATATAACTAATTAATCACACCAAACCAAGTAAGATTTTAAAAAATCACCAATCAAATAGTTACTAAAACAAAACAACAGAAATTAAATCTAAGAAATCATTAATGTAAAATGAATAAAATCAAAATCAATATACATACAATAAGGGGTGTTTGTTTGGGTTTATATAAGAAACTTATGGTTTATTGACATTTTGGCTTATGTTTCATAAATCCGGATTTTTCGGCTTATGTAACCGTTAATGGGCTTATTACTGTAATAAACAGTAATAAGCCCATAATTAGTTACATAAGCCGAAAAATCCGGACTTATAAAATATAAATCGAAATAACAATAGTATTTGCCCATTGCATTAAGGGAAAACTTGCCTGGCCATGTAAGCTCACTTGTAATTGAGCTTTGTGATTTTTTTAAGATCATTTGCTATAAAGATTTATCTGAATATGATCTACAGTTTCTTGAGTCTAAAGTTGCTCTCACGTTATGCAAACTAGAAAAGATCTTTCCACCTTCGTTTTTTACTGTAATGGTACACCTAATGATCCACTTAGTTAGAGAAGTTAAGTTTGGAGGTCATGTGGCGTTCCCGTGGATGTACCCTATTGAAAGGTAATGATATTTTTAAAAGTTGTTTATTATATATTTTTGTTACTTTATCTAAATAATTAGTAAACTGTAATTTAACCATATACATGGACCTTCTAACACTAAAGTCTTACATTCACAATAGAGCTCATCCGGAAGGTTCAATTGCTGAAGGTTACTTAGCTCAAGAAAGCTTGACATTTTGCTCTAGATATTTAACGGGAGTAGAAACCATGTTCACTAGAGCAACCAGAAATGATGACGAGGAATGCGATAGAAGAATCCAACAATCTTTGTCCCGGTAGGCCGTTGGGACGAAAATTAAGTTCTGGAATATCAATTCGAAAAAGAAGGCGCTCAAGAAGTTCACTCTGTTGAATAATGAAATTGTTGTATTATTGATGATTGTAAACCTATTACAATCGGGCTCGAGCCTAACTTATTCTCTAATACACTCATCGATGAGAAGTCACTTGCTCAAGCACATCGTTATGTTCTATTTAATGCTGAATCGGTTACACCTTTAGAGAGTAAGATCACCTGATTTTTTATTTATTTATTTAGCTTTCCCTAACATATAAATTGAAGTTTTTTTATGAAGGGAACACAAAAGAATAGTCAAAGGGCAGAACCGATCTCGTCGAATACATGACTATGAAATCGAAAAGATTCATTGTCAATAGTTCAGTGAATGGTTTAAGCGAAGGGTAATAAAAATATATATTGCATATATTTCAAAATATTTGCCCAATATTCTTATAATCATCACTATTAATATTTTTGTTGTAGGTTGCTCGCATGGAAGAATTAGAAGATCAAGACGTAAATGAAGAAATTAAACGGCTTTCTCGTGGTCCGCTTACCAGTGTTAAAAGATACTCGGGTTACCTTGTTAAGGGATATAGATTTCACACACCAAAATGAGAGGAATCTCTAAAAACTCAAAACAATGGTATTGTTGTTACAGTAGAGGGTGAAAATTATGCGAGTAGTCGGGATAGAAGGCCTGTTGAAGGCTTTAATAACTACTATGGTATATTAAACTGTAAGGTAAACAGAGAACAATGGAGAGATTGAATTTTCTGTATTTACTTTCACAAACCAATTGCCATTTAAATAGGCCAAATACATTAAAGGTTTCCTACAATTAAGGCTATACATAAGGAAAGTTACAACAATCTTTGACAAAATCAATAGTAAAGAATATACACATATAATGCTAAGGATTCTCTTTAATACGCCCCCGCAAGATGGAGGATCCGTCGGAGACTCCGATCTTGGATCGAATTCGAAGAAAAGGGACACGAGGCAATGGTTTGGTCAATGCATCCGCAAGTTGATCCTTTGAGTTGATGTGTAAGACCCGTAGTGAACCGCCAATTACTTGTTCACGAACAAAGTGGTAATCAAGAGCTACATGTTTCATGCGAGAATGATAGACCGGATTGGCACACAGGTAGGTTGCACCTGTATTATCACAAAATAGAGTCAGAGAATGTTGAAGTTTAATACCCAGTTCCTGTAGAAGATTGCGGACCCATAACACTTCGGCTGCCGCATTTGCCACGGCTTTGTATTCGGCTTCAGTTGACGAGCGAGAAACGGACTTTTGTCTAGTGGATCTCCCGGAGATGAAAATATAAAGTAAATATGCAGTAGTAGATCGTCCACCATCATTGATGCCACCCCAATCAGAATCAGAGAACGCACGAAGATCAAGCGGAGCATTTCGTTTGAAAAATAATCCATGATGTATAGTACCCTTTAGGTACCGCAAAACTCGTTTAAGGGACTGCCAATGAGACTGTTTTGGTGCATGCATATACTGAGCTAGTTTGTTTATTGCAAATGATATGTCAGGTCTTCTTCTTCAATCTGGCTTTGCGCCAGTGACAGCTCATCGGAAATTGTCTTCATTTCATGGAGAAATTCTGAGATGGTGCGATTTCCCTTGGGGTTTTTGGCAAGTTTTGACTTGAGCGAGATAATTCGTGATCTCGATGCACTTGCATAGCTATTAGTAAGACACGTCCAAGCGTCTTTTTCGGTTTCTGCGGTTGCGACAATGGGTTGGATGGTGTCTGAGAGACTTCCCAGACTGGCACTTATAATTATTTGATCTTGCCTAAACCAGGAGTTGTAGGCTGGATTCGGTTTGGTTTTGTCATTATCAAGGTATTTTGATGGTGGCGGTTCGGTGATGAAGCTGTCAAGGTTTAGGCCAATTAATGTGGATGTGATTTGTTTTCACCATACAACGAAGTTGGAGGATGTGAGACGGATTGGAAAGTTGTTATTAGCGGTGATGGGGATGATTTGTGTGGAGGTGCCCATGGTTAAGGATTGAATAAGGATTTGGATCGGTTTGCTCGTAGGAGCTTATGAAAGCTCTAATACCATGTAAGGTAAACAGAGAACAATGGAGAGATTGAATTTTATGTATTTACTTTCACAAACCAATTGCCATTTAAATAGGCCACATACATTAAAGGTTCCCTACAATTAAGGCTATACATAAGGAAAGTTACAACAATCTTTGACAAAATCAATAGTAAAGAATATACACATATAATGCTAAGGATTCTCTTTAATATAAACGACATTATCGAGTTAAACTATTGTGGTTTAATACGAGTAGTTTTATTCAAACGTGACTGGGTTGACATCAATAGAAGCTGCAAGAAAGAAGATGGCTTAACGTTGGTTAATTTCTCATACAAGGCCCATACAGGGGGCTAATCTGGCTAATCTAATTGATGATTCATTTGTTTTGGCATCACAAGTAGATAAGGTGTTCTATGTGACAGATCCTAAGCATAAAGATTGGGAAGTTGTGAGACATGTAAAACTTAGAGATGTATTTGACATGGGTTACATTGATCAGGTTGTTGGATATCAAAATGATAACACATTTGATGTACTTAACTTACATAGGATCGGTGATGATGGTATAGATATCACACCAGATATGGAATTCGAAAGCCTAGATGACGAAGAAAATAATGATGAATCGGTTTTATTTTAATAATTATAAATTTGGAATGTTCTATTTTATGGCACATTTTATCTGCTTGTTTTATTTTTAATTTTTGTTAATTGTTGATCTGTATTATGTTTTGTGTGTTTTATGCGTATAAGTTTTGGTATTTATAAAGTTGTTTAGTTTTTCCGTCTTAATTTGGTTGCTTCTAATCATACCAGTTCATTTGTGTCCTTTACTTACTTACAAGGATGGCTAGGCGCAAGAGGCTACGTATCATCTCCACATATTCCCCTGTTCCTAATGAAGAACATCAGCTAACTTTCGACACTCGAGGTCATCAAGCTACTCAAACTATGGGTTCACAACCAAATTCTCAAGAAGAAAGTCACTCTACCCATTCATCATCTTCTCAATCTAACCCGTCTTCAAATGAACCAAGTTTTGAAGAAGGTATATAGTCTTAAGGTTTAGTTAGCCCATGTGTATTTAACATAATTCATTTTTTTATTTGACTATTTAACTAAGGTGTTACATATTTGTATTTAATTTTATAAGGTACTCGAAAGAAAGTAAGGTGATATGCTCAAAAGGCCGACACGTGGAATATGAATAGCTCTGAAAAGATCATTGTGACATTTAACAAGTTTGGAAAACCCGTGGGATATGAAGGAAACGAGCTTGTACAATACCTTGGTACTCTTGTGAGGATGGCTGATCATGTTGGAATAGATTATCCCGACTGGAGAAAGATTCCCATGCAAAAAAAAAGAAGATTTGTATTCCCTTATTAAGGTTTGTATTGATTACCAAGAAATAACTTCTCATTTTAGTTTATTTATAGTTCTTAACATGTATCATCTTTATGTAGGCCAAATTTGTTATACATCCGACCTAAACAAGTGATATTAAGACTTGGTCTTGCACAACATGTCTAAAAAGTGGAGGACTTGGAAAGGTTCATTAAAAGCTCAAGCATTTGATCCAAGCCTTTCAATTGATGAAATCGTTGCACGAAAAACTGAAAAAGACAAAAAGAGTGAACCCAATTCAATTTAAAGAACTTGTGACCCGTTGGTTTGTATTTTAAATTGTAATTTCGGGTATTTTAATGTATTAATTTGTGTGATTTTTTCACTTACAATTCCTATTTCATAGAGGACATGTGCTGTAAGGAGATCGAGTCGCTCAAATATGGAAGAGCCTCATTGCACAAGGACAAAATCATTTTCCCGACTTGCCCATGAAGAGGTATTGTTTTAGCTTATTTTTCTTGTAACAAGGTATTGTTTAGTATTGCTTTTTTAATGGCCACGAAAAAAATAATTCTTGTTCCAGGCAATGAAAAATAATGGTGTGTACCCAACACGAGGAGAATTATATCTAAAAACCCGTACTCGTAAAAATGGAGATATTGTGAATGACAAAGCTACTCAAGTTGTGGTAAATTATTATGTGAACATTAAATATTTTGTTTTCACCATATATATGAGGTATAAAATGTTGGATTTATTTAGTTTATAAGTGGTTTTTTATATAGGCTTCCTTACAAGCTATTGCAAGTGACTCCACTCTTACGCAAGGGGATGTCGATAATTTTTCAAGTGATGATTATTCTAAAGTTAAGGGCCTTGAAAAAAGGGGTATACTTTATTTGATGCATTGGAAGGATGTTAGTCATAAAAGAAAGTAGTCCTTCCACAGATCAACCAACAAAGAGTGTTCAACAACTACAAAATGTTGTTAAGGTTATGTTGAACATCATCCAAGAACATATCCCAAATGCAAACTTGTCTCGAGTTCTTAGCAATCTGAACATACATGTACTTATACGACCTTGTATATTATCTATTGTTCTTTTACAATCACTCATGTGATGACATTTTTTTTCTTTTTCTGGTTATTTTGTTTTAGAATCCGAGTTCATCTTCTTCGGTTCCGAACAACTCTATATCAGTAAACCGAAGATCGTCTTCTGAAAGTCCTGAAAACGAAAGTAAGATATTTTCTAAATTGAAATTTGAATAATGAGTAATTCATTGTTTATATTTTAAACCATGTCTTTGTTACTATTACAGAAAACTCGTAGTAGAGGTTCCTTTGCACTGAAGTTTCAAGTTTTTATATTGTTAGTTACTTTGACGTTTCGTGTGTACGTGGTACAACATTATGACATATTTAAGCTTTAGTTAGGAATTTATTTCCCCAAGTACTTGAGTAGAATGGTGAAAGAATGTTGAACTTTTATTTAATGTTATATTATGCAATCTTATTGTGTACTTGCTATATATTAACATAAGAGGCATAAATGCCTACAAATATGATTACCAAGTGCTACAACATTTGTATATAATTTTACAAAATAGATTTTGTGGCAAATTATGTGTCGCTAAAAAGTAGCTTGATATCTTGACTTTTGTGAGTATTTACTGGCATAAATTATGTGCCGCAAAATCTTTTTTTTATCTACTATGACAAATAATAAAGTGCCATTAAAACACTTAAATATGCAGTGGCAGAATTGAAAAGTGCCACTATAGGGATTTAGTGGTAGCGTTTCTAGTGGCACTTTTTCTTTGTGCCACTGTTTCCTAAAGCAGTCTTTTGTGAAACTTTGTCGGTTTTTTGTGGCATTTTTTCTATGCCACTGAATGGCATTTTATTTGTAGTGTCATGACGGATATAGGAACTTTTATCACTTATGGTTTATAAAGTGATTTTCAGGTCTAAGCTGAAGTTCTGGAACGGAAATACCAAAAAGTGAGCGAAAACAACACAAATGGCGAAAATGAAAGTTTAAACATTCGGAAAAATGAATGTCAATACGAAGATTCAAGTTATGTGATGTTAAGATGAGGTTTTATGCTGTTCACAAATTGATAATATCGCATACTTGATAAAAGTCTTTACTATTACTGGTGCATGATACATTACTGATTCGTGTAACTTATCTAGCATGTCATTTATATGTGGTATATTATACCTTAGAGATGGAAGTTATTTTAGTCTAACATCCAATACGAAACATCTACGACTCTTAATGCGTAAGACTTGTCACACGAGTAAAAACAATGGCGGTTTTAGACTTTTAGGTTTCTCGACATTTGACAACGATTGTTGGTTGTACATCCAAAGAAACTTAGAAGAACCTACTGTCACGAGGGGCGGATGCATGTTGTAATGGATGGTAGTGTGAAAATCTCCGATATTTATATATTGCTACCACCTAAATTTTACAATACTAATTGAGTTGCTACAAACCCACCAATTCAGCCCAATTTTATTTAAAAAAGTCCATTAAATTATCTACTTTCTTCAATCAAAATTTATTTGATATTGAATTTTTTTTTATTTTTTTTTTGCTATCATTGAAAATTATTTCTGAATCCGTAACTGACTGTATGTCACACATCTATATGGATTTACAACCATTCATTGATGACTTTGAAAGATAAGAGAACAACTTAAAACATAATAAAATGTTTTCTTGTATGTATACAAAATTACCGATTAACAAGAGTTTATACTGTATGTTCACATTACGCGTTAGCGTAAGTATTCATGTGAGTGTGGGGTTCATTTTGCACGTTACTCTTAAGTTAGTTCTAATTATGCTTTACTAAAAACAGAGTAAACAACTCCTGATATTGTAAAAACATAAACCATTATTATTGTATCAACAATGAAATTTTGATCACTAGCTAGTTGGCACATACCCTTTTTATGGAGCGAAAATAACATATGCGACAACGGTTTCAAGTATTTAGCCGAAAAGGCAAGTCCAAAATTAGGTCCGAGCAAGTAAGGCATGAGATTAATTCGACATGATTTGGCATAACACAATATCAACCAAAGAAAACTTGTAAACACACCAACGGAAATTTATATGTTGATTAAGAATTGCTTGAAATAGTCATATACTTCCTTAAATGTAAGTCAGTAACTTTACTAAAATCAGCTTACAATATTGTATACGAGTTGGGGAAAGAGAGTTTGATTATCAGAAAAAAATTAAACATGAAAAACTTTCAGGTTTCAATAAAATCCCATAAACAATTGTAGAGTTGTTAACTTGTGTATTGCTCAGAAGTTGTCAAACATAAACTATAAAAGTAATTACACCGTCTTAGGTGTAATGATACGACGTGTCCAATTGCTGCCTCGGAGGAGTCTTTAAATCTTCTAAAGAAATTCCGTCATCGTAATCATTTGACCAATGGTTGAAAGCTTCTAAAGAATTGTCTTCGTTAGGAAACGGCATTGTTGAAGTGAAATCATTCGGTTGAGGAAGACGATCAAGAATATCGTCAACTGAAATCACCGGAGGTGGAATAACAAACATTGGGACGTAATCAGATGGTTGTGTAGACGCAGCAACAGAAGTAGAAGTTGAAGCACAATCCGAAAGATAGAAACTGTTTGTAGCAATATTTGACGAATTCCCAGCAGAAGCAGATTCAGCAACATCTCTCCCAATCACATCGGTAGGATTTATAACTGCTGATTGTATGGAATACATATCTTCAAATTTATCCACTTGTTGTGTGTTGCTGTTCTTTCTTGTCCGATAAACCGGTATTGTTTGAGAAAACCTCATGGAAACATCTGATATTTCTCCAACATCAACGTTGACGGCTTGTTGATTAACATTAGCATGCGCCACCATCTGAACTTCGGTTCCTAAATGTTGATTTGTTTCTTGAATTTGAATGTGTATAGCTTCATTAGGTACATTGATGCCTCGGTTTACAGACAATCGACGACGTATAGGTGAAGGTTCATCTTCTTGATTCCTTATGGCTGCCCTTTTCTTGTTAGTGGATCGGTTCGCCTCCTTTTTGTAAATTTTACATATTACCCAATCGGTCAACTACAAGAAAAGATGAAGTGTTGTCAACATCTAGATTAGGTTGAATATAGCAGTATTAATGAAAGAAACTAAACTAGCATTGTGAATATATGAAAAAACTCATTTAACTAATTAAAAGCCATGTATGTTGCATACCTTCTTTCGCTCTTGTCCGCTTCCTGTAGCTGGGAGATTTGGATCCAACGTGGTATACTCGTGCATTAACCATGGTGTCTTGCGATCGTTCTCAACATGATAAGCAAAACTATTTTTCTTTCCAACTGCTACTCGACTCACATCATCATAGACCAGTCCTTTGGTTTGTGACATCTTCCATCGTCCAGAGTCCTTGGTTATTCTATTTGGTCGATCACCATTATCATATTTTCGCTCTCTCGGGGTTAAAAAGTACCATTTATTGTCACATGGTCGATATCGTTCTGTTATCAAGAAACCATCAAGATTAGTAACAGTTATTTACAACATATAAAAAAAAGTACACAACAATTGGAAAACCCTATCAAGAAAACATCATGGTTATATATATATATATATATATATATATATATATATATATATATATATATATATATATATATATATATACTAATTACTGATCGATGTTATTGTTGGAAATCAGAGTGTTTAAAGATAAATTAATTGGATTAAACTTTTCTCACAGTGTTAATTTCCATACAAATTACAATATATAAAGAAAATAAAGAGACTACCCACTAGCTAAGTCATGGATGTTATCTACTCCCACTACCGATTTCTTGCCTACAATCAAGCTAACATGCAAAACCAAAAAACCCACGTTCGTATAATCTCATGCAAGACTATATCTACAACTACGTAATTAGACAAACTAATACTCCTTTTTATTTGGAAATCAATAAACAGTGACCAACTCTTCTAAGCTGTTGTTCCCTAAATCGATTCTATCGAACCGTAACCGGCAAATAAACGATTAAAACCAACAGTTATATAGGTATATCATAATATGTATAGGATCATAAAAGTTAAATGATGTTAAATTATATTTTACGAACCAGCAAGTTCGTCGGGAGTGTGCTTGTAAATATCAACTTGGTATAAACGGCACTTGGGGTGTTCTCCTGTTTCGATATGTGGTTTCAAATAGTAAACTATAATCTCCGAATCTGTTGGAGAAAAGCGGTATCCGGGTTCTAACCTATCTTCATAATCAACCTCTGGGTATGGAACGATTTGTTCCTGTTGATTGGCCATCATTATACGACGCAAATAAAGTTTTAAGTCACAGGTAGTATTTCGATTGTGGGGAAATAAAAGGGATTAATTGGTTTGTGTGGTGTCGTTGCTCACTATATATATACTACAATTCTACAAACCGCCACAATGCATGCATTCGGATTATTACAATCCCTATTAACACGTGAGTATAACAAACTTTATCTTATAGTTTGAGATTACCGAATTATTCTATCATATAAATTATATGTTGTATGATATATTATAAGTGACAGTTAATTACATGCATGTAAGAAAAATTGATAATACGCATTAATGGGCTTTACCGTTTGGTCCTTATCTTTGGCCCATTACATAGAATCTTTGACTCGTAGCTCGAGTGTTTTAGATAAAATAATTTTTATTTTTATGTCTACTTTTTTATTAAAGATAATTTATTTCAAGTTTGTTTTTTATTTTTGTCTTTAACGTGTCTTAGACATTCAATCTCTAAAAGGAAAACACACGTTTGAATTGTTAAATATCACTTCAAGTCTTTATAAAAATGTAAATCCTTGATGTGTATCTTAAAAACCGCATTTTGTCATTTGTTAAAAAAAAAAAATCTTTATAATTACATTCAAAATAACGTTAGATATTTTTGTCATGTTATAAATTATATAAAGATTTTTCTTTACTCCAAAGTATATGTAACAATAAAAACATCGACACAATTTAAGAAATTAATTGACTAAATTATCTTACCATTTGTCATTTTTAGTTACACTAAAACAAAAAGAAAGTTAAGACTAAATCAGCAATTTTAGACGTTTTTTGCAATAATAAATTGCTAAAAACTACAAATAAAATTGTTGGTCACTTCAATAATTGATTTTACCAATCTTATTATGTGATTAAGATATAACTAATTTATCACACCAAACCAAGTAAGATTTTAAAAAATCACCAATCAAATAGTTACTAAAACAAAACAACAAAAATTAAATCTAAGAAATCATTAATGTAAAATGAATAAAATCAAAATCAATATACATCCAATAAGGGGTGTTTGTTTGGGTTTATATAAGAAACTTACGGTTTATTGACATTTTGGCTTATGTTTCATAAATCCGGATTTTTCGGCTTATGTAACCGTTAATGGGCTTATTACTGTAATAAACAGTAATAAGCCCATAATTAGTTACATAAGCCGAAAAATCCGGACTTATAAAATATAAATCGAAATAACAATAGTATTTGCCCATTGCATTAAGGGAAAACTTGCCTAGCCATGTAAGCTCACTTGTAATTGAGCTTTGTGATTATTTTAAGATCATTTGCTATAAAGATTTATCTGAATATGATCTACAGTTTCTTGAGTCTAAAGTTGCTCTCACGTTATGCAAACTAGAAAAGATCTTTCCACCTTCGTTTTTTACTGTAATGGTACACCTAATGATCCACTTAGTTAGAGAAGTTAAGCTTGGAGGTCATGTGGCGTTCCCGTGGATGTACCCTATTGAAAGGTAATGATATTTTTAAAAGTTGTTTATTATATATTTTTGTTACTTTCTGTAAATAATTAGTAAACTGTAATTTAACCATATACATGGACCTTCTAACACTAAAGTCTTACATTCACAATAGAGCTCATCCGGAAGGTTCAATTGCTGAAGGTTACTTAGCTCAAGAAAGCTTGACATTTTGCTCTAGATATTTAACGGGAGTAGAAACCATGTTCACTAGAGAAACCAGAAATCATGACGAGGGTCACCAAAATGCGATAGAAGAATCCAACAATCTTTGTCCCGGTAGGCCGTTGGGACGAAAATTAAGTTCTGGAATATGAATTCGAAAAAGAAGGCGCTCAAGAAGTTCTCTCTGTTGAATAATGAAATTGTTGTATTATTGATGATTGTAAACCTATTACAATCGGGCTCGAGCCTAACTTATTCTCTAATACACTCATCGATGAGAAGTCACTTGCTCAAGCACATCGTTATGTTCTATTTAATGCTGAATCGGTTACACCTTTAGAGAGTAAGATCACCTGATTTTTTTTTTTTTATTTAGCTTTCCCTAACATATAAATTGAAATTTTTTTATGAAGGGAACACAAAAGAATAGTCAAAGGGCAGAACCGATCTCGTCGAATACATGACTATGAAATCGAAAAGATTCATTGTCAATAGTTCAGTGAATGGTTTAAGCGAAGGGTAATTAAAACATATATTGCATATATTTCAAAATATTTGCCCAATATTCTTATAATCATCACTATTAATATTTTTATTGTAGGTTGCTCGCATGGAAGAATTAGAAGATCAAGACGTAAATGAAGAAATTAAATGGCTTTCTCGTGGTCCGCTTACAAGTGTTAAAAGATACTCGGGTTACCTTGTTAAGGGATATAGATTTCACACACCAAAAAGAGAGGAATCTCTAAAAACTCAAAACAATGGTATTGTTGTTACAGTAGAGGGTGCAAATTATGCGAGTAGTCGGGATAGAAGGCATATTGAAGGCATTAATAACTACTATGGTATATTAAACAGAGAACAATGGAGAGATTGAATTTTCTGTATTTACTTTCACAAACCAATTGCCATTTAAATAGGCCAAATACATTAAAGGTTCCCTACAATTAAGGCTATACATAAGGAAAGTTACAACACTCTTTGACAAAATCAATAGTAAAGAATATACACATATAATGCTAAGGATTCTCTTTAATACGCCCCCGAAAGATGGAGGATCCGTCGGAGACTCCGATCTTGGATCGAATTCGAAGAAAAGGGACACGAGGCAATGGTTTGGTCAATGCATCCGCAAGTTGATCCTTTGAGTTGATGTGTAAGACCCGTAGTGAACCGCCAATTACTTGTTCACGAACAAAGTGGTAATCAAGAGCTACATGTTTCATGCGAGAATGATAGACCGGATTGGCACACAGGTAGGTTGCACCTGTATTATCACAAAATAGAGTCGGAGAATGTTGAAGTTTAATACCCAGTTCCTGTAGAAGATTGCGGACCCATAACACTTCGGCTGCCGCATTTGCCACGGCTTTGTATTCGGCTTCAGTTGACGAGCGAGAAACGGACTTTTGTCTAGTGGATCTCCCGGAGATGAAAAGATAAAGTAAATATGCAGTAGTAGATCGTCCACCATCATTGATGCCACCCCAATCAGAATCAGAGAACGCACGAAGATCAAGCGGAGCATTTCGTTTGAAAAATAATCCATGATGTATAAGTACCCTTTAGGTACCGCAAAACTCGTTTAAGGGACTGCCAATGAGACTGTTTTGGTGCATGCATATACTGAGCTAGTTTGTTTATTGCAAATGATATGTCAGGTCTTCTTCTTCAATCGGGCTTTGCGCCAGTGACAGCTCATCGGAAATTGTCTTCATTTCATGGAGAAATTCTGAGATGGTGCGATTTCCCTTGGGGATTTTGGCAAGTTTTGACTTGAGCGAGATAATTCGTGATCTCGATGCACTTGCATAGCTATTAGTAAGACACGTCCAAGCGTCTTTTTCGGTTTCTACGGTTGCGACAATGGGTTGGATGGTGTCTGAGAGACTTCCCAGAATGGCACTTATAATTATTTGATCTTGCCTAAACCAGGAGTTGTAGGCTGGATTCGGTTTGGTTTTGTCATTATCAAGGTATTTTGATGGCGGCGGTTCGGTGATGAAGCTGTCAAGGTTTAGGCCAATTAATGTGGATGTGATTTGTTTTCTCCATACAGCGAAGTTGGAGGATGTGAGACGGATTGGAAAGTTGTTATTAGCGGTGATGGGGATGATTTGTGTGGAGGTGCCCATGGTTAAGGATTGAATAGGGATTTGGATCGGTTTGCTCGTAGGAGCTTATGAAAGCTCTAATACCATGTAAGGTAAACAGAGAACAATGGAGAGATTGAATTTTCTGTATTTACTTTCACAAACCAATTGCCATTTAAATAGGCCACATACATTAAAGGTTCCCTACAATTAAGGCTATACATAAGGAAAGTTACAACAATCTTTGACAAAATCAATAGTAAAGAATATACACATATAATGCTAAGGATTCTCTTTAATATAAACGACATTATCGAGTTAAACTATTGTGATTTAATACGAGTAGTTTTATTCAAACGTGACTGGGTTGACATCAATAGAAGCTGCAAGAAAGAAGATGGCTTAACGTTGGTTAATTTCTCATACAAGGCCCATACAGGGGGCTAATCTGGCTAATCTAATTGATGATTCATTTGTTTTGGCATCACAAGTAGATAAGGTGTTCTATGTGACAGATCCTAAGCATAAAGATTGGGAAGTTGTGAGACATGTAAAACTTAGAGATGTATTTGACATGGGTTACATTGATCAGGTTGTTGGATATCAAAATGATAACACATTTGATGTACTTAACTTACATAGGATCGGTGATGATGGTATAGATATCACACCAGATATGGAATTCGAAAGCCTAGATGACGAAGAAAATAATGATGAATCATTTTTATTTTAATAATTATAAATTTGGAATGTTCTATTTTATGGCACATTTTATCTGCTTGTTTTATTTTTAATTTTTGTTAATTGTTGATCTGTATTATGTTTTGTGTGTTTTATGCGTATAAGTTTTGGTATTTATAAACTTGTTTAGTTTTTCCGTCTTAATTTGGTTGCTTCTAATCATACCAGTTCATTTGTGTCCTTTACTTACTTACAAGGATGGCTAGGCGCAAGAGGCTACGTATCATCTCCACATATTCCCCTGTTCCTAATGAAGAACATCAGCTAACTTTCGACACTCGAGGTCATCAAGCTACTCAAACTATGGGTTCACAACCAAATTCTCAAGAAGAAAGTCACTCTACCCATTCATCATCTTCTCAATCTAACCCGTCTTCAAATGAACCAAGTTTTGAAGAAGGTATATAGTCTTAAGGTTTAGTTAGCCCATGTGTATTTAACATAATTCATTTTTTTATTTGACTATTTAACTAAAATGTTACATATTTGTATTTAATTTTATAAGGTACTCGAAAGAAAGTAAGGTGATATACTCAAAAGGCCGACACGTGGAATATGAATAGCTCTGAAAAGATCATTGTGACATTTAACAAGTTTGGAAAACCCGTGGGATATGAAGGAAACGAGCTTGTACAATACCTTGGTACTCTTGTGAGGATGGCTGATCATGTTGGAATAGATTATCCCGACTGGAGAAAGATTCCCATGCAAAAAAAAAAGAAGATTTGTATTCCCTTATTAAGGTTTGTATTGATTACCAAGAAATAACTTCTCATTTTAGTTTATTTATAGTTCTTAACATATATCATCTTTATGTAGGCCAAATTTGTTATACATCCGACCTAAACAAGTGATATTAAGACTTGGTCTTGCACAACATGTCTAAAAATTGGAGGACTTGGAAAGGTTCATTAAAATCTCAAGCATTTGATCCAAGCCTTTCAATTGATGAAATCGTTGCACGACAAACTGAAAAAGACAAAAGAGTGAACCCAATTCAATTTAAAGAACTTGTGACCCGTTGGTTTGTATTTTAAATTGTAATTTCGGGTATTTTAATGTATTAATTTGTGTGATTTTTTCACTTACAATTCCTATTTCATAGAGGACATGTGCTGTAAGGAGATCGAGTCGCTCAAATATGGAAGAGCCTCATTGCACAAGGACAAAATCATTTTCCCGACTTGCCCATGAAGAGGTATTGTTTTAGCTTATTTTTCTTGTAACAAGGTATTGTTTAGTATTGCTTTTTTAATGGCCACGAAAAAAATAATTCTTGTTCCAGGCAATGAAAAATAATGGTGTGTACCCAACACGAGGAGAATTATATCTAAAAACTCGTACTCGTAAAAATGGAGATATTGTGAATGACAAAGCTACTCAAGTTGTGGTAAATTATTATGTGAACATTAAATATTTTGTTTTCACCATATATATGAGGTATAAGATGTTGGATTTATTTAGTTTATAAGTGGTTTTTTATATAGGCTTCCTTACAAGCTATTGCAAGTGACTCCACTCTTACGCAAGGGGATGTCGATAATTTTTCAAGTGATGATTATTCTAAAGTTAAGGGCCTTGAAAAAAGGGGTATACTTTATTTGATGCATTGGAAGGATGTTAGTCATAAAAGAAAGTAGTCCTTCCACAGATCAACCAACAAAGAGTGTTCAACAACTACAAAATGTTGTTAAGGTTATGTTGAACATCATCCAAGAACATATCCCAAATGCAAACTTGTCTCGAGTTCTTAGCAATCTGAACATACATGTACTTATACGACCTTGTATATTATCTATTGTTCTTTTACAATCACTCATGTGATGACATTTTTTTTCTTTTTCTGATTATTTTGTTTTAAAATCCGAGTTCATCTTCTTCGGTTCCGAACAACTCTATATCAGTAAACCGAAGATCGTCTTCTGAAAGTCCTGAAAACGAAAGTAAGATATTTTCTAAATTGAAATTTGAATAATGAGTAATTCATTGTTTATATTTTAAACCATGTCTTTGTTACTATTACTAGAAAACTCGTAGTAGAGGTTCCTTTGCACTGAAGTTTCAAGTTTTTATATTGTTAGTTACTTTGACGTTTCGTGTGTACGTGGTACAACATTATGACATATTTAAGCTTTAGTTAGGAATTTATTTCCCCAAGTACTTGAGTAGAATGGTGAAAGAATGTTGAACTTTTATTTAATGTTATATTATGCAATCTTATTGTGTACTTGCTATATATTAACATAAGAGGCATAAATGCCTACAAATATGATTACCAAGTGCTACAACATTTGTATATAATTTTACAAAATAGATTTTGTGGCAAATTATGTGTCGCTAAAAAGTAGCTTGATATCTTGACTTTTGTGAGTATTTACTGGCATAAATTATGTGCCGCAAAATCTTTTTTTTATCTACTATGACAAATAATAAAGTGCCATTAAAACACTTAAAGATGCAGTGGCAGAATTGAAAAGTGCCACTATAGGGATTTAGTGGTAGCGTTTCTAGTGGCACTTTTTCTTTGTGCCACTGTTTCCTAAAGCAGTCTTTAGTGAAACTTTGTCGGTTTTTTGTGGCACTTTTTCTATGCCACTGAATGGCATTTTATTTGTAGTGTCATGACGGATATAGGAACTTTTATCACTTATGGTTTATAAAGTGATTTTCAGGTCTAAGCTGAAGTTCTGGAACGGAAATACCAAAAAGTGAGCAAAAACAACACAAATGGCGAAAATGAAAGTTTAAACATTCGGAAAAATGAATGTCAATATGAAGATTCAAGTTATGTGATGTTAAGATGAGGTTTTATGCTGTTCACAAATTGATAATATCGCATACTTGATAAAAGTCTTTACTATTACTGGTGCATGATACATTACTGATTCGTGTAACTTATCTAGCATGTCATTTATATGTGGTATATTATACCTTAGAGATGGAAGTTATTTTAGTCTAACATCCAATACGAAACATCTACGACTCTTAATTAATGCGTAAGACTTGTCACACGAGTAAAAACAATGGCGGTTTTAGACTTTTAGGTTTCTCGACATTTGACAACGATTGTTGGTTGTACATCCGATTGTTGGTTGTACATCCAAAGAAACTTAGAAGAACCTACTGTCACGAGGGGCGGATGCATGTTGTAATGGATGGTAGTGTGAAAATCTCCGATATTTATATATTGCTACCATCTAAATTTTACAATACTAATTGAGTTGCTACAAACCCACCAATTCAGCCCAATTTTATTTAAAAAAGTCCATTAAATTATCTACTTTCTTCAATCAAAATTTATTTGATATTGTATTTTTTTTTATTCTTTTTTTGCTATCATTGAAAATTATTTCTGAATCCGTAACTGACTGTATGTCACACATCTATATGGATTTACAACCATTCATTGATGACTTTGAAAGATAAGAGAACAACTTAAAACATAATAAAATGTTTTCTTGTATGTATACAAAATTACCGATTAACAAGAGTTTATACTGTATGTTCACATTACGCGTTAGCGTAAGTATTCATGTGAGTGTGGGGTTCATTTTGCACGTTAGTCTTAAGTTAGTTCTAATTATGCTTTACTAAAAACAGAGTAAACAACTCCTGATATTGTAAAAACATAAACCATTATTATTGTATCAACAATGAAATTTTGATCACTAGCTAGTTGGCACATACCCTTTTTATGGAGCGAAAATAACATATGCGACAACGGTTTCAAGTATTTAGCCGAAAAGGCAAGTCCAAAAATTAGGTCCGAGCAAGTAAGGCATGAGATTAATTCGACATGATTTGGCATAACACAATATCAACCAAAGAAAACTTGTAAACACACCAACGGAAATTTATATGTTGATTAAGAATTGCTTGAAATAGTCATATACTTCCTTAAATATAAGTCAGTAACTTTACTAAAATCAGCTTACAATATTGTATACGAGTTGGGGAAAGAGAGTTTGATTATCAGAAAAAAATTAAACATGAAAAACTTTCAGGTTTCAATAAAATCCCATAAACAATGTAGAGTTGTTAACTTGTGTATTGCTCAGAAGTTGTCAAACATAAACTATAAAAGTAATTACACCGTCTTAGGTGTAATGATACGACGTGTCCAATTGCTGCCTCGGAGGAGTCTTTAAATCTTCTAAAGAAATTCCGTCATCGTAATCATTTGACCAATGGTTGAAAGCTTCTAAAGAATTGTCTTCATCAGGAAACGGCATTGTTGAAGTGAAATCATTCGGTTGAGGAAGACGATCAAGAATATCGTCAACTGAAATCACCGGAGGTGGAATAACAAACATTGGGACGTAATCAGATGGTTGTGTAGACGCAGCAACAGAAGTAGATGTTGAAGCACAATCCGAAAGATAGAAACTGTTTGTAGCAATATTTGACGAATTCCCAGCAGAAGCAGATTCAGCAACATCTCTCCCAATCACATCGGTAGGATTTATAACTGCTGATTGTATGGAATACATATCTTCAAATTTATCCACTTGTTGTGTGTTGCTGTTCTTTCTTGTCCGATAAACCGGTATTGTTTGAGAAAACCTCATGGAAACATCTGATATTTCTCCAACATCAACGTTGACGGCTTGTTGATTAACATTAGCATGCGCCACCATCTGAACTTCGGTTCCTAAATGTTGATTTGTTTCTTGAATTTGAATGTGTATAGCTTCATTAGGTACATTGATGCCTCGGTTTACAGACAATCGACGACGTATAGGTGAAGGTTCATCTTCTTGATTCCTTATGGCTGCCCTTTTCTTGTTAGTGGATCGGTTCGCCTCCTTTTTGTAAATTTTACATATTACCCAATCGGTCAACTACAAGAAAAGATGAAGTGTTGTCAACATCTAGATTAGGTTGAATATAGCAGTATTAATGAAAGAAACTAAACTAGCATTGTGAATATATGAAAAAACTCATTTAACTAATTAAAAGCCATGTATGTTGCATACCTTCTTTCGCTCTTGTCCGCTTCCTGTAGCTGGGAGATTTGGATCCAACGTGGTATACTCGTGCATTAACCATGGTGTCTTGCGATCCTTCTCAACATGATAAGCAAAACAATTTTTCTTTCCAACTGCTACTGATCGACTCACATCATCATAGACCAGTCCTTTGCTTTGTGACATCTTCCATCGTCCAGAGTCCTTGGTTATTCTATTTGGTCGATCACCATTATCATATTTTCGCTCTCTCGGGGTTAAAAAGTACCACTTATTGTCACATGGTCGATATCGTTCTGTTATCAAGAAACCATCAAGATTAGTAACAGTTATTTACAACATATAAAAAAAAGTACACAACAATTGGAAAACCCTATCAAGAAAACATCATGGTTATATATATATATATATATATATATATATATATATATATATATATATATATATATATATATATATATATTATACTAATTACTGATCGATGTTATTGTTGGAAATCAGAGTGTTTAAAGATAAACTAATTGGATTAAACTTTTCTCACAGTGTTAATTTCCATACAAATTACAATATATAAAGAAAATAAAGAAACTACACCCACTAGCTAAGTCATGGATGTTATCTACTCCCACTACCAAAAAACCCATGTTTCTCTTTTATTCTCAGAGTGTTGGTTTTTTGCCTACAATCAAGCTAACATGCAAAACCAAAAAACCCAGGTTCCTATAATCTCATGCAAGACTATATCTACCACTACGTAATTAGACAAACTAATACTCCTTTTTATTTGGAAATCAATAAACAGTGACCAACTCTTCTAAGCTGTTGTTCCCTAAATCGATTCTATCGAACCGTAACCGGCAAATAAAATATTAAAACCAACAGTTATATAGGTATATCATAATATGTATAGGATCATAAAAGTCAAATGATGTTAAATTATATTTTACGAACCAGCAAGTTCGTCGGGAGTGTGCTTGTAAATATCAACTTGGTATAAACGGCACTTGGGGTGTTCTCCTGTTTCGATATGTGGTTTCAAATAGTAAACTATGATCTCCGAGTCTGTTGGAGAAAAGCGGTATCCGGGTTCTAACCTATCTTCATAATCAACCTCTGGGTATGGAACGATTTGTTCCTGTTGATTGGCCATCATTATACGACGCAAATAAAGTTTTAAGACACAGGTAGTATTTCGATTGTGGGGAAATAAAAGGGTTTAATTGGTTTGTGTGGTGTCCAAGATTAGGAATGCTCAGTTGCTCACTATATATATACTACAATTCTACAAACCGCCACAATGCATGCATTCGGATTATTACAATCCCTATTAACACGTGCTTATAACAAACTTTATCTTATAGTTTGAGATTATCGAATTATTCTATCATATATATTATATGTTGTATGATATATTATAAGTGACAGTTAATTACATGCATGTAAGAAAAATTGATAATACGCATTAATGGGCTTTACCGTTTGGTCCTTATCTTTGGCCCATTACATAGAATCTTTGACTCGTAGCTCGAGTGTTTTAGATAAAATAATTTTTATTTTTATGTCTACTTTTTTATTAAAGATAATTTATTTCAAGTTTGTTTTTTATTTTTGTCTTTAACGTGTCTTAGACATTCAATCTCTAAAAGGAAAACACACGTTTGAATTGTTAAATATCACTTCAAGTCTTTATAAAAATGTAAATCCTTGATGTGTATGTTAAAAACCGCATTTTGTCATTTGTTAAAAAAAAAAAATCTTTATAATTACATTCAAAATAACGTTAGATATTTTTGTCATGTTATAAATTATATAATGATTTTTCTTTACTCCAAAGTATATGTAACAATAAAAACATCGACACAATTTAAGAAATCAGCAATTTTAGACGTTTTTTGCAATAATAAATTGCTAAAAACTACAAATAAAATTGTTGGTCACTTCAATAATTGATTTTACCAATCTTATTATGTGATTAAGATATAACTAATTTATCACACCAAACCAAGTAAGATTTTAAAAAATCACCAATCAAATAGTTACTAAAACAAAACAACAAAAATTAAATCTAAGAAATCATTAATGTAAAATGAATAAAATCAAAATCAATATACATCCAATAAGGGGTGTTTGTTTGGGTTTATATAAGAAACTTACTGTTTATTGACATTTTGGCTTATGTTTCATAAATCCGGATTTTTCGGCTTATGTAACCGTTAATGGGCTTATTACTGTAATAAACAGTAATAAGCCCATAATTAGTTACATAAGCCGAAAAATCCGGACTTATAAAATATAAATCGAAATAACAATAGTATTTGCCCATTGCATTAAGGGAAAACTTGCCTAGCCATGTAAGCTCACTTGTAATTGAGCTTTGTGATTATTTTAAGATCATTTGCTATAAAGATTTATCTGAATATGATCTACAGTTTCTTGAGTCTAAAGTTGCTCTCACGCTATGCAAACTAGAAAAGATCTTTCCACCTTCGTTTTTTACTATAATGGTACACCTAATGATCCACTTAGTTAGAGAAGTTAAGCTTGGAGGTCATGTGGCGTTCCCGTGGATGTACCCTATTGAAAGGTAATGATATTTTTAAAAGTTGTTTATTATATATTTTTGTTACTTTCTATAAATAATTAGTAAACTGTAATTTAACCATATACATGGACCTTCTAACACTAAAGTCTTACATTCACAATAGAGCTCATCCGGAAGGTTCAATTGCTGAAGGTTACTTAGCTCAAGAAAGCTTGACATTTTGCTCTAGATATTTAACGGGAGTAGAAACCATGTTCACTAGAGAAACCAGAAATCATGACGAGGGTCACCAAATGTGATAGAAGAATCCAACAATCTTTGTCCCGGTAGGCCGTTGGGACGAAAATTAAGTTCTGGAATATGAATTCGAAAAAGAAGGCGCTCAAGAAGTTCTCTCTGTTGAATAATGAAATTGTTGTATTATTGATGATTGTAAACCTATTACAATCGGGCTCGAGCCTAACTTATTCTCTAATACACTCATCGATGAGAAGTCACTTGCTCAAGCACATCGTTATGTTCTATTTAATGCTGAATCGGTTACACCTTTAGAGAGTAAGATCACCTGATTTTTTTTTTTTTATTTAGCTTTCCCTAACATATAAATTGAAATTTTTTTATGAAGGGAACACAAAAGAATAGTCAAAGGGCAGAACCGATCTCGTCGAATACATGACTATGAAATCGAAAAGATTCATTGTCAATAGTTCAGTGAATGGTTTAAGCGAAGGGTAATTAAAATATATATTGCATATATTTCAAAATATTTGCCCAATATTCTTATAATCATCACTATTAATATTTTTATTGTAGGTTGCTCGCATGGAAGAATTAGAAGATCAAGACGTAAATGAAGAAATTAAATGGCTTTCTCGTGGTCCGCTTACAAGTGTTAAAAGATACTCGGGTTACCTTGTTAAGGGATATAGATTTCACACACCAAAAAGAGAGGAATCTCTAAAAACTCAAAACAATGGTATTGTTGTTACAGTAGAGGGTGCAAATTATGCGAGTAGTCGGGATAGAAGGCATATTGAAGGCATTAATAACTACTATGGTATATTAAACAGAGAACAATGGAGAGATTGAATTTTCTGTATTTACTTTCACAAACCAATTGCCATTTAAATAGGCCAAATACATTAAAGGTTCCCTACAATTAAGGCTATACATAAGGAAAGTTACAACAATCTTTGACAAAATCAATAGTAAAGAATATACACATATAATGCTAAGGATTCTCTTTAATACGCCCCCGAAAGATGGAGGATCCGTCGGAGACTCCGATCTTGGATCGAATTCGAAGAAAAGGGACACGAGGCAATGGTTTGGTCAATGCATCCGCAAGTTGATCCTTTGAGTTGATGTGTAAGACCCGTAGTGAACCGCCAATTACTTGTTCACGAACAAAGTGGTAATCAAGAGCTACATGTTTCATGCGAGAATGATAGACCGGATTGGCACACAGGTAGGTTGCAAACTTTATCTTATAGTTTGAGATTATCGAATTATTCTATCATATATATTATATGTTGTATGATATATTATAAGTGACAGTTAATTACATGCATGTAAGAAAAATTGATAATACGCATTAATGGGCTTTACCGTTTGGTCCTTATCTTTGGCCCATTACATAGAATCTTTGATTCGTAGCTCGAGTGTTTTAGATAAAATAATTTTTATTTTTATGTCTACTTTTTTTTTAAAGGTAATTTATTTCAAGTGTGTTGTTTATTTTTGTCTTTGACGTGTCTTAAACACTCAATCTCTAAAAGGAAAACACACGTTTGAATTGTTACATATTACTTCAAGTCTTTATAAAAATGTAAATCTTTGATGTGTATGTTAAAAACCGCATTTTATCATTTGTTAAAAAAAAATCTTTAATTACATTCAAAATAACGCTAGATATTTTTGTCATGTTGAAAATTATATAAAGATTTTTCTTTCCTCCAAAGTATTTATATGTAACAATAAAAACATCGACACAATTTAAGAAATTAATTGACTAAATTATCTTTCTATTTTTCATTTTTAGTTACACTAAAACAAAAGAAAGTTAAGACTAAATCAGTAATTTTAGACGTTTTTTGCAATAATAAATTGCTAAAAACTACAAATAAAATTGTTGTTCACTTCTATAATTGATTTTACCAATCTTATTATGTGATTAAGATATAACTAATTTATCACACCAAACCAAGTAAGATTTCAAAAAATCACCAATCAAATAGTTACTAAAACAAAACAACAAAAATTAAATCTAAGAAATCATTAATGTAAAATGAATAAAATCAAAATCAATATACATACAATAAGGGGTGTTTGTTTGAGTTTATATAAGAAATTTATGGTTTATTGACATTTTGGCTTATGTTTCATAAATCCGGATTTTTCGGCTTATGTAACCGTTAATGGGCTTATTACTATAATAAACAGTAATAAGCGCATAATTAGTTTCATAAGCCGAAAAATCCGGATTTATAAAATATAAATCGAAATAACAATAAGCTATAAACCACTTATATAAGGCTGGACGGAGTAAGGCAAAACTCATTTCGGTGAGTTTACCACTCGCGCGCGAGTCTTATTTCCGAGGGTAAAACTCACTGAGGTGAGTTTGTTTCGTTGGTTTGTGTGCCAAAGGTGAGTTACTCACTTTGGGTGAGTTTGAAATAGGTGAGACCCACAATTGTTTTAAACCGTTGCATGATTTAAAAAAAAAAAAAAAAAAAAAAAACTTTTTTAAACCCTACTTTTTACCTATAAATAACAACTAACTTAACCATTTTTAAACATATATCTTCCAAATTCATACAATATCTAAACCTTTCATATTTTCTTCAAAAAAATGTCTAACAGAAACACTCCCCGACCCAACAAACGTCAACCAATAACCCTTAACCGATGTAATCCACCTTCACCCGACGTCACTTTTAATCTACGAAACCCCTCATCGAACGTGAATCCGACCTTATTACGACCTTACCCAAACCAACCTTACTGATGATGACGATGATGAGGTGGCCGAAGTTCCACCACCACCGACAGGGAGGGACAAAGCAAAAGTTGCGTCGAAAAAGAAAGTGTCGAAAGCTTCTGGATCGTCAACTCTAAATGACGAAGCACTTGCTAGGTTGATGGTAACTGTGATCTCTGCTACTGAGATTGCACAGCGGGATAAGTATATACAAATCAAAGAAAGGGAGGTTGCTGCTGCGGAGTATAGAGCCGAACAAGAAGACATGAAACTATATTTCCAAGACTACGATTACATGACCGGAATGAGCGAGCGGCATGAGAATCATTTCGGGCAAGTCTCAAAGCGAAGTATAACCGGGAGTTTTAGTTTACGTTTATCTATGTATCGTTGACGTTTTAACTTATCTATGTTTCATTTAAGTTTTTAATTTCTCTATGTATCGTTTTTAACATTTGAATAAAAGTTTTAAATTTCGTTAACAATTTTTTTTCGTACGTTTATGTTTACGTAAATATTTATTTTTTTAGTTTATAAATAATAGTATTTAAATGAAAAAGGTAAGATGAGTTGGGGTGAGTTTGAGTTAAAAGTGGTTGCAATGAGTCCGTGATGAGTCTTATTTCCTAAATAAGATGAGTTTGTTTTCTAGAGAGAAAAAACTTACATGACAGGATGAGTTGTCCTCCTTATTCCGTTTAGTCTAAGCCCAAACAAACACCCTCTAAATCTTTTAAAAAGTTAATTACCATCAGTTTCAGTAACTTATCCATAAAAAAAACCCTCGAAAGTCAACCACTTCAGGTAAATTTTATAGTATTACTTGTCACGTTATACAAAAATAATATATGTTTTATACGTTGAAAGTGTGTATATGACTAAACCAATAAATATTAATATATTCATAAAAATCTGTAAAAGGCATGGGAAGGGTGACCTAAGCAACTTATATAATAGATATAACATATACTTACAGATTTCATTTTCCAAGGTAATATTTACTAACTCCAAACCAAACTAAAACGAAAACTTATACCTCACGCATAACAAGGTGTACATTGTTTAAAATTTAGTAAATTGGGATATGTAAAAAAAAGCAAGCCATATCTAAGCATGTTGAAAACCAACACGCAACCTCTGTCATCCAGCCCAGCTATCTAACAAACTACACGTCTTCTTTACCCCTACCCCCCCCCCCCCCCCCCCCCCCCCAACCCACCCTACCCTCTTCTTCTTTAACATTCACTTTTCTCCCAAAAACCTTCTTGAATCTCTTCTTCCTCAACAAACACTTGTAAGTCTCTCTCTCTTCTCTCTCATTCATGTATATATCATCTTGTATCTATATGTTTGTTATATACATATATGTGTATATATATATATATATGTATGTATCATATATATGTATATGTATATGTATGTACGTATGTATAAAAATGTTTGTGTTAGGTTTTACTTATATTCTTGCAATAAAAGTTGGTGATCGTATATCATTCATATATGATATTACATAAACATATACATACATAAATATGTATAAATATGTATGTATATATATATATATCAAAATAAGCTACATTTTCTAGTTTTTTCTTGTTTTGATATAAGGGTTATGTGGGTGTTTTTAATTTTTTTTATTAATTGTTTACAAAAGTTTGAAATTATTTGTTCTGCAATCACATGCATTGGTCATCATGATCGTAAATATGTCACACATATATTTGATTCTCTATACATATGATTATGCCTTTTGTGTTTTGTTTTTTAATCCACATGTGGTTTCTTGTTTTTGTACTTTTTTTGATATGATGATTCTTATTTATGTTTTTAAAATAATAACATGATTTAAATGTGTCTAATCTAACAAATAATCATTCATTGAACATATGATCAATGTTAAACAAGTCTACACGTTTAGGTGATTTTACTTTAAGTTTTGTTGTGATTGTTAATTATTGTATGTAACGGGGTACATTTGTTTAACCGAGTCGTTAGATTGTAAGTTTATAACACTCTTAGAAATTTGATTGATGATCAATGTTGTATACATTTGAACTTTTTATTTTCTATACTCTTTCTTAAATAGACACAACAAATTGCTATAGATTAATGGGTTTTTCTAAGTTGTGTCATAAGGCATATGTTAAAAATCATTTATTAATATTAAAAGTACCATTAAAAGTACTATTTTCTTTTGATTTTTTAACTTTTATACTCTTAATGGTATTTTTAATATTAATAAATGATTGTTATGAGATGTCTAAGAGCACATGATAGAAAATCCATAGATTAATAGGTACGAAACATATATATCTAATAAGTATAACATGACAATTCATTCAATAGTATGAATGAGTGTTTATACTATTTAGGTGATGAGTCTAATGTTGTTTTAAGTATGATATTTATTTTTGGTAAAAACCAAGAAGATGAGTTGTCTAATCATGATTGGTTACTAAACATGAGAATTATGTGTATTAATGACAGAGGAAGAAGGGAGGGCTGAGATCTTTGCACGTGTCCCAATAATCTTCTCCATTGATATCAAAAGGGAGGATGTGATGAGGACAAAAATGGAATTATCAAGGTTTTTTTGTGTATGGTTTACTATTTGACCTAATGGTCTGAAGCATTTATGAAATGACCATTTTACCCCTTTATTAAAACAACTTAAGAGAAGAGCAAAGGTGATTGATTAGTATCAATGATTGATTGACTTCTTTTCTATAATATAATACACTGGTAATATATAAATATATTGGTACCTTTTATGTTTTAGTTGGTAATTAGGTAGTTTTTACTTTACAATTTGTCTTGTTTTGTTATTATATCAGCGCATAATCTACTATACTATCGACATATATGGTGTAATTGCGATATTTATTAATGATTCAACATAACAATGTATATAACATGCTACGAAAGAATCCTCAAACTCTAATAGTAAAATCTTCAAATCCATTCATTTTTTTTTTATATTCTACGTACAACTTAAATCCGAAAGAAAAAAAATCGTCATATTTCTCGACCCTAACCCCCACGAAACGCCTCCCCATAACCCTAGTCAACTATTACGGAGACTACTCTTAAAAAACTTTAAAATTAAACTATTTATAAACGATATACTTGATTTTTAATGATCTTATAGATAAAAGTTTTATAAGAAATACCTTAAACTAAAACATACCAAATAAGGTGTTAACCTATTTTGTGGCTTATAAATTTATCATCATTTTCATAACGTATAAAATAAGTTAGAAAAAAACGGGTTTATGAATAAATAAATTAAAGATAAATAAAATAATCATAAATCTAAAAAATAAGCTAAAACAAATATATGCTAAGTGTAAAGGTTTAAAAGGTCTAAAAGTGTTAATCACGAGATGAACCCGACTTGAATTACTTTTATCATTCCAAACTTTATTATTGAGACAAATTTATGTTATCACTTAAAACCCTGTAAATTAAAAGAAGGGAATTTCTATCATGTGCCCTTAAGCACATGATAACATCTATATATTAATATTAAAAGTGTACTTTTGGTGTAATTTTAACATTAAAAATGTACTTTTAATGTACTTTTAATATTAATATATACATCTTATCATGTGCCCTTAGGCACATGATAGAAAATTCCTTAAAAGAAAGATAGATGTGAAATCAAAGAAATAAAAGTATACTTCACACATTATTTCAAAAATAGGAAAAACAAGCTAGCTTTTGAATTTGGGCAAAATAAGGTGACTTTCTTTTATGGCTTTTATAGATAGTATAAAAGGCCTCATTAATTCTATATACAAAAGGAGTTCTTCATAATGTATTTTGCTTTTGCTAAAAGTAGTGCAACTTTTTTCATTGCATCTTTTCACATGTATCATTCAAAAGTTTGTAAATAAATATTTCATATCTAATTATATATTCAAATAATGTGTTAGAACTTGTATTGTAAATATCTAGTAGACATGGGTTCCACCTTGGGACGACTGTGTTTGGCATGAACGATCGCAAATGACAAACGAGACGAGTGATCTGATTTATGATTAATGATGGATTTGGTTGTTCGTTAATGTTAGTTTAAGTCCTACTTTTCAAAATCATTTATGCAATAATGATTTAGACGATGAAATGACCGAAAGCAACATTATAAAAGATTCAAAATAATTTATGCAATAGTAGTTGCTTATGAAGTTTCTTTAGAAAGACAATACACATTATACACAATTACACCACATTAATATAAACATATTTGCTCTTTAGGGTTTTAAACTCAAAACCTCTCGATTAATTGGCTATCATGTTACCGCTATACCAAAGACTGGTTAGTTTAAATCGGAAAATTTGTGGCATAATGTTCAAGGGGAGGTCATGTATGAGTGGGTCCAAAATAATTTATAGTTATGGTTGTTATTCAAAGGTGACAAGAGAAGAAAGATGTAGTGTCAATGTTTGAATGTTGACATGTGAAAATGGTTGGAAATATCCATTCTTGTATGAGCAAGTGCCTCAAAAGACATAGAGCATAATTGTTGGAGTGAAAAGGGAATGTCATCCATATATCAAATAATTGCATCATTTGTACTCTATCTCTTTGAATAACAACAATATTTCATTATTACTTAAATAAAATTAATAGCAAACATAATGATGAAAAGAGACAAGTAATCAACATATCATACGAGTTAAATAAGGCATCCGAATGAACACTTTCGTTCACGCGTTGTTAATGTCTGTATCCTAACTTTAAGTCTACAAATTTAGGTGTTTTTTTAGAGAAATCATTTTGATTGATTGTATCAAGCTTCAAGTAGAGAATATTTCCGAAATAGTAGAATACTAAGCCTTATTGATATATACTATCAAATTGGGTTATTAAGGATATACATAGATTTAAGGAATCAATTCACGAACAAAATATTACTTCGTGAAATCTACAAGCAATTTGATTCCTTAAATCTATATCCTTAATAACCTAATTTGATAGTCTATATCAATGGGTCTTAGTATTCTACTATTTTTATTATGTTTAAAAGTCTAAACTTAATTATCAACTTCTCATATACAATGAATCTATATCTTTCACGTGAATGACTATACGTTAGCTCCGAAAAATGATAAAAGCATCATAAAAACCTCTTCAAGATTAAAGTTAAAATCTAACGGCATTGAAAATGATAGAAATGTAATTACACCGAAAAATTATGTACTTCCATGAACCAAGAGCATGTCATATGTTAGCTTCTAGGATCTTGTTTCAATACACGAAAGTTTAAATCCTGACAAAAGCTCTAATAGCTCATTTTTTTTCCTTTTTTCTTACCGATGATCAGCAAGTAAGCTCCTACTCACATAACAAAATTAGCTTCAACCCAACCACCACCGCAACCATAGCACCGCTATCGTTATCCAGTCTGGTCATGCTCCCGAATATACATAATATCTGGTAGAACAAAAAGATCTATCTTCCCCTATGATAACGGTTATTATTTAGCTAATAACAGAGAATTTACCTACTATTATAGACCATGATTTTTGTGATTTTCATTTGCGACGCCATTTATTGATAGCTTCTGCTGCCTCATGTATCTTTGTGTAGATTCTTGAACTAACCTCATTATCCCCATTGAGTCTGAAACAGGAGAAGATTCATCTTCTCGGTCAGGTTGTATATTCAAGTCGATATTTTGACTCTTGAAAGACGAAGTGGATGGGTTTTCTCTATTCGGGTAATTTTCAAAGCTTTTACTTGTCCCCGTCTTGGTGTTCTGGTTATTATTTCCCATCTGGTCATACCGAAGAACATTAGCATATAACAATTGATTTGGATTCTGCACAGAATTTCCTACTTCATGATGTATCGATGGCGTTTGAACAGAGTGTTTGGTGCTGCTTGGTGGCCGAGCGCAGACGATACACAAGCAACCTAGTTTATGGCGTGGGTGTCTTGTTGTGGCCTTTCCACCCTGGATTGCCAAGTCAGCAAGTGCATCAAGGCCTTCTATGGTCTTGACTGATTCCGGATTTTCTGATTTATGTTTCTTAATAAATTAGCAAAGTAATCACATAATGCATATAATTTGGTTAGGAGTGATTTATACCTTGATTAATCGGAGGAAGCATAATCTCAAGACGTTTTGGTGTAGGTTCTAAATCCATTGAACGACGGGATCTGGTAGCCAATGGAATAAAAGTTACTCGTGCAAACTCTAGGAATAACAAAAACAATAAAAAAAAAGTTAATTAATATTTTAGTAGCCAACTTACCCAACATTGTTTGTTGAAGACTTTGTAGGACTCCCTATAATTGGTGCCTCCTGTCGACAACGTCATAAGAACACAAAATTGAACAAAATTTTATCAATAATCTAGAGGCCAATTTTGTTTACAGGTCTAAACTGGTTTGGTTTACCCGAAACATTTTTTGTCCACACTAATTATATTTTACGGAAAAAAAATCTAAATTTCCGCATAAAACGACTTAAGATATTTGTACACATTAAATTACAACTTCGGCGACTTTTGACCCATTTGGCCCATTTTGACCTGTTAGAGATAAAACATACCGCAAACCGGCCCATAAAAAAATAATCTAATTTTCTGCATAAAACGACTTAAGCAGTGTAATTTACCTGAAAATCCTCAAATTCAACACCCTCGATTAGCACAATGGTGGAAGCATTAGTACCATGTGGGCGTAACAAACCTTGAACTTGTTCCAAAGTGACATTGAGTTGAAGTATTTCTTCTTTATTCGGTTTAGGCTGTTTACTATTTGAGCATACTTGAGCCCCCTTCTTCCTTTTAGCATAATCTAGATTTCTTGAATTAAATGCAATACCGTCATTCGAAGGTTCTTCATGAGTATGAGATCTTATGTTTGTAGTTTCATTGCCCTGCAATTAAGGAAAATTAGTAAACTATAATATATTAGAGGCGGCTTTATATTGACACATAGTCGGTGTTTAAACTCAAACGCGTCAAATGGGACAAATAAAAAAATATTAAATGGGTGAACGGTTCGAATGGTTTCCAAGTCACCCAAAATATATAAAACTGTTATGGTAATAATAATTAATGGACGACAAAAAAAAAGACAGAAAATAGAACCTTGTCAGACGGAGACGCATGTGAAGCTTTTCTGAATCCCATGACAAGCTTTCCATCAGGTTCCAACCTACTAAATGTTACTGAACCGAAAAAACGAATGAGCCACAAATCAAATTAAAATCGCTCACCTTAAAATTTATATTATATTATCAAGCGGGCATATGTTATTTACCTGTATCACCAGCTTGCAACTGCATTGACTGTATACAAGAAGTAACTCCTTCTAAAACGTACATTCTACTATTATTGTTGAGCCAAAACCTATATTGTAAAACCCAATCCTTTCCCTTCATATCTTGGACTACAAGGGGAATGCCTTCAGTCTGCGTTATCGGAGGAAGATATGTCTGTACAAGAATGGATACAAAATATATTCATAACACAAAAAAGACATATATACGTTTATTCCAATACGAAACACAAAAATCTCATAACATAAGTTCAATTTGTATTGTCGTATACACTAACCTCGGCACATTTCTTTGGCAGCACCAATCGTCCAATCTTTCCAGCATCACTATAGGTCAACACTTTTTCGAACAACGGAGTAATCTTGGCATTTGAACTATCAAGAGAGAATCAAAGTATATTATAATTACTGTAAAAATGACAAAAAAAAAGTACACCTATATGGCCTTTAATATTGAAAGTCAACAATGGCATTTAAAAGTAGGATACCTTCCAGAGATCATTTGTAGTTCTTGATCTGTTAGTCGGGGAAAGTAGCGTGGAAGACTCTGAGGCCGCCCCCGAGCTTTTGCATTGTGAGTCTGAGGTTCAATAGACGAGCCCATTCCATTATTATTGGAACACCCTTTCCCAACAGATTGTGAAGGGCATACCTGTTGAGCATGAATTCCAGATACGTTTCCGTTTTCACTACTTTTATCGTGTGCCACAAATGTTGCTGGCAAACTGGAAATAGGGGTGGCATTGATAGAAAAGAAAGATTGGTATGTAACATCTTTAAACGACTTATGATTGTGCTGCCCATCATACTGCACTCCTGAAACAAAATGATGGTCTAAGTAAAACTAATTCTGGTACTCGCTTTAAACAAGTTTTATTTTTTATTCGGCATAGAAGGTCTTACCAGTGGGTTGGACTCTATCGCCAGCCATCTCTGATGCACCGACCCGCCAGCTGTCATTAACTGATATCGGAGAAGGATTGTCTGCTATACTTTTACCCAGAGAATAAGAAGTCAGCGGTAGTGCGGGTTGACTATTAACAGTATTAAACAAACTGGGTGCTTGCCGCCATGTTACAGGACCCGATCCGGAAATAGACCGCCAATTTCTGGAAGAGGTATCTCCAATTCTTGCAGAAGGCCCTTGGAAGTTAGAAGGAGATGGCCAAGTAGGATTCGGTGTCTAAAATATAGCACATCAGCATAAGAAAACGAAAAATAAAATAAAAAAATCACAAATTTATAGAATACATAAATTTGTGAAATTGTATATACCAAGATGTATTCTGTTTTTGCACAATTAAGACACTCGATGCCTCCAGCATCTAACAAAACGAACAAATGAAATGACACTATGCATCCACAATGAATTTGCTGCAAATCATGGTGGGCCATTATTATGATGGACAAACATAAAAGTTTAGGGATAATGCCAAGTAAATTAAATTCTTGATACTATGACACAAACGAGAACATACTAATTTAAATTACTAACCTTTCCACAAGATTCACAACATCGCCAACCAGAAGCATTCAGATGAAATGTATCACAAAATTTTCCATTTTTTAAAACGCCACTACAATCAAAATTAACACGAATCAGAAAAACTTAATATAACTAAAAAAAAAAGAAGGAAATAACAAGAAAAAAAGTATTGAACGGAAGCACCTAAACACAAGGATAAATGAGGTCATCATACATATACAGTAGAAAATCTGTCTCGTCCCATAAACTAATTTCCTATCATAACCGATACTGTAAACAACTAATGCACACACGTTTTTTTCCTCACGGAACAAACTCACATTGCAGGATACTACATTGCTTAAAAACATCATTCATATTTCTTGCGCATATAAATTCCCTAACTAAAGCTAGTCAACATAGTGATCGAAAGTGCTTACACACATTTAAACCCTCTACCCCTGCCTATCTTTTTCCCATCAACAACAAAATTACACATAACTTCATACACAAGAAACGTCATTAACATTTAACAATAACTATTTTAACTCGTATCGAGTTCTATCTAACAGCAAGTTTCTGTCATTTAGAAATTAGAATGTAGGTACAACGAAAGCGTATCAACTATCAAGTACAGACCGCTCTTCATACCTTTAATCGAAATTACGAGAAATTAACATCTAGTTTCCCAATTTACCCTCCTATATACCCCAAATCATATGTTACATAACCTAAAAAATCACCAAATATTACTTCTTATACAAGCAACAAAAAAAAAAAAAACATATAATCAATAAAATAATACCTTTTATAATTTAATCAACAAAGAATCAAATATAAATGAAAAAAAGAAAAGAAAAAAAAATTACAAGCATCGATCGCAGAGGTCAGCGAAGTCACCGGTCCGGCACCGCCAACCGGGTTTAGGGATGTCCACGGTCTGTTTACAACTCGAATTAAAGCAAACCTTCACTGAACCGGAAGATGACGCCATCAAAAACCGGTCGGAGTTAAAACTTAACGAAAAGTTAACGGAAAACCTATAGAGATAAAGATTGAGTAACAAGAAAGTCACAATTTCATCGGAAAATAGTCATCGATTAAATGTGAATTTAGAACCCTAGATATGGCATTTTGAGTGTGTGAGAGTTGGCGTGAGGCGAATAGAGGTTTCTTGCAGAGGGTTTAATTGAGAGAATATGTGTGTGTGAGACTTGTGAGTGTAGCTATATATCTATAGGTTATATGTATAGGTGTATAGATATATTGATATTGAGGGGACTTAGTTTTTGTGTGTGTGTCAGGGTTTTTTGTTTTTAATTCTAGTGGGTATCTAGAATCCATATTTTTCAATTTAGTCCTTGTAAGTATCAATAATTTGCAATTCTATCACTTTTTGTTTGAGGGGGTAAACGAGACGTGACAAGATAGCTCATGTGTTATTCGAAATCGACTAGATTTAAATGAGTCGAGTTTGAGCTTTAAGGATACTTAAATCGTGAGCTTTATCGAGTTTAAGTTAAATTACAGTTCTATGTTTTTATATACATGAAATTACTAGATTGTTATAATTATACAAGGTAATATGTACACGAGTCGTACTGCGATAACGATTATTTACCGAGCTCGAGATTAAATGTAAAATCAATCGAGCTCAAGTCGGGTTTCAAGCACGAGTCTTAGCAACTAAGACGAGCTCGAAGTTGAAATTTAAAACTCGATCCGTTGAGCTTGAGTCGAGTTTGACAGTACTCGACTTGACTCGTTTACATCCTTAGTAATGACTTCCATTCCCTATGTAAGTGTTTGATTAATGGATTTGGATTCTAAAAGTAGATATTAAATCAAACCTATATTTTAGGAATATTTTAAAGGTGTTTGTTTTAGCCTTGAGAACGAAGGAAAATGAAGGAGGGGCTTTTCATTTTAGAAAAATCACAAAGCTACCGGTAGTATTTAGAGAGACAATCAAGCAAAATATTGTTAAGTCTTTAACCCTTTGTCGCAAGCATTTAATGTACTTAAATATATATTTAACTCTTAGTTTTCCAAATCTGCGGCGGTTAGTCAACTCACAAAGCAACCTACGACTATTACATTTTTATGAGTGTAGTCCGTTGGAAGCATTTAAGTGTCTAAAAATCGATTACTTGTCACATGTCTTTCGTTTAGCCATTCCATGAGGCTCGTGGTCGCATTTATTGCCCGCAACACGGGTCAAAAAGGTAGTTTGTTAAAACCTTTTATTTATCGGTATTTTGTTTTAGTAGCTTTGGTGAGTAACTCATCATTTGAACATTTTTTGCTGGTAACCTTTGACAACACAACATTTTGTAGCTTGCTTAAAAGTTTATAATATCGTAACAAAGAAAGTATAGAAGAACCTTTGTATGTTATAGGTATAATGAGGGAAGGTGGGCATATATTCTCTAAATCCTATCCTTTAGATCAATTAGATCTCTCTTAAGTCGAAAATATTGAATTTTTTTTTTAACAAATTTGTGTCTGCAACCGATGCTTCACTTGCTGGAATTAAGCATGTGTTTTTTCCACTTTCTTATTCCGGTCGATTTTTTAAAAATTTTACTAAATGAGCGGGTTGGATACCGTGTCAAAACGGATAATGTTTATGCGAAACAATTTTGGACAAAACTCTTAGTTAATCTTAATAAGTTTTTTGATAATGCATCGGGCGAAGCTTTAAAATAATTTTGGGTAAAAGTAGTATAATGTCACATGTTGTGGAATGTGCAACATTAAATACCGCTAATTAAGACAAGTTCTTGCTATCTGCTTTAAAGTTTTACCTATTTGCCACTCATCATTGTTACAACAAATTTAATGTTACGTTTGTTCTCTGACCAAATACCTCAAGAGAGTGATAAAGGACCCCTTTGGGCGATGAAGCTCAAACTTACCTCTCAAATTATATTTTAACTAAATATTGTTATTTAGTATTTACCCATTCAAGAAGAACCATGGGTCATTTTTGAACCATATGACTTTCTTTATTTATGTTTGTTTTATTTCTTACTAACCCAGTCTAAATAGTTATTTTCTTTTGAAATGATCCATAAAGGGGTTTTGGCATTATACATAATTAAGTTGGGCAACTTTCAGCTTAACACTTTTTCAGTAGCTTCTTTTTATATTTACGTGTAGCTTCTCTAGGATAAGGTCAGATAAATTTTTTTTCCAGTTTTGCGAGGTTGCTTTTGCGTTGCTCTCTCCGTGGATTTGATGATGCAGTGAGGCGGGTATTCTTCTTACCTAATATTGTGGTGCTTTGTTGTTGGGGTCGTAAGGGTAAGTAATTATTATTAGTAAATCACAAATGTTTTCACTAGCCACTTCTTGGCGATGATAATTATGATATTGTTGGTTAAGATCGTGACCATCATTATGGACTTGATGTCACTACAATGCATCATGTGCTAAGTGATTCAATACAGAATATTGGTGTAATAATTTGGTATAATCCATCCTACATGTTCAATTGCTGATAATTGTAGATGGTCAAAGACTTTCGACTACATTTTGATGAAGTTTGCTCAGGTTAACACTCTTCTATGTTTTTTAATTGTTATTATAGCTCATGTATTCATTTCTTTGAAGGGAAATACATATTTCGTTTTTATGGGCATGTAGTTTTTATACGGGTTATACGTTTATTTAGAGGTCATCAAATGGGTTTGGTTCAAAGGGAGTAGTTTTTTGCATTTGCGAAGAAACAAATGGTTGTGTCTCTACTCAAAGCACTTTTTTTTTTTTATCTATTTTTAGAAATTATTTTGTAAATCTAATTACAAATTGGTTATGACAAAAAGAATAAGCTAATACTTTCAAATAAAGATATTAGGGAATTAAAGTTTTTTGATTATTCCTAAACCTTTCAATTATGTTGCAGTTTCTTTAAACTACTTGCCTTTGATGGAGTGGAGCCATCGTAGGTTGAAGCTAACTTGAGTGAAGATTGTATAGGTAATTTTTAGATTATGCAGTTGATGCATTATTCAAACTGATAGAAAATGTAAAGTATGATATTTGCTATTGAATACATAAAGTTTCTTCATTAACTGTAAAAAAAATTTAGGTGATATTTGAAGTGTTATATGAATAATATAATGCTTATGACTTATAAAGTTTTTGGTTATTTACTATGGATCTAAGTTCTTCATACGTGAAAAATAGAGTTGCAAGAGGTGATGAGTTTTGGTCTCTACTGTATTTAATAATGTTGAACATTCATAACAAGATTAATCAATTTTTGTTTAACATTTTCTAAGATTAAACACACCAAACACTATTACTTATATGAATTTCAAAAAACATTTTTATACAACCCCGTGTAATACACGGGCACTAAGCTAGTTAAGATACATAACCCACTAGCACAACGCCAAACATTAGGACAAACTGTCCAACAGACCCGAATAGTCTTTCAGATAATCTGGTGTAAATGTGGTTAAAGTCTTGTCTGAATAATCAATTTTTCTCAAACATATGTTTTTCTTCATCAAAGAGTTGAACTTAATCGACAAATTAAATAGTCAGGTCACCCAAGGTGATGTTTGTGGTTGATTCCATAGGTTCAATCCTGTTCGGTCTTTCGGCTATGATTAATAAGGGCAAACTAACATCCAGCATTGTACTAGGATAAATCTTAAAGCTCACGCATAATAGAATTAATAGATATTATGATATAAGTATTTAACATTAGTAATATACTTATTATCTAATTAATAGATATTATGATATATGTATTTAACATTAGATATTATGATATACGTATTTATGATATACGTATTTAACATTAGTAATATAAATTTAACCATGATGGTTTCTTGTTAAGGGTCTTTCAATTGTTGTGTACCTTTTTTATTTGTTGTGAATAACGGTTACTAATCTTAATGGTTTCATGATAACAGAACGATATCGACCATGTGAAAATAAGTGGTACTTTTTAACCCCGAGAGAGCGAAAATACGATAATGGTGATCGACCGAATAGAATAACCATGGACTCTGGACGATGGAAGATGTCACAAAGCCTAGGAGTGGTCTATGATGATGTGAGTGGACTACCAGTTGATGTGATTTAATGTTTATCCTTGATGTTTGATTTCTCAGCTTTAGTGAGTTTTTATGTTTTATTTGAGGTTTGCGTTTGTGTCTAAGGTAAGTGGTGGTGGGTTTAAATTTGTGTGAGCACTTTTTTCTCTATTGAGATTAACTTTCCTCAAAGAAAATATGAAATCTACATTTACAAACTCCATTAACCAGATTGCAAGAAAGACCTTGACTAGATGAGTATAAATGGGTAAATTTGGGCATGATGTATCTTATTATTTTTATGTACATATTTTCGTTATAATTATGCTCATAATGGTTGTATTTACTATCTTCCTTAATTTATGTAAAGGGATTCATAATCTTTTTTATTTTAATTACAAGATGACATCTCTCTGTTTATTGGTTGCTCTCGAGGCAGATATACATATATACATGGAAAGCATCAAGATAGTTACCGAACAAGGTGATGCCGGTCCATGGTATGTTCATTTACATTATGTGTTTACTAAGCAACATAAAGTGTTTAACATATGTTATATTTATAAAGTTCAGTTTTTTATTTACTCAACACGACATAGATAGAACTTTAAACTTTTCTTCAAAGAATTTATGTCTTGAAAGGTTTGTGCATTACACATTCTTCCTTATAAGTTATAAGCCATGTCAACTTTTATCCATCTCAGCGGTTAATTTAATGAATTTTGTTTGACCGTAACAATAGTTGTCAAAGGTGACGATTTCAAGAGTTCATTAACAAACAAAGCTATTTGGCTTTTCAATGAAGACTGCATTGTTTTGAACAATAAAGAAACTTCTATGAAGAAGGTAGAAATATCAGGTGTGCTATATACCTTGAATTATCATTGAATCAACGAGCTTAGTGACTAATATGTACTGTACTTACTTTGCTGAGTTGTAGTATGCATTCTTGCTTACATAGATATTCAATTTATTTGTGTAATTATATGTATCAAGTTAGTAATTTGATGGTGTTTCTTCAATATATTATGGTAGTTAGGTGAAGGATTATTTACATAATATTATGTAGCTCCTACGTATAACAGACACCATCGAGATAATGTTCATTTATTGCTAGACTCACTTTGTTGCTCGCTGTTATTTGGCTAGAGTTTAAGTAATTATAGCACTGAATTTGTGTGTGTAATTTTTGTATAACAATGGTTAAATATAAGATTACCAAGTGGCTAAGCTAGCGATTACAAAAGTCAAATAAGTTTGGTCCAACTTCGTTTAAAAATTGTGCAAGTTGCACATGCCTCTTAAGGTTATTTTTATTTGAAAATGTAAATGTTTTAATTTAAAAGATTAAAATATACACATGTTGATACAAGGTAAATTGTAAACTCACACTTCTATTAAAAATAGTTACTATACCACCTCCAAATCTACGCTTTAGATTCAACAAATTTTGGTGGCAATGTCGACCCATAGATATCAACTCTCAAAAATTAACAAATGGATTGACGATCATTGAGTTCGTATTTGAAATCCAACACTTCCTATAATAATATAGTTTTTAAAACATATGTAATATAGTCATTAATTTTCCATGTCAAAAATAAGAAGAAAAGAAACTTAAATGGTTGTAGATTTCAAATTATTTGTACGGGCTATTTTCTTATTTAGATACTTTAGATGGCATATCTTTATATGATTTGGATACTCCACTTGATTCATATCTCCCTGCTGAAAGCGCTCAAGATGGCAACAAGGTATTTGACATAAATACTATACACTTAAATTTATTTAATGGCTTTTATAATGACTATTTGTTTTTACCCTTTTATATCTTTAACTAACAAAATGTTCATGATATGTTCTTGTAGTACCGACCTGGGGACAAGTAACATTTTCAATGAGACAAACCAAACCTCTAAGAATAATCGGGCTGAAAATTTTCAAAACACTAGCAATGAAGAGGGATTTAATGAAAAACGTAACGTTGGTAACGATCAACCAAATGAACCTCAACACGTTGAATATCAAGAAGCAAATCGTTACTCTAATCAGCAACCAATCGACAATATTATAATGAATGATAGACCAACGAACACCATTCAACAGATCGATACTTTTAACATCTCAAATCCGATACAGTCACCGGTTGAAGAAAGTCTACAAGTGTTTACAGGAGAAGAAGTTCCAACATTTTATTATCAGAATCCATCCATATCAACGGAACCAACAACTTTTGAAGAACCTCGTCAAGGAGAAGAAATTCCGCATTCAACGTCTGATTATTATCAAAATCCATCTATGACTTCTTATCAAACGGAACTACCTGCTGATGCATTTGATTACAGAAGTCCAACTTCAATGAATTCGACAGGCGCCTTTGATGAACATGCTAGGAGATTCATAACGAACATGCTTGATCGTCGATCTTTAGGAGGATATATTATCTAGTAAATTGGAGTACATGTATGTAAATCATCCCAAGACCGTGTTACTTGTGATGATGTCTTAATAGGTGAAGAACCGCTAGAGGAAATGGTGTTTGGATGAAGATTATTTGGAGCTTTACTCCCGAGTCATGTTTGGGGTTTCATCAAAAACAGTATGGAGTGAAAACCGGTGGCTCGGCCTCCACGACTGGGAATTTTTCTCTTGTCTTGCTTCGTGTATAATTGGCAAGAGTTTTTTCATCCATTTTGTAACCTTAGCAGTTTATGACTCGGGTATGGTGCTAAATTTTGGTGTAATGTATAGTTTTAGTACGATATTTGTAAATTCTACTCCTAGCACATTGCTAGTAGTATTCATATATTTATTTAACTAGTTTATTGACCCGCCTAATACGCGGATAATTATATCAAAAAATATAATGTTAACAAAGAACATATAACTTATATAAAAAGATTAATAGAAAGCTACCAGTCATTTAGACAAAATGATTATATTAACAAATGTTAAGTTAAATAAAACATTTATTGTGTGATTCGGAAAAAACCTTATTAAAAATAAAATAATTATAATATATAAAAAAAATTAAAAATATTGCGTAATTAGGACGAAAAAAAAACATAAGGTTTTTTTTATATGATATGTTTTCTCTTTATATGCAAAACACTCATAAAACAATAAAATAATTTTATTTTCTTTTTATAATACATAAAAAAACTAAAAATATTGGGTAAATAGAACGAAAGGCGGGAAAACTTCATCTGGTGATCTCCTCCCCTCCCCCATTTAACCCGTTATGAGCGAGTGTCATCTATTTATAAGCTCATATAAGCTCTTTAGAAAATTATAGAATTGTACCCAACGTTTTGTCAAAATGTTCTATACATTTGTAAATAATTCTGTTTGTTGTACAATATTCTTCAAATCTCTACCTTAATTTTAGTTTCTTTTTATACTAAAAATGTGTATGTGTTTTGAAAAAATATGTTTTGCATTTTTTTAGAAATAATTTAAAATACAAGTGTTAGATTATTTAAAGTAGAAAAGTTAATTAGTTTTATTTAATTATTACTATTTAGAATAAGGGTTAAATTATTTAAAGTAAAGAGATTAAAATAAAATTATTAATGATGACATCATCAAAAGGATCTAATGGTTTAAATTAAGGTTGAATATTCATCTAACGGTTACTATTTTGCCAAGTGGCATTTTACGCCTCTCTTTTATTATATATTAAGATTAAGATAAGATATATTTGCCTTTCAAAAAAAAAAAAATCTAAGAAAACCATTCACATTTTCTTTTACGAAACAATGTCTACTATGTATAAACTAATAAACCTCTTAGAGGTATGTGATGTAAATAGTTTAATTACCTGATTATCTAGTATCAAAATATTAGGTGTATTCAAAGTATAACTCTACGCGGTAGACATGCTTTTCCCAATAATCTTCAAACTTTTTGCTTATGTAATGGGGTTTTCAAGGTTATGGCGCCATAAATATAGACCTCATATATTCCAAAACTTTTTTATAAATCCACTATAGTAAATGTTCTAACATAATATAGACATCATATATTCCAAGATTATGACAAATCCACATTCATCATGGTGTTTGATTTCAACTTGTAAACATTTACATTTTATTTAGAGATGAACATGGTTCAAATATAATTTCCGGTTATGTATAAAACCAAATTTGAACTATATAGTTCAATTTCTATAATTTAAAAACTGTTTGATTCAATTTTATATCGGTTCCGTTTTCAGCTTTTTGCTCAAGATCGATTTCGTTATGATTTTAATCGAATTTTCGGGTTTAGGGCAATTCGTTTTACCAAACAACATTCTATTATTATAACAATTAAATATAATTTAGCCTAACAATTTGCAATAATTCTTTATAATAATTCTTCAAAAAGCAATTTAACCTACCATTTTATAATGTAACTTTTTTTTTTAAAAGAAACTCGTATTTAATACTTATATATATATATATATATATATATATATATATATATATATATATATATATATATATATATATATATATATATATATATATATATATATATATATATATATGTATTTTTAAATAATTTGGTTTTTTACAATATTAACTAAAGGTTATTTCATAAAACTATTATAATTACTAGTAAAATACCCGCGCGATGTTGCGGCAAGAAAAAAATACTTAATACGAAAAAACTTACATTGTGATAATAATCTATGATAGTTTCTCATTCGTTTTGTGATATATAAATATATATATATATATATATATATATATATATATATATATATATTGTATATAATATATCGGATCTTTGGACCGTAGAAAAAGTAATTAGATTTTTCAGCGTTTTCTAGTTTAATTTTTTTTTATAAATTTGATAATTTATTATGTTTTGAATTTAATATGTTTTTTTCATAAATAAATAAAATAATTTAAAAAATAAAAGACTAACAAATTAATATAAATAGATTGTTAATAATTAAATAAAGAATAATTATGTATTTTCATTTTTAAATTTCAAGATTAAGTCTATAGATGGTATAGATAGTCGGAAAGTAGTACCTAAATTATTTTAGATAGATAGATATAAAATATGTATGTATATATATAGAAAACTTTGCTTTGTTAAATCAGTCGGATTAAACCATAAACACAAACGGTCTGCTCCGCCACGGTCAATCTCAATTCCAAGGTATGTCTCAATTTCATCAAATCTAACAATTATTCATATTCTTTATTTTATGCATATGACATGTTTGATAAAATGCCTCAATGAAAAATATCCCTAATTTTGTACTATTTATGTAAATTTTAACAAATTTCCCCTGTTATGTTTTTTCATATTGTATGTATGTTTTACATTTACAGAAGTTATACTCTAGATAATTTGGATAATGAATTCGATACGAAAACTGGTGTCATGTGTGATCCTGGACTTGGATGGAACACTTGTTAATACGGACGGAATTGTGAGTGAAGTTTTGAAGGTTTACTTAGTTAAATACGAAAAGAAATGGGACGGTAGAGAAGCTTTAAAGATTATTGGAAAGACGCCTATAGAAGCTGCTGAGGCTATCGTTGAGGATTACGGTCTTCCTTTGTCAAAAGAAGACTTGCTTTCAGAAATTTCTCCCATGTTTTCTGATCAGTAATGAATAAATATCGCTCTTTTCGTTAGTTTTTGTTTTAATGGTAATGAAGTAATGTCTGATTTAAGTTTTTTGAATTGTTAGATGGTGTAAACTTAAAGCATTACCAGGTGCGTATCGTTTGATTAAGCATTTGAGAGGACATGGAGTGAAAATGGCGTTGGCTTCTAATTCTCCGAGAGAGAGTATTGAAACAAAGATAAGCTATCATTCTAGTAAGTTTTAACTTAATAAATATAAACGCGTTGAAACTTCTATCTATGAACAAGTTACTGCTTTCGAATCGTATCTTACTAGTTTTCTTTTGCAGCATGGAAAGAGTCATTCTCGGCTATTATTGCTGGTGATGAAGTAAAGGCAGGAAAACCGTCTCCTGAAATGTAAGGTTAAACGTGGGGTTAATTTTTGTTTAAATTTAGATGGATTGAATTTTTTTAAACAAGTTATGTTTGTGTTCTCCTTTATCAGATTCTTAGAAGCAGCTAAGAGACTAAGCGTTGATCCTTCTAAATGCCTTGTCATTGAAGATTCACTGTAAGTTTGCTAGAAAGCTGAAATTAGTGAAAACTATATGCTTCACGTAACGCGAATTCTGAAAATAGGAATGTTATGTTATATTTCAGACCAGGTATTGCCGCTGCTAAAGCTGCTGCAATGGAAGTGGTTGCTGTACCATCTCTTCCAAAACAATCCAATCTTTACTCTTCAGCCGATGAAGTGATAAATTCACTTCTTGACCTACGTCCTGAAAAGTGGGGTCTCCCTCCGTTTGAAGATTGTAAATCTCTCTCACCGATTTAAACGTTTTCCATTTAAACATATTTATACGGACTTATACGTCACCCATTTTCACTTATGAAAAAATTTCAAATTTTCAGGGATAGATGGCACTTTAGCGTTAGAACCTTGGCATATTGGTGGTCCTGTAATTAAAGGTTATGGCCGTGGTTCAAAGGTGCTTGGAATACCAACAGGTAGGTTTTCCCAGTTTCATCTTGTTCTATTTCTTTTTCGTTACGTTTCACGTACTTAGCATCCTAGCTACCATCCATCATTTATCTACTATCGGTTATTTGGTATTATCTCTCTGCTTAGTAACGGCTCAAAACACCAAAACGGTCTGGTCAGGTTCACCTGTAACACCATCTGTTCAAAGGTTTAGTTTTAGAATTATCTCAGTTTTTCGAATAAAGTGGCTTAGGGTGTTTTTCTTCAAAAATACACTTTGCTTAAATGTTAACCCATTTGACCTGTTTTCTTTATTTTGAAAATAACCAAGTCATTCCATTCATAAGGAAACGGGTCAAATTTCGCAGTTTAGCACTCTCACAGTTTTACTGGTTAGGTTTTCTTGCAATCTTTGATTGAGTCGTATTTGAGTCACTTGATTATTAGTGTACTGAAAAATATAAATCACTAATTTATGGTTTATTGATTCTCTATAATGTATCAGCTAATCTATCAGTGGAAGGATATGCAACCATTCTTTCTGAACATCCTGCCGGTGTATATTTCGGTTGGGCCAAACTAGCAAACCGTGGGTTTTACAAGATGGTTATGAGCATTGGTTGGAACCCATACTTTAATAACACCGAGAAGACCATAGTGAGTATATTATTGGCAACTCTGTAAACTTTTTTAAGTCTTCAACTCATCAGTATTCTAACCCGTGTTTGTTCCGTCCATCCCTTTCTAATTTCAGGAACCATGGTTACTTCATAAGTTTGATGAAGATTTTTATGGCGAGGAATTACATCTTGTTATTGTTGGCTATATTCGGCCTGAGGTACGCTTCCTTTGCTTCAAATTAATAACTAAAACTCGTCTGAAAAAATTTATCTAATCATATAGACCCAAATATTTATCTGAAAACATTATTCGTCCAATTAACTCACTTGTTATGATTGGATGCTGACAGGCCAACTTCCCATCACTTGAAAGCCTTGTTGCAAAAATACATGAAGACGGTAAAATTGCCGAGAATGCACTCGAGCTTCCTTTATACGCCAAGTACAAAGATGAGACATACTTCAAAAGCATTGCACTTGGTCAAAACAGTCATTTGTGACATTGATTTTTTTTTGTATTCAGAAATTGGCTGAGCAAAAACTCTGAATATAAACAATTAAACATACATACAAGGATATAACCATTTAAGATTTGATGCTGGATTAATACAATCTGCACTATTATAAACATTTAATTCGTAATGAGATTGTGTAATGCTACTTGATATCCGGTTTTCATTCTCTTTTGCAAGAATATGTCATTAGATATGTTACTCGGGCTTGAAGTTGTAACGGTCATTTTTTACGTGAATCTTATTTATAACTATTTAGTATCATAAGGTAGTTCATTCTGTTGACATTTGAATGTATGTGGTGTTGTACTTGAATCACGTAAACCTAGTCGACTAAATAAACCAGATAACACAATCACCAAAACATCGGTATTTTTCACACATTCTTATTATTATAACTGTACACAAAAACAACAAAAACAAACATTTCAACATGCTCTTTCTAAAGTAGCGACTATTTATCGTGAATGATCACTAATTTGATCTTTCAACACGCCACATCTTTCATGATAAAAGGAAAATAATACATCTTAGTTAAAGACTCGCCTACCTTATAACCCGAATACATCTTGATAAAAACTCGAAACAAAAACCGGTTAAAAGAATAAAAGACAGCTAGTTCAGTTAAAAACAGTGAAGCGAGTTGGGTGTGAATTTTGGCGGTAACTGAACATTCTTAAAAATGGGGGAAAACGGCGAGCTCGAAATCATGGCGGAACAACCGACGGCCGACGGTCAATCCGACTACTACTCGCCGCCGGCGATTCGTTTCGATATTCCTCCGTACAAAACCTACCATTTTTCCAAACATTTCAGAGCCACGTCAGCTAACCCTAATAACTTCCTCAAAGGCGTTAAATGGTAAATTAACATCTATGATTAACAAATTTTCAGTTTTTAATTAGCTAGAATAAGTAGTATATATACTCTAGATTGATTCCCCCAATTTTATAACAATTCGTTTTAATCGAATTCGCTTGTTATTGTTGTCGTTGTAGGTCACCGGATGGTTCGTGTTTTTTAACGAGCTCCGATGATAATACTCTTAGTGTATTCACATTGTAAGTTACTTCTATTATCGATTTTGACATTTTGTGAAAAGTAGATGTAAAAACAAACACTAGGTTCGCCCCTAAATGATTGAAACATATCGTTCATAGAAACGCAGATTCGTTCTGAAAATATAGAAACGCGGCATGACTTGAACGGTCTTTTTTATAATAATTTACAGACCGGATTACGAAAACTGTACAGATGTAGAAGCTAGTTCTTCAGATGCTATTGAAGGTTAGTTTGTTTTTTTAACAATTTGACTTATTAACAGACGAGTGAATATTTGGTAAGTTGTATGTTGTCATGTTAATGATGCTTCTGATAAACAGATTCATTTCCTGCAAATCGTGCTATAACTGAGGGAGAAGCTATATATGATTACTGCTGGTACCCGTACATGTCTGCTTCAGGTTCGTAACTCATTTGCTTCTAATCATATTCCGTTATATATAATTTTTTGTTAATGCTAGCATGTAGATTAGCAAGCAGTTAACCGTAATTATATACTTTTATTGAATTGTAGATCCAGTATCTTGTGTGTTTGCAACCACCACTCGAGACCATCCTATTCATCTTTGGGATACTAGCACAGGCCAGGTGCGTTATCTTAACTAGATATAAATGACAAGTCGCCTAATTTTTCATCGACAGTTTAGTAGTGTGATCTATGTACATAAACTGAATATATTAGGGATAAGTTTTGTGTAGACCCGGCAAAATCAACCCAAACAATGAAAATTGGGTTGAGTTTGGACTTACAATTTAGCTTTATGGGTGAATTTGGGCATCATCTCTTTTTCATATGGGTTGTAATGGGTTGAGTAAAAACAAGGAGAAGTTGATTGCGGGTCAATTTGGGTGGAGGACCTCAAACCAATGGGTGGAAATGGGTATTACGCTGTCTTCCTTGTTTGTCCATTAATATAGGTGCCATCTTCAATCAAATTGTTCTTTATTTTCTATTTAAATTTAGAATAGTATTTTTAATTAGAATTCTGGAATAAAAATGATTTTTACTTTATAATGTTTAGTGACCCTCTTATATAATTTGATAAAGAATATAAACTATTCTTGTTATTAATTTGAATAATAAAATTTCAAGTTATTAAAATGTTACTTTAATTGTGTAATATATCCAAACAAGTATAATATTATTGCAGTATTTTAATCGATATAAAAAATCATAACAGTCTTTTACTTTTTAAATAGAATCAAATAAAAAAAAACTATGTATTATTAAAAGGGTGTTTGTTTCGGTTTATTTAACAGAATAATGAGTTTATGTAATTTTTTATAGGATAATAAGTCTATTTTTTTTATAGAATAATGAGCTTATGTAATTAAAAAGGACCCGTTTTGACCCGCACCCGTTTTGACCCGCATCCGTTTGGTATATTTTTAAAGTGACCCATTTGGACCCGCATCCGTTTTGACCCACACCCATTTTGACCCGTGACCCAATCCAACCCAACCCGCCCATTTTGCCAGGTATAGTTTTGTGGTTTATAATTATTATTACTTCGTTCAAATTGGAATTGCAGCTACGTTGCACGTATCGGGCATATGATAATATGGATGAAATTACTGCTGCGTTCTCAGTTGGTTTCAACCCAACAGGAACCAAGTAAGTTTCTGTTTGTTACAAGAAATTAAAGCTATACGAGTTTGAATGTTGGTCAAGATCTTGTTCCATTATACGTCTTATTAGTTCGAAAAGATGAACACTGAAAAGACGTTTTGATTCAGGATATTTGCTGGCTACAACAAATCCATAAGAATATTTGATATTCATCGCCCTGGTAGAGATTTTGAACAACGTTCAACCATTCAAGGAAACAAGGAAGGCCAATCCGGTTGGTACTCGGATATGTCTATTCTAATAGTACTTTTTTGAAATGAAACTTAATTTCTTCCATTTATTTATTTTCTTGATTTGTTTTCTTTGCGTTCAGGTATTATATCTTCAATTGCTTTTTCTCCAAGTCATACAGGGATGCTTGCTACAGGATCCTATAGTCAAACTACCGCAATACATAGGGAAGATAATATGGAACTCTTGTATGTTCTACATGGTCAAGAAGGTGGTGTTACACATGTAAGCGGTCAATTATTGTTGGATATTTTAATCTAATCATGATTAAGAAAAATATCAGTAATCCGTTTTTTCATCACATTGTTTACAGGTTCAATTTTCCAAAGATGGTAACTATCTTTATACAGGGGGACGAAAGGTATGATACATTTTGTATTCACTTTGCATAACTTTTTACTTACCGTTAATTTGGTAACTAGTTAAACTTTGGTACTTCTTATTGTAGGATCCATATATATTATGTTGGGATATACGCAATACTGTTGAAATTGTATACAAGTACGTTCCTTTTATTCTTGGTCTAACAGATTATTTAATCCAATAATTCTAGTATCAATTTATTTAATTATGTTAATGTTTATAATTTGCTCAATTATTAGGTTATATAGATCATCAGAGACTACAAATCAGCGGATACAGTTTGACATTGAGCCCAATGGTCGGCATCTTGGTACCGGTGGACAGGTATTGTTTTATAACTTCTCGCTTTCAAAATCCTAGTGTCACTCTTTACTAAAAATTCCAATATTGAAACTATTTCGCAAAAATTGATTTTAGGATGGTTTGGTACATATATATGATCTTCAAACGGGTCAATGGGTCTCGAGTTTTCAAGCTGCATCAGGTACTACCATCTCACATTTTCTTATTTTCATGTACTTCCTTATGTTGTTTTCGTCATTTGTTTGTGTTTAATGCAGATACTGTTAGTGGTTTCTCTTTCCATCCGTATTTGCCGATGGCCGCCACTGGATCAGGACACCGGAGATTTGTAGCTCTTGATGAGTCTGATGAAGATTTAAGTTTGAGTTTACGAGGTATTTTTCTTACCCTTTAATATCACGTAATTTGTGAAAATGTTAACAACTGATTCTTAAGGTCTATCATACGATGATATAAACCTTTATATTAACAACCTAATGAATATGAAACGAGTAGTACCAAGGGTATCATGGTCTTAATACATCTAAAAGAGTAACCTTTTACATGATGTGGATTACACAAATTTACAAGATACCTGTGTTTTTTCACGAGATGTGACCTAATTCTTATTCGGGTCATTTGAGAAGTTCAATGCTAAAATACTAAATATGACCAATCGACACATTTTTGTTTCTTTGGGACCTACAAATGAATATTTTAATTGGAGCATGTCTTAAAACGTGCTGTTATCAACTATGTTCTTGATGCTATTTGTATATCTGATACAGACGACGAGAACTGCGCTTCAGTTTGGAGTTTCTCTGCTTATTCAGCCGAGGATTATGCTGCAAACACGGACCCTGTTGACTCAAATGGTCAATTTGATCAAGAAAACTCTTTCGTTAACCCTTGACCTATTTTCAGGCAGTTATATCGTACTATAGAAATCTGTATTCTTGGACAGCAGAGAGTTGAGTAATCCTAGTGGTAAAATGCTGCAAATTTTGTAGGAAAACATAAGTCGGAGATAGTATATGTGATATTTGTATCGTTTGATTTTCTTCTTATAACGATAACGGTTTCTATTTAACATATTCAACTTTGTGATGTATAATTAGATGTGCACACACTGATCAAAATATCTGGTAAACGACGTAGAATCCAATCATTCTGAACGTTGTAAAACAAAATAAATGTTTGATCAGGTTCTGCTGGTTCACGGGAATACCTTCCTTTTTCATGAATCAAGTCTTTCACTTCACTGATAGTGTTGGTTCCACGGACTATTAAAGGGATTTTATATTCCAGAGATTGTCTCTACAAATATATTAAACCGTCCTCTAGTTTGAAGTGAAAGATCAAGTGCCAAACCCTCGGAAATATTGTATTGAGCAAGAGTATCGTTGTCAAGATGCATTCCTGCAAAGAACAGACTTTGTTCGTAGGGGACAATACCTTCTACGTGATGATCCTGCACTTCCATTTCAAGATGGTGTCGGATTTGTCGACCACCAGAGTGATGAGATTTTCATTAACTGAACACCCATTTAATGGTAGGTTTGGGGACGGGTTCCAGTGGATGTAGCAATTGTCAAGATTACATTTTTATTATTATTATTTTTTTTATTTTTTTTTAATGCAAGTATTACATAAACCACATGATTATTTATACTTTTTTTCCCTCACCAGACTCGAACCCATGACATCTAGGTCATGGGTCGAGTCACATACCACCAGGCTACGAACCCTTTCATTGTCGAACATGTCCAAGACAAGGTTACATTCATCTGGAATCTCTTCCATGTCTTTAATCTTGGCCTTAACAATGTCAAACGTGTCCGAGTCACTAACCTCCAGGGTAATGGTGTCAGTTCTATTTTCTTGCTTCGATCGGCGTGATTAATCTCGACCAACCGGGACCCAAAAAAGGATAATATCAAGAAACATCGACCGGACCATATACATTATGAGGTTTTCTTGAAAGCCATAATATTGGAAGTTTAATCTATTGTTATAAATAACTAGAACCCAATCCGAAAGCATCACTAGCTTATGCTCTGACCCGATATGGGGCACGTGGAATCCCGTGTGAATCAGCAAGGACCCGTAAGTCGTACGGGCCATAATAATTAGTAAAAGAAGAATTTTAAGTAACTTCAATGAATGGTCGTACGTAGGTAAGTTACCTTATTTAAATTTATAACTTTCCTTATATAATGTTAGTTAAGCCTATATATATATGGATTATATTAGTTTATTCATCGTATCGTAATAACAGCCATGCAAAAGTTCATAAGTTTTTACATCTTTTTCTTTCTCCTTCTCATCCAATGTGTTTTGCCTGCTAGATTATTACCTCCAGCATCACAACCGGAATTAATCGTTAAAGATGACACCCACGTCTGGCAAACGTTTTCAAAGTTCAAAGATGCCGGCAAAGGTGCTAACTTTGCCGGCATCTCTGAACTTAAGAAGTACTTCCACAAATTTGGTTACCTTAACTCAACCGAAAACTTCACCAACACCTTTGAAGAAACCCTCGAAACTGCTGTTTTGAACTACCAAAAGAAATTAGGGTTACGTGTTACTGGAATACTTGACTCGGATACCATAACACAAATCATGACACCAAGGTGTGGTGTCCCCGATCAACCCAACATCGTGAACCATTACACGTTTTTTGAAGGCAACCCGAGGTGGAAAAAGCAAGGAAAAGACGACTCTATGACACTAACATATGCTTTTTCGACGACTCATATGATTGATTACATTAGTTACTCCGACATACAAGCTGCTATCAAACGTTCTTTTGCACGATGGGCTGCTGCTATTCCAGTTAACTTCAAGGAAACGAATGATTACTTTGGTGCAGATATAAAGATAGCTTTTCTAGGGAATCACAGCGATGCGGCGCGGCCATTTGATGGTGTTATGGGTGTGTTGGCTCATGCTTTGACTGCTGTCAAATTAGAACAAGGTGAGCTTCACTTAGAAAAAGGTCAGCTTCACTTCGATACAGCTGAAACGTGGTCTGTTGATTTCAAACTAACTAATTCAATTGTGGCCGTCGATTTGGAGTCCGTTGCGACTCATGAGATTGGACATATACTAGGGTTGCAACATTCTTCAGTTAACGAGGCGGTTATGTACCCGAGTGTGATATCGAGAACGAGAAAAGTGGATCTTAAACTTGATGACATAGAAGGGATTCAGGCGTTATACGGGCCTAACAAGTTTTTTCAGTATACTCCATCCATGGGGTATCATAATTCCTTGGCGTCCCGACCCGAGAGAGCTAGTTGGTATTCGTTGGTGTTACTTGTTGCCTTTTTTATTTGATTTATTTTATTTCTAGTAATTTATTTGTTTTTTTATCTTATAAAAGGTGTAATCAAATATCTTTACCGTATAACTTAATGCACTTGGATCGATCGGTTTTTCTGGTTAAACCATATAATGAACACACGTAATAAAATTCACTTAACGGTACCAAGAATATTATTTATTGTAACGGATGTTTGTTTGTTTTTTTTTCTTTCTTTAAATAAAATAGCTACGAACAAAGACATTATGTTCCTGGTATATCATATTCTTATATCAATATCAAACGATTGTAAATAAAAACAAGATGAAAGAAGCGAATGAGTTATCTTACCCCGAGATAGATTAAAAGGGTAACAAACAAACATATAGTTAACAATTCTTGAGACGATTGCTTTATTGTTTTATACGCAAGTTAATTAGGATATGTATGTATTGTGTAATTCCCTATTTGAAAAAAGTAAACAAGATAAAAATGGTAAGGGAAAAAAAAAAACTTAAGATTATCTTTTATAATAATCTTAAACAAATATTACTCGATTAAATTAGAATGTAATTTCTTCCCTAAAATAGATTTCAATTGTATTGTAAATTATTTTGGTTAACACGTACAATCAAATTTTATATGTTGCTGACTATCATTCAAACTAATTTTAATTTTCTTATCTTAATTATTTTAAATTAAGAAAATACAAATAATATCTCTTTTATTTTGAGTAAGTACAATATTTTAGTTATAATTGCCAACCCTCTAGTTACATAGTTTTAACCTTTTTCTTATATCTGTAATACACGGGTTTTTGTTATAATAAAAAGAAAGTCCTATAAATATATTATTTCCGTTAACTTTTTGGTAAGAGTTTGCAAACCACAATGGAAGCAACAAGGAGCCGTGGTCAATGAAAGCAATCATTGACCGCCTCATAAGCATTCATGAAGCGAATTATATTGCATCAATTTATTTTAATTTGTTTCTATGAGTGGAGAGAGTTATGTGATAACCAAACTAGGTCTGCTATGCGCGTTTCTAGCTTATGAGCCATATTGGTAGTTTTAGAGTGTAGACCATTACGCTTTTTTGAACAGTAATATGATTCACAATGGGCGTCGTCTACTATTCCAATTAAGTTCAAGGAAATAAATTATTACTTTAGTTCAGATAAAAAGATACGTTTTCTTAATAAGTGAATCCTCGCGAGTTAGGGTTAAAGTTCTTCTCTTTATTACAAATTATAATAATAACTAGGGAAAATTATGAAAATGGTCAAGATTCACACCAAAACTAACAAAAAGTTCAAAAATTAAAAAAAAAATCAGTTTTAGTCGAAGTTCCGCGCCTGAAACATACCCACAAATATTCAAAATGAAAGGCTAGGGTAGTGCCACGTCAAACGCCGGTCGCGTAACAATCGCGGGACCAGGCACAGGAGTATCGCGTAAGTTGGACGAATGGTGAGTGACATGTGGTGCGAGAAAGAAAAATTATATCAATGACAACATAATATTAATTATAAATGTAAAAACTATATATATATACTTTTTTTTATCATAGAAGCCCTTTGGTATTATTTGAATGGAAAAAATATCCTCTTATTATTTTTGATAACCGATTCAATGAATGTTCTATAAGTGTTTTCCGATGTCCAACTGATCAAAGTTAAATATGCGAGGAAAGATAAAGAGATTTCAAATGCAAATAATTATATTAAACTCCAACTTTATGTAACTAACTAATGGATTACAATTCGCATTAGTTCTTACTCTAATAACTTTTTTGTTATTGTATTATTCCAGTAATAGTATAATGGTTATCGATAAACTATGTTTGATTCTTCTTTCCTACAACATCAATGATTATAAATTCGTTTTCGCATAAAGACTCTCAACTCAGGTCATGGTTTCTAAATGATCTTAAAAAAAATCGTTTTCTTGTTTCAAAACCTTTAACCTATATTCTTCGTTGATGTCAATAACATTTTTTCTAAGGACCTGAAATTAATAACGTAGGATAAAGTCTTGGAACAAGAATACATTTTTTTACTTTTTTACGTTTTATAATAAGATGTTACACATGAACGACACATAATCACATTATCGTATGTTCTATTCGTCTTTTTCTAAGTCATAATCGAAAGTATTTGAGCCATCTGTTACTCTAAGTTTATTGCCAATCGTTTAACATTGAATAGTTGACTTCTTGGGTCAGATGAGCAATGTTAGAAACTTGGCCCTGGTCAAATTGATGGAGTGGGTCAAAAATAGCTTAATGTGTTATGAAGTGTTCAAAATCTCAATTATTGTTTTACTCACATTATTTAAATAAAGATTAAAGGTAGATTAATTGTTTATACAAATTAATTAGATAAAATAATAAAACGAGTACAGATGGCGTGTCAATCCAATCTCTAGAATAAGTTGTACTAATAAGCCTTTTTTTACGCTTGTTTGCTATTCGAATGACTTAAGCCGTTCGAATAAGCTTTATCCAAACACTTTCTTAATTTATTTTAGTTCAGGTGCCAAGTAAAACAAAATGAATTAAATGAGTAGGTCAACAATAACTTATGAATAGGGTGTTCGTTTGGATTGATAGGTTTAATCCGATCCAAATAGATGAATTCGATTGGATTTCGGTTCCTAAAATATGAATCCGAATCATCTAAACAAACTTAAGATCCGAACCGAACCAAACCAAATTACAACGACACTTTTGTACATATGTCTTAAAAAAATGTTCGTAAAATACGAGGAAAAGTTGAGATCATTGTCAAAGTTTGTCACACCCCGCCAGTGGCGGAAACGCAGAGTGCAACTGATTGGCGATCGTCATAACACATTAGTAAATAAAGAAATAATCTATATGAAATAAATAAAATTCGTATGTCATGACGTCGTCATGTACAAGGTAAAACCCCTTGGTACACAATTACGTCAATCACTACAACGAAACAATATCCAAAATAAATCCGAAAATGAAAATAAAATACTTAGGCACGCAAGCCCGAAATATAAGTAAATAAATGTATCGTAAACAAGCCACAATGCAAAAATAACTCTAAGTCTCTAGGAGTCCAGTCCAGCTAGATCCTATGCCTGATCATTACCTGAAAGTAAAACTAAAAAGTCAACACAAAGGTTGAGCGAGTTCATCGAGTTTGTAATAAAATAGTTTAGTAAACATTTGAAAGTAAGTTTCTAAAAATGGTAATTAATAAGCATTTGTATCTCAATTCAGCAGTAGTAAATGTAAGTAATAGAAAACAGGTAATCATATGCATGTAAGTAAGAAATGTAATCGCAAACCCACAAGCATCCGTAGTAGTAGTAGTAGCCACGCTACTGTATGAAGACACCATTAGTACTAATGTGCACGTTTAGAAGACTCCGTTAGTAGATCATCTCTACTAACGAGCACGTTTAGAAGACTCCACTAGTAGAACTCATCTACTAGTGAGCACGTTTAGAAGACTCCATTAGTAGAACATATCTACTAATGAGCACGTTTGAAGTAACCGTAATCCCACAATAGTAATCTCGTAGTATTTTGAAAACATGCATAAGTTTGTAAACGTTTTATGAAATCCCATTTCGTAGTAAGTTTCTATAAATAGGAAGTTCTATTTATAGTAAGTTTATCGAAAGTCGTAAATTTCCCGAAATAGAAGGTTTCCAAATATAGTAAGTTTCCATAAATAGAAATATCTATTTATGGTAAGTTTGAAAATAGTATCCGTTTTCTTAAAATAGTAATTTGAGTTTTACTTCCCCCCGATTAGTATAAAACATGTAAAGCAGTAGAAAATAGGGGCAATGAACTCACCTCGAAAAGTAAGTAAGTACTACTACTCGTGTGAATGTAAGCAATAATAGGTAGGTCACAAGCTAGGTCTTGGCTAGTGAATGAGCTTCCCTAAACGAGTATAAGTAAGGTTTCGTGAGAATAAGTTTCCAAGTTTTAATCCCGATTAGAGTTTGTTTAGGGGTGTCCAATCAACCAATTCATGTTACTCATTAATATTAGACAAAACGATAGATTTAGAAATAAAAGTTGAAAACTTAGCAGGTACCCCCGACTACTAAAACTGTCATAGCTCGAGTTTGAGAAAGAGTTAGACAATGAATCTTATGTGTACGGAAAGTAGACTCAGAGGGCTACATCGAGGAATCCGGAATCACTGAATTTGAGTTAGAAATGAACAAGATATGGATGACACAAAACAGGTGAAACAATTTGTCCAAAACTGTTAACTATAATAGATTGTTTTATAAAACGTTTATAAGTTATTAATCGAACACTAAAACATGATTGACCATTTTATATTGTGTTTAAGGTCTTATTAAGCTATAATAATCCATTTTACAATATAATTTAGTTTGCTAAGTGGTCACACAAATACACGATTTTTAATCCTAATATAAACGTTAAAACTCAGATTTGACCCACGTCTACTAAAAATCAGTTTCTGGGAGTTTTACAATGAATCAGAATATGAATCTTATATTTTTGAAAACTAGAAAGAAAGGGCTACCATTTACGTTTAGATTACAGAATCCAATTCAATACGATCAGAGAGATATTTACCAAACAAGACAGCTAAAAACAGCAGCTAAAAACGATTATTCTGTTTCAAACACGTTTACAATTATTCAGTTTCTGGAAGTTTGAGAAACATTTAGACGACATATCTTATATCCCCAAAAACTATATTTCAAGGGCTACAAAATATATTTAGACTTCAGATTCTAATTCACGACCAATTTTAAGATATAGCACGAAGAACACAGCCTAACAATACATTTCAGCAAGTTTTCGGGTTTAGGTTATAAAATAGTCTTTAAGTTATCAGTTTAGACGTTAAACAAGTTTGAAACCATTAAAACATTTTAGGACATGTTTAGAAGTAATAATAACTAACTTTGATTATGATAATATTCACTAAGCGGATTATATGCACCCATGAAAATAATCATCGAAAAGTAAACACGGAAATTGAGTTTATACCCTTGGATTTCGAGATGGTGAAAGCACGGATTCTCGAACTTAGATTATGCTCCAAGATTGATTACCGACTAGAAACACCAATATAGTTTGCTGATTTTGATCAATAATCACCCCGTTGCCGATCAAAACAACAATAAGTTAGAAGATATACCAGAATGTTAAACAAGGATAGGTTAGATAATGAAGGAACACAACCTTACCTAGATGTACACCTTGAAAAGAAAAGGATTGCTGAAGTATGATCACAAGAACTCCAAAGTAACTCGATGGATGGAAGGGAAAGTGAAACCGTGGCAGAAATGGAAGGATATGGCGACGGCAGCAAGGTGGGGAAGAAGTAGTCTCGAAGGCTGGAAGGAGATGAAGTAGCGACAGTACTAGGAGAATAAAGGTTTGCGATGGAAAGGGTTGAGAAGAAGAAGTCACGGCAGCAAGATATATGGCTGTAACTTGATTTAGGTTTTATTTTATTATTAGTTTCATGCATGAATAGGTTAGAATTAGTATTTGGTCCATGTTTGTTTTTGATAACCGGCCAACAAGGGTTTTTGAAAAGGCCCATGGACCACCATACATGAAATTAGTTTTTGGGTTTAATTCTAGAGTTGAGACAAATTTCGAAAGTAAAGTTTAAGTTAGACAACTTGAAACGGGTAGTTAAATACAACGTTAGTTTAACCTTCCACAAGGAAATCTTCAAAGTTAATTAAATTTTTACGTAAGTTAAAACATAAGCAAAGCATTAAACCCGGGATATTTCGTTAAATCGTTTAGGAGCTCATCTAGCAAGGCCTATCTACTTGTGCACCTAAAGCTTAACACATAATTCATACACGTAACATAACTTATAGCTTTTAACAACAGTATAAAGTAAAGTTTAAATTTTTCGGTAAAAAGCGGTAATGATTCACAGGCATATTAGACTAACTAAGGACGGAAAGAGTGACGGTTGTCACAAAGTTTACTAATTCATTAATACGTAATAAGAAAAATATTAATATTATAGGTATGAAACGATTATAATTGTACAAAATAGATCCAAAAATCCGAAAAACCAAACCATATAATCCAATCCAAATCGTCCAAATGAAAAATTCGATTTTATTCAAATAGTGAATACCCTTATTTACCAACTTGGAACACCAATATCTATGGTAGTCAACTATTTTTAAATTAACCCTGATTTTAATGTATATTTGTGTGGGTACTAACATATCTCTATTAATGCATTTCATCAAAACTTCATTTACAAGAACTAATACAAAAAGATAGATGAATTAAAATTCACACTGAATACAAAAATGAAACCACATCTATCCTGGTCTTAAAAAACGAGATAAAATGTAATAAGAACTAAAAAAAATTAGCGTAGAACGCGAATTTAGTACTCTCAATTCAAACAAAACTTTCGAATTATATATGTATGTTTAACATCACTATGGAATGTGGACAAACTTCAAAGAACTTCTCAAATTGCATTCGATTTTGGAAAATAAATGTTAAAAGTCTTTTTTCACCCAAAAATTATACTTTTTTCGACAAACGTCTATAATTTTAGATAGCAAGCAAAGTAGTTCAAGTGATTTGGTGAAATTCCAGTAGCTAGAAAGAGCACTTATCGTCTTTGTACGAAACTTTCATTATACTATTCGTGACAAACCAAAGTAAAATGACTAAAGCTAATTCGTCCCGACTAAGTAAATACAAAGGTATTTTTGTTCTTCATTACATATATGATAAATGAGACAATATAAAAAGGTTTTTGAAAAACGTATCTTTAAGAAAAAATAAGCATTAAAAAGGTGTATTGGTCATGTGGTTGACCGACCAAATTGTAAGATAAAAGTATAAAACCGTTTAACTAACAATGTCCACATATTTGCCAATCAGGTGTTGCCTGGTTGGTAAGGAGTTTTCCCAGTGAAGGAGAGGGTTTCTCACTCGTGGGGAGAAACCTCTATACCGTTGAACCAAAAAGCCTTTCAAAAAAAAAAACAATGTCCACATATTTAACATTATTTATTGAACCACGTACATCCCCCTAAATCCCCAACTCCATTACGTAATTACACCTATACATACACCAATCCCTATCAACTCCTATATCCACATGGCATTTTATCATTCGACAAAGACATAGGATACCAAAGTAGAGTCGAAATATATTTTAAAAAGTAAAAAATTTAAAATAAAATCTTCACCTTTTAGCCTCAAACTATTTCGAACTCTATTTATATACCAAATATATCTTATAGACAATTTGATTAAGGTATTTTTGGTTAATTTGTTTTTAAATAACTGTTTATTTTATAAATAAATAACTCTTTTCTGAAAGCATATGCATTTTATATAACATTTATTTGACACGAAAGAAGTCAATAATTAAATCCGTTTCAATAGCGTTTACAAGTATATATATATATATATATATATATATATATATATATATATATATATATATATATATATATATATATATATATATATATATATATATATATATATATTTTGTTATTTTTCAATAATAATTGTTGACTTTACATTAAATGAAGAGTAGTTATAGTAGTTCAACCAAATGGGCTTGTCCTAAGAGTATGATTCCTCCATCGCAAATACTTTGTGAGACAAGCTGTAAAACACTATTAAGGAAATAAATCTCGAGTTCGAAGTTATTTTCACTCTCAATTGGTTTGTAGAGGACAAATGATCACTGTTTCAGAACCAATTTTTAAAAAGGATAAGTTGGTTCCAAAATAGATCAAGGAGTTATCATGACTCCGCTAGAATTATATTTCTTTTAATAGTTATAATAGGTTAAAATCATTTACTTTCAAATTTTAATCTGATTAAAGTCAGGATTGGACCAAAGGTTTTAGATGTCATATGTGATGAAATGGTCCCTAAATATATACGATTTATATGATAATAACGTGTTTTATCTTACGTTGTTAGATAAAACGTACAAAAATTTCTCACATTACATATACTGATATACATATATTTGCTAAAATAATATGTTTTAAACAAGGTTTTAAATAACGCGTCATGACGAGCCTTAACGCGAGTTTTTTGTAACACGTTAGGGAAATTTAAAAATAAAAAATTTAAAAATAGTAAAAAATGCCTATAAAGATCATTGATTGTAAATTGGTGACTATATCCTAAAATATATATATACTTAAATATTAACACAGACTTTTTGATAATTTATTGATATTTATATAACTTAATAATAGTAAAAATATATATACAAGTATATAAAAAGTTATAAAATATATTAAATTTTTTGTCGTCATGTCTTATAATTTTTTGCAAAACTTGAGACTTACTCATACCGTCACGTCACGTCTTACGTTATCTTTAACCTTGATTTTAAATAAGCAGACTTGATTAAAGTAAGTTTGATACTATCATAGGATTCTCTGGTATTTAGAATAGAAAAAAAGAAAAGAAAAAGAGAAATATACAGTGGAATAATATCATGTGAAAGTTATAACCAGTCAGCCAAATCAGACTGACACGTCAGCGCCATCACCCAACTTGTTTCCTGCCACACATATTTCTCACACGTACGCCGCCCTTACAACGGCTACTTTTCATCTCTTAGTCACCATTTAACCGTGTCTACAAAATTATTATTACTAATTAATTAATATTCATTTATTATTCTTACTACTAATTAAAATACATTTGATCTATGAGAAAATATATCATAATTAATATTTAACTAAATAATAGAATATAATCGTCATCCACCATAAACAAAACACCTATTTACATCTGTTTGAAAATCGATAAGGACAACCAGTCTTGATAAATAAAAAGGACGGAATTTACACAAAACATATGTGGTCTTATGATATCGAAATTTATATCCAATTGTCTCATTTATTTACGAGTTGATATTAGTATAAGACACACTTTAAGTTAAGATTTAAAACATATTTATCTTTTTCAATCGAATCAAAAGGTTTAAATACAATTTTTCTTTTACAAATTTACATGTACGTTTGCGAATGTGTGTAGCTTCGCCAGGGTCCTGATCTCTTTCTTAACCATTACATTGAGGTTTAAACTTTTTGAATGAATTGAAAAAGAATAATTAAAAAGGACATATAAAATGTGAAATATCAGAAAGTTCGAGTGATGTCCAGTAAAAATATAAACCAAATCTTTATTTAAAAAAACGTTGAATATAAGTGGACCCTAAAATCTCTTAAAATTTTAAAATTAAATAAAATACAAACCGACTTCTTTCTCTCTCTACCCCCACTATATAAACAAACTTCCAATTTTACCTATACATACAACCTATACATACAACATATACATATACAGCTTATATTTACAAGATCTGCTCCTGTTTCCTTGTCAAGAACAACCGTTACTTCAATCTCCAACAAATTAGGGTTTAATTTCAACTTCAAAAAAGGTACTTAATTACTTCAATTCCCATCTGGGTTTTCCTTATTTTTGCTTAATTTCATCTGGGTATTAATTCTTTTTTTAATAATGGTAATATCAGGTGTGAAATGGCAATTGGGGGAAATCTAGGGTTAGGGCTGGTGAAAAGAACCAGTTCTTTTGGTAGAAAAAGGATTTTGATTTTGAATGATATGGATTTTGATTCAGTTGATGTTTCAACTCCTAAAAAAAAGCAGTTTTTGGAAACTAATTATGATTTTTCTGGTGAAAAATCATTTCTTGAAGCTCTTCCTCAAGAAATCTTGGTAAGTCTCAATTTTTTGGTAATTTTTTTTTAATATTTTTTGATATTTATATGTAAATTAATCATCTTTTTTTTGATAAAGATTGATTATTTTTACACACATTGAATGTGTTTGTGTGTGAAATTTTGCTGATTTTTTTGTTACTTAATTGTTGAACAGATTAAGATATTGTGTGGAGTGGAACATGATGATTTAAAGAGGCTTTTTCATGTATCGAAACCGATACGAGAAGCTGTAAGTTGTTTACTTGTTTATGTTATAACAATTATAATTTGTGTGTAACAAAAAAAATAACTGTTACTGATTTTGAATTCGATATATAAAATGCAGGCTGTTATTGCAAAGAAATGGCATTTCGAATTCAGTACACCTAAAAAAATCCCAGCTTTTAGGTGTCCATTAAACTTGGAGGACGATTTTGAAGAAATCGAAGCTCCAAATGCCCCAACGAAACGATCAAGAAATTTTCATTCTCAATGGACTAGGAAAAACTCGGATGCTATATGTGTGTCCTTATTTGCTTTATCCCCATAGGATAAAGACCAAAAAGGACACATTATAGCAGCCAGTAGACACCTTATTTATACAAAGAGTACCATAGAAGACGATACTAAGGCGCGTCATTGATTCTTCGGTTTGTGATGGTGTGATGAGTTTTTTTTTTTGTAGATAGGCTTTGGGTTGTATGTTTGTTCTTCAATTTTTTCATTGAAGATGTGTTGTGTATTTTAGGTGTGATTGTACATTATTAGTGTAAAAAGGGTATACAACTAGTAGTTTTGTTGAATGGTTATTTATTTAATTTAATATAAGGTTTTGTGGTGTCATGTTTTTTAATCAAAGACTATTTCTAAAGTGTAATGTACAATTTTTATTGCTTGATGTACAAGTATATTTCATATGTTTTTAGGAGGGAAAAAACCTAATATGAATGGTGAGTGTTGAATTGTTGATTAGATTTGGTCAAGTCAAAAGAAGGAAAAAAAGATGAATTTTTGCTTCTGTTAGATTATTTAATAAAATGTTGTTTATTAAGTTTTTAATCCCTTTTATCTTTTTGTCTCTTAATAATGGTTTATAACTTTAATTGGATCGGTAAATAATTCTAATGAAAAAAGGAAGATGTTGATAAAAACATTGCAGCGTGTGTTGTTTGGTGGTACATTAGTAACTAATCGTCGTTGCATTTGATGATAGTAAAAACATTATGACGTGTGTTGTTTTGTTGCATATCAATACTTTTGAAATATAACCAATTTCTACCGTATTAACCAAGGTTTTGATACCCACGGAGTCTGACTTGGTAGCCTGTAGTCGGAAAGACTGAAAAAGCAACAATGCCGTCAAAAAACCCAAAAAAATCCACGGAAAAAATCCCAAAACATTAAAGCCAATCATTTTTTAACGTTTTAGAACAATTGTAGTATATCCGACAAGATTTCGGGCAAATTCATGATTCGTTAAAACTTATGGAACAAAAACTTATGGACAAAAGCACATTGCAAAAAAATGGTTAGGTCAAACCTTATTAACGATCTCCTTTCGAGAAAAAAACATATTAACGATGAAATGTCAGTACTGGTCATACAGAAACACTTCTCCTGGTTAAAACTCTATATCAGAAGAAAAGAAAGACTACTATAAAATTCTTGTACCAATATTCAAACTGTCACAATCTAACGATACATGTAATTTACTTTAAAATAAGCACATTATTTCCACATTAGCGATTACGAACTCAATTATACAGTTTAGCAACTTTCTTATGTTAGACCAAGCTCCCAACATTTGCAGTTTGAGCAGAAGGCTGCCAACTATCACTCGTTCCCGCCAACCTGGTTTTACTACTCGAATGGTCATGACTGTTATTATCTAAACCACTTCTTGACCAGGCAATATTACTTATATCCGTTGCTAATGCAGCCAATTCATGACTAGGAAAAGAAGGCGGTTCTGCATATTCAACAAATTCAGGGCCCAATAACGATTTTTGAACGTTTGGCTTATTTGATGATCCGTCACAGCAACCATGACCACATCTATGTGGCACTAACCGTTCACTTTCAAGTAACTTCAATATTCCAAAATCTGCTTTTGATGATAACATAGAACCCCCTTGTGAGTTATAAACGTTAAATGCACTAATACGAGCTTTAGGACGAAAAAGGGTAGGTGGGTCAATTTCTATGTTACAATCGCTTGTGATATCTACTCCTTCATTGTGTTTGGATGAATTGTCATCACCATTTGATAAAGTTTCTTCTGATGATGCTTTTGATTTGTCTAAACTTCCTTCGTCAACTGTATTACCTGACCCCGTGTTAAATTTTCCAAGTTCAACGCCTCGTTTTCTAAGTGTTGAATTCCAGTGGTTTTTAATCGCATTGTCGGTTCTCCCTGGTAAAAGTCTCGCAATTGATGCCCATTTGTTTCCATGGATAGCGTGGGCTGAGACTATAATTTTATCTTCTTCACCTGTTGCATATCACGTAATTACTTATAAGTTATTTAAAAATTTATAAAAACTAGTACAAATTAAAATTATTTGTTACATAACTTTTTTATTTTACTGATTAATAAAATTTAAACTAAAAAGTGAGAATAAGTCCACAAATCTTATTTACAAAACCCGTGTGACACCTATCTTCTAAAACCCCCCATGATAACTTTGAACTTAGAAACCACAGAGATTTGTGACAGAACTGTGTTAAAGAATCAGGATGTCCAAGAACTGGGACATTGGTACCAAAAGGTCTTATGGTTTAATATAAGTACGGAAATATAATCCAGACTCAAGAAATTTGTCATCAGCAAAGACTAAACTGACAAAGGTCACCCGAAGAAGAAGAATAGGAGAAGAGTTGTTGACCATAAAGGGGACCATATCTAGTTTAAGAATTATCCTTGTAGAATGAATTAAATAGTAATCACCCGAAGAAAGATAAAGACGACCTTTGGCCGATAACTATAGGTTGTTACTTAATTAAAAATTCATTCAAGAATGTCCAAAAAGAGGCGTTGACAATGAGAAAATATTGACCACCTCAAAATCATAAAAGATATGGCATACATTACACCACTCTGTACTGTTTGGAAAAACTCCTGCAAGTGTAATACCCGCACTAGTATCATACCCTATGAACTCATGATACTAATCACTCGTATTAATAGCATGATTAACATCAAGTATTGCTCAGGTGCAAAGAGTGTTAAAGTAGGTTACGAGTAAGCTAGACAGGGGCAGAAAGCCTTTACGGTTGAATTAGAGAATCCCTTCCAAGATACATTGAAACAAATGAAGATGCTCGTTAAGAAAAAGACTATTCCCCTCCGGAAGAAATCAGTAACTTCTAACTTGCCTTTGAGAAGTGGGTAATAAGTACACGAGAAAAGTTAAGAAAGTGTAACTTGAAGACCAAGGTCTTAGGTATTATACCAATGACATGATCGACCTGCTCTCTGGAGCCAATGAGAATGATATAGATACAATTGAGGTGATTCGATAATGGTAAAAGGTAATATCAGACTATCGTGAAATGATTAAGGTATACTTCTAACTAACATCTGTCTCTAGGATTCGCTTGAACTATAAGCATTACGCTTTATTTCTTAATCCAACATACAAGCATACCTATGTTCAATTTTGGTATAGTTACTAAGGGATGGAAAATACGACAAGATACAAAGAGTGAACATCACATATAAACGCGCATAAGTTGACTATGGTTTGCGATTATTACGAGTTAGGACCTTCATATAACATATAACAAATATCGAAATTATTAAAAAGAATTAGTATATACCAGTAAAGGGTTTGCGTTTAACAATAGGGTCAAGCTGATTACACCATCTCAACCGACACGATTTCCCCGATCTGCCCGGAATTCCTCGGGCGATCAAACTCCAATTCCTCGCTCCAAAATTCGCTACTAACCGACTTAGTATCGTGTCCTCTTCAGGTGACCAAGGTCCTTTCACTCTATCGCCGGATTTCTTGCCGGACTGACCTTCGTGAGAATCGGTGGGTTGGGGTGGTGTTGAATTTTGTATTTCGGCGGCGTCTTTCTCCATTGACACCGTATTGACTCACTATGTGTGTATGTGTGTGTGATCAAGGAAAAACAGCTCAAAAAAGTGTTTGGGGGCGATTTAAGTTTCAACATATGTTTTTTATCAGGGACTTTACGTTTATCAACGGTTAAACGGTTACATTATAAATAATAAAATATGATTATCTATATTTGGCGAGCGATTTTAAACGTTTTTAGGTGGTTACTTTTTTATAATTTAATCATAATCTACGGAGCTATAATTATCAATTCTTTTTATTAAATTATGTTAATGTTAATGTTAATGAAAATATACATTTGTTTATCTAAATAGGCATCGATTTTAGTGTTATGATTAAAAATCTACAACGCAAAATGTACATGTATTTATGGTATTAACTCCGACTTTAAAAAAAAGACTAGTTCCGTACAAAACTTTCATACATGTCTAACTTCTAAACTACAATCCTTGATGTTATAATTATCAATATTCTTACTTTAATATAAAAGATTTTAGTGTTTGGTTACCACTTCACTTGATCTAATCTCATCATTATAAATAGATAGTTTTTTGTCTTGAAACCACTTATACATTAATTGATTTTGGTTATTATTATGTATTGCTTCTCAATCGATAAGTGATTTCGTTATACGAATCGCTACACTTCTAATTTAAATGATCAATTTTGTTTTTTGGTTTTTGCTTCTCATTTCTTTGTACATTACATATGATTAAGAGTTTAAGATGTCCAAAGGTAACATGATAATCACCTTCGACATAGAAGGGTCGGACACACTTGACAATTATAAGGCTAAGTCTGAAACATGGGATATAAACTTGACAACAATGATATTACATCCATTGGGATTCAACATACAAGCTCCTTGTAGCTCCGGATAATTTGTTGAAAACGTCTTTTTGTAAAAAAAATATATTACCGTTTATTGAAACACATGATAAAATTATCAACTTAACAAGTTTTGCAAATAGAGTATGTTTTCTAACTCTTGTTAAATAAAAAACTTACGTTTTTAAAAGTCGCTTATTAAAAGAAACTTTGAAAGAATATAGTTGTTGAGATTGAAAGATTGTTGAACGATATGCGCTATTGATCCATCACATCAAAACACGGGATAACAAGTTTGGAAAACATGAAAACTATTTATCATAATAACAAAAAGTTAGCTATTCCCATATTTCGGTGAGAGTGAGTACGATAACCCTCCTTCAAAATGTTAAATATCTTCAAAATTAACTAGATTGAAGTTAATTTTACGGTAGATGGTAAAACTTTGTTACATTAAAAATTAAACTTTTATATTCGTTACATATAATAACAACCGAATGATAATTTTAATAGTATAACTTCTTTTGTCTAACTTATAACTTATTATGAACAAAATATATTGCTAAATAATTTATTTATAGATGATATATAAGATAGAGTTATTGAACAATGAAATTCTCTTGTGCGGTTTGTGTTATCATTGATAACCTATATGTCTATATACATAAACGAAATACATAATCAAACCCTAATCTACTAACCGGACCCGGTCCAACCATATAATTGGACCTCGGTCCAGCTATATAATTAGACATGACTCCATATCGTCTAATATTCTCTTGTAGCAGTCTGAACATTCTGATCAGATCCGAGACTCGCCTACAAAAACAGCTAACTCACGGGAAACTTGGCCAGCTGTTGTTGTTGTCATATATCAAGCTCGAATAAGATGTCTCTTAGAGAAATCTGTAAAGAGAGAGTGGATGTAATTACGGAACGAATGCATGTCTCCCTGATGACTTTTTAGCTAAATTAAAGAATGAACTGATAGGTCTTATTGAAGGAATGGGTGGTCATCAGCGTAGACAGGAATATATTTTTCTTCGAAACATGGTTCTAGCTAGAGGCGACTTGACAGAGAAAACGCTTGTCATGGCGCATCGTGTACAACTAGAAATATTAGCTGCTATCAAGACTGGGATTCAAGCGTTTCTGCATCCAACTGTTAATCTATCTCAATCGTCGCTCATTGACATCTTTCTATACAAAAGGTGTAGAAATATTGCATGCGGAAACCAGATTCCGGCTCACAATTGTACTTGTGAATTTTCCTCAAAGAGGAACGGTTTCTGTAACCTCTGCATGTGTGTGATATGTAGCAAGTTTGATTTTGAAGTGAATACCTGTCGTTGGATCGGTTGTGATTCATGCTCTCACTGGACACATACAGATTGCGCAATACATGACGCGCATATTGGAATGGTGAATGGATTTGAGATGCTTTTTAGGTGTCGAACATTTATGAGGACATCAAAATTGTTTGGGTGGGTCAAAGATGTCTTTCGTCACTGTGCATCCTTGTGGGATCGGGCAACTCTGATTAGAGAGCTTGAATATGTGATTAGAATTTTCCGTGCAAGTGAGGAACCTGTTCGATTTACATGGTTCATACCCGAAACATTGCAGCCCCTTGATCCCGAGTAACAGTTTGTGTGTATAGGCCCTGATCGTATGCACTCCTTGCGTCCCGAAACTGACCAGGGTTCTGATGCACCCCTGTGCATTGAACCGGAATCCCTTCTTCGTTCAGTAAAGTGTGGATTGGGCAAGGGGTTAAGTGACAATCGTTTTGGTGCCATAATGATGATCGAGTATGAACAATACTATGCAGAAAAGTAAAGATACAATGAAGAATATAAACTGAAATTGAGATAGTATTGATTGAATAAAACATACATATATATACAGAAGGATCGTTGCTTTACAAACCGTTGCAACGGTTTGTTGTTAGTCTGAGGCAACGATTGGGTTTATACCCTAATCGTTGTATTGTTAGACTTTTATTACTAATACATAAATGGTCCTTAAACTAAATACAATTAACATAAAGTTTCTAAAGACATTGATATTTACTAATTTCCAACATCCGCCCTTAAATATCAAGTCTTTGTAGCGCTTGTTTGAGTCTTCAAGTGATGATTATGAAATCATCTAAACCTTCAAATGTGCGTGCTGATGTTTTCTTTTCAACTTGTGCTTCATGGTTGATTCCTTCCTCCCTATTACGATCAATGCTTGAGCTTTCGATGTCATCTTTTATTTCAACGTTGTTACCATCGGTTGTAGCCACGATGTGATCACTAAACCCAACTGGTTGATCACGTGCTTCGGTACCAAGTCCTTCTGGCAGCTCGATTGGAAGATCCCTATCTTCTTTGGCTTGAGTGTGGTAAAGAATTGGTTGCAATAAAAGGTCTTCATACATATGACAAAACTCGATGTCGAAATTTGCTGGTACCCGAAACTCATTACGACGTCGTACCATTCATTCTGTAGCGTCACCATGTTATATCCTCCCATGTGTTTCACCAAACGAAACAATTCAAACAGACATAATTCCATGTTTGCAATCCTAGGAGGCAATCGATTTGCAATGTCTTTTTCGGAGTGATTCATGTGGAACCAAGTAAGCACTTGATTGAATTCAGCCTTGACTTCCTTGTTAAACTTGTATACTAGTTTGTCGCTATTTATTAAATCCATAAAATCGACAAACTTTGCAAAAGAGTCAATTTTGAAGAAAGTTTCTTGTCTATTTTTTCCACAAACGCTTGATTCATCTTCAATTTCCTTCCCTTTGTATCTTCCAGGATCATTCATGTGGGTAAGTTTGCAAGTTGATCCATCTATTTCAATCTCAAATCCTTGCAAGATTAGTTGTTTCTTGCTCAAGAGATTAAAATGGATTTTCGGAACATGAGACACATATGGAATTAAATATAGAGCTTCATGTGATGAAACTCAATTTGCCCAATTCCATGAATCGTATAAGAATGACCTTTCTTAGTCTCATGTATAATGCAATCTTTAGAATATTCAAACAAATCTTTTCTAGGAGACATATGTTTAGAAATTGAGGAATTTACATACCATATTTTGTTCCATGGACCATTTTCGGTACCTTTCACCATAAAGTCGGGAGAAAAGATGTTTGTTTTCGTGAGTGGCTTGGCGGGTTTCTTCCACGGTGTCTTTAAAGTCAAAAGGTTCCTCTTTTTGTTCTTTTTCCATATGCAATCCCAAGCGAAATGCCCCTTTTCTTGACAGCGATAACAAGTAGCGTTCTTCATTCGTTGTAGTCTTGATTCATTGTTGATTTCGAGATTCTTGAGTTTGCATTTCAGATTCTGTTGATTGTTTGTAATATTTTGTCCCGTCTTCGAGAACCCAACCCTTGGGCTCTGATACCATGTTCGATTTACATGGTTCATACCCGAAACATTGCAGCCCCTTGATCCCGAGTAACAGTTTGTGTGTATAGGCCCTGATCGTATGCACTCCTTGCGTCCCGAAACTGACTAGGGTTCTGATGCACCCCTGTGCATTGAACCGGAATCCCTTCTTCGTTCAGTAAAGTGTGGATTGGGCAAGGGGTTAAGTGACAATCGTTTTGGTGCCATAATGATGATCGAGTATGAACAATACTATGCATAAAAGTAAAGATACAATGAAGAATATAAACTGAAATTGAGATAGTATTGATTGAATAAAACATACATATATATACAGAAGGATCGTTGCTTTACAAACCGTTGCAACGGTTTGTTGTTAGTCTGAGGCAACGATTGGGTTTATACCCTAATCGTTGTATTGTTAGACTTTTATTACTAATACATAAATGGTCCTTAAACTAAATACAATTAACATAAAGTTTCTAAAGACATTGATATTTACTAATTTCCAACAGAACCTAGGGGAAGAAAACTCTACTGGAAGTGTGGACTGTGGAGAACTTGTAGAAAAGTTGAAACGTGGGGTAGCTGAACCTTTGACTTCCAAAGCAATTCTGTCATTTTTTCAAGTGTTTGACACAGACCTCACAAAGCATCAAGAAGGCGGGGAAGGTCGACTTATGGGCCCATACGAAGTATTCAACCGCATTGCAGATGTTATGCAAGAAGAAATTAAAAAGATGGAGATGGTGGAAGAGGAGAAGGTGTGCAACACCAAAAAAGCACGTTTAGAACTCGAAGCGTGTGATCAAGAACTTAAAGACAAAGCTATGGAAGTAGCAGCACTTAAAATGGAGAGACAAAAGAAAAACCAGCAAGTGGATGAGCTTGAAAGCATTGTGAAGCTTAAACAAGCGGAAGCAGAGATGTTTGACCTCAAAGCCAGTGAGGCTAGGCGAGAAGCCGAGAGACAGCATAAAATTGCACTTGCAAAAGCTGAGAAATCGGAGGAAGATTATGCAAGCAGGTATCTGAAACAACGGTTAAATGAAGCTGAAGCTGAGAAACATTATTTATTTGAGAAAATGAAGTTACAGAAGAGTTCATTAAGGGCATCACAAAGCAGTGTTGGTGCTAGTACTAGTGTTGGAGTCCATGTTGGTGTTCGTGCCGGTGCTGAACCGTCACAGATTATAATGTATAATAAGATTCAGGACCTGCTCAACAACATGTATACTCCACCCACGAAAGGAGATGGTCAATCTACTGGTATTCGATAACTTGGTTTTGTTTGAGTTACTTTGGTTTATGTCGTTTTTTTTTTTAATTTTCTTTTAATGTTAATTACTTATTGTAACCCAAAAAAAGTTGCTGGTAGTAACGTTTTTCAAGTAACTTTATACCATTTTAGACGAGTTTTACCCTTTCTCGATTATTTTTATTACTTTCCTGCAATTTCTTTGATTTTTTCTTTTACTTTTTCTTTTCCTGGTTTGTTTCTTATAATTCGAATGTATTGGCTATTGGCTATTTTTCATAGGTGGTATGTTTCTCGGAAATTATAATGTTTACGGATCAATTAAAACCCATGGTTATCTTGGTAGTGTTATGGTCGGTTTCCCCCTTTTTCACACGTTTTACTGGATGATTGCCCTTATGAGGTTATGGAAAGTTAGATTTGGAAGGTTGTGGTTTATTCTTTAATTGATACATTTGTATAATTGTAATTTCAAAGATTGTTAGTAGGGCATGTGTGGTTAGAATTTGTTTATTGTCATTAGGAAATTTTAGTGTCGTTGCAAGTTATTTAAGAGTCATTGTCGGATGTTTTTAGGGTCATTATCGGGGTTTTTTTTTAGCGTCGTTGCAGGTTGCTTTTTAGAGTCGTTATATTCTTGTAATCCGTAACATATTTTTACTTCTAAATTTATATAAATTATCATTTTAAAAAAAAAAAGTAACGTTTTAGACCTCACCTTATCCGACATATTATCTGATAATAGTAATATCAAATGGTAGGGTATAGAAGTATCCAAAATGTTATAGAACTTTGTATCACTTTTAAATTGTTTGTATACCAATAGGCACACATTTCTCACCATCCAAACAGAAAGAATCATCGAGGAAAAGTGTGATACAAGTACAAAATCACACCACAAAGTCCAATATAAATAGAGTTCAAAACACATATATTTGAATACTTAAAACTTGAATTCCACACTTAAACTTTGGTTCCAATGGCTGATATTGATGTTGAGGAAATTGTGGCGATAAGTGACATTAGTGAGGGCGGTTTTAGCAGCGGAGACGATGGTGGTGATGATGGAGGACTGTTACCGGAGCAACCTAGAGGTGTAAGGAATGGCGGTTTGTCTCCCTTTGTGACTAAACTTTTCAATATAGTAAGTGATAAAGATACCAACTCTATCATCTCATGGGTTCCGAAACTAAATCTTGCTCAAATGGAAAACCAAACGAGTTTTGTTATTCGGAACGATTTGGAATTCGTTAACAATGTCCTCCCTTTGATGTCCAAGAGTAAAAACTTTGATAGCTTCATTACTCAACTCAACAATTATGTAAGCTTAATTTTAACTTCTAGAAATATATAAATAACTAATGTTAACCTTTTTTTCCCCCTATATAGCTTTAAACCATAAACTATATGTTCTTTTATATATCTATGAAATTAGGGCTTTAAGAAGACCTCTTGGGATCGTCGCGAGTATGAAAACCAGTGGTTCCAAGAGGGGAAACCGCACTTGTTGAAGAATATCAAGAGGAAAAGCAAACGAAAAATTTCTGATACGGAGAAAATGGCTTGTGAAATCAAAAAACTTGACTGCGAGTCAAAGGAAATTGATCATGAACTAAAGGTGTTTAAGGAGCATGTAGAAAAGACTATCTCTAAGCAGAAAAGAATCGTTCAAGTCATGGCAAAGGCAATCAAATCGACCATCAATCACCACAAGCATTTGCGTAAATCAAATGGGGTCGAAAATAGCAATAAGGCTACACAAAGTTTTGCTTTGGCGGGTCAAGAAGGTCAACAAATGAACATATCAGGCGAATTAAGTCTTGCTCCAAGTTGTGAAATTCAAGCCAAAGATAAACTAGCAAATTAAGCATCAAAAAATTGAATTACCGGTGAAGATAAACGTTAAGTTTAGTTACATCATTACTTCAATTCGTATCTATTTCATTTGAATATATATTAGAAATATTAAATCTACTAAACCGAAATTTTAAAAGTTGTCTATCTATCATGATTAAACGGTCCGGGCCGGGCTGGTATGTGATATGTTTGTTCTTATATAGGTTTTGGTATAATTATGTGTTCATATAAAATCACAATTATATAAATGTGGTATATTTTAGGTTTTCATGATATGCCTTTACTTGTGATTAAGACTTTAAACGAGTCGGGTAGGGTACTTGATTGTATCTCACATGCAATTTGCAAAGGTCTTTTTCGCTTCATGTTACTCTTTAGATTCTCTAAGATAGAAAATGGGTTTATAATCTACGTGGCATAGTTTGATAGGAACATAACAACTCAGAACCTAATAATAGTTTTTAATCTATATTACACATATATATCCGTTAATGTATTTAAAAAAATTATTAACCAGAAAAGTAGGTTAACGTTTATTTAAATTGTTTAGCTTAAGATAACTAATATCAACAAACGATCTAAAGGTGTAACTTAGTTTGTTTCATATGCCAAAGAGTCTGTGGCGTGACGATATTGAATAGCTAATTGACCAATTAGTCACGGATCATGAATAAAAATGTAATGTAATGTAATCTAATATCTTTTATATAAGAGGAAAAAAATTGTTTGTTTTATATAAATTAACCTTAAGAATATGATTACAGTTTTCAATATGCGCAGCATTTTAGCAAGTATGTTGTGTTCTGTTTCATGTAAGAAAGACTTTACGACTATAATTACCTTTTACAATTAACATATACATTTTAATGAGCATGTTAACGAGTCGGTCTGAAACAAAACTTTGTTTACGAATTTTGTAATCTTTTTCTGGACAAAAATGTAACTTTGGAAAAACATTCACATATCAAAATCCAACACCTCCATTAATATATGCCGGTAGACAGACAAGACCTGACTTTTTTTATTTCAAAAATAAAAAGTAATGGTGGAAAGATAAATAGACCACCACTCAGCTTCAATAATGCCTGATACTACTACTATTATTCCAATAGCACCTTATTTCTAAAAAAATTCTACAAATTTTCAAGAAACCAGGTTTGCCATTTTTCCATTTTTTTTATAACTCGTATACAGACACGCATAATAATATTGTATAGACGTCACGTTTAAACGTGTTTTATTTCTTTGTTTGTTTTTTTTTGCAGCAAACCGGAGCATGGATCCAGATCTCACCGGAACCCAAACTTTACCCGACCAATTCCTAAAACAAACATTCTCCTTAATCACCTCCGACACTGACCGCAACTCGTTATCACTCGTCTCCAAATCATGGTACAACTTAGAACGCCTAACTCGTCGCCACGTGTCAATCAAAAACTGCTACTCAATCTCACCGGAACTCGTGACCGCCAGGTTTCCGGCGATCCGTAGCGTGACTCTAAAAGGTAAGCCTAGATTCTCTGATTTCAATCTAGTACCGGAAGAATGGGGCGGCGATGTGCAACCGTGGTTAAGTGTTTTTGCGACGGAATATCCGTTGCTAGAGGAGTTGAGATTGAAGAGAATGGCGGTTAGTGACGAAAGTTTGGAGTTTTTAGCGATGAACTTTGATGGGTTTAAAGTTTTGTCGCTGTTGAGTTGTGATGGGTTTAGTACTATTGGGTTGGAAGCCATTGCTACGAATTGCAAGTAAGTTTTTTTTTATCGTTTTTGTGCAGTAATGACTTGTACTGTACAATTATTGATGATAAAGTTTAAGGTTTAAGTTTGATGACCTTATTTTCTGGAAATATTTGTTTGAAAGCAAGAAATGTGTGATATGTGCATCAATCACTTGTACGGTACAACTCCTGATGCGTAGTTAATAAGAACTTGTCCTAAAATTTTGTTTTTGTGTGAAATTTTGTTGGTTTAATTGCACCAAATTAACATTTTTAGCTTATTTTTTTAACTTATTAGATTATTTGTTTCGGCTTATCATTAATAAGCCCATTATTTCAGGTTTATTTTATGGTTTATAAGCTTATTATCCCCTTTTCAAGTCATTGTACGCCCCAAAATAAGCCATGAAAAACGGCCTTATGATCAATCAGCCGAAGTCAAATAAGCTTATAAGCCCATAAAATAATCTAAAACAGATACCGCATTAATTTACTAAGGCTTGTTTGTTTAAACTTATTTGAGCTTATTTTGTTGGGATTATTTTTCATAATCCCATTTTTTCAGCTTATTTTCCAGATATGAGTTTGGTTACAAGTTTTAAGTCAAGCTAAAGCTAATAAGCAAGAAAAAAAAACAGAAAATTGGTAATGAAAAATAAACTGAAGTAAATAACCTAGAAATCTCGGAAATAAGCTAATAAACGAACACCCCCTTCGTGTTATATGTAGCATACTTATATTTTCATGCAAGTGTAAAATATGTGCGTCAAAATTTAACATACTTTCACCCGTTTTTACCACTTAATGTAACGACATTTAAATAGACAAAATTGTAATACGAACCTGGGAAGTATATATTTAATCCATAAAGCTGTCTTTTGATGAACTATTTTTATCTTGATTTTGTAGAAACTTGACGGAATTAGACATACAAGAGAATGGGATAGATGATCTTGGTGGAGATTGGTTAAGTTTCTTCCCTGAAAACTTAACCACATTAGAAGTACTAAATTTTGCGACTTTGAATAGTGAAGTCAGTTTTGATGCCTTGGAGAGTCTTGTTTCTCGATGCAAAAGTTTAAGAGTTTTAAAAGTTAATCAAAAAATAAGTTTAGATCAACTGCGAAAGCTTCTTGTATTGGCTCCACAGTTGACTGAGCTTGGTACTGGGACGTTCATGGAAGATTTCTTAACTAGTTCAGTCACCGAGCTCGAAACTACATTTAGTAACTGTAGAAATCTTCATACAGTTTCGGGTTTTTGGGATGCTACTTTGCTTTATCTACCGGTTGTGTATCCTGTTTGTGGTAATTTGACATTTTTGAATCTGAGTTATGCGAATCTTGGAGCTGTTGAACTCGAACAGATTCTTATGCAATGCAAACGACTAATTCGCCTCTGGGTAAGTTGCTTCACCACACAAAAAAAAAAAAAAAATTGGGGGGAATTTAAGTCATTTATTTCCATCTGATCATTTGCTTACTTTTTCAGGTTCTTGATACGGTAGGGGACAAAGGTTTAGAAGCAGTTGGATCCAACTGCCCGTTGCTAGAAGAACTCAGAGTCTTCCCAGTTGACCCGTTTGACCAACAGGTCGGTGTGACCGAGTCTGGTCTCGTGTCCGTATCTATAGGCTGCCCGAAGCTACATTACATACTCTACTTCTGCCAACGGATGACAAACGCTGCTGTAATCACCGTTGCCCAAAACTGCCCAGATTTCACTCACTTCCGGCTTTGCATAATGACCCCTAAAGAACCAGATTACCTAACTGACGAGCCCATGGACGAAGCCTTTGGTGCCATTGTCAAAACTTGTACCAAACTTGAACGCCTTTCTGTATCCGGCCTTTTAACCGACCTTGCTTTCGAGTATATTGGAAAATACGCCAAAAACCTTGAGACGCTTTCTGTAGCTTTTGCGGGCTCTAGTGATTCGGGAATGGAACATGTTATGAGAGGCTGCCCAAAACTTAGAAGGGTAGAAATCCGAGACTGCCCATTTGGAGATTCTGCTTTGCTTTCAGGTTTAACCAAATACGAGTCAATGCGGTCTTTATGGATGTCAGCTTGTAATCTAACAATGAACGGGTGTAAGAAGTTGGCCGAAGAACTGCCTAAGTTAAATGTTGAGGTGATTAACGATGAAGATGGTGATGAGACTCTTGCTAATAAGCTTTATGTTTATCGAACCATTGCTGGACCACGAAAAGATGCACCTCCTTTTGTTCTAGCCCTTTGAGCTCAAGAAAACCGAGCATGGCAATTGGTAAGGTCCAAGTTTGTTGAGATCATAGCTTCGGAGCTTAAAAATATTGCTAGGAACCTATTGTTTAACCTTTTCATCGTTATCTGTATTAGCATTTCGATCTTGTTTTTGGTTGATTGTGAAAAAAAACATGAGAAGCGTCGCTGGCAAACTCATTTGGATTGAGTAGAACTTTTAGTTTGTGTATTAACGCATTTTTTAAATTAGTCGAACTTGCTAAAAATTAGTGAATTACCGCGACTAATTTGGTGTTAATTTGTTCTCATTAGATTCAACTTTTATCTTGATCAATATGTGATTTAGGTAAATAAGAAGTCAAAAAAAGTCTTTATTTTCATAATATTATTGTGATTTAATTGCATAAATCATTCTTAAAGTTGTTCAGGTTACATGTTTAATTGCTAGGGTTTTGAAAGTGTATTGATCGTGAATGTGAGAAATTTTGAATGCGAATATGAAAGTCATGTAAAATGTTTAAGCTTGTTAATTGCATTAACAATCATTATCAAAGACGATACCCGATTTTTTTATTTTTCCATATTTGATATGCATTTTTAAAATTTTAAAAGAAAACATATAATCTAAATAAACGTCAAAGACTATTTATACAATTAACTTTATTATTGTTGTTTGAATATTGAGGGGAACCACTTTGTGATGGGCCGTGCTTGTCGTTGAAATGGGGGTTAAAAAGGAATGATTTATATAAACTCTATTGATTAAATAAAAATCATAAGATACATAAATTAAAAGATGTAAAAGGAGAATTTAAAACTGTATAAATACTAGTATATTTGTCCCCTATAAGGCTGAACGGAGTAAGGCCATACTCACCATGAGGTGGCGGTGAGTGGGAGAAAGTCACGCGTGAGTGCTATTCCTAAGCCAAAATGGTGACAAAGTCACCATGACGTGGCGGTGAGTGGAGGTGAGAATTTTGGTGAAAATGGTGAGAGACTCACCTTGTGGTGAGTCTTAAATTGGTGGGCCCCCCTTATTTTTGCCGTTGGAATTTTTTTTTAAAAAAAAAAAAAACTTTTTTAAACCCAATTTTTTTACCTATAAATACTCATTATCTCAATCATTTTTAAACACAACATTCTCATTTTATACCAAACTCTCTCAATATATCACTTCACACAATAACTATTTTTTAGAAAATGAATTCGGCTACGATTATGGGCCTTGATTTTGATGGAGAAGCAGAAGTTACTAGCCGCCGTCGTAAGATAACTATGATTAAACGAGCGATTTCGTTTATTAAAAGAAGACGAATAGCAAACCGACCAACAAGAAATGTTATAAATCGAGATCGTACTGGTTCTCATGAGCGTTTAGTTAACGCTTTTTTTAGCGATGAACCGATGTATGATCTTGAGAAATTTAGGAAGACGTTCCGAATGGGTCGCCCTCTATACAACGAGATAGTTGCTGCTGTAATTGATCACGATCCATACTTTCGTGACAGTATGGATTGTTCCGGAAGAATGGGCGTTTCTGGGTTGTTAAAGTGTACATCTGCAATTCGTCAATTGGCATACGGCGTCAATGCTGATTTTCTAGATGAATATATGCAAATGAGCGAGAGAACTGCGCGTGAATCTCGCGATCATTTTTGTGAAGCTATTATAAAAATTTATGGACCCGAGTATTTGGGGAAACCCACACTTACTGATGTCGAAAAACTATATCGGCATCACGAACAAAAGCACGGGTTCCCAGGGATGTTAGGAAGCCTTGATTGTACAGACTGGGAGTGGTTCGGTTGTCAGTACAAGTTTAAAGCACAATACGTTAGACGTGATCATGGTTCGAATCCGTTCATTTTGCTCGAAGCTGTTGCATCGCAAGACTTATGGATATGGCATGCTTTCTTCGGTGTGGCTGGGTCGAACAACGACATCAACGTTTTACATCAATCGCCATTATTTAATGATCTCAAAACTGGACGGGCACCAGAGATTCCATTCGAGGCTAATGGCGTAACCTACCCAAGTGGATACTATCTTGTTGATGGGATATACCCCGAATTGGCCCCGTTCGTTAAGACGATTCCTGAACCAGCTAGTAATGACCACAAGAGAATATTGTATAAAAAAAGGCAGGAATCAGCAAGAAAAGATGTCGAACGAGCGTTTGGTGTTCTGAAAAAGAAGTGGGCGATACTCGCCAATCCTACACGAACTCAGGATAAAAACAAGATTACTAAAATGATGTACACATGCATCATATTACATAATATGATTCGAAAATTCAAAGGATATGCGATATCTCCCAGATGGTTCCCGGAAGAAGCACATCAACCGGAAGACCCGTTGCGAAATGAGGAACAAGTGCGAGCTGTTACGCGTTGGATCACCTCATCAGAAGTACACTCAAACCTTCGACACGATTTGATCGAACACTTGTCTCTTAATGCTTAGTTTAATCTTTATTTGTAATGTCTTTTTAATATTCGTGTACCGTTTTTAACCTTTTAATAAAAGTTTTAAATTTCGTTTACGTTTTTAACGTTTACGTTTACTTAATAATTAATTTTTTTAGTTTATAAATAATAGTATTTAAATGAAAATGGTATGGTGAGTTTGGTAATTAAATGAAAATGGTATGGTGAGTTTGGTAAGGTGAGTTGGCGGTGAGTGCGTGGTGAGTGTTATTTCCTGAGTAAGGTGAGTTTGTTTTCTGGAGAGAGAAAGCTGACGTGACAGTGTGAGTTGGTGGTGAGTTTGTGCTCTTACTCCCTTTAGCCTAAGAAAAAAGAGAGAGCACTTATGAGTCACTATAGAATTGTTGAGAATGAATAAATTGAATAGGGGACAAATAACATGTTCTCTTGTGATATATATGTAGCATAAAACATCAACACCCTCACCCAATCTTTTATACAAAAACATTTTTCAAGATTTTTTTGTCTCATGTTTTCTACTTTGGACCACTAATATCCTTTTCTTTAAATATACATGTCCATCTTATAGTTTTTATGTTCATCTTCTATGTTTCTATAAAATAAAAAAAGTGATTTTTCTTCGTATTCAAGTGAATAGTGAAATTAGTTTATCAATTTGTATTTTGTCATAATTTTCATATAACCTTAGTCTTCAAAAAAGGTCTAATGTTATTTCTCGGATTTCAATATGTTACTCTCTTCATTTATTTTATTTGTCTTATTTAACTTTTTAAAGTTTTCTTTCCAACTTTTACCTAAATATTCTTTTTGTTTATATAATAGATAATAAAAATTATATTAGTGTACATATATTTAGAACTAAATACATTCATATGGTTTGCATCAGATATTATATAACACAAAAAAACGTAGATAAAGGCAAATTTGAAAAGAAAAGATTTCATAAATTCAAACAAGACGAATAAAATGGAACGCAGAGAGTATAGTATTTGATTTTTGCATCAACGGGTCTTTGACGTACAAGTCCCATTAATTTGTGCTAGTGTTTTGCCTTTCTAGAAAGAAAAAAAGAACATAAAAAGAGAAAGTATATGCGTTCAAATATTGGGCTCGAAAGAATAATTTCCAAAAGTTTTTGAACTAAAATTTACTATAGGCTCAGTTTTAAAAAATATTTTGGGCTGATTCTTATTAGTTTTACAGAAATTATAACACAACACAACATAAATTTTATAATTTTGGTGTTTTTTCGTGGCTGTTGTTTACATTCTAGGAATAATTGTATTTCTTTTATTCGTATTTGATCACAATCTCATTAGCATGACTGTTTATTTTTAATGTGATACTTATTTGGATACGATAAATCTTGTTTTCGTTTATTTTATGGCTTACGAGCTTATTTTCGTCTTCTTGTTTATAGCTTGTAAGTCACAAAATTAGGTGAAAAATACTTAGCGTTTTCTAATTAGCTATTTGCTTAATTCTTTTATGTGATGATGATTAATAGTTGTGTTGTTTTAGCTTATCTTCACTCTTAAGTCACAATAAACAACAAAGGACTTATAATCTGGAGTGACGACTTAGATGTTGTAGATTCAAGTCTCGCTTGAGACGAAACATGTGATATAAGTGCGTTGTGATGAATATTTGCTTTTCTAAGCTAAAACAAAGTAACAAACACCACTTATATTGTATTTTTTAGTTTTTTTTTTCTTCATAAAATCGCGGTTGTAGTCCATGGTAAGTGATAAATGTAGATGTTGGATGTGGGTATAATGAACAAATTTATATAATTTTTTTGTTCGTTTTAACACAAACAAAATGCTTACAAACATATCCGTCTTCTAGTTTATGTATATGTTGTATATAACTATGATTTGAGCTTTTGTTGAATCTATTTATGAAAACATTGTTGTTAGTGTTACGAAATTTGTATTATGTGCTCTTTGTTGCTGTCGGTATCAGGGTATTCAACTTAAAGGTTGTGAATGTGATCATTGTGTTGGAAAGCATATGTATAAGGTAAATTGTTTTTGAAAATTTGCAGGATTAAACGTTGATTTAGTCGCGAACTTAGTTTAAAAAGCTATGATATTGCCGTCAGGGGAAGTTGTCAGTGAGACGCGTAACATTGATGAAATACAAGAAAAATATAACATAAGCAATTTACCTGTCACACTGGTTATAAAAATCATATCTCTACTTCCTGAAGTTGATGCCAATCGAATATGCATCTTGTCGAAGAGGTGGTACTAGTACTTCTTTTTTTTAAATGGTATCTATAATACTTAAAAATTGAATCCATGTTAAGAAATAAAGTACAATGATAAAGATAATTGAGGAGAAAAGGAGAAATCTTATTGATAGAGCAAGTCTCAGGGAAATACAGTGACAATCCTTATATAGGATTAGAAACCCTAGGTTACATCTAAATACAGGAGATGAATAGACATAGTCCATTGGACCCACATGGCCCATTTAATATTTTACAACACTCCTCCTTGGATATTCATCGTTTATTATACGCTCTAGACTGCCTCATTAAAAACCTTATCAAGAAAAACCCAATGGGATAAAACTTGATGAAGGGAAAAAGAGTGCAGTGCGCATAACGCTCCTCCTCAAATTAATGTATATCTTTTAAACGTCGAAGGCCAATCTTCTTAACCAGTTGCTCAAACACCTTCGCTGGTAACGATTTTGTAAATAAATCTGCCAAATTGTCACTTGATCGAACTTGACAAACATCAATAACCCCATCTTTTTGTAGATCATAAGTGAAGAAAAATTTCGGAGAAATGTGTTTTGTCTTGTCGCCTTTGATATACCCTTCCTTGATTTGAGATATACATGCCGCATTATCTTCATACAATATGGTTGGATTTCCTTTGATAGACTCGAGTCCGTATTCTTCTTGGATGTGCTGAATCATCGATCTTAACCAAACGCATTCTCGACCGGCTTCATAAAGTGCAATAAGTTCAGCATGGTTTGATGATGTAGCAGTTAATGATTGTTTCGTCGATCTCCAAGAAATTGCGGTGTCCCCATAAGTGAAAACATAACCTGTTTGTGATCTTGCCTTATGTGGATCGGACAAGTAGCCAGCATCAGCGTATCCAACCAACTTAGATTTTGAGTTCTTTTGGTAAAATAATCCCATATCACGGGTACCACAAAGATAACGAAAAATATGTTTAATTCCATTCCAATGTCGGCGTGTTGGCTCGGAACTATATCTTGCTAGTAAGTTTACTGAAAATGCAATATCCGGGCGTGTATTGCTAGCAAGGTACATCAAAGCCCCAATCGCACTTAGATAGGGAATTTCAGGACCAAGAACTTCCTCATCATGTTCTTTGGGGCGGAACGGATCAAGTTCTCGGTCAAGTGAACGACAGACCATTGGTGAGCTTAGTGGATGAGCTTTATCCATATTGAACCGTTTCAATATTTTGTCTGTATAGTTTGATTGGTGAACAAATATTCCATTTGACAAATGCTCAATTTGTAATCCGAGACAAAATTTAGTCATACCAAGGTCTTTCATTTCGAATTCGTTCTTTAACAAATTTGCAGTATGTTCAATTTCATCAAGATTTCCGATGATGTTTAAATCATCAACATACACTGCAATGATTGTGAAACCCGCCTTTGATCTTTTAATAAAAACACATGGACTTATCTGATTACTTTTATATCCCTCTTTTGAAAGATATTCACTTAGACGATTATACCACATTCGTCCTGATTGTTTAAGTCCATACAAAGATCTATTCAATTTAGTTGAAAACATTTCACGGGGTTTATTTTCACAAGCTTCCGGCATTTTCATTCCTTCCGGGATTTTCATGTAAATGTCACTATCAAGTGATCCATACAAGTAGGTTGTGACAACATCCATAAGGCGCATTTGGAGCCTTTCAACATTTGCAAGACTGATTAAATATCTAAGAGTCGTTGCATCCACAACAGGTGAATATGTTTCTTCATAATCTACCCCAGGTATTTGTGAGAAACCTTGTGCTACAAGTCTCGCTTTGTATCTAACAATTTCATTTTTCTCGTTCCTTTTTATCGCAAATACCCATTTATAGCCTACCGGCTTCACCTGATTTGGGGTTAACGTCACAGGGCCAAATACTTGGCGTTTTTTAAGTGAATCTAGTTCAACTTTTATGGCCTCTTGCCATTTTTGCCAATCATTTCTTTGTCGACATTCTCTAATAGTTTTTGGCACAGTAATTTCATCATTTATTATTTCACTTGCTATAGCATATGCAAAAATTTCATCAACACGTGTTTCATTTCGATTCCATGTTGTACCATTTTGTACAAAATTTATTGAGATCTCATATTCAGTAGGTACATGGTCATCTTCAAGAGATTTATCCACATTTTCTGTGTTATTTTTAATCTCTTTTGGGATGTTATTTATAACAACTCCTTGAGCTTTTCCAGTTGTATTCTGCTCTTTCTTTTTTCGTGGATTCGTATCTTTTGAACCCATTGGTCTTCCACGCTTTCTGCGTACATTTGACTCATCTAGAGTTTCAGGAATATCAATCCGAGAAGGTGCATTTAAAGCTGGAATATATGATTTAGTAACTCTTTTTGTATCCGTAAATGCATCAGGTAATTCGTTTGCTATTTGTTGCAAATGAATGATCTTTTGAACCTCTAATTCACACTGACCACTCCGAGGGTCAAGAAAAGATATTTGTGATGCATTCCAAGTTACATCTTGTTTGTCCAACTTTTTATTTTCTCCTCCTAAGATTGGGAACATTGTTTCATCAAATTTGCAATCAGCAAAACGTGCTGTAAAAACATCTCCAGTTAATGGTTCCAAATATTTGATGATTGATGGAGAATTAAAGCCAACATAAATGCCCAATCTTCTTTGAGGTCCCATCTTTGTACGTTGTGGTGGTGATATTGGGACATATACACCACAACCAAAGACTTTTAGATGAGACAAATTTGGTTCTCTTCCAGAAACCAGCTGAAGTGGAGAATACTTATGAGATGCACTTGGTCTTAATCGAATAAGAGCAACAGCATGTAAGATAGCATGTCCCCATGCAGAAGATGGCAATTTTGATTTCATAAGTAATGGTCTAGCAATTAGTTGTAATCTTTTTATTAAAGATTCAGCAAGACCATTTTGTGTATGCACATGTGCTACAGGATGCTCAACTTTAATCCCAATTGATATACAGAAATCATTAAATGATTGAGATGTAAATTCTCCTGCATTATCAAGCCTAATCTTCTTGATTTGATAATCTGGGAAATGTGCTCTTAGTTGAATTATTTGGGCAAGTAACCTTGCAAAAGCAACATTTCTTGATGCTAACAGACAGACATGAGACCATCGGGATGATGCATCAATTAATACCATAAAGTATCTAAATGGTCCACATGGAGGAGTAATTGGCCCACAAATGTCTCCTTGAATTCTTTCAAAAAACAAGGGAGATTCATTTTCAATTTTATTCATTGAGGGCCTAGTTATCATTTTTCCAAGAGAGCACGCTCCACATGATAAATCTTTTGATAACAGGACCTTGAGATCCTTTAGTGGATGCCCATTTGAGCTCTCAATGATTCTCCTCAGCATTATATCACCTGGATGACCCAGTCGATCATGCCAAAGGGTAAATATTTTAGGATCGATACCCTTTCGGGTAGAAACCATATTTATTTCTGTCTGGTTAATGCATGTAAAATACAATCCAGAAGATAAACCCTTCATTCTTTCCATTATGGACTTTTTTCCATTATTTATGGATGTAATTTGGAGATACTCAATATTATTTTCAGTCATGGTTTCAACATGATAACCATTGCGTCTTATATCTTTGAAACTTAGTAGATTTCTCCTCGATCTACTAGAATACAACACATCATTTATTATTAATTGTGTACCTTTAGGTAACACAATGCAGGCTTTGCCAGAACCTTCAATCAAGTTGCTAGTACCACAAATTGTGTTGACATTTGCATTTGTTATATGAAAATCATAAAAATATTTTTTATTTTTTAAAATGGTATTTGTTGTTGCACTATCAACCAGACACTCGTCTTCACCGTTTTCCAAAATGCTTTTCATATCCTTGAACATAAAAAAATAAGTAAATAAGTGATATCGCATATTTATATAACTATTTATATGCGATATTGTGTCACATTTCATAGTAAACATGATGGATAGGATAGGTTTTTACATTTAATTGTGTGGAAAAGTGTTTTTTATCTATTTTATAGGTTTATATGATTGGGAATTGGAAATGGTGGAAGAAATGAGCTTAAAAGACGAAAAATAGTGAAATATGACGAAGAGAACGTCGCAGTACCACCTCCACCGTTTTGATCATAACTTCTTCATACGATGTCCGATTTAGGTGATTCAAATTGGAGAATGAAGAAGAAAGAGAGAGCTACATTTTGTAAAAACAAGAAATTGTGAAAAAGGAACGGGACGCCCGTCCTAATAGGGGGACGCCCGTCCCTCGGGAATTTCAGAACGCATCAGTTTTAGATAATCACAAACGAGAAATAATCCAAATGGATAATTACAAGAAATTGTAATTAGAGTCGAATACGTTTTCTACACGATCTTTGCCTATAAATACAAGATTAATTCAGCCAGAAAATTCATTCCATTATTCTAAGTCTCTGGAGCTGGTATTCACGTTTAGAAGCAAGGTTTAAGCTAGGAAGATCAGATTTTCGGCTAACGGCGGTCACGACACGTTTCGGCGATTTCTTCGTTGGTTCTTTCCTTTTTTAGACTTTTATTCCAGTTTTATTCCATGACTTTAATTGCTTTTTCAGACCACGTTATGAGTAGCTAAATTCTTTTTATGATTGTTTGAACAACGGATCCTATTTGATGTTTATTTAACGTTTTCGGTTGTTTTATGTTTTTGTGTTTAACCGTCGATCCTTATTTGCTTAGATTTTAATATGTTATTATAGTTGTTTATATATAATTTGTTTAATCAACATTCTAGGTATTCGGAAGGAATCTAGATAGATTAGATAAGTTTTATGAAGTAATCGGTCGGTCTATAATCGATTTAAAATTATTAAGATTCGGAAGGACTTAGTAATAACAACTTAGGTAATTAAATTTAAGTGAGTAGGTCTAAGTATTAAGATTCGGAAGGACTTGATAATTAGAGGAGTTATTCGGAAGGAAACTCTATAAGGTTAAATCACTAAAAACAGGCTTGATACTTATTGCTTGATTATTAATATTTATTAACTGTATTCGGAAGGAACGGTGTAAGTAGAGATAATTAAAGTTAATAAAAGATTCGGAAGGACTTTTATTATATCTTAGAAGTTGAAACAACAATCGATCTCGTAAAATTAACGGAAAATAGGTGAAGTGTCAAACAAGTGTATTCTCTTTATAATTTGATTTAATCAATTACTTTTCGCTCGATTTTAATTAATCACTCTTTTTACTAATTGCTTGCAAACTTTTGTTACGATAAAAAAACCCCCAAAAATACTCAGTATTATTAATTCGGAATATAAAACAAATTAGTCCCTGCGAACGAACCTATACTTACTATTAAACTATATTACATACGAATAGGTCCACTGCCTAGAAGTGTGTAATTACGTGAAAAAAGTAGGTTTAAAATAAGACTAGATTTTACACATCAATAAGCATTTCATAATAAGATCACTTTAAAGAAAACAAATGGATATTGCATTAATTAAAGTTTCAAATATAAGTAACGATGCTAGAACTAACCTAGCTTATTCAACACAAACTTAAAACAATTATTGTGGAAAAACTAAGTAAAATAAAACTAGACAACTAGTTGGCATTTTGATCATTGGAAAAGGAAGCAACCACGTCTTCGACATCATCAAAGAAATCTGAGGAGTCGAAATGCACATTTGGGTTTAGCTCATTAGCAACATTGAAAGTATCAATGAAATTTGTTTCAATGTCTTTTCCATTCTTCTTTAGTGATGCTTGATAAAGTTCAACAAAATGTTTAGGGGTACGACATTGTTTTGCCCAATGATTTGTCATGCCACATCTGTGGCAAGGATCTCTAGGATTCTTAGGAGCTTGATGTTGCATCCTTTTGCCTTTATCATCTTTTTTCTTAAAATCAGAGGGTTTTGGTTTGTAACCATCACGATGCCAAGCATTGTTTCGACCACGTCCATGGCCACGGCCACGACCTCGTTCATTGCCACGGTTATTACCGCGTGCACGGCCATTACCCCTTTCATTTGAGGTTGCATTTATTTCAGGCAACGCAGTAGAACCAGTGGGGCGTGCTTGATGATTCTTCATCAAAAGCTCATTGTTTTGTTCAGCAACAAGGAGAACGGATATAAGCTCATGGTATTTTTTAAACCCACGTTCTCGATACTGTTGTTGTAGGAGCATGTTGGAAGCATGAAAAGTTGAGAAAGTTTTCTCAAGCATGTCTTCTTCAGTAACATTTTCTCCGCATAACATTAATTTTGATGTGATATTAAACATTGCGGAGTTATACTCGTTCACGCTTTTGAAATCCTGCAACCTGAGGTGCATCCAGTCGTAACGAGCTTTTGGAAGAATGACTTGTTTTTGATGGTCAAACCTCTCTTTCAATTTTTCCCATAGTTCTAACGGGTCTTTCACCGTTAAGTATTCCTTTTTGAGGTCCTCATGTAAATGATGACGTAGGAATATCATTGCTTTAGCGCGCTCTTGAGAAGAGGCTTTATTTTGGGGTTTAATTGTTTCTCCCAGATTATTAGCAATTAAATGGATCTCAGCATCAAGAGTCCAAGGGAGATAGTCTTTTCCGGAGATATCAAGAACATCAAAGTTTATTTTTGACATGTTTGCATTTGACATCTTAACTACGAAAAAAAACATACCAAACATTAAACGATTATACACCATAAAAAAAACATATATAAAAGATTTACCAAATAAGGTACATAATAATAATAAATACGATAAAATATGTTTAGACTTGAAATTTAAATGCTTTTTGGTTTTTGAGCAAAAACTCGTGCTGATAACGTGTTAAGAAATAAAGTACAATGATAAAGATAATTGAGGAGAAAGGAGAAATCTTATTGATAGAGCAAGTCTCAGGGAAATACAGTGACAATCCTTATATAGGATTAGAAACCCTAGGTTACATCTAAATACAGGAGATGAATAGACATAGTCCATTGGACCCACATGGCCCATTTAATATTTTACAACAATCCATAGTTTTTGGACTAAAATTGCAAATGTTTTCACATTTCTAACAGATTGGGCTTTTCAGATATTGGGCTATTTTCCAAAAACATTAAAACCAAAAAGACAAAGAGGAAGGGTTTGATGTGCGAAATCTAGTCTATTTTTAAAACAAGAAATACTTACGACTCGACTACACAATCTTAGGCAGTGGACCTAATCAAGTATAGTATAGTTTTAGGTAAATCAGGTTCGTTCGCAGGGACTGATGGTTGAAATCTAATTAATAATTAATAAAACAAAAAGTGGGTTTTGTGACCGAATTGTCACGGTGCTTAAACTACTAAAATTAAGAAACTAAATGATTCAGATGAATCGCTGAAAAGATTTTTGATTTGTAAACGATTGATGAAAATACATTCACTTGGACTTGATCACAATTACTACGGTTATCACTTAATTACTAACAATGTTGAACCACTTAAAAGGTATTTAACTTGAACTCTCGTTTCCCATTAAAACTTTAACCATCTCATGTATAGTTACCACTCTCGTGAATAATTTCTACGTTTGACAACTAAGCAATAAGTACCTAAGCCGATTTTATGATTTAATCTTATAAAGCTTCCTCTCGAATAGCCTCTTAATTAACTAAACCGATCTCTCTTAATCTAGTTAACTAACAACCACAATCACGTTTTTATTGCTTAAATCTTTAATACTAGTTCCTCTCGAATACTAATATCTTTAAACTAATTATAGACCGATTAGTTATTTCATAAACTATTTTGTAATGTCACAAGTTCCTCTCGAATACCTATGATTAATTACTAACAGTTTATATAAAAGATTAAACAATATTCAAAAACTGATTACAATTGGTTTTTCGATTAAACATAAAATCCAATTAAACATATTCGTAATTAAACAATAACCTACATAATTGATCACATCATCCAAGTGAACGTTAAGAAATTTAGCTACTCATAATAATAAAAACGCAACACAATTGAATTGAATGAAACATCTTTATATTAAAAGTAATAACGAAAAGATTCAAAGTACCAATGATCCGAATGCTTAAAACAACGAAATTAACGAGTCTGACAATACCAAAATACTCCAAAAATTCGTAGTCCAAAGCTAGGGTTTCAATACTCCAAAAACTAGCGTATGATAATGATGATAAACAATAAACCCTAAAAACTGTTTTATAAAACGTAACAACAGCAGCAGCATAAAAATACCGCGGGACGGGCGTCCCAGGTGGGGGACGGGCGTCCCCCGCTTGTTTCCAGCTTGGTTCGTTTTGCTGCTCGTTTTTGCTTCCTTTCTCGTGACCAATTGATTCTCGTCTCACATTATAACGGGAATAGAACCTTGACCCGTTTTCTTCACTTTCAGCTCCAATTATGTCTCTTCTTCTCTAGAACTTCGGCTAATACCTGTATAACATTTTAGTACAAAAATTGCCCGAAATTCCCAACATCCGTTATGAATTAAACTTTAAAAAGACAAATATCGCATATAATAATATGACTAAAATATGCGATATCAAATCCCCCCATACTTAACCTTTGCTTGCCCTCAAGCAAATCCAGTTCAATTCATTTAATTACCAAACCATGATTTTAAAAGCATAACCAAACACCTCACGAATTATTGGGAGTAATTCACACAAATCTCTCGAACTAGTCTAAAGGGTATGTAAAATATTCTATAAATCCGCTCAATTGCTCAGTCATGGTGAGTTTTCTATCATAGGCTTGATAAAGTATCGTTTCTCCACCACTAGAGTCTAGGTACAACTAAACGGGGACTTTTATTCGGGATGTAATGTACAGGTAAAGGCATGTGAATAAATATATAGAGGTTAAATGGGTAAATAAGTAAAAGTATACAAATAAACGTAGTATACATCTAAACTTAGAATGAATCCGAACTCCTAAACGCTAATGAACCAATTGCTCCATATAACTTCAACTTCTTCCAAATTACATAACTCATAATACAACTACTTCTACTTTATTTCTTCAGAGACTCAAAATACATAAAACTACATACTTTACAACTTTCTTTTTTTTCCTTTTGTTTTCTCTTTTTTTTTTTTTTTTTTTCTTTTGCTAACAAATACATATATGATACAAAGGCTAACGATATTCAATAATTTCAATGCCTTAACGCTTCTAACTTCAATCTTCAAGTATACACTCCATAGCAATCTCAAAACTAAGTTCGGATTCATCTAAAAATGAAAAGAAAAGGCTAGTGTACAAAATATTTAGTGGATTTAAATGAAACGAAAAAGTTAGGCGCAAAGTGGTTAACTAGAGTATCTAACACTAAAAGTAAGTGTTACAAAAGGGTTACATGGAAATTAGCTAACCAATGTGATCAAGCTACAATTATCTAACAAGAAACGAATAGGCTAAATCAAATGGTTTATTCCTAAGTTGCCCCTAAAGTTGTACCAAATTACACTAGGTTACCCTAATGCAATGCTCATCTATGGTCTCGAAACGTATGACTATGTCAAGTTCTAAAGTCATCAACCATCGGCACACTCATACAAAAGAAAAAGTAGCATTTAAAATGAATGCTTTCAAGGCTCAAAATCTCACTTTTCTTTGAGTAGGGTATAAAATGTGCTAGGTTATGCAACAAATTAAAAATTCTCAAGACATGTCATCATTTTTTTTTTTTTTTTTTTTTTTTTTTTTAATTGAATGCAATACACTGACTAAACTAAACACAACGGATGTTTTTCCTTAACCCCCCCATACTAGAGTCAGACAATGCCCTCATTGTACAAGACGAATCAAAACAAAGGAAAAACAAGACAAAACAAAGAATACAAGGTACGTTAACATTAGTCAGCACAAATAAATAAAGAAAAACAAAAATAAACTAAGAATTAAAAAGAATTAAGAAAAAGTAAAATAAAAAAATATAAGAAAAATAAACTAAGAAATAAAGAAATAAGAAAATTTAATGTTGATGGTTAAGAATAAAAAGGAAAAGAGTGGGAATAATAATGTACAGCAAACAAACAACAAAAGGAAAGAGGGGACGGCCCCAGCCCTTGGGACGGGCGTCCCAGGATGGGGGACGGGCGTCCCTCGCCTTTGTGACGGGTGTCCCATATTTCGGGACGGAAGTTCCAGTGGTGATGTTTTTCGAGCAACTTTCGGGACGGGAGTCCCTCAACTGGGACGGGCGTCCCTGCCTATCTGATCGTTTTTTTTTTTTTTTTTTTTTTTTTTTTTTTTTTTTTAACAATGAAAATGGATACTAAAACTAAGAAAAACTTAAAAATGAAAACATAAAACGGAAGACGTACCTTAATCGTGACACGTGTACTTCCAAAAAAATAAAAATATACAAGTTACCTCGGGTTGCCTCCCGCAAGCGCTAAATTTATCAGTCGAGTCGTTAGCTAGACTCGTGTTCCCGTTTCTTACTTGTCAATGGCATAAAAGCCATCCTCAGCTAACTCCACATGCTCCTCGTCTTCCTCATGGTCGCCAAAAGCCAACGCTTCCTCCATGACATCGAACATCTTGGTTCGCTTCACCCAAGCGTCATGCCACTCTCGAGCCTCAATAAGCAGTGATAAGACATCTCCAATCTCCCAAACATCGTCACTTTTGCTTTCGTTGAATTTTGTCTTCTTAAATTCCTCCCATGGCGTATCATCTCCGATATCCTCAAATTCCTGCAAAAATTTCTCCTTTTCTCGACAAGTAACAGAAAATAATTCAAAAGGGTCGGGAGACATACCGTGACAAGTTTCCCCCACACTTGAGTTTGGCTTCTCGAACGTTGCACCCGGATTGTTGATTAAATATTCAATCTCTAATAAATCTAAATCCGGGTCGGATTTCTCCAGTTTCAAGCTCGTAGAGTTCTTCTCAAATGCCTCCAACTCCATTTTCAAGATGGGATCAAAATCCTCGATCTCCTGATCTTCCTCCTCTTCAAACGCAAAATATCCTCCAAGTATTTCCTGCACATCTAGGTCAAGCATTTCATCAACAACATCAATACGAAAACATGTATCGTCACAAGAATAAGAATGCTTTAAAGCTCGATCTACACTAAAAACAATCCTTTCCTCCTTAACTCCCAAAGAAATTTTCCCTTCCTGAACACGAATGATAGCATCCGCAGTATGTAGAAATGGTCTACCTAAAATCAAAGGTACCTTGCTATCCTCCTCCATTTCTAATATGACAAAATCAACGGGAAACACAAATTTACCTACTTGCACTCGCATATTTTCGACTATACCTAAAGGGTATTGGTATGAACGGTCGGCGAGTCTAATTTTCATACGAGTAGGTTTTAATGCCCCTAAATCCAATTTAGCATACAATGAATAAGGCATAAGATTTATACTAGCTCCTAAATCAGCTAATGCCTCACAAGTTATTTCTTTACTCAAAGTACATGAAATTAGAAAACTCCCTGGGTCTCCTAACTTTGGTGGAAGCTGGTTTTGAATAAGTGCTGAACACTCTGCATTTAAAAACGTCGCTTGAGCTTCCTCCAACTTCCCTTTTCCAGTTACAAGCTCCTTGATAAATTTGGTGTAATTTGGCATTCCTGAAATCAAGTCAACCAAAGGAACATTAATATGCACAGATTTAATCATATCAACAAATTTACCGTACTGTTCTTGCATCTTCTCCTTCCTCAAACGTTTAGGGAAAGGAACTTCCGTCTTGTATTCTTTCACTTTAGGTGACACCGCCGGTTTTGGCTGAACAGCTGGCGTAACTTCCGGTCCCTCTTCTTCCTCATTCTCCCTCACTTCAACATTAGATTCCTGCACAACTGGATTAGTAACACCTGCAGAATCATTAACATTACCAAAAACTCTACCAGACCTTGTAAACACCGCATTCACATGCTCGTTTCGAGTGTTAGGAGGTTGAGATTTTTGCCCTCCAGTTTGCCAAAATGGTTGTTGCCTTGGGTTCTGTTGTGTGTTACTTGGCAACTGCCCATTAGGTCTAGCAGCATGTTGATCACTTAGTCTATCCAATCTCTTCTCTAAATCACTAAGTGCTGCTTGTTGATTCCTTTGTCCTTGCTCCAATTTCTCATGAAGGACCTTAAACTGCTTGTCTGTTGCTTCATTCTTCGCTGACTGAGTTTGAATGAAGTTTTTCATTATGTCCATCAAACCCGATTCCTCTTCTTCCTGCTGTTGATTCTGGTTATTCCTTTGGTACCTGTTTTGAGAATTTCCAGAATTGTTAGCATTAAAATTATTATTACCAGAATTATAATTACCCGAATTACGGTTATGAAAACCGGTTCTCTGAAATGCTCCCTGGTAATGATTTTGCGCGAACTTCACATCTTCACTTTCTGCTTCTCTTCTAACATCGCAATCTTCAGTGTAGTGAAGTCCCCCACAGTGGTCACAACCATTTGCCATCACATTCATATCCTTCCCAACTCTACTAAACTGATTATCTATCCTCGAAAAATTACTATCCATTTTACTAGATAACGCTTTAATCTCAGCCATCACCTCTTCATTCCCACTACTACTCTCAGCACTAGCAACTACCTTCTTTTCTCCTCTTTCTCTACCAAACTGATTATGTTCTCTAGAAAAATCCATTAGCAGCTGATCATCCAACATCTTAGTCGCGTCGTTGATGGATTTGTACTGAAAACTTCCTCCTCCAGCTAAATTTAACTCCCCCTGCGACTGTCTGTCTAATCCAAAGAAAAAGATATCAATGATCTGCCCTTTATCTAACCCATGCCCATGACAACCTCTGAGCATATCCTTAAGTCTACCCCAAGCTTCAACAATGGTCTCTCTGTTCCCTTGCCTAAATCCCCGTATATCATTCAATAAACTTCTTGCCAGAGATGTTGGAAAAAATCTTGAAACAAATTCTTCTCTCATTTTTGCCCACGTATCAATTGAGTTTTCCGCTAACTCTTCAAACCAAGTGAGTGCCTCTCCCGTGAGAGACAATGGAAAAAGAGATAACTTGACATTATCATCCATTCCTGCCCCGTATTTGAACATCTCGCACAATTTAACATACTTAGCCACGTGCGCATGTGGATCTTTTCTTATCCTTCCGTCAAAATAATTATCCTGGATCATCTTTAGATGATGACCCTTCACTGAAAAATCATTCCCCATGTTTGGAGTACGAATCGCCGAACCCGGTGTTGGCGGTACTACCCTAGCTCTCTGATGCATCGGTGCATCATTCGGATCAGCCATCTCAGTTATTATTTCTACTTCTGAATCTGAATTGATTGAATCCTCGAAATTCTCTTCTAGATCCTCCGTTTCTAACTTAACTGGTGATGGTGGTGTAGTGTTTGGTTTCTTGTTGCGCCTTTTCTTTGAAAATCCTGGATTAGACTGTGGACTTTTAAGCGGTAACCCAGAAGCCCTTGTGTTCATCCACTACCTGTAATCTCTGAAAAATCACAACTAAAAACCGTCAAAAGCACCTGATAAACAATTAAAATAACTTTCAAGTAATTAATACCTAAAAGGATCGAATCAAAAATTATTAATTAAAAATCAAAAACTACAGTCCCCGGCAGCGGCGCCAAAAACTTGATGTGCGAAATCTAGTCTATTTTTAAAACAAGAAATACTTACGACTCGACTACACAATCTTAGGCAGTGGACCTAATCAAGTATAGTATAGTTTTAGGTAAATCAGGTTCGTTCGCAGGGACTGATGGTTGAAATCTAATTAATAATTAATAAAACAAAAAGTGGGTTTTGTGACCGAATTGTCACGGTGCTTAAACTACTAAAATTAAGAAACTAAATGATTCAGATGAATCGCTGAAAAGATTTTTGATTTGTAAACGATTGATGAAAATACATTCACTTGGACTTGATCACAATTACTACGGTTATCACTTAATTACTAACAATGTTGAACCACTTAAAAGGTATTTAACTTGAACTCTCGTTTCCCATTAAAACTTTAACCATCTCATGTATAGTTACCACTCTCGTGAATAATTTCTACGTTTGACAACTAAGCAATAAGTACCTAAGCCGATTTTATGATTTAATCTTATAAAGCTTCCTCTCGAATAGCCTCTTAATTAACTAAACCGATCTCTCTTAATCTAGTTAACTAACAACCACAATCACGTTTTTATTGCTTAAATCTTTAATACTAGTTCCTCTCGAATACTAATATCTTTAAACTAATTATAGACCGATTAGTTATTTCATAAACTATTTTGTAATGTCACAAGTTCCTCTCGAATACCTATGATTAATTACTAACAGTTTATATAAAAGATTAAACAATATTCAAAAACTGATTACAATTGGTTTTTCGATTAAACATAAAATCCAATTAAACATATTCGTAATTAAACAATAACCTACATAATTGATCACATCATCCAAGTGAACGTTAAGAAATTTAGCTACTCATAATAATAAAAACGCAACACAATTGAATTGAATGAAACATCTTTATATTAAAAGTAATAACGAAAAGATTCAAAGTACCAATGATCCGAATGCTTAAAACAACGAAATTAACGAGTCTGACAATACCAAAATACTCCAAAAATTCGTAGTCCAAAGCTAGGGTTTCAATACTCCAAAAACTAGCGTATGATAATGATGATAAACAATAAACCCTAAAAACTGTTTTATAAAACGTAACAACAGCAGCAGCATAAAAATACCGCGGGACGGGCGTCCCCCGCTTGTTTCCAGCTTGGTTCGTTTTGCTGCTCGTTTTTGCTTCCTTTCTCGTGACCAATTGATTCTCGTCTCACATTATAACGGGAATAGAACCTTGACCCGTTTTCTTCACTTTCAGCTCCAATTATGTCTCTTCTTCTCTAGAACTTCGGCTAATACCTGTATAACATTTTAGTACAAAAATTGCCCGAAATTCCCAACATCCGTTATGAATTAAACTTTAAAAAGACAAATATCGCATATAATAATATGACTAAAATATGCGATATCAGGGTTGCACACAAAACATCTTATAACACAACCCAACTTAAGTAGTGTTATGGTAAAAAAAAAAAAAAAAAAAAAAAAAAAAAAAAAAAAAAAAAAAAACGAGAGAGAGAGGTCTCATTACGAGCAAGAATGGACACTACCGAGGAGTGTTTAAGTCAGGTCCAGCCAAGGTGGTGTGGCTCACGCCATGGTCAAAAGTCACAACGCTTGAGGAACCTATCAATGGAGTTGAGGTGCCATATTTACCGAGTGCCCTATCAATGCAGTCGAGCATATACTTATGTTGCTTATTATATGAAAACGTAATGAGATTCATTTTTATTGCTTTAACACTTATCATTAATATAAAATCAATAGTTTTTTTTTTATAGTCAAATATAAATTTGGACTCCTGTGTCACACAATTATATAAATAGAAATATGGAGGGGCATGCATATTTAATCTTCCATCCCCATAATTCCATATATAATAAATTGGTGGGGAATTTATAATTAACAGAAATTTCCATGCAATAAATATCATCAATATTAGTAATAAATATATGAGTAGTAATGAGATATAAATGATTCCTTTTTAGTTGGTTGGAAATTGAAATATTAAATAACTCAATAATAGTTGAATCTTGCTTTTTTTTTTATTGATAGAACTCCCATTTAATATTTGTATTTTTTTTTTTTAATTAATTACAACTGTGTTTTGGATGTTAGTAACTTGAAAAATAAACAAAATACCATAGTCAATGGTTGTATTAGTTTTAATAAATAAAATATAAACTAAATGTCCTTGTAGCCTTGCTTGGTTGGTAAGACACAGACCTCCTATTTGGGAGGTTCTGTGTTCGAACCACGGCAACTACTAGTGACATTCTCAGTCTCCCGATGAAGGTTGGAACCCAGGTTCAAACCCAAGGGGCACAGGTTTTACCCCAAATGGTGGGGGTTTTCCCTGTGGACCACCGTGATGGCATCCTGCCCGTATTAAGGGTTGAACAGGCTCTGACCAAACCGAACGTTCAAAAAAAAAATATAAACTAAATTAAAAAACAATCAAAATGGGCAAATGGTTTTAGGGTATGGTGGTCCTTATTCATTGAAAACATAGTCCAATCTTTGAACTATTTCATTTATTGAAGTCCTTAAATTTTAAATAATATTATAAAATTGGTTATATTTTAATAAATATTTCAAATTTTTAATAATTAACTGATTTGAAAAAGTAAACGGTCCAAAGGTTATTTGGCCCGGTTTATAATTGGATTGTTATATGTTCTTTTCTCATAAAAAACATAAAATATTTTTATATTATGAAATGATTTTTTGAAAGAAAATTTTGATTGATTGAATTTAAAAGTAGTTGATTATTTTGAAAATATCAAAATAAAGTATCAACAAAACATAAAACCTTTATCGAATGTCACCAATATACGGAATTTTAAGTATCAAAAATAATGAATTTGTTTAATCTTCATCTTTAACGTAAACATCTGTATCTATTGAGTTTTTTTTTTTAATTAATAGATATATAACACACTAAGTATAGTATAATGACAAGAAAGAAAGATGAAATATCTAATGAAAAGAAAATTATTTTAGATTAATTATTAAGTAAAATTAAAATATGCTAGTTGTTTGTCTAACTCCTACAAAGAGATATTTTTATATTGCTTTTACAGACAATAACAATAATGCACGCTTAGAATTTATATTATTTTTAGTTATTGAGAACAAGAGAAAACATACAAAGCTTTTCTTTTCTTAATAAATTTATATTAGATTATGAGGTCTAAATATAAGAGACAAAAATGACATATTGTAATTTTATTGAAACATAGATAACAACAATACAACTAGTTTGAATAAAGTTTACTTGAACTAAATGATTTTGATACTTATTATTAAATATTTGTTAATGCATGTCACATAAAAGCATACGGTATGATAATTATGATTGTAAGTGTCTTTGAGATTTTTTTTGCTAACATAACATCGAAAATGATAGTTGAGAGTTTTTTGAGATGTGAGGATGATGATTGTGGTTGATTGCGGAAATTGTGAGACCTGTAATTTATTATTTTATTTTTATTTTAAACATTATATTAAATTAAAACTAAATAAATATATTTTTAAATAAAAACTAAATAAATATATTTTTAAATAAAAACTAAATAAATATATCTTAAAATAAACATTAATACTAGAAAAAAATTAAAAATAAACAAAAAAAAATGTAAATACCAAAACTTTGGGGTAAAATATGTAAATACAAAAAAGAAAAAGTTAAAAACATAAAATCATATCATTTTCTTCGTACGAAAACCTGCAAAAAAAAAAAAAAAAATTAGATTAAATCATTTTGTTGAAAATCATTTTAAATATCTTAAGTATCTTAAATTAAATCACTGAAAATGTTTTTTAAGATCTTAAATTGAGGAAAAAAGAAAACAAAAAAGAAAATCTCAAACGACCCGTTGTAGGCACAACAAGCCCCCACAACGAGTGGTGGCGAAGTTACAACGAGCAGTGCAGCTCGTTCTCAAGACCACAACGAGTCACAATCACCTTCATACCGAGTGCTCTGAGAGATAAGTCTTTCCAACATTACACATGTTAATATGTGTTTAGTCTTTGGATATCATTATTGGTAATGAGAAAAGGGACTTTTAAAATTATATATCTAGAGGTGGGTTCAAATAGGAACCACTAAATATTTGAGAACCATTATGAACCAATATTCACCAGTGTATATACATATGATATTCACCAGTGTATATATATGTATGATATTCACTAGTGTATATTTAATATGATATTCACCAGTGTATATTTAATATGATATTCACCAGTGTATATACACTGGTGAATATCATATATATACACTGGTGAATATTGGTTCCTAATGGTTCCTAATTATTTGTATGGTTCTTATTTGAAACCAACTCTATACATCTATATGTATAAATATTTATATATATTTTGTCTCCATCGTTATAATTAAAATACTTATTTTCATAGTTTTTCTATTGTTTATAAAATTAATAAAAAAAGAACCATAACACGAACGTAGAAACTAGAATGAAGGGTTTCACATGATCATTTGACTTCTAAAATCATCACCACCTAAGAATTGAGTGTCTTTATAATTATTTCAATCTTATCTTAATTTTACGATATTATATTCTTAATTAGTAGTAATATACTAATACATACTCAATACGCAAATATCAGCATCTTGTTGTTTTTGTTGTATGTTATTTCGAGTTGACTTTAAACGCGACAAAGACAATAAGATTTGGTGTTCGCGGAAGAATTAACATCAAATAGGAGATTAAAGTCCAACAACAAGTACACTATGTTTAGCTAGAAAAATCAAAACTCAAAAATTATCTTTAAGTTTAATTGTCGGGTTGCTTTGTTAAGTTGTCGTAATCACATTGATATATGACAATTTCTTCATCAATTTTTAACTTTGACATGTACGAAAAGGATATGAATTACTAGTTATATGTCATTGTATTGACAACTTCAAATGAAGCCTAATTAAAGCGACATCTTTCATATCTCAAATAAACCATATCGACATATATAAAGATGCTACAATCGTAAAAATATCGGTGTTTGGGATTGCTTATTGAAAATAGATTATTCATTTTGAAAATGAATAATCAGATAATCAGCAGTTATAAAACGTGCTTTTGAAATATTATGTTTGGATTTGATTATGCTGTTTGAAATCGCAATAATCAGATTATTAGTTTTTTGAGTGTTTGGCAAATATAATTATTTGTTTAGTTGATATATGAAATGACTAAAATAGACATTGTTTTTATAATTATGTTAAGTATGATATGACTTTTTGGTAAATTTGATCCATATTTATAACTCCATTTTGGAGCTGGACCACATCCCTTACTTTTTCAAAACACCGTTTTAAACCATCTAAAAAGCAAATAAGTCCGTTTTGTTTTTTTTAGCCAAACACTAAAATCTGCTTTTCTCCGTTTACAAACTGAAATAATCAAATAATTTATGCCAAAACGCAAAAACAAACACCCTCGGTAAATTTATGAATTAGGTTATTGAATGGTTTATCATTTTTGAACATTACCAAAACAAATTTTATGTATTTTTGGAATAATCTCATCATTAACTACCGTACAATAAATTTATGCCCGAATTTTTCTTAAAAGTGGTCATTATCTAAACGCAAAAACTATTGAAAAATATAAAGTGTATATGTAATAAAAGTACAATTATTTAGTTTATGATTAACATGTCGCGTGTTTAGTTCATTTCTCAAATTATGTATATGCAAAGGCGGACCTGCATTGAAGAGAGGATATGTAGTTACATATCCTTTGAGTCATCTCGTTAGTGTAAAAAATAATTTTGTTTATGATTCTTCCTAATCAAATTGCATAAGGTGCAAACCTTGAAAAAAATATGTGCATGGTTAATAAAAAAAACTTAAATCCTAAAAAACCCTGAGACCTAAACCCGAAAAACCCAAACAATAAAAATATTTTTTTTATTGAATGAACTACGTTACAAAAATTCGACTAGATATTGCGAACCCTAGTTCGAATATCTAGATCCGCCAATGAGTATATGTGAAAAAAGAATCATAAATTCAGCCGAAAAATATGGGAATTTCAAAAATCAACATGGCCTACTTCTATAGTTGACTCTATAATTTCTATCAAATTGCCATAGTAGACTTTCAAGTCAAGTATTCATTTTAAAGGCCTGTTTTGAATTTTATTTTGGTGTTATTGTACAATATCTTTCAAACTAAGCTTATGTAAACACTAAAACTTATTTTATACAGTTTTGGAAAGAAAAACAAAATTGTCCAAATCTTCAAAAAACTTGATAACAGCCGAGATTAGAAATCTAGAAGACGTTAAACTCGACCATACAAGTCTTAACCCCCTATGATTTAAGGGGAAACATTATGACCAAAAATTGATATAGCTAGATTTGTTGATCAACGAGGCAACGGCCTTCTATGTTTTGACTTTACTCGAGTGAATAAAGACTTGAAACAACCATATAGAAGAATTACAAATTTCGTCATGGCTCTAATATATCTTTGATCTGACGGTATCAAGGTGTATATAAAATGGATTTCAACAATGTGACCTTCTAACGCTTGGTATATAGACCGCGCCTTTTCCTTACTCCGGCCACATGATGACTATACAACACTTTTTACATCATAGCCTTGTTTCTAATCATTCGGAGAAGTAGATAGAAGCTTAAAGTACCCACTAACTTGTAGACAGATTAAGGTGAGTTGTAGTTTTTTGTGAACTAAAAAGGTTTTAAGTAATGATGCCGCATCAAGTGAAAGCATGTGTATGGTGTTAGATATTGCAAGATGGCAACATAGACCAACATCCCTTTATCATATTATCATATCTCTATCTCTATCAAAGGATCTCCATAACCATTATTTTATTTCTTTGTGACGCAATCCAATCCGAATGTGTGACTAAATTTGTTTCCGTAGACTATAAAGTAACACGTAACACAAGATGAAATAAATATTCGGTCATCTATAGAGAACGTTGCGGAAAGTAGTTAGTTCTATAGGTTTAGACATTTAGATTGTATGGACTAACTAATACAATAAGATTAAGTGATTAACCACTCAATATAACTCATTAAATGATTAATACAATAAGATTAGGTGAGAAGTGAGAACAAAAGTTAAGTGATGGGGGCAAAATGCACTATTACCTGACCACTTGTACCTTGATTTTGATGACATCTTGACATGGTTTAAACCATTGGGTGCAGCATATGGGTCCGTGGCTCCACCTATTGGTTAGATGGTCCATCTAATTTGTTTGGTCAAGTCACTACTCATTGAATTTTCCTTTAATCAATATTTCAAACGTGTCGTACTCGTTATTTCTATAAATAACCTTGGTTTTTTTTTATTCTTCAAAGTATTGATAACTGAGCCTATAAGGTTATAATTAAAAGGAAGGTATTGCATAAAAATGTTGTATTCGTAAATATAGGGGTGAGATCCCAAAATTCAGGGGTGGTTATGATTATATACAATGAAACTAGTACCACTAAGGCTAAAGGGAGTAAGAGCACAAACTCACCACCAACTCACACTGGCACGTCAGCTTTCTCTCTCCAGAAAACAAACTCACCTTACTCAGGAAATAACACTCACCACGCACTCACCGCCAACTCACCTTACCAAACTCACCATACCATTTTCATTTAAATACTATTATTTATAAACTAAAAAAATTAATTATTAAGTAAACGTAAACGTTAAAAACGTAAACGAAATTTAAAACTTTTATTAAAAGGTTAAAAACGGTACACGAATATTAAAAAGACATTACAAATAAAGATTAAACTAAGCATTAAGAGACAAGTGTTCGATCAAATCGTGTCGAAGGTTTGAGTGTACTTCTGATGAGGTGATCCAACGCGTAACAGCTCGCACTTGTTCCTCATTTCGCAACGGGTCTTCCGGTTGATGTGCTTCTTCCGGGAACCATCTGGGAGATATCGCATATCCTTTGAATTTTCGAATCATATTATGTAATATGATGCATGTGTACATCATTTTAGTAATCTTGTTTTTATCCTGAGTTCGTGTAGGATTGGCGAGTATCGCCCACTTCTTTTTCAGAACACCAAACGCTCGTTCGACATCTTTTCTTGCTGATTCCTGCCTTTTTTTATACAAAATTCTCTTGTGGTCATTACTAGCTGGTTCAGGAATCGTCTTAACGAACGGGGCCAATTCGGGGTATATCCCATCAACAAGATAGTATCCACTTGGGTAGGTTACGCCATTAGCCTCGAATGGAATCTCTGGTGCCCGTCCAGTTTTGAGATCATTAAATAATGGCGATTGATGTAAAACGTTGATGTCGTTGTTCGACCCAGCCACACCGAAGAAAGCATGCCATATCCATAAGTCTTGCGATGCAACAGCTTCGAGCAAAATGAACGGATTCGAACCATGATCACGTCTAACGTATTGTGCTTTAAACTTGTACTGACAACCGAACCACTCCCAGTCTGTACAATCAAGGCTTCCTAACATCCCTGGGAACCCGTGCTTTTGTTCGTGATGCCGATATAGTTTTTCGACATCAGTAACTGTGGGTTTCCTCAAATACTCGGGTCCATAAATTTTTATAATAGCTTCACAAAAATGATCGCGAGATTCACGCGCAGTTCTCTCGCTCATTTGCATATATTCATCTAGAAAATCAGCATTGACGTCGTATGCCAATTGACGAATTGCAGATGTACACTTTAACAACCCAGAAACGCCCATTCTTCCGGAACAATCCATACTGTCACGAAAGTATGGATCGTGATCAATTACAGCAGCAACTATCTCGTTGTATAGAGGGCGACCCATTCGGAACGTCTTCCTAAATTTCTCAAGATCATACATCGGTTCATCGCTAAAAAAAGCGTTAACTAAACGCTCATGAGAACCAGTACGATCTCGATTTATAACATTTCTTGTTGGTCGGTTTGCTATTCGTCTTCTTTTAATAAACAAAATCGCTCGTTTAATCATAGTTATCTTACGACGGCGGCTAGTAACTTCTGCTTCTCCATCAAAATCAAGGCCCATAATCGTAGCCGAATTCATTTTCTAAAAAATAGTTATTGTGTGAAGTGATATATTGAGAGAGTTTGGTATAAAATGAGAATGTTGTGTTTAAAAATGGTTGAGATAGTGAGTATTTATAGGTAAAAAAATTGGGTTTAAATTTTTTTTTTTTTTAAAAAAAAAAATTCCAACGGCAAAATAAGGGGGGCCCACCAATTTAAGACTCACCACAAGGTGAGTCTCTTACCATTTTCACCAAAATTGTCACCTCCACTCACCGCCACGTCATGGTGACTTTGTCACCATTTTGGCTTAGGAATAGCACTCACGCGTGACTTTCTCCCACTCACCGCCACCTCATGGTGAGTATGGCCTTACTCCGTTCAGCCTAAGAAAGTTTCTAAACTTTTAGGGGTAATTTTAACTTATAAGTTTTAGAAGCTAACTAGTTTATTTCTCGCCTATACGCGGTTTATCAGAAAAAATAAAAGTATAATATATATAAAGTAAACGAAAATTTAGTATCATTAATAATACAAGATAATATAAGTTGTGATGTTAACTATTTTTTCGTTTTGATGATATGTATGTGTTTTCAGATTCACCGTTTAATTCGTATAGAATTTAACAAAACCAACATTAACAAAATTTAACAAAACCAACATTAACCAAATTTTATTTTTTAGCATCTTTAATTACCAATAACTAATAGAATTTAACAAAACCAACATTAACAAAATTTTACCCAATACACAAAAACACTTAACACTTTAAATAAAGTCTACAATCATTCTCTTTATGAAAAGAAAAAAATAAAAATAATAAATACATTTTAATAAAGAAGGTAACACCAATTTTTTTTTTATCCCTACATACTAAAAAGTTAATAAAATATAAGGAAAATGATAATAATTTATTCAAAATAACAAAAGTATATGTCAATCTAAATAAAAACTATTATTTCAGTTTATCTCTAAATCAAATATTACTAAGACTTTATCTCTTGATACCATTTTTTCATCAAAAGTTAAATGCAAAATACAAAGATATAGTAGAATAATCACGATAAAACTACAATAAATAAGAAACGTCTTCAAACACATTGTTGTCATAAATTTTCTTCGACTTCCATATCATGTTTGGTTTTCAAGATCATTTTGATAGTAGTAAAATAATTTGTGTGTTTTGTTTGTTACTCAATTAGTTAGCAAAAATAATTTTGGAAATTTATAAACTTTAGATAGTAAGTTTGAGATATGAAAAAGACACTTTATAAATATACTTTTAACCATTATTTATTATAAAGTTTTAGTCTTCCATTACTTATAAGTTTACACAATAATTTGTTACATATCATTACAAATTATCTTTTATTTTATATTACAATATACTATTACTTTTTTAAAGGTATTATTATTATTATTATTATTATTATTATTATTATTATTATTATTATTATTATTTAGATATGAGTTGCAAAAATTAATCGTTTAAATTGAGATATAAAAATAAAGTTAGATCAAATAAGGTCAAACTTTTATAATTTTGGCTAAGTGATAATTTAAATTTTTTTTAAATGAGACTATTTATTTATTTATTTAAATTACTTTAAGTAATTATTTATTTAATCATTTAATTGTTTGAAAGTGTATTTATTGTGCTTATTCATATTTATAGACTTATATACAATAGTTTATGACAAACTTTTAGTCTTCCATTTGTTATAATTTTATACAATAATTGATTACATATGGTTACAAATTATTTTTTATTTCATATTACAATATACTATTACTTTTTATAAACTTATAATTATTTAGATATATGTTGGAAAATTTTAAATCTTTTAAATTGACTTGCCCAATATAGTTAGATCATAATAAATTATTTTATAAATAAAGTCAAACTTTTATAATTTTGACTAAGTTTAAAGTTTATAAAAATAAGACTATTTATTTATTTATTTAAATTACTTTAATTAATAATTTATTTAATCTTCTAATTATTTGAAAATATACTTACTATGCTTATTTGTATTTAAAAGCTTAACTTAATCTATCAATTGTTAGAAAGTGATTATTTTACCTTTTTAAAGTACATTCATATTATGTTTATTTATATTACAAAAAATTTATAAATTTTTTTAATAGTATATTTATTACTATCATTTATTACTAAACTCAACTTTTATATATTATAGATTAATATACGATAATAAAACACAATTATTAATAGTATAATTTAATTTAATAATAAAAATAGAACTTTTTATTAATAAATAAATACTTAAATTAATTAATAAATAGTTTTAAACACTAACTAAATAAAATAATAAATAGTTTAATTTATAATATTATGAAGAAACTATAAAGAAATTTAGTTTGTTAGACATGACTAGAATAATGTGTATCATGAAATTATAAAAATGAATAAAAGTATCAAAAAAAAAATATCACAATAAACTATTTTAACATTTAAATAACAAAATAACATTCATTATCGACTCTAAATTACACTCGTTATTTAGATAAATAGTAATACCAAAATTAAACACATAAATGACTTTTAAAATTCATGTAGCACGGATATGATTTTAATCAAATTAGTGTAATAATCATTCAAAGAAATAATATTTTTTCAATAAAACCCGTAGATTAACACCATTATGTATAACGTTCAATTTCTAATCAAAACTATTGTTGATCGACTTTGACCAACATCACCTATTTTCAGTAATGATCCGCCGCATAGCGCATGTACGCTACTAGTCGTTAATAACATTGCTCAGGTTGTAGTTTTTGTCCCTATAATTTTGAAAGTGTATTTATTGTCAATGTGAAAAACCTTCGTTGCGAATTTTTCCATGGGGATAGTTTATACAATTACAAAGTCTAAACGACTAAAGCTATTGCATAAACGTCCATATCAAGAACGTTCTTATCTATGCAACAAAGGTATCTAACTAGAAAGATATGTGTCCTTTCAAATCGTTAAAAACGAAATCTACAAAGCTTAACAAACGTTAAAAACAGTGTATACAATTAACTCTATTCGTAAACATATATCCAAACAAAAGTAAGAAAAAAGGTAGACTGATGTCACAGTTAACCGTTACAAACAGAAAAAATATAAAAAATGGTAAAATTGTTATTAAATATCGAATTTGACCCCGACATACGAAATGTACCACATATAGGAATTAAGATAAACATTGGAGTAAATCCCGAAATTACCTGATGTTTATTTTCGGAAAAGTATAAAGGTGAATTCTCGTGATGTAAGGGGTAGGCTGTAAAAGTGGGAAAAAAGTTTATTTGAAATCACGCGTTTCCCCGATTTGTAGCCACCGACTTATCTCATTAACTTCTTCATTATCCGTTCACCGATCATATTTATCCCATTCTACCTAATTCCACGTCATCATTCATGACGTCTTTATAACTAACTCTTTGAAAACATAATTATTTTAAATTTAAACAATCTAATTATAGTCAAGGTTGAGTTAACAAGTTTTTACATACATTATAAAAAAATGTGTATATTAATTAGCAAAAGGATGATTCCGAATTACACTAGATATTTGTGAATATACAAATAATTATAATAAATGTTTTAATGGGTTAGACACAGTCTCAAAAACTGTTGTTATCATTTTTCATCAAATTAACATACGGGTTTTGATCCTAACAATGTTTAAAGATTGTCACAAAATATTTACTACACACATAATTTGATTGATATTATGAATGTATTGGTGGTGACCATAGAAATACATATAACTTTTAGTAATTTATAATAACACAAAACATATACAATAAATTTCGTGACATTTAAGCATCAAATTCTTAACTAATACGTGAGAATATAATTACAACAACGTTTAAGTTTTACTCTAGACCTTCAAGTTAAATATTTAGTTTAATTAGTTTAATTATTGACATGACATCGACAATCAACAATGCTAAATCACAATAACTCAATAGCTCGCTTATAATGACACAATTATACCTTAACCCTTCGTTCACCACCATAACACTAACTGACTCGTATACTCTTATGTTAAAAAAATATGTGAATAAACATCTTTGGTCAGTACAAATTAAATGTCCTTTCAGAATAATATCCAGATTCATTAAGGAACATGACGATATTCATATATTTATAATATACTTATAAGATAAAAAATTAATCAGTAAATATATTTAATTTATTACTTTTATAATAATAATAATAAGCATACCGTTTATATGGATAAGATATCTAAGTGGAGAAAGTTTGATACGAAATCATTAAAGTCGATGAAGATACTTCAAAAATAAGTTAAAATAATAATCTCGACCATATATTTGAATTGGATATATCCAAATAATGTCTTTTTAGTCACACTTGTGATCTATGTTATATGACTTTTCATTTAAATCAAACCCATATTTTTTGACCAAATATTTCATTCACATTCTACAAATCCGCTTTATTATTTGAGTTTTGATATTCATCGTTTTTGGGATGGCAAATAAAACTATTAATTTAAATAATAAGTATTAAATAAATTTTAATATTACCTTAATTTATTTATAATTAATAGATTCAATATTGATATAGAAGATGGGTAATGATTAATTATAGATAAGATAATATTGAAATTCATTAAATATTAATTATTTAAATTTAGTTATCTTTTGGTCGTTTCGATAACAATGAATATCAAAACTCTTATTATTTTCATTTATTCTACCAAAATATGAAAAAGTTGTTTCTATCATTAGTATGTGTGTTTACGTGGTTCAAACTCATCCATTTTGTAACAATAACTTTCGTCGGTATATCTCATTTGCGGAAAATCATATGGAAGATTTGACTATACTCAGTTGAGGATTTAAGCGATTGGAGTATGTACGACCGTATACGGCTTTCACTTTTTAAATACCTCATAATTTAAGACTCCTACTATAATTACAACTTTTGGTTATGGCAATCACCCATAACTATAGCCTTCGTATATGTTATTATCAACATAATTATATTACGTTCATTTATTATTAGTCCAAAATAAGTTAAGCTTAGTATAAATTTAAACTTACACTAATATTATTCAGTTTTAAGACTTAATTAAATAAGCCACTTTATTTCTAAGGTGGGTCAGTATGGGACAATCTCTTTCTAAAGAACTAGTCTAACGTATCTAAGGTTTAAATTTAACTTTTCATATTTAAAAGATTTCTTTTATATTATTATACAGAGCTATCATAAATTATTTATCGGTCATGACAATATCTACAATATTAATCAATTAATTAAAATTTTAAACAAACCACATGACATCGATATTTAAAATTTGTCATGTTATATTGGATAAATAATTAAGATTTCAAAATAACATTTTGATATATTTTTCAAACAGTTATCTTTTGATTTTTAAAATCTAAATTTATTTTAATAAATGTAATAGTCGTTCTTGTGTAATTGTGGTCCACAAAATGTGTGTTTGTATATAAACATATTTCAAACAATTTAAACTTGGATTCTTTTTTCTATACGAATTTTGTATACGTATGTATTGTATATGCATGCATGTATCTACGTACTCTCTTGTATACGTAGCAACCCACAATCGTTGACTTTCAAAGGTTAACAAATTAGCCAATGTATTGAATTGTATTCACATTCATATTCACATATATCGCACATTCTCTAAGTTACCTGTATATCCATATTTCCCAGTTTGTAATGATCTTATCTTCTATAATTTTACTTTCCAAATGAAATAACTCGAAATAGCTAAGGAATAGAAACAAATTCATATATCTTTTAAATACTAATTGTATGATTAACTCAATTATTTGGATACACACCCAATAAAGAATCTTTACTTTGTGTTTTAGAATATAAGCTACAACGATCAATAAACATAGAGAAAGACAAACACTTTATAAATAATAAGTAATACATTTATTTCACGAGTATTGGTTAAATGGATTACTTATTTTCAACCTCAATCAACAACTTCGATTTCATAGTAACAAAATGTAAAAGCAATATACACGAGATAACTTTAATCCAAATTGCATGATAAAATATTATTTATGTAAAATTATATCTGATCTTCATAGGTTTTATATTTTCATAAGAATATTTGATTTGGGTCTATCATCATATATATTTTCTGTTATAAAATCTTGCTAAACATCGATAATAATATATTGTCACACTCCGCTTGTGGCGGAAACTAATACAACCATTGACTATGGTATTTTGTTTATTTTTGCTACACACGGGGTAACTTGTTAAGTATATAGTTAGCTTAACCTCACAAAAGGGAGTTCTCAAATGTTTATAAAAAGCTCACATAGTTCAAATATGATTAGGACATTAAACACGGGATTAATTCGTTAACTCGTTTAGGAGCTCATCTAGCGGGATCTATTTAATTGTGCATCTAGAATACTATACATATCAAATAATGCGTAAAATGAATTACACACATGCAAAATAACCACAATCACACACAACATAGAGTAAAAGCAAGTTTTATAAAAGTTTAAATAAAAGTCAATAATGAGCTACAGACATAATAAACTAATTTGAGACGGAAAAAGTGACGAATGTCATATATATCTTTTTTCTACGAGATCTGATGGATTTTAAAAATATAAACATTAACGGTTAATATATATAAAAAAATAAGATCGAATATAATTATAAAACAAAAGGCATGGAAAGGTAAGATTCGAAGGGAATCGAAAACGACCCCTCCTTTTGGGAGAGGAAAATGGTTTAAGCATCTAGGATAAAGCTATAATTGTAAACATACACATATGTAGAATTGCTACACTTATAAAATAATAAACATAAATGTCTATAAAATGATGTAGCATATTAACCGAACCAATTATATTGTGACATTAAACTCATTTTATCTCTCTATTCACATCATATAATGTGATTTTGCAAACACTTTTTATAAGGTATATATATTTATAACCTAACATCTTTCTATAATATATAACAATAATAATATTGAAATGCATGGTACACTTATGTAACATATTTATTTTTATTTGTTAGGTTATCACAATAAAAGAGGATTGTTGTATGTATGAGATAAATCAAAAATTTAGATGACAATCATATATTGTATAAATATCGAATGTTATCTTAATTTATTTTATTAGTTATCAACAAATTTAAAACTATCAAAACTAATCATTTTTGGAAATTATCTATTTGATTCTCAATTTAAAAAAAATATATATATACTCGTATAAATTTATACCATAAGATAATAAGGAAATAGATAAAATATATTATTTTTGGTGTGATATAATTTTATCCATGTTATTCACTTTCTTTAATCCAAATCAAGATAACACGAAGTCAAACCTAGTCTGTTTTATTCTATACGTATAATCCTCCATATATATTTCAACACAAAACTATATACACAAATATTGATTTAAATAATATAAATACCCATATTACAACACATAATGACAAATAAGATAAACCAATATAATTCTTATTTTGATTTATTTGCCAGCTAAGATAAATATAATCACCTTATTTAATACTCAAAAAAGTCTATATATACACCTATTCATAATTTTCAAACAATCTTATATTTCTTCTTCTTTTCCAAACCTTGTTTACGTTTTCATATTTTCATAGAGTTGCCATTATGGCCGGCGGTGGAATCCCGACAGCTCCCGGTGGTGATAAAGCTTACCCCGGGAATCTTACTCTTTATGTCACTTTTACTTGTGTTGTTGCTGCTATGGGTGGTCTAATTTTCGGTTACGATATCGGTATTTCTGGTAATTCTTCGCCTTTATTCGACCATGTTATATTATTTTAGAAAAATTTCAAATTTAGTTATTTTTTAGCAATTTTTGTATAAGTTTGGTAAACAAAAAGTACATATTTTTAATACTATAGTATACACTCTCAATTTATAAAAAATTAATATGTTACGAATTATGATAACCGCAACTCTTAGGACTGATTTTACATAGTTTCTTTTTATCTGTGATATATTGTTTAGAAAATACATGTTTTTGATATCGTGTTAGAGTTGTAGTTAACAAAACTATTAAAACAAACGATCTAAAAATAACCAATTAGTAAATGATGATTATGAACATTTTTTTCTTTTGTTTCTAAAAATAGGTGGAGTGACGGCAATGGATCCGTTTCTAAAGAAGTTTTTCCCTTCCGTGTACCGAAAACAGTCGGCTGACACGTCAACAAACCAATATTGCAAGTTCGACAGTCAAACATTAACCATGTTTACATCGTCATTATATTTGGCTGCATTGATCTCGTCTTTGGTTGCATCGACCGTAACCCGGAAACTTGGCCGGAAGCTTTCCATGCTTTTCGGAGGTATCTTGTTTTGCGCCGGCGCCTTGATCAACGGTTTTGCTCAAGCCGTTTGGATGCTTATTGTTGGTCGGATCCTCCTCGGGTTTGGTATTGGGTTTGCCAATCAGGTAATTATTTTGTTTTATCTTTTATTTCCACCTTTTTTCTTTCTTTAATGAAACATAAATTCGAATAATATCGATTCTTTTTTCTTGTTATAAATAACTGTCTACCTTAGTAGTTTGTAGTTTAAATTGTTTTTCAAAATAATATATAAATTTGCTTTATCTGTTAAAGGTTAATAGTATATAATAACTATTATATTTATCTGTTTAAAATAAGTCATTTTTGTTAGAAAAAAGATAACGATATAATCATTATTTTCGGTACCGAAAAATTAAAAAATATAACTTTACAAAATACTATCTACTACGTATATTACAATTTGATAAAATAAATTATAAATTGTAACTTTTAAACTTTTTCTCTTTTCTCTTTTTTTTCTGACACAAATGTTTATACACTTTTGACCAACCACACAAGTTGCTTTTGAAACAAATCTGCTTTCTGATTTCTTTTGTTTTGTTTTGAAATGTTTAATTTCAACTTGATTTGAAAACAATTAAAGTTTACATTATTAATTCAATTATTATTAAAAATAATAATAATAAAAAGATATTTATTTCTTTTTCTTTGCACATGTTCTCACATTGTTTGTTTCCAAATATTCCACCACTATAACGTTTACTTGTGTGATTGTGACCCCTAAAGAAAATTGACTTTGATAATGACACCCCTGACTTTATAATCCTAACCACAATTTTTATTATCAATAAATTATTTTTATAAAAAAACATTTTTGTGTTACATTTTATTAACTTTTCGTATATGTAAAACGTAAATACTAACACTTACATTTTTTTTCTTTTGATAATATCAGTCTGTTCCACTATACCTTTCGGAAATGGCACCATACAAGTATCGTGGTTCACTTAACATCGGATTTCAATTGTCGATCACAATTGGAATCCTAGTCGCTAACGTGTTGAACTACTTTTTCAACAAACTCGACGGGAACTTGGGATGGAGACTAAGTCTCGGGGGTGCTGTGGTCCCGGCTTTGATTATTACAATAGGGTCTTTGATCCTCCCCGAGACCCCTAACTCAATGATTGAGCGAGGTCAAAAGGAGGAGGCGAAAACCAAACTTCGTAGAATTCGTGGTGTTGATGATGTGAGCCAGGAGTTTGATGATTTGGTTCACGCGAGTGATGAGTCGAGGAAAATTGAACATCCGTGGAGGAATTTGTTGCAAAAGAAATATAGGCCACAATTGACAATGGCTATATTGATCCCATTTTTCCAACAATTGACCGGGATTAATGTGATTATGTTTTACGCTCCGGTTTTGTTTAAAACTATTGGTTTTGGTGGTGATGCTTCTCTTATGTCCGCTGTGATTACTGGTTCCGTTAATGTTTTAGCAACTTGTGTTTCAATATACGGTGTTGATAAATGGGGACGTAGGTTTCTTTTCCTCGAAGGCGGCATTCAAATGCTCATTTGTCAGGTTTGTACTATTTTCGACAATCCTACTAAACATTTGTTATATTTCTTTTACTTATATCAATTCTATTTTCTCCTTTGTGTTATAGGTTGCGGTTGCGGTTTTCATAGGGATTAAATTTGGAGTGAATGGAGAACCTGGTGAATTACCCAAGTGGTATGCTATAGTTGTTGTGCTCTTCATATGTATCTACGTTGCTGGATTCGCGTGGTCATGGGGGCCTCTAGGATGGCTTGTGCCTAGTGAAATCTTTCCTCTCGAGATCAGATCAGCTGCCCAAAGTATCAACGTTTCCGTTAACATGATCTTCACTTTCATAATCGCTCAAGTGTTCTTAACCTTGCTTTGTCATCTCAAATTCGGGCTTTTCCTCTTCTTTGCCTTTTGGGTCGTTATCATGACCATCTTTGTGTACATCTTCTTGCCCGAAACAAAGAACATCCCAATTGAAGAAATGGTGATTGTGTGGAAGAAGCATTGGTTCTGGTCGAGATTCATGGTGGATGTCGATTACCCGAATGGAGTTGAACTAAGCAAAGGCGATCCCATGAAGAAAGTATAATCTTTACTAAATTCACTATCATTTTCTTAGAGACTTTTATCTTATGTTTTTAGTAGTTATGTTTTAAACTACGACTCCAAGAAGAATAGTTTTTATTTAAGTAAATATAAATTGGTTTATGGTGAAATTGAGTATTGCATATTGTTCCACAAATATATTCTCGTTATGTATTGAAATCATTTGTTATTTCGTGCTGTTTTCCTTTAAGTTTATCCTACTATATTAACAAATGTTTGTAGTTTAAGTAGTAACTTTAACGCCGCGAAAGGAGTAGACTCGAGCTTGGCTTATTGAATTTAGTTTAATTCATTCCGGCCACGACTTCATAGTTTGACGGCTCTTGAACATTTAGGTTGAAGTCTCGGGCTCCGCTTGAAAAGATTACACACCATCGAGCTTTACTTGAATAGCTTGAAAAAAATAAATATACGTCATATTTAAAGAACCAAATTAATTTTGAATACATATATTGCTCTACCTTGTCTCGAATAACTTATACCACATCTATATGTTACATAGACTCGAAAAACATAAAAAGAGATCAAGCGAGCCTAAACATATAGGAGTTCGACATGTTAAGACTCGGGTGTTAGCTCGAACATGATGAAAACTTGACTCGAACTCAACCTGTTTCGATAAAAGTTCGTTTAATTTACGAGAAGTCATAAAAGTCATAACATGGTACACATGGATCATAGAATTGACTTGGTATATTTAATGGCTTCCAGCCAGGAAACATCTCACATTCAAGCAATAGTTTTCATGGGCCAACTGTAACTTGTAAAAAATGTTCATATTTTTTTTAAATATTTTCTGCGATTGTGATGATTATGTTTCCTAGTAATAAATTAATAGACAAGTGACAAATCAAGTTGGTGCACCAACTCATTAATTAGCACATTGATGGTAGATAATGAAGTATCAACTTGACATTAATCAAACCTAGAGATTATTGGATTTTGGTTTTATAATTGGTTGTTTAAACATAAACAATAGGGATAAAGTAACTAGTTGTAATATAATCAATATAGTTAGTAGTTAATACTTAGTATAGTATTATAGTGTGCGGTTATGTTTACGTTAAACAACCTTAGAGGTAGGGATAACAAATTGCGCGAGATATTTTTTAATTTGGCTTGTACATAATAAATTTGAATGAACTTTCGCTAAAGGATGGGGAACTAAACATGTTAAATATATTTCTATCAAGGACATTTACCTTCTCGGAAAAAAAATATAAGATGCGTTTTTTTTTTTACCTTTTTAACAATTTTGTGACCTTATTTATTCTTGTACTTCTCCTTTTTTGAAGTATCACATGTATTAAACCTAATCCAAATCAAATAAAACTAGGACATCCATTTATCCAAACTTTATCTAAAGTTTATCTAAATATATCTAGAAAACCAAAAGTTTTCTTAAAAATTGAATTAAAGTATGCTAGTTCGTGTGATTTTCTTACCTTTTCATTATTAGAATTTTGTGAACTCGTGATTTAAGTCATAATCATCTTTATATGAATAATATCAAAATCAATGACATGATATTAGATTATCCTATATCATATATATCATTTATGATTTTATTTTTTGTTTCAAATTCAATAACAATCAACTTACACTACATTTCGTTTATGTAAACTTCGTATAATCACATACGGAATAATAAGATATTTTTCACAACGAAAGAACGACATTTTACAAAGGCCATGAAGGATGATTCCACAACACAAATACGCATACGTACATGTAATTTATTGACATCAACTTACGTTTGAGAAAACCTTCTCATGGATCATGGTACGTTTTATTGGATGGTTTATTCATGACGAAAACTATAATTAGTTTCTATCAACACAAATCCATTCACCAACGAATAGCTTCTTGCAGTTGAGATTTGGGTTGATGAAGTCGAAGAATCCAGAGCTTAGCTTAAACTTTTGAGCAATGGCAAAGCATGAATCTCCAACATTCACGCCGACAACAGAAGTACAATGAGGAGTTTTAGAAATTGCTGAGAAAAGATCGTGAAGTTAAGTGAGATAAAACTTTTATGGTAAAGGCAAGATGTTAAAACACATTCTTAACTTCTTAAACGAACAAAGACTTAAAAGGTTAAACGAAGAATAATAAGGTTTTGGGTCTTTGAGAATTAAAAATAGATATGATAATTCATAAATGGAAGATTTACCGGGGGCATCTGTTTCCTCTTCTGCTTTCGTCGTCATAACAGCAAAAATGAACACTAAAATGGCCCAAACTAGTATTTTGTTGTTAATCTTAGCCATGATACCAAATTACCAATATATGATGTAGTTCCTTGTTTGTTTGAAGATATGATTTAGCTTTGGTAAAATTTACCACATTTATAGAACTCATATCCTATAATAAGACTAACATATAAATCAAACAACATTGTTATTTCTAGGTTTAGATCTTACCAATGTCATCACTTGTTAAAACTACAAAAGCAAACATCAAACGATCGTTAAAAACTTGATAATTGATGCCAAAATGCAAAATTCATCCTTTATTTGAACTTTGTCTCTTTTAATTTGTAACAAAAAGAAAAGACACGGTATATTCCTGTCTCATTAGCTTGTGTTTAACCCAACTATCTTCCCATAAAATGACATCTCAACCTCAACTAGTTGTAAGAAGGTCAGGTCTGAGATTTCGGGTGCTTTGTGCGATGAGTTAAAATGAGGCCCTAAATAACAGTGTAAGAGTGTTTTTTCTTACCTTGTTACATAAACAACGAGATTTGTTCTAGCGTTACACTAGCCTATACATACACGTACTAAAAATTTGGGCCCCTATCGATTTTGGGTCATGTGCGGACGTGCAGTCGTCTATAGTGCATACCCTTAGGCCGCCCCTGATTGTAAGTAAAGGACTACATATTAAGATTTGTATTTTGAATATGCGTATAGATATGACTCCATTGTGTAGCGGTTGATTGTAGTTGGAATCTCGAGAATCATTTTTCAAGTACTTGATTTCATATTTTAAAATCACTATTTTCTTTTTCTTTCATCCTTTGCTTTTTATTATCTTTTATTTATCAAAAGGGTTCAACTGAACCGCTTGACACATCAATATTTTTATATATTTTTTATAGATTGTTATTGCAATTTTAGCGTTGTTGTTTTTATACTAAGATAACTAGTTTGAATTATGAACTCACTCGAGAAACTTTCTAAATCTGTCCGTACTTATCTACTATCTACTATAATAAATAAGTTATTAAAATTGAAACCTGTCAATCAATTAACTATTCTAATTCTAATTTCCCTTCAAAATTGCTAATTATGTATATTTAGTTTTTAACCCTATGTAAAGTTATAAAAAATAATTCATCTTTCATAATTTATTTTTATTTAAAACAAGAAAAAAATATTGTATACATTATATACTACTAACAAAGTAACAATTATGGTTTATAAAGTCTTGGGGTGTCATTATCAATGTCAATTTGTACAAGGACTATCTTGCAATTCAACGCCGTTATAAACACATCGTTTCGATGTGGAATATTTGTAAATAAAGAAAAATAGATTTATATCCAGATTTTAAAAAAAGTAAATTAAATTACTACTTGTAAAAAAAGACAGGAAATCTAAAAATAATCAAAATCGATGAAATTTATGAGAAAATGCTTGATGTTAGATTTTATAGTTTGCCAATTATTACATTGGTGAGATCAAAACCAAGTTTTAACAATGTTGTTTTGATTTATGTGTTGGTCTCATTATACAACATGAGTTCTATAAATATCGTAACATTTAGCACACCAAAAGCATCTCTTCAAACTTTTACAAGCTAAGTAACAAGATTAACGACTTATATAATGGCTAATATCAACATCAAGACCGTTGTGTGCATGCTTTTTGTGTTTGTTTTTTTTGGTATCATGACAACAACCGAAGCCAGAACTACTTTTGGTAAATCTTATAGTTATACATATCATCCATACTAAACTTTTCATGTTGGTTCTAAGATGAATCGTTTTAATTTACTTAACAATTAAATATTTGTACAGTTATTCCAACGACCCCTATTTGTACTTCTGTTGTTGGCGTGAAAAGTGGAGATACTTGTTTTGACATTGCTCACAATTTCAAGCTGAGTTCTGATTCGTTTGCCTTCATCAACCCGAATCTGAACTGCAACAAGTTGTTTGTAGGAGAATGGATTTGTATCCGGGGAATCTGATCGTAGTTTTCAAAACGACTTTATCAAAAATCCAACAAATAAATTGTTCTTGCTTCTTGAACTTGAAATGCTAGAACAATGTACCAAAATACGATGTTTGTGACATTCAACTTGTATGTGAATCCTTGCTTTGTAATATGGTGTTTTTCAATTATTAATAAAGGAAATGTTGGTATTAAATGTTTAACGAATACTAATATGCTATATAAACATGTTTCATGTATAGTTCAATAAGTTTAATCGGTTTATACGTTCTGAATCAAGACAAAGTTCACAAATTGAGATAAAATTAAGTACACTAATGTTTTGTATTTATTATGTTTGTTTTCAAATCTACATGTTGAAAAGTATCGTTAGTATGCAACATTCGTCTTTATTGGTTTGAACTATAAGGTTAGAAACAAATCAACGAGAAGGAAACATGCTATATCGTTTGCATAATCCATGAATCGATCAAGACAAAGTTCCAAATAAGAATAAAATCTAGCTTCTTTCATTTGCTATATAAACATTTCTAAGATTTTCGAAATCCAAGTTTTTAACAAATCCTTGATATCTGGGTTTGTACTTCGTAGCTTACCCAGATATCAAATGCTCTTAGGCCAATATTGAAACTTATGGCCTTTCGGCTAAAAAGAATGAATACTTTTACATATGGGCTTCACCCGATGGGCTTATAAACGATCGAATACTAAAAGAGCTTATTTAGCGCAAATAAGATATAAGCTAAAAAGTGTTAGGATATTTTTAACCCAAATCGTCAAGTCAGTCACTCATTCTCGGATTCGTCAACTATTCTTTCCATGACAATTTGAACCTTCTATCTTTATGTCGAATCCAAAAGAACGAAAAACTTGAACTTCATAGTAAAGATCGATCAAATGACTCTTACTACCTTTAAAATTGGATATGCATTTTGATAATAGCTAAGCTAATAAGATTCTTGAATAAGCTAACCCGAAACCCCTAATTATACTGTACACTATTTCCAGATAAATCCAATTACTTATATTTATATCTATACATCATTATCAAATATACATCCTAATAGGTAGTCTTTTCCAAAGCGCGTTTTCGACAAATCTAGTTGTATCATGGATTTCTTCCTAGATAAATTTGTCATTTTATTTGTTGGAGATAGGACTGAGAACACACTAATAAGACATGAAAAGCTGTGAGTTTTGCTATTATAACTAATTAAAATGAAACAAAGTTCGAATGTGAATAAAATCTGGCATTGTTAATATGTTTGATACTTTTTAAGTTTAACGAAATCCAAGTTTTTAACGAATGTAAAGACGTTTGTTTTTGTAGTTATAGCGAGTGATTTCATTGGTGAGATCAATATCGAGAGTTAACAATGTTATTTTGGTTTATATGTTGGTCTGGTTATAGGATACAAGTTCTATAAATGGATTAACATTTAGCAAAACAAACCATCACTTCAAACTTCTACAAGTAGCAATTTCATAAACACGATGGCTAAGATCAGCAACAAATCAGTCGTTGGCATGCTTTTCATGTTCGTCTTTATTGTTATCATGTCAACAACCGAGGGGAGAACTATTTCTGTTGGTAAGATGTACAGTTTATATTCATTTCATTTCATGTGTTTTCGACATTAAAAATCAAAATGTACTTAACGTTATGACTGTTGAGCAGATACTCCAATAACAACACCTCTTTGTACTTCTGTTGTTGGCGTGAAAAGTGGAGATACTTGTTTTGACATTGCTCTTAAGAACAAGTTGAGCACTGAATTCTTCGAGTTCATGAACCCGAATCTGAATTGCAAGAAGTTATTTGTCGGTGAATGGATTTGCATTGGCGGAATCTAATTACAGTCAGAAAATGACTCCATAAATGATCCAACTAATAAAATGTTCGAGCTATCAATCATAGCTTTGTGATACGGTTTTCTTCAGTTATCAATAAAAAAAAAGTTGCTTTTTTTGTATTATTGTACTATAACTTCCATACGATCTTAAGTCGTAACACATTACCATACCAAATTTTCTGTTTCAAACATAAGGTAAAAAAAACAATGCGCGACCAACATCATCATTCATAGTAAAGTTACAAAATTTCTACAAAATTTTAGAAAGTGAAACTACTCTCTCTATCATTTTTGTTAGTTCCACTCCTCTTCTCTGTTAAGGATTGAATGCAATTGACAAATGAATATTGAAATCGGTACTCTCGATTGAATGTTTACAAGTAAAAAATGGATAACCGATCAATGAGAACAGCTCAAAAAGAACAGCTTGTGTGTTTCTTCTCTCTTAATATTTGATGTATTCTAATATAACAAACTCAATATGGACTTCTCTATTTATGCTAACCAACTAACCAACGCTAACAGACTTAATACTAACCAGTCACATAGAGCCACGTGGATCGGGACTTAACTAACTCATTACATTCACGACTTTCCTTGACTATCTGCAAATGACCCGTATCATTCTCCTTCACTTTCAATGAACAAAAAATCTTGAAAACATAGAGCTGTTCGTTTTCAAAGAATATGTGACGTGAATACAATATATCGAAACAGTTGAACTTAAAATCAGTCATAATGTCTTAAATCTTTCAAAATGTATTCAAATTCTAATAAATTTCTAAAATAATTTCTTACAACACTTATTGTCGGTTCCCTAATCTCGGACCTCTATTTGAATCCAACGACGTATAAGTGGCGGAATCACAAATACGCGTATGTAATAGTGAAACTCTATTTATACGATACTCATGTGGTGAAACTCTTTCATAAATGCAGAGAAACACTTTACAACTCGATCTAAATACACATTAAATTTCACGACACTTTTATTTGATATACAAGATACAAACAATACACGTTTATGCTCCAACACTTATAGTTAACAATAAATCTATTATAATCATACTCATATATCATATCATTAATATATCGATTGTCTGTGAAGTTTTAAAGCAAATAAAGAAAACATCAACGATTAGGACATTAAAACAAATATTGTATACTAGTTGTTTTAAGATGTATCATGTCCAGGGATATGAATTTTCACCCGACATACGACAATAACCAAGTACTTGAAACAAAGTTCAAACAAGAGTAAAATATGGCAAATGTTGGCATGTTGTAACTAAATATAATGTTCAAGAAATCAAAGTTTTCAAGCCTTGTTTGATTTTTTTTTTGTTGTTGTTGTTTTTACAGGTGAGTGCATTGGTGAGATCAAAATTGAGATTTGACAATGTTGTTTTGGCTTATGTATTTGTCTCGTTATACAAGTTGATCTCTATAAATAGAGTAACATTTAGCAACGCAAAAGCATCTCTTCAAACTAGCTTCTACAAACAGCAAGATCTTTGGTATCATGGTTAAAATCAGCAACAAAACGGTCATATGCATGCTTTTCGGATTTCTGTTTCTTGGTATCATGATAACAACAGAAGGGAGATCTACTTCTTTCGGTTAGTCTACACTTAAATATCATCCGTACTTTATTTTGAAGTTACTAATCCTGCTTTTTTGTTTTTGTTTACTGTAAATATAAAAAGGTATTTTGGTACTATTTCATTATAAATGTGTTTTTATTGGTGGGTAAGATCGATGAATTATTTAACTCACTTAACGATACGATCTTTGCTCAGTCATTCCAAAAACCCCTGCCTGTGCTTCTGTTATCGGCGTGAAAAGTGGAGAAACTTGTCTTGAAATAATGCATAAGTACAAGATGACGTCTAAATACTTTGACATAATCAACCCGAATCTGAACTGTAAGAAGCTATTCGTGGGTGAATGGATTTGCATCAACGGAATCTAATTAAACGCTTCATAAATTATTCAACCAATAAATTGTTCGTTCTGCTAGAACTTAAATAACTCGAACTATGTATCAAAACCTGATACCAATAAGAATGGTATATGTTTATGTGATGTTTGAGCTGTGAATCATGGCTTTAAATTAATGTTGTTTTTAATTATTAATTAAGAAAGTTGCTTTATTGGAATCATATTGAATTATGTTATGCATTACCATTGATTAAAGTAAATGTATTTGACACTTAAAATTTTGAACATCTGCAGTCAAACTAAATGATGGACTTGGCCCCGAAGATTTGGCCGAAACAGAGACGAAAGAAAAAACAGAATTACAACTTCACTAACAAATAAAATCAGTAGAACCAGAACCACATGTCTGATGCAGAATGAGTGTTATGACACTCAGGCAGGAATAAAGAACATGGATATGAACCGTCAATGCAGCCATATAAGCGACGAGAGTTTAGAAAAGGGAGCATCTTGTCATAGTAGCAATCACATTCATGAATGCAGGTTGCCAATTGACTAGAGAAGATACATCTAGCAACAAAAGCTTCGATTTACACAAATCATCTTGGATTGTTAGTGCCAAAATATTCGTAGCATTAATTTTGATAGGCATTTCATCATCACTGATCGGGAATCCATAAATCATATGACCCGAAAGCTCAAAGTTGTTAACACTCTTGGAAGTAATATCAATCCGTTTATAACCATAGCAACTATTCAACACTAAAGTTTCCAAAACAGGACTCCCGGATAATATGTTTTCAATTAAATCTTCATCTAACTTCATTCTTTAACATACAAACTATTAAGGTTTTTCCAACAAATCGCACATGCAGGATTCAACACACAGCTTGACAACTTGACACGAGAATATAGTTATCGAACAAAATAGTTGAGTTTCGATTTGCACCATACAGAGTTTAAATTTGTTGAGGTTGAATTGGATACTACATTGAGTTAGTGTTTTATGGAGTAAAGAAAAGATATATATCATAAAAGTCAAATGGTTCGTCGTTTATGTGTTGATGATAAAGTTCCGAACAAACTAATGAGACATGGAGAAGTTGTGACATATATTTACTACCAATTACTTAAGACAAAGTTCGAACAATGTTAATCTGACATTGTTCGTATGTTGTATATTTGAGTTTAATCAAAGTTTTATACAACAATTAATTTTTTGCTTTTGTAGTCTTATAAGTAAACTCACACTTCATTGGTGAGATCAAAATCGTGATTTAACAATGTTGCTTTTTGATATTGCTCGTAGTTACTAGCTGAAAGCACCGACTCCTTCTATTGTCATCAAAATCTTATAACCAATAAATTGTTTAATATGCTAGCACTTATATTACTTGAACCAGAGTATCAAAACCCGAAACCAATCAAAATGGTAATGCTTATATGATGTTTTATATGTGAATAAAAGCTTTGTAATAAGATGATTTTCAGCTTTTAATACATAAAGTTGTTTTCTTTGATTCTTGGTACTAAATGTATTTTTTCAGAATCTAATTACACTAAATACCAAAAGTCCAATACTTGGCCCGGCCCACCTTGGCAATGTTTGATCCGCCTCAGGCCCATATGCCACATCACGGGACTACGGGAGACACATGGTTTAATTTACGCTTCTACCCTCGTCCCTTGTATGTGATTATAGTTTACAATTATACTACTTATGTCTATAAACTTAAGTATGTATAAAACAACATTTTATCCTTTGATAAGGTTTTAAAGGTTTTAAAGACAAATATATTGTTTGTCACGTGTTACAGTGAGGAAGGTTTTTTTGAACTAATATCTCTATCATGGATAGATGTATGGTTACTGATTGACTATATCTTATATTCTCATACTCAGACTTTGATGGGTTTTGGTATCGTTGTTGTTGTGTATTAGTAACCATTATTTAGGGGAATGATATATGCTCGGTGCAACCAAACATTATTTAAGTCATGCTAAGCTGAGTTGCCTATTTTGGTTATTAGTTTTTCGTTTAATAGATCAAGTTTAAAGAAGTTTGGTTATGGTTTTGATTGAAGTTAGAATTTGTTTTAGGCCAAGTATTTTCAATTATGACACTTCGGAACCAGATTACATAATTACACATGCATCGTACAATTAAGTTGTATTATGATTTCTCTCTATTTCGATTCATTGTTTAATGGTTGTTAATTTCCAAAAGGTTATAGTATCACGGATGCTCTAAAAACAAACCCATAAAACACAAAGAAAAGTTGTGACTTAAGTTTTATATATTTATAACCGTTTACTTAAAACAAAGTTTAGACGAGATTACCATATGACTATTAGAATAGTGTTAGCCAAAATCTGATCCGTGGACTTTAGTGTATTAGGTTTGCTATTGTACTCCTATATATATATATATGTGTATGATAATAATAATAAACATCAACGGGTTTCATTCTCTAAGATGGTATCAGAGCGGGTCTGATCCTCATACCTAGCTTCTATGCCATCCGTCAAACTCTATTCGGCGTAGGGATAAGCCGCCTAGTCTGACTAGGTTCAAGAAAGAAAAAAAAAACAAAAGAAAAACAAAATTTTCGTCAAAAACCCTAATCGGCCATTGTTTCTGTCGTAACTCTCAAATTGTTTGAAGTTAACTGACGAGGTCAACGAAATTGGCTTCGTAATCAAATTCCGAAGAATAGAAATCCGGAAACTCAGCAGAAGCTCAAGTGATGCTCCCTTACTCGCCAGAACAATGGTTGGGGGTCAAAATCGAAAAAAAAAAAAAAAACCCTTAATGTTTTGCTTATAATTCTCAAACTGCTTTGAGTTAGCTGATTTCGTCAACGGATGTAGATTCGTAATTAAATTCCGGAAAAAAACAAACCCGAAAAAGCAACGAACGCAGTTCCGACCCGTCGTCATACGCCGCCGCAAGCAGCGAATTATTTGCAATCTTGGTCTTTATCAACAACTATCTAGTTTTATCTTTATATTTGGGTTTTTTTTGTTTAATTATAGTTTTATTCTCCAGTTCGAGGTTTCGCGATTTCGCCGTTCAAACTATCGGAGAATATTAGAATAGTGTTAGCCCAAATCTTACCCATAGACTTTGATTCATTAGGGTTTCTATTGTACTCCTATACATGTGTGTGTGTTTGATAATAATGATAAACATCAACGGTTTCATATTCTAATAATGACAATGGTCGAATGTCTTTATATTTTTATCAAAGAAATCCAACTTTTCAAGCATTGTTTGAATTTTGCTTATGTTGTTTTAGCTAGTGATTTCATTGGTGTGATCAAAATTTATCAAACAATGTTGTTTTGGTCTCGTCATACCATATGAGTTCTATAAATAGGGTTAACTTCTAGCACGTACAAGAAAAGCATCTCTTTAACTTCTTCTAACCCCAACACCATACATACGATGGCTAACATCAACAACAAAACAGTCGTTGGCATTCTTTTCGTGTTTCTTTTTGTTGCTTTCATGACAACAACAGAAAGCAGAGTTATTCATGTCGGTAAGTCTTACATTAAAAAAATCATATACTTGGTCGCAAAGTTTATAATCCCTCCTTTACCGTTATTTTTACCTTAACAATCAAAATGTATGATTAGTTTTTTTTTTGTTGTTGTTATAAATATGTGACATAAATTAATCATTTAACTCACATAACTTAATGATCTTTACTCAGATATGTCCCCTCATTGTTCTTCTGTTGTTGAGGTGAAAAGTGGAGATACTTGTTATGACCTTGCACTTGCGTACAATTTGAGCACTGAATTCTTCAACTTCTTGAACCCGAATCTTAAATGTGAGAGGCTGTTTGTGGGTGAATGGATTTGCATAGGCGGAATCTAATTACAGTCTGAAAAAATGACTCATAAAATTTAGGATTCCGACAATAAATTGTTCTTTTACTACAACTTATGTTAGTACTTGCACTGTGTAATAAAATTGTTTCTGTGTTTAAGCTGTGAACCATGGCTTTGTAATATGTTATATTTCACATAATAAAAAGTTGTTCTACTTTATTTAATTATGGGTTTTAAGTGTTCTTCGATCTAAATCTATATACCAAAACTTCAAAAATATATTTTGCCCACATACCATATTGCATCTTTTAGACATTTAGTTGTATTAAGGGAAAACAATCGTACCCGACTTAATCTAACAATGAAAGATATGTATAAACTAAATGGGTAAATAATATATTTTAATCTTTAATGGATTGGTGTAAATGATAATTTGTTATTCATGGATCACTTATTGGATAAATATGTTGTCCAAAGATTTAAAAGTTTTTAAAGATCAAAACAAATTAAATTTAATACTAATAGAAAGCTTAGCTTAAAAGGCTGATCATTTTCATATTTCTGGTTCGTATTATTTTTACTTTCAAAAATTGGTATATCTCTTGCTAGTGCTTTAGATACAATGAAGAATGAAACATTAAGAAATTTTTGTATGCTAGTTTCACACGGAAAATCATAAGGATTTACACAAGTGCTACTAAATATTAGAATGATAAACTCCTTTCGTTATTATATATTATTATCAATCAGAGATACAACCCCTAACTTTAATGGGCTCTGTTATTATATATTATTATCAATCAGAGATACAACCCCTAACTTTAATGGGCCCAGAGCCCACAGGTCGGGTTTGGGCTACAACTAATAATCCCTGAAAGTTCGAAAGTTCGATTTCGAGCGGTAAAATCGCGAAACCTCAAACTGGATAATAAAATTATATTATGAAAATACACATAAAAATTTAATAAAAAATAAACATAGATAGTTGCTTGCAAATAATTTGTTGCTTGAGGCGGCGCATGACAATGTGTCAAAGTTGCGTTCGTTGCGATTCCGACAACATTTTCTTTGGAATTTAATTACGAATTCACAGCCGTTAACGACGTCAGCTAACTCTAAGCAGTTTGAAAATTATAAGCAAAATGTTAAACCTTTTTTTTTCTTTCCAGATCTGAACCCAACACCTTGTATTGCGTGAAGGAGCGTCCGGTAGTCTTCTGCGGCGATTCCGGTATGCTATTCTTCGTAATTAAATTATGAAGCCAACGACGCTGACCTCATCAGTTAACTCAAAGCGGTTTGAGAGTTATGCCCAAAACAGTGTCGGATGAATCTCAAATCCGACTTCTTTTTTTTTTTAGGATTTGAAGCTAGCCGCCTCATCCAACGCCGATTAAGGTTTGTTTGAAGAAAGAAAGAGACGGGATCAGACCCGCTCCGATAGGTTGATAAACCCCTTTCCGTTATCACATATTATTATCAATTATTTATAGGGATAAAATATGAAATATGTACACATATATGGATGTTAACTATACCACAAATTTTAATGTGTAGTCATTCTTAAAGCGTAAATATTTTTTATATTTTTTTAGACAGACGTATACAATAAACCAAACAATAACTCAATCTTTTATATATACGAGACTTAAACCCACAACCTTATAATTAGTGGGTTAACTCACATACCACTTGGGTAGGAGCATAAGCAATTTGGTTCACAAAGCATACATATATATCATACATTCAACTTGTATGTTGGATTCACCGTTTTATGTGTTGGCAATAGGCTTAAGAACAACCAAAGAAAGTTCAAACAAGATTAAGAGATGTCAATGTTCGTATGTTTTATTTGTAATTAGTTAAACTTAAAGAAATCAAAGCTTTCAAGCATTGTTTGAATTTCATTTACGTTGTTTTAAACTGATTTCATTGGTGAGATCAAAATCGATATTTAACAATGCTGTTTTCCTTTATGTGTAGGTCTCATTATCCAACACGAGTCCTATAAATATCGTAACATTAACTTCAAAAAAGCATCACTTAAACTCCTACAAGTTAGTATGTAACAAGATCTTCGGTATATTTATAATGGCTAGAATCAACAACCAGACAGTCGTTTGCATGCTTTTCGTGTTCCTTTTTGTTGCTAACTTGACCTCAGAGGCTGTCGGTAAGTCTTATATCGAAAAATCATTGACTCAACCTCAAAGTTTCTAATCATTCATTACCGGTTACTTTTACCTTAACGATCAAAATGTATGGTTTAGTTTGCTTAACATTATTATTTTTGCTCAGATATTCCAATAACACTCCCTATTTGTACTTCTGTTGTTGGCGTAAAAAGTGGAGATACTTGTTTGGACATCGCACTTAAGTACAAGTTGAACTTTGAATTATTCGACCTCATTAACCCAAATCTGAACTGCGAGAAGCTATTTGTCGGTGAATGGATTTGCATCGGTGGAATCTAATTATAGTCTAAAAAACGACTCATAAATAAATAATTTCAACAATAAGGAGTTCTTTCTGCTAAGAACTTAAATTACTTGAGCTATGTATCACCTGATACCTGTTTTGAATCATGGCTTTATAATATGATGTTTTTGGTTATTACTAAATAAAGTTGCTTTATTTGATTTTCGGTACTAAATGTGTCTTTATATATCAACAGGCCGAAATGAGTTATTATATGCTTAAACGCTACTATATCCAATTCAACCGATCCACACTGTAATTTTTGTTGTTATCATCAATTAATCGAGACAAAGTTAGGACAGAATAAAAACTGGCATTATTCGATCATATGGTTTATATCATTGGTTAGATCAGTAACTAGCTAGACTTAACAATGTTGTTTTGTTTTACTTGTTAACCTCCTTATATGATATGAGTTCTATAAATGGATTAACATTTAAGAAAACGAAACCATCTCTTTAAACTTCAACGAGCCACAAGATCATCGGTATCATGGCTATGATCAACAACAAAACAATTATGTTTACACTTTTAGTGCTCGTTTTTGTTGGAATAATAACAATAACAGAAGGCAGAACTCTTTCTTTCGGTAAGTGAGTCTTACACATGTATAAATATGTTTATATTTGTAATCTTGGTTCTAAGATGAATCGTTTATCTTATGTAACGTTATGATCTTTACATAGATTTTACAAGAACAGACCCTGTTTGTACATCTGTTATCGGCGTGACAGTTGGAGATACTTGTTTTGACATTGCTCAGAAGTTCAAGTTAACCTCTGGATTCTTCGATTTCATCAACCCGAATCTGAACTGCACGGACCTATTTATTGGTGAATGGATTTGCGTCGATGGAAACTAATGACTGTAATAACTTCACAAACAACCGAACGAATAAAATTTTCTTTTTACTAAACTAAGTAGTAAAAAGGATGTATCAAAACATGATACTTGCAAAAATAGTGGTTTTATAATATGATGTTCTTCGATAGTCTAATAAACAATATATTGCCTAAATCGTGCCGAATTACAACTATGCTTGGTCTCTCATTGAGAAGCTTTTTGGTGATACGGGTAGTACAACCTCATATGCATAAGGTACTACTCTTCATGCACACAAATGTACATCCAATTTGCTTTCATTAGCTTTGAGTCCAGTAGTTTAGTAACATGACTTTCCGCATCGAATCTTCTACTTGATTCAACTTGTACCCATCTTCACAAACACCTGAATCCAACCTACCAATGCTAGAAGATTTGGCCGGTTTGGCAGATTGAATGGCTCGAAAGCTAGACGTATGCTTAAAAAAACGGGTAGTGTTACCCTCTATAACTGCTACACTGGCTGCCATACATGCCCTGCTAAAATAACTCATGTTTTCCTGCGGTTCTTACTTCTCACTAGGAAACAAGTAGAAATGAAGCATTTATATAGACAGAAATTAGGAATTCGATTGGCCGAAAGACCATGGTTTCCAGGAAAACAAAAGCCTTCGGACCGTGGTTTTGTTTCTTTTACAGATAAGTGGTCCACGCTCAATGAGGTCTCGATCACCAAATTTGTCCTTAACTTAAAAGTGTACTTCCGAATTTGATTCGTACAACTCTTGGTAAACAAAATGAACATATAAATCGATAATCACACAAGAATATAATGGATAGGATCTTGGTCTAGCCAATGATAGAACTGTCGGGTGCAAGTCCAAACGATACATTATGTTGTTTAGACTTGTACCTCCTACAGTTAACCACCAGTATTAAAGATTTAACTCGGGAAAGCTTTTTACAATGAGGGAACACCATAAATAGAATACATTAATAAATACGGTTTTAGAAATGATACAACTTATTATTATACAGAGTCGTCTCCTTCAACTTGTTGTCGAGCCAGGTATCTCTCTCGTCTCTCTTTCTGCAAGGAAAACTCGTCTACTAAGCATATGTAACATTATGAAAACATAAAATATAAAGGTGCCATTTACTTACTTATGAGTGGGTTAGTTCATACTTCGTTTTATCATAGATTTTATTTTTAAATGCATAAAACCTTCTAAATCAATTTATATAGAATTAAACTTGTAATAAAATGATGCTCCGTATAATCTTTGTATGTAGGCCCGGGTTAATCATAGTTGAATTGCTGAAGAAAATTGAAACAGAAAGTGTCTCATGTCGACCCAACCCGCCCATTTTGCCACCTATAATAAACTTGAAAGTAGCTCACCCATTCATCTATGACAAGGCCTTCACCGACAACGTTTGGGCCGGCTTCTTCTTCCGGCGGTTTTTTGCGAGTTTCAACGGCGGCTTCAGCCTCCGCCAGTTGGCGCTTCAATTTTTCCAGGGCCTTGAGAGATATCCATGATCAAAATGATAATAATAATTACGCATTAAAAATTAACTTTATAGGAACTTACCGGGCTTGGATGTGCAACATCAAGAAAAACGACTTGCAGTATCTGCTCCACAGTTACTATATCTTTCTGTTCATCAAACTGAGAGAAAACGCAGCATAAGTTTAAATAAACATTCAAGAACAATTCAGTATTTTCTTTCTGTCTTCCCAAAAAAATAAAAATAAACCATACGACTTACTAGCTCAGGAACGTAATCCATCATTCCTTTCACTTTAAGACTCATGATTTTGAACTTCACTTTTCTGTCTCGTTCTGATGGCTTTTCATTGTTTTCTGGTGGTTCCACAAACTTGAACACTATCACGATAAAACAGGAAGTGAAACTTGTGAGCAACAAATATAGATATAGAGGGTACATTGATATGAATAAATTTCCATGTAACATTAGATTCCATATGTATTATACCTGTTGCAATAATACTCTCGCCTGGAGCAAGAATAGCCCCCGGAGGACGCATGAAACAGCTTTTAGGTGCAGTTGTTTGAAACTAAAACACAACAAAAAAATAGTAAAATATTGTTTTGGAGTAATGGTGTATGTGTGAACAATCAATACTATTATAAAGAACGGTTAGCATATTTAAACAAACTCTATAGTGATACCTTGAAAGCTACATGAGACTTGCTGGTATTTTTTATCTTAATGGCACTTTGGACTTGCTTACCTGGTTCGTCTACAAAGTTGAAGAACAAAATTTAAATGAATTTTCATATAGCAGAAATAAATATATAAAAATTGCACAACGTTGAATAGATGTGTCAACAGCATCACACTAGTATTTGACACTATTTTTGTTCTGTTTTTAGTTTCGATGATAGTATTAAGTAAATGCCAACAACCCAAGGTGCAATCTGCGAGCAAATTTCTAAACGAAATAATTTGTTTTATATCAAACATTGAAGATTCTACATAGATTCCATATTTTGATATGAAACTAAATCCATCAGTTCCGAATTCAACTGATACATGTTTTAGAAACAGCCACAATAAAGGTTAACTAAGTAAGTAAAAATGCCATGATTATAACACCATGTCCAAAACATTATTAACTAACGAATTAACGAGACATTGCTAGTGCTGGTGGCTTCTTTTGAGAAAAAAGGGATGAGATAGATCTTGAAATTATATTTGATTAAATGATCATTGCTCAAACTCATGATTACAAGGGCTTTATATAAAGAGGCCAAACACAAACTTTTTTTTTTCTATTCTACTGTAACTTGATTTTTCCGTCAGGTTCTGCGTAGCCATGTTTCACTAACTCCTATAAATTTCGAAACCTGAGTATGGTCCCATACAAATACTCGAGACTTTGTGTCTTTCTTCTTTAGAAACAGGGACGAATTGTTGTACCACATTCATTATTGTCGTTGTTTTCCATCATTTTTCTCTCCGTGTCTAAACTCAACTCACATGTTTACACTTGACTCACTCCATCAACTTAGAAACGGAGTTGATGAAGGAGAGCTTCTTATGTGCTCAACAATTTAATCAAAGTATATGCAATACGCTAAAGGTTAAAATGACAAGTTAATGGACATCTTGCCAAAACGATGTATTGCTTTCATATTATTGATTATACTCATTTTAGAATATGTTGACACATATGCAAAGGAAAGGAAAACAAGGATAAAAGAAGTTAAGAACTTCTAAAAAAATCCGTCTAAAAAAACAAAATTGTAAATAAGGTTCTCCTGTGTTAAAACTTAAAACCAAATGCGTCGTCTACAATTATATAATATGACTACGTTTGATAGGACTATTGAGCAAAAAACAAAGAGTTGCATCAACTTCAGTTACTCGTAACACTTCCAATTATCTAGAGCCAACTCGATGTAAGTAAGCCGAGTATAAACAAGCGAGTTAAGTATAGTATACAGACGAAACGAAAAACAATATTATTAAAATTTACAAAGTCACAAATTCTTAGCTTCTAAGATATAGTTACTAATATAATTCTATATTACTAATTCAAATTTCTACAACAAATAATAACAAAATAATCAGTAACAAAGAATTTTGAATTAATAATAAATAGAAAGAATAAATGAAAGAAAATAGAGCATACATGGAAAATAGAGTTTATTAGACGGATCAAGGCGAAGACGACGACGTTTCGGAATCAGAGATCTAGCAACTGATGAAACCGAAGTAGTAGTATTAGTGTGTTCGTTTTGAGCAAATTTTGAAGCTGTATGTGGATTAGATCTAGTATTATTTGACCTACTACGAAACGGTGACTTGAATAATCCCCAAACTTTGCTACCATCTCCGCCGGTTGCCATCGCCGGAGTTGAGATTATTCGCCGGGGTATTGGCTTTGATTTCAAAAGATGGTTTGCTTAGAAATTGGAAATTGGAAATTAAATTCCTGCAAAATGTAAAAAAAGTCTACTGGTGTAATGTGTTGTGTCCCCTTTTTGTCAATGGGCATTCAATTAGCATTTTCAATTTTTCTTCTTTTTTGTATGTTATGTTTTATATTAAAATATAATTAAGTTTTTTTGAGTTATAAATATTGTTTTGTTAATGTTATTATGTTTGCATGGCTTAAAAGAAATTTGAGTTTTTTTTTTCTTTAAATAAATCTTGTTTGATTGAAGTTTATTTAAAAAATAAGTTTTTAAAAGGTAATTATTTCAAATAATTTAAAACGACAGTTTAAGTGTATATTATAATAAACTAGGCGTATTCCCGCGCGTTGCCCGGTGACAATTTTGTAAAGAGACTTGTCGCCCTTTTTGGTTAAAAAAAAAAAAAACATGTAAGAAACTATTTTAACCCCACACATTTTCCACATATTTTCAAACAAATTAGAAATTATCTCATCATCAGCCATAACCATCTCCAATCCAAGTAAGACATCATCGAGTTTCGTATTTACTGCATCCCACATTCTACAAACCCTTACATGAACAACCCAATCTTCTCTAGTTGGGTCAAAGGCACCAATCTTGAAGTGAGACATGTTTTTCGAAAGAGACATAATTGTACGTGGTTATGGGGTTTGTTGATGCAAAAGAACTTATATAGAAAAACACAAATCCACCATTATACCTTACATTATGATAATTAAAACACAGGGCAACCAAAGAGTCAGGCGTTTCAAATGTGTTATTAACTTAGGGTAACTGAACAGTTTAAATATCATTATACCTCACATTATGGTAATTAAAACACAGGGCAACCAAAGAGTCAGAAGTTTCGTGTTATTAACTTAGGGTAACTGAACAGTCTAAATATCATTAATACCTCACATTATGGTAATTAAAACACAGGGCAACCAAAAAGTCAGAAGTTTCAAATGTGTTATTAACTTAGGGTAACTGAACAGTTTAAGTATCATTATACCTCTCATTATGGTAATTAAAACACAGGGCAACCAAAGAGTCAGGAGTTTCAAATGCATACCATTCCACTATTTGGAATATCTCGCACGTAATTAAAACGACAACTCTAGATTATAGTAAATAGAGAAACATACAAAAGGGAAGGTTAGTATAAACGTGACAGAAAGAAATAGGTACGCAGAAACAAAGGAAAATACACAATAATAACCTGCTAACAGATAGCTTAACGTCGCGTTTCACACTTTTTTTTTCATTGTCAAGGCGAATAATCTCGCCTGCACTTACCAAACACCCTATTACATCTGTAAACACATAGCCAGACGTCATTTGAACGACAACAACCCACAAAAAACTGGATATAGGAAAGAAAACATAAACATTTAGAGAAAAGAAAAACCGGCACCAGTGAGGAGGGAATTGTTGTTGATTCTCTGTAGGTGAACTTCGGTTGGTGTAAAACTAAACACAATGGAAACTCCTCATGACCACCTTCAAGTTTACGAACCGATGTTGCAATGTTGAAACGGATGCGGTATTGATTCGGGACAACTTTATATCTCATTTGACCTTCAATCACTCTGAACCTCGAGATTTGATATACCTGGCCCTCTTCGAGAAGAGGCTTAAACTTTCGTATATGATTTCTAGTGATGAAACCTTGTATCGAACCGCCCTTTTTGGTAAAAAAAAAAAAACATGTAAGAAACTAATTTAACATGGTAGAAATTATTGTATCAAACAAATTAGAAATTACCTCATCATCAGCCATAACCATCTCCAACCCAAGTAAGACATCACCAAGTTTCGTATTTATTGTCTCCCACATTCTACAAAGTCGTACATGAACAACCCAATCTTCTCTAGTTGGGTCAAGGGCGCCCCGCCCTTTTTGGTAAAAAAAAAAAAAAAAAAAAACATGTAAGAAACAAATTTAACATGGTAGAAATTATTGTATCAAACAAATTAGAAATTACCTCATCATCAGCCATAACCATCTCCAACCCAAGTAAGACATCACCAAGTTTCGTATTTATTGCCTCCCACATTCTACAAAGTCGTACATGAACAACCCAATCTTCTCTAGTTGGGTCAAGGGCGCCAATCTTGCAGTGAGACATGTTTTTCGAAAGAGACATGATTGTACGTAGTTACGGGGCTTGTTGATGCAAATGTAACTTTTCGAACTAACTTATATAGAAAAACAAAAAACCACCAACCTTTGGAATACCTCAATAATTAGTATGCCATTAATCACATTATGGTAGTTAAAACATAGGGCAACCAAAGAGTCAGGAGTTTCAAATGCATAAGTATGCCATTAATCACATTATGGTAATTAAAACATAGGGCAACCAAAGAGTCAAGAGTTTCAAATGCTTAAGTATGCCATTAATCATATTATGGTAATTAAAACATAGGGCAACCAAAGAGTCAGGAGTTTCAAATGTATTATGGTAATTAAAAAATAGGGCAACCAAAGAGTCAGGAGTTTCAAATGCATAAGTATGCCATTAATCACATTATGGTAATTAAAACATAGGGTAAACAAAGAGTCAGGAGTTTCAAATGCATACGATTCCACTATTTGGAAATTCTCGAATATTAGTCATCCGACGATCCTCCATTATAAGTAAATATAGATTACGTAAATATTTTTCATAAATTTGTATTATTATATTATTATATATATCAAAATTATTTTATATTTTTAAACTTTAGTTTTAGTTATTTTTTAAACATATTTATGAAAATTAAAAGTTTGAACTTTTAACTCTGAATGTAGGATCAAACTTTTAGCTACAATTACATACGAGTAGCTCCAACTACAAATTAGTTTTACTAAAAATACCCTATATATTTAGGAGAATACGGAGTACATATTCAATTAACGACGAGTCTCGAAGCCGTAAATGCGAAAGTTGATTTCTTTTACCTCATACCGATAGACTGTAGTCTATTTAGTTTTATACTCTATTCGTTTTTAGTAAAAATGAAACTTGAAGTACATAGGTTCTTTTGAAAGTTTCTAGAAAAATTCAATAATTATAGAAATGTGAAATATGAAAATGTATTCTTCTTGCTAATAAGTCAAACGTATTGGATTGGTTTAACTAATACAATTTGCGTGGTATAAGTGGTTGAAGCTGTAACTTTAAGCTTATAATCGAGGCTGGAGTTTATTTATAAAAATAAAATATATTTTCGATAAAGTAGTTAAAGTTTGAGCTTATTAGTGACACAAACATTTATTGTTATTTGAATTTCTTTTTAGAGGTAAACTCAGTTTCAACCAATAAATGTATCTAACGTAAATGTGAACCTTATATCTTACATAAAATATGCTTGAATTTTTCAGCATTTATAATTTATAAATTCCCTTTTAGTTCTTATTAAATGGTAGCATGATGTTGCAAGTTTGCTTTGATTAGTTTCTCACAATAGCTGCAGAAGTTCATGATCTCATTTTTGTTAGGGATAATGGAAGATATCATTATCAAATAAACATTTTCAATGGGAAAAATAATAATACCAAGTGGATCAATCCACTAAGCACACATTAATCTATATCAATAATCTATAATTAGAATATAATATTCTTCTTAATGGAGTAACACTTTTTTATTGACAATCAAATACCGATTTGGCTTTTGCAACAATATATTCTGATGTTTTTGTTTGAGTTATGTTGTTTTATCAAACGTATTTTACAACTTCGTCTTTTGAGATGTAGATACAAGCTAAAACGAGAGTTATGAGCTAAAACGAGAGCTATGAGTTGTTGTTGTTGAGTTTTTCTTTTGCTTTTAGAGTTTTTTTTCATGGAAAAGCTAAAGTTCAACAAATCCAAACGAAATTTGTAGAACGAGATTTTTCCATTAAAAAATAGAATGTTTCGGCTACTTGAAGGTTTATGTCAAACATAGATTGATAAATGACTTTTAACCATTTTGTTAAAGTTACAATAATTAGTAGCATTGGAACTAATAATGATTTGTCAAATGACAAAAGTACCTTTTTATTACAAGGTGAAATGGCGTTCTTATTTATAATTGGAAATTAGATTCATCCCATTGAAGAACAGCATCCAAATTCTGTTCTTGTTTGAGTTTGTCTTTCACAAACCAATCACACAATTTCCCCGCGTTTAATTCCTCGATACTACACCCTTCTTGCTCTCCTATCACCCTCAAAAGATTTAACGACGATATCTATATAACATAGTATAATAAAACAATTCAAGTGTTTAAATAAAATAAATAAAGTTGTATAGAATTTAAAAAATGACTAGTTTAATTCAAATAAAAAGATGTTTGAATTTGTAAGTTATAGAACATACCGTCAAGCGACACAAAAATCGTTCATGAGTACTTAAACCAGACATTTCAACAAGACCGGCTTCTTCTAATGTCAAAAAACTCCGTTTCTCTGAAGTCTTTTTCTCCTCTGGCCCGTCGACACTAGCTTTTAGTGCCAACTTTGTTCTTCTATGAGCTTTTAGACTAACATTTAAATTCCTAATTCGAGTATTTATCGAGTAATGTGAAAGAAATGATGAGTGTAAGGCAATAGTTTTGCAAGGTTTGAGTGCATTCATGGTGGTGCTTAATTGGGTCCAAAAAGACCCTTCAAAAGATGAGTAATATGGCACGCAATTAACCAATTATAATGTCTAGTTATTTGATTTTGTATGTGTGGTGCATATTGAGATATAGATGTGGATAACCTCACTCTCTTTTCCACTTAAATATAATAAGTTGTGGTATAATTATTTTTCAGCTTCAACCATTATTTAATAAAATTATTTTCCTGGTTATATTAACCCACATCATAATCCATATCTATATACTCATTGATTGAACAACAATTTTCATGTTACCTCTTACTTTCTCAATTTTACTCACCAATATTTTCACGTCCTTTTTATTTTTATTTTAAATTATTTGCGCATTGAAAAATATATTTTCTAATTTAATTTAAATTTTTGGTTAATTTATTTAAAAAAACAGTATTACAATCATAAATAATCTTTTAAGTTATCTAGTATATTACACAGAATAAATAACCTAGTTAACATTATCGTGTCGTTCACTTAATTTACACTACATAAATATTTAAAGAGAAATGTTATATGGTTCTATATTTTATATCTATAAAAGCATAAATCATGTTACTCGTATTATATATTATATATTAAGATAAGATATATGTAAATATTTACATCTCATATATGCGTTTCAACTTACTATTTGTCATAATCATACATGTAGGAAGATTAGTAGGTACATAATATAGCATTTCTCATGTTCCAAATATGAGATGAGATTAACAATCAACTTTGGTGGTGCTTTATACAATAAAGTGAAATATATACAAAATGTATCATCAAATCTTTTGTTTTGACAATTTAAGATAAAAAACCAATTTGTCCCTCTCGTGATCTTCATGATATCCCTCAATCTTGATGACACCCAAAAGACTATTTTGCCCCTGTCAAGAACTTGAAAGGTGGTTTAGTTAGTTAAGTCCCCAACAACTCAAATACATGACAGTTTTAAGAGAGTCTTCGGTTTGATTCATCGACTTCTTCAAACCAGTTGTGGAATCAACCTCATGATTAGATAACACCTTTACTGACCGGTTTGCGTTAAACGCGGTTAAGTCCCTTAAGTTCTTGATTATGTCACTCTCACACTTTGCAGAAAATTGATCATTCTGTTTCATCCTTAGCTTGCCTTGTATGATTCACCACTACACTTCACTAAAACAGTCTCACACCTCAAGCAGTCAAGCTCATCTATATATCTATACAATCTTTGTGTGTATGTATATGTGGTATGTGTGTGTAAGAAAATAGAAATGATCATGAAGATGTATACAATCTTTGGAGATGTTATATATATAGTGGGAGTGTTAAACCTTTTTGAATGACTTTTACTTTAGCCACTTGTAGTTTTATCTGTTTTGGCTTTAGCCCTTACTTTTATATCTTATGCATTACGGTCCTTGAAATTTGTTGTGGAATGAATGATAATGATACTACTCTAATTAGTATATGGTTTTAATTGTTTTGAGAATGGTTAAGGATTTAAACTTGCATGTCTACTTCCTTTCGAAAAATAAGTGACATTTACAATGAAAGAAAGTTTCGATTGTGGCGATATATTTTATGGACGTTTATGCTATAAGTGTCTAATTATTTGAAATACACACAATGTTTATCGTGTTATGTTTATTTTTTCGTACCTTAACCATGATATTAAGCCACCTTTAACCAGCCATAGCCCTTAAGGCTATTAGCTATGTAAAACAATTTTGTAAATTAATCATCCATCATCCATCAACAATCAACATTATGTTTTTCTTTGACGTTTTTAGACTCGTTGTTGATGTGCCAACCAATTTAGTCATTTACTTTCGGCATCAACCCACATAAGACAACTTTTATATTTTAAAATAATATATATGCTGTAATTAATATACGCATTATTACATATATTAGAATCATTTTTGATGTAACACTTTGATATATGAATAAATTTCAAACAATGAAGGAGCTTTATTAGTAAAACTTTAAAATGTAGGGGTTAAAAGTAGAATTAAGTGGGTAAGTGTGTTATGCATGAATGTATTATTATAGAAAGTTGGAAACTGTGGACTGAAGACAAAGGTTTGGAGGAAAACCACCGGCTACAATAAAAGGTTACCGGCGGGATGGGTAAATAAACCGGGGGTGGGCTCCATTCTGGGTGCTGAAAATGGCACCTGTCGGTTTCATTGTATTTGGAAGATTGGATAAAGACAACAGGTTCATCTGATTGTTGACTTCATAATTATTTAAGCATATTAGAATATCACTTTGATACGTATGTTAATGAAAATAAAATAGAGAACACTAAGCCGATAATGGTTTTTCTTTTTATTTATTAAGATATACGTGACGTAACTGAGGTATTTTGTGACGGTTTCTTGACTATTTCCTTAGCGACCCTAATTATCTAAAACGATTGAAATTGAAACCTCTTATCCGGATATCATAATGCTTAACCACAAGGTCATCTTGATTATATTTATGTATCTTGCCAAAAGTATTATTCTATTTAATCTGACCTACACGTAAAAATTTGAACAAGATTTATCAATTTTTGTTTTTCATTTCATTTAACTACATATCTTAATATATAATAAAAGAGAGGTCTAAAATGTCACTTGCCAAATTATTAACCATTAGATGAAAAACCAACTTTAATTTAAACCATTAGATTATTTTGATGATGTTATCATTAATAATTTCATTTTAACTCCTTTACTTTAAATAATTAACCCTTATTATAAATAGTAATGATTAAATAAAACTAATTAACCTTTCTACTTAAATAATTTAAACCTTGTATTTTAAATTAATTCTAAAAAATTACAAAACATATTTTTTCTTCAAACACATACACATTTTTAGTGTAAAAAGAAACTAAAATTATTTTATTGTTTTACGAGTGTTTTGCATATAAACGGAAAACATATCATATAAAAAAATATTATGTTTTTTTTCGTCCTATTTACCCAATATTTTTATTTTTTTTATATATTATAAAAAGAAAATAAAAGTATTTTATTGTTTTACGAGTGTTTTGCATAATAAACGGAAAACATATCATATAAAAAAATCTTCTGTTTTTTTTGTCCTATTTACGCAATATTTTTAATTTTTTTATATATTATAATAATTTTATTTTTAATAAGGTTTTCTCCGAATTACACAATAAATGTTTTATTTAACTTCGCATTTGATAAGATAATCATTTTGTCTACATGACTAATAGCTTTCTATCAATCTTTTTATATAAGTTATGTTCTTTGTTAACATTATATATTTTTTAATATAATTTCCCGCGTATTATGCGGGTCAATAAGCTAGTGTGTATATATATATATATATATATATATATATATATATATATATATATATATATATATATATATATATATATATATAAAGTGAATATGTTGTTGTTACACATGTAAGCTTACATACAAAACTCATCAAAAAATATGTCGTTTTGTTAAAAATTCTTCAAATCTATATAATTTTAATCATATTTATTAAACTAACTTTACAAATTTTTATCTATTCACATCTTTTTCTTCATTAATCGTGTCTTTCAAAAATATAAGTTTTTTTTGTCATCACTGGACATCTATCGAAGTCACTTTTTATAACTTCTTCATAATAAACAATGACCCCCTGCATTTTGGGGATCACCTCTCCCTTGATAAATATAGGACAAATCAAACGTTGAAAAGCATTTAAACCACAAAACCACATAGTTTTTAATGAGTTTTGCATGTAAGCTTACATGTGTAACATCCCCATATTCACTTCCCATATATATATATATATATATATATATATATATATATATATATATACTAGCTTAGTGACTCGCGTAATACACGGAAAACTATACCGAAAAAAATATAATGTTAAATAAAGAATATAATCTATATGAAAGATTAATAGAAACTTATTAGTCATTAAACAAAATGAATTATATTAACAAATGTTACGTTGTTTCGTTATACATAAGCGAATTTAGCTCGAACTTTATGTCATTTGTTTTTAGAAAATAATAATTGTGGAGTGGAAGATGAGATTAGTATATTACTTCAAAAATATCATATACATATTGACGATTTTTGTAAGCCAATTCGTGCATGTTGTCAAGATGGGCTCTAAGTTAAAGAAAAACAAATTAAAGAGAAATAAACATACATTACGTGTTGCATTTTAACAGTGTCACGATAACAAAAAACAGTTAATATACGTTACGTATAGTTAAAAGAAATATAAAAGTCAAATACTTAAAAGATATATGTTACGTATTTTTTTAGATATTAATTTAAAGTAACCGTGTTAAGTTATTTAAAGTAAAAAGTTAATTAATTTTATTTGGATATCTTTAATCTTTAATATATAATAAAAGAGAGGCCTTAAATGCCACATGGCGAAGTAAGGGTCCTTGGATGGGTTAACTTTTTTGATTTCAATCGTTAGATCAAATTGATGATGTCATCAAATACTACTTTCATTTTACACCCTCTTACAATATATAATAATATTCTCTCTTTAATTCTCATATTTACTAAAATAAAAACAAAATTCTAATTTACTTATAAAATCACTTAATTTGGACTATGATTTACCTTATTGTTATTTTAAAATCTTCTAATAAAAAATATCAAAATATGTGTATAAACGTAAAGGTGTATATGTTATTATAATTAAAAACAACATGTGTATAAACGTAAAGGTATATATGTTATTATACTAATAACATTGTATTTTCATAATAACTTAAAATCTACATAAACACAATGTTTACAATTCAGCTTTTATATATGTTCGCGCTATCGCGAGACAATAATCTAGTAATAATAAAATAAGAAAAACTACTTAGTTTATTTTTACCATGGGGCCGTATTTTGAATAAGTAGACACATGTAAGTTATACAACTTTCACCAAGGTGACTAGTAATAAAATATGTCAATGATTGTAGACATTTTTGGTTCAAATCTCGTTAGATAAATATTTTAGAATAATTAAAAAATGTTAGAAAACTATCAAGTTATTCCGATTAAACCATATACATCTAATTAAAATTCTCATTCTTATCTACGGGAAGAGCCAGAATCTGGCATTCGGGGGACAATAGTCAGATTTTGTCTCGTTAGGGGTGCCGGACACAAGTCATAAGGAGACTCGTAGTATAAATATCTCAAATTTATCAATGAAAATACACATAGATTTGCTTTATTGTGGGGCCGAACACCCCCCCCCCCCCCCCCCCCCCCCCCCCCCCCCCCAGTCTCCTAAGCAGCTCCGCCCATGTCCTCATCAAATAATAAGAAGAGGGTTTGTATACTGTTCAAGTTACAGAACATTTCAAGAATCAAATTGGGTTACTTGAACCCACACAACTTGGGTTGTTTATACTTCAAAAAGCCCAATTTATAAACATTAAGCCCGTTTGTTTGTTGCCTTAACTTCTTCCTTATTTTAACAGAATTATGAGTTTATTTAAATTTAATTTATTAATAAATGTTTTTGATTAAGAAGGTGTTTGTAGTAGTTTTTTTAATCGGTTTATGATTTTATCTAAATTTTGAAAAACCTTTTGATGGGTTTATGACTTTATCTAGAGTTTGAAAAACTTATAAACTCATTTATTTCGACATCAGTTTATCAAGCTCGAATATGATAAGCTAATAACCAAAAAATCCAATATAAACTCGTGAGCTCAATAAATAAGCTTAAACAAACTTCTCTTTAAACTTTAAAAGATAAGCGTTTAACTTGCATTTACTCTAAACCCTTTATATTGTGTCAAGATTTTTTGGGGGCATTTGTTGCTTATTTTTCGGCTTATTATATTGTTTTGTTGTGGGCTTATCTTCTATAATCCCATTGTTACAAGTAAGATCAAATATGTATGAAATTTAAACCCAACATAAAACACTCCCCTTAAAATATGCTATAAGCTATATAACCATTTCAAATATGCAATTCAAAAGATTATGAAATTGAGTTCCTACTTTTTTTTTTTTTATGAGTTTCATTTTATTTGCTAAGAGTTTATTGTCTTAACAATTTCGGGGTTCAAAAACAACCTAAACTAAACAGGTCATTTTGGTATGATTTTTCATAAATGATCACGATAGCAAATATATTTCGATTGTACCATAATGAGGAATGTATTTTGATCGAATATAAATCCTTAGCAAGTTGGATAATGCCATTAGAATTCTTGTTCTTGCTCGACTTTCATAAAAATTGACTTAAAATACAGTCGGCTTGTAAACAATCGTTCTTTGGGAAGAAGAACGCAAGGGATGGACAAACATACATACATACCCTATAAAACTGCTTATATGTCACATATGTTCTTGTTCTCCATTTTGATTTGTTGTTGTTTCCTAATATCTCCAAGACTTCAAGTCACTATTTTGGAGGAGTGCAACATACGTGTATTTGATGGTTTATGCTTGAGTGATAGTCGTGCCAATATTTCTCTTCTCCAATATACGGAAGGCACATTATTCTTTTGCAAATGACCCATTATTCTTTTAAAACGTGGCGGATAACATAAAAGGTTGATTTGAATTCTTAATTGCTTTCAAGGACTTTAACGTGAATTTTAGTAAAAGTTATTTATGGTGTTTGAGTGGATCCACTCGATGTGGAGTTGTGGCAAACGCTATAAATTGCTCTCATGTAATCATCCCATTTCGATACTTGGGGCTATCGGTGGGGAAAAACATGGAACAATGTGGTTAATCACTTACTCAAAAGACTTATTTCTTGGAAAAACATAGATGACTGACCACTCTTGCAGTCTTGCTATATTTGTCATAGTTAGTCTTCCTCTATTTTTTCTTATCTGGCCATGTTTAGAGCTGCATTGAGGTGATTGAATCTATCCGAAGTATATTCTTTTGTGAATTCAAGGAATGTAGAAGAGAGGTTGTCAAATGGCCCAATATTCGTCTTTGTCACATAATCATCGTTATAGGGGTGGGGAGCATCAATGCATAATATATAAGCTTATTATCGGGGTAAATGGAAAAGCCGTTTTCTCATCAAGAAAGATGCTCTTTGGTGTTCAATAATTAGTAAATTGACAATTTATTGATCATTTGAGCATTCCTTTGAGCTCTTCATTTACTAAATTTTTTTTGGGACGGTAATGATTCAAGATTTTGGGAAACAAGCTTGGTCAGGTTTTGTTCGTGTACTCCATTGATGGACCCCTTTCCTCGCTATATTGTCATCTAAAAATAATGTAAAAAAGGGTATAGTATAGACGGCTAATAGCTCTCGACCGATAATTCAATGAGTTTCACCATTGCTAGCTTACTCTTAATTATTGGGTTTGACCTGATGTAGTTTGTCCCAATTATAAGTAAAACTATTTAGAAGGTTGCAAATATAAAAAATGATTGGCGACCCGTTGACAGTTTGACCTAACCCGTTTAACACTTTTGACCCGATTCTATGAGGGTTCTTTCTTTTTCCAATCATTCGAACTTAAACCATCAGTTGTAAGTGTGTCAATATTGCATATCTAATAAAAATAACAAACAAAAACCTTTTTCTCGACAAAACTCAAAAATAAAATTCACAAGATAACAAAAGTACAAAACTGTCTCTTGATAATAGACATAACTGATTTACCAGAATTCCTACAAAGTTTAGTTAGCTAGCCTCCATAATCCAAACCAACACTTTCTATAATGGTAAAAATACACCACAAGTGTTAATACTTTAAGTTATATGAACTTTCTAGAAATGGTTTGGTTTCTATTTTAGATTATCTTTTCTTAGAATAGATCTGCTGTATTATTTAATCACCTTTACAGAAAATCATGCATAAATTATTGCTCTAGATATGATATAATACTATGAAATTGATAGCAGACATTTGATTGGTGCAGGTGTTCATAAACTAAGATTATTATGTACGAAAGATAGACACTTTTCTGCTTGCTACGAGGCGTAAATCTTAATCTCTTGAATATTAGTGGCTCATCTAACCTAATTTTAAATATTAAAGACAACTCAAGTATTTCTTAACTGCTTCAATCATTCTACGACACGTTACGCTCTTTGGTTGGTATGAAAACTTCCCCAATATTCATTGGCATAGACAAGAGTAGAAGTTTTGATTGAACTTGATTTGATTCAAGCTAGCTAAGGGACTAAGGGGAACTTGATCGTTTAAGCTCATTACAAAGTACAGACTTATTATCTGATTATTACGTTTCCGAATCCTAATTCAACAGTTTTGAGTGTTTGAATGAAACTGATTATCTAATAGTTTGAATAATCCATTTGAAAGTAGCTAGCAGCCTAGCATGTCAAAATTGGCTATCTTAAAACGCATACATATCACCTAATACCAACTCCAAAAGCTTTGAAAAAATTTAAATACATGAAATAAGCTCATTTAGTTGATCTGTATTGTGAATCCTACTGAAAAATCAAATTTGAGTTGTTCATATTCAAGTTAAGGTATATTTAAGTAATTTGTTTAAATAATTGAATGTTAAATTGTAGTAATCTTCTTAGCATGCCCATTATCAAATAAATAAGTTATCACCAAACTCCTAAGTTACAATATTTAATTCTTAGTGAAGTTTAAATATTATTCTCATTAAAGGTTGTTCGTTAATCGATGTATTTAGTATGGTCTTTGATATTATTGATTTTTGACGATTCGAGTTTATCCTAAATTAGCAAATTCTAATAACCTTATAGTATCAAATAGGTATCGCCCAAATTTGTTTTGTACTCAAATCAAACAAGCCGTTTAGCTAGTCATTCTATAAACTTGATCTATACCCAACCCTTATCGATCTATAACATCATATCGTTAGAATTATTATACTAGTAACATATATTACTTCTTTGTATCAAGCGTATGATCGATTATAGAGGCAGCTAGGCAGCCAGAGGGCAGGATACCCAGATATACAAACATACAGGCATATAGATGTTTGTGTGGGAAAAAGAAGAAAAACTAAACTTTCACACACATTAATTATTATATATGTTTGATTCCACATATACATATATTTATGCAAATTAATAAACAATTATGCATGGGATTGCTTACACTACATATTTTCCATTACTATAAGATTATAACTTAGACCCCTTAATCATAAACTAATAGCAACATCTAGAAATAGTAGAATCATATCCACACTCTTTGCATGCAATGGCTTAAAATAGTACTAAATCCATTGCTCACTTCACATGGTCTAGATCTCACATCTATAGTTTACTATAAACTATGCTTTGCTATAAATAAACATACACATATATACATAAAGTATGTTTATATTACCCAAAAAAATTCAATGGTTTGTTGAATTGTTGGATTAATGAACTAAGTAATTAACAATTCTTCGATAATCCACCTAATGTTATCTCTTTGTAGGGACCATTCGTTTGATCGTCAACCAACGCGACTAGTTGTTGCTGGCATTACCCGATTCGAGTATGAAAATTTAAACTATTCTTAAACTATTAGTACTAAGTAGTGACTAATATGCTTACTCATGCGATTTTGGGATTTTTATATATAATTGGATGCTTTGATGATAGGAGACATTAAGCTAAGATTATGGTCTTAGCATTCTTAATTATAGTGCTAATATTTGGTCAGATAAAAAGTCAAATGTAATTTAATTAGGTGAATAATTTTGACGTTGTAATAGATTATTTTAGAATTAAAGTGGACATATTTTTTCCAAGTGGCATATATAGCATGTGAAATAAGTATAATTTAAACCATTTGACAAACTAAAAGTAGTTTTGATACCAACAATTATTATAAAAACGATTAAAAAGTTATTAGATTCGTTAACGAGCTACATATATGTTAATCTGTTTAAAGTGTTGTTTTATCTCATATACATAGCTTATTAATATATAATAACACATTAACTACGATCAATTATGATTAACAAAACTCGAAATAAAACTACATAAAGTTTCTTGGCAACAAGTGTATTTAACCTTACAAAATACAAGTAACCGATGAATAAAATAATATTTGACTAAAGATGTGGAGCCAGACTTTTGGAGACATTAATTGTCAATGTTTCAATAGGGGTTCACATGAAACTTGCTTATTTTCATGAAAACTACACTAATAATTGTTTTAAAAGTCTTCAAAAACTGCATAATTTTTATATTTTATTGCAATTTCAAAAAAAAAAAAAAAAGTTTTAATATAAATGTAATGAATTATAATACGTACGTGGTCATTACTAGTTTATAATTGATAATATATAGTTTTTTTTGTTAACTTTTAAATTTGGTGACCAAATTTTATTATATGGTTTGAAATAATAGTAGTGACTAATAGGTTTAAAAACAATATTAATATGAATAGTCATTACTTTCATATAATATTCTAAGAATTATTTGTGTGAACTTCTAATTATATCTTTAACCTAATTTGTAAGTATTTTACAATTTTAGTTTTTTCTTCGTATTTAATAGTCTTTGAATACACTGTTAGATCGAAATTGTTCCACACTTTGTCTACAAATAAAACTTTGGGCTCCCACAATACGAATAGATATTCTAAGAGATTAATATAACGAAATCAGGGGCATGTTCCGTTGGGCTCGATAGAAATAATCATATCGACGTTGTGTTTTTATAGCGTAATTTTTTTTAAAGTTTTTGATCTTTAAGTTAGTACATCTCACTTTTTAAAAAACTTATCGAGTGATGGAGTGAGAGTTGTCACATTCGAAAAGCCTCATCTCATGGGTAACAAGTAACGTGGCTCTATGTAAATGGTTGCATGACATGGTCCCCGGTTAACGTGTCATTTTGAGACACGTATCCAATCAAATACGAGTAAATTATTTAACCATAATAGTACGTTTGATTATTATTATATGACATCCTTAAAAAAATAGTTTTATCTCATCAAAATTTAAAAGTATTTAACTATCAAAATAAATATTTTTATTAATCTATGAGTGATATCAAAACTTTTCATTTGTAAATATACTAAATTTTTTTCTGAAATCTAATTTAAAATTTTGAATGTGATAATTAAACCCTCACTCGATAGTTTTTTTTTTCTTGTAGCTTTACCCGTGCACGGAAAAATAATTTCGAACAACATTAAAACTGTGAATGGATAGCAATCACGATTCAAACTTGTTACAAATAATTTTGAGCACCATTACAAATATTACATACCAACTGTTAAAGTAAAATTTTACACCTCTGACCCTTCGTCCGGTTGCTGACGAAGGGGATATAAATTGAATATGCGAATGCTAAATTTAATGAGTTCACAATAACATTCAATGTTACAAAATGATTGGAAATTGAATGCAAGGAATGTTCTTAACAACAAATTCAGTTATCTAAGAATAAATGGTGTTATAGAGAGAACTTAAGTTCTTTTATCTTTTGTCTTCCCTTTATATAGTAAGTGTCCGGTCTTTACCCGGAGGGTAATTCTGAAGGACCGGACCGTCTCTGTTGCGTCAGTCACTTCCCATACTTGTCAGCGACGTGGCTCACTTTCCTCCATACCTCCCAGTCAGCTGCCTCAGTCATTTAATGCAAGCGCGTGGGCGGCGCTTTGTCTCCCACGCTCTTCTTCATTAAATGCTAAGACCATTCTGTCTTGTCCGTCATTAATGCTACACTCCTTTTAATGTTCCCGCTCTAAGAGACGTTTGACTATCCTTTCGTCCGTCCGTAACCCCTGTTCCATAAATACAAGCCCTATCGGTGTGTAGTCGGACGAAGGCTTGATCCTTTTGTGAGTAATAAATACCCTATCCCAACATCTCTCCCCCTAGCCTAGAGAAGTGAGTAAAGAAGTGGGGGCCTACTTCTGCTCGAATCTTCACTAGACTATGATTGTCTGACGTTGCCACTTGCATTTGGAAGGTGATTATTGTCTATTAGTTTTAAATGCCTTTGATTTGATGGGCGAAATGATTGATTTATGTGGAAATGGGAGCGATCGTTCGGCCGACCTCGAGAGGTATCGGCTTAGGCCTGCTAATCTTCCATTGAGACTCTGGACTTCTCCCAACGTCCCAGGGGACTTCATCTCGGTGATTGCTTTGATCTTGTCGGGGCAAGCCTTGATACCTCTTTCGGTTATCACGTGTCCTAGAAATTTCCCTTCTACCACACCGAACGTACATTTCTTTGGGTTTAATTTCATGTTTATGCTTCTCAGTTTTCGGAAGGTTTCATCAATGTCGTAGATCATATCTTCCTCTTTATGACTCTTAATGACGAGATCATCCACGTAAGCTTCCAGATTTCGACCGATTTGTGCTTCAAAGGTTTTGTCAATCATCATTTGGTAGGTGGCCCCGGCGTTTTTCAGTCCGAAAGGCATCTTCCTATAACAAAATATGCCGAAATCCGTATAGAATGTCGTCTTATCCTCATCTTCCGGTGCCATTTGGATCTGATGATAACCCTTGTAGGCGTCCAAAAAACACTTGTACTTGTAACCCATCAAGGAATCAATCTTCCAATCTATCTCCGGTAGTGGGTAGTTATCTTTTGGGCAGGCCTTGTTGATGTTCTTGAAGTCTACACACATTCTCCAAGAATGGTCGCTTTTCTCAACGAGGACTGGGTTTGCCACCCAAGTTTGATACCTTGCTTCTCGAAGGATCCCCGCATCCAGCAGTTTACTCACCTCCTCCTTGATGACTTGACTGCGCTCCGGAGCCATTCCCCTTTTCTTCTGTCTGATCGGCTCCACACTAGGGTAAGTCTTTAGTCGGTGTTCAGCTATGCTTCTAGGCACTCCCGTCATGTCTGACGACGTCCACGCGAACACGTCCATGTTACTGCTGAGCAAAGTAAACAGCTTCTCTTTACAAGGTCTGGATAAGTGCGACCCTATGGCGATAGTTTGCTCTGGGAACTTAGGATTGATGACAAGTTTTTCTTCCGGATCAGGGCTTGTCTCTTGCGGATTATCTGTCCTTTCCGCAGAAGCACACCACTTCTCCCTTCGCCTTTTGGTACGAACCGTAGCAATACCATGGGGAGTGGGAAATTTCATCAATCCATGAAAGGGCGGCGGTACCGCTCCTAACTGGTATAATCCTGGTCTTCCCAGGATGATATCGAAAGGAGCCGGTGCTTGAACTACTGCGAAGTTCATCCATTCGGTCCTCATGCGTGGGTACTCTCCCAACGTTAAAGGGAGGGTTATTTCTCCCAGGGGCCACATCATTTCGTTATTGAATCCTTGGAGTGCCGATTCTGGCCTTCTTATGCGCGCTTGAACTGACCTCCGAAGCTGTCGGAAAAAGTGTTCATAAATAACTTCTGTGGAGCTCCCTGTGTATGTACTCGTGGAAGGAACACTGTACAAAAAGGCTTTCCTCATGCCTTTGCTTAGATGTGTAGGCCCGAAGGAAGCTAATTATGTGATCAGAGAAGTCCATGAAGGCGCCTGTGGTATGCATTCAGGACCCCGAGCCGTTGTGGCCAAAATAATCAACTTAGGATACTATTGGCCCTCCATGCATCGGGACACCACGGAATAAATCCAGAAATGCCAAAGTTGTCAAAGGTATGCTTCGGTACCAAGACACCCAAAGAATGATATGATTTCAGTCACGTCGGCTTGGCCATTCCATCGATGGGGCATAGACATCGTTGGACCTTTCCCAATCTCTTCCGGAGGGGTAAAGTTTCTGTTAGTAGCCATAGATTATTTCACCAAATGGGTGGAAGCAAAACCGTTAGCCACCATTTCCGGATCCCAGGTGAAGAAATTCGTCTGGGAAAACATTGTATGTCGATTCGGCTTGCCAGGAATCATCATCTCGGACAATGGAAAGCAATTTGCAGATAACCCATTTAAAGCATGGTGCAAGGAAATGAGAATCCAACAGAACTTCACTTCGGTCGCCCACCCCCAGGAGAATGGCCAGGTAGAGCGGGCAAACAGAAGTTTGGTCGAAGGAATAAAAACAAGGTTGGATAAAGAGGGAGGTAAGTGGCTAGATCAATTGTCACACGTGTTGTGGGCGCACCGAACCATGACAAAAACCTGTAACGGTGAGACCCCCTTCAGCCTGGCGTATGGGACCGAAGCCATCATCCCTACGGAGATAGGAATGCCAACGGCCAGGACCAGTTCTAATCTCACCGAAGGAAATGATAGAGAGCTCCGCCTAAATCTCGATTTGGCCGAAGAAAGAAGAGAAATCGTAGCGATACGGGAAGAAAGATATAAGAGGCAGATAGAAGGGTATTACAACAAACGAGTAAACCCGAAGGCTTTCAAAACAGGAGAGTTGGTTCTCAGAAATAATGAAGCAAGCAGACAAGAAGACACTGGTAAGCTGGGCCCGACTTGGGAGGGACCCTACAAGATCAAAAAGATCCTTGGAAACGGATCTTACGAGCTGGAAGGAACAGAGGGTAGACCCATTCCACGAACATGGCATGGGAGTCTACTAAGAAAGTGTTATGTCTAGTAGTGACAAAGTAATGTTAAAGGAACTTCCTTTGTTATGATATAATGATTGTAAACTTTCGTATTATATAAAAGCATATATCGGCCTCTCGAATAGAGACGGAAATTTTCTCACTCACTAGTCTGAATGTATATCCTAGTGTAGATACATTAAAAAAAAAAAAAAAAAGAGTCAATGCATTCTTCTGGGAGGGACGCTTCCCAGCCTAACAATTCCATATATAAAAAAAAAAAAAAGAGTAGAGAAGGGAGAAGCAGTAAACAGAAATCTAAAAGGAAAAGCGCGTACATTCACGCTATCATATTAAAACCAGAGTTACAAATGCAAACATCTGGGGATCACATGATTCCCATACAAAGAGGTTTAATTACAAAACAAGCTATGAAATACTATTCGGCAGCAGGAGCAGCAGGTTCAATCTTCAATAAGTCATCTACTGAGAGATTAGCATCCTGGCCGAGTGTCTCCAGGTAAGGGAAGGAAAGCTGCTTTAAACGGCCAAGGGCCTCATCTAACTTAGTATCAGCCTCCGGATCAAAGTTGGGCGTGGCCGAGAGAGGGAGATTCCTTTGCGCCTGACGAAAGCCACTACGCACTCCAAGGGCATACCCAGAGTTGGTATACAGAGTGGTAATTTCTCCGTAGGGGGCGTTGAATTCGTGGCTTCGATGGAGTTTCTCAACAAAGGCATTTATGCCATCCTTAATCAGCCATGCCACCTTCTCCCTCAGGGCATCCCTATCAGTTGAAAGTTTCCCATTTTCAATCTCTAATGCAGAGTTCTCGGCCGAAAGTCTCAGACTATCACATTCAAGAGCAGCCTTATCAGCTGCCAAACTTTCAGTCACTGCATCTGCCGCAGCCTTCTCACCTTCAAAAATAGCCCTATCGGCTATCAATCTTTCACCTGCCGCATCTGCCGCAGCCTTCTCAGATAACAATCTCTCATTACCAACCTCCAAATGCTTCACCTTCTCGATTAAACTTTCCCAGTCAGCAGCACACACTTATTTCATCTCGGGATCTGCAGTTGCCGCGGATTGAGCCTTCACAAGCTTACTGTTTGTATACTCCAGATCATGGATGAGTCTCTCTAAATCTTTGATTCTGCGCTGAGACTCACTGTACCCCTTCAGCCCGAGTCTAATCCTTCGGAATTGAGCTTTTGTACGCCTCCGGAGCTTGACATTCTCCTCCTCCAGCTCCTTGACCTTGGCCTTCGCGGCCGTTAGACGCCCTCCTTTCCTAGCAAGGGATTTTTCAAATTTAGCAACGGTACCCTGGGCAGCCACAAAACGCCCTCGGACTTCAGTACCAACTACCGCCAACTGGGCAAGCAACACGTTGTAGTTATTGATCAAAGTCTCTTCTGGAAGGCTTCTCCAACGTAGGGCCTCAACGGGAGTAGCGAAGTGATTCAACATATCTTGACATACCTCAGGATCATTCATCCCGCTACCGCACTTAGCCTTCCAACCAGCCACGTAAAGAGCAGACAGTGGATATTCCCTATCACTTGTTGAATGGGGAGTAAAGGAACCTCCCGCTTCGGCCACAAGGGTTTCTGCTGGTGTACTCTCCCCCTCATCGATATTCTTCCCTCGGTTGCCAGAAGGAGCAGGTTCCCTGATCTCCGGACCACCGGAGGTGGAAATGGTTAGGGGATGAGAACTGGTAGCACGAAGAGTGGGGGGGAGATCCAGAGAGGGTGTAGCACTGTGGGAAGGAAGATCTGCCACATAAAAAGGGAATATTAAGATCGACAGGAAAGCAAGATAAGAAATGTGGCACAAGAGATAAACGTACCATCGACAGGAGTAAGCTTCCCTCGCTTGATTTTCAGTATGCCGGAACCCTGAGCTCGTTGTCTCTTGCGCGTCGTCGGAAGAGCAGATGTAGCCGGAGGATCAACCACTAGAGCGGCCACACCAGGAATCAAGGATTGAACCTTAGCAGAAGGGAAGATGAAATCTCCAATCCCTTGTTCCAGAACACTCTTAACATTTCCCCCCAGGGAAATCAAGGGAAAGGATACTCCGGCCAAAGTTTCAAGTTTTAAATAATCCAGCAAAGAAATGGTTGTTTGCATAAAAAGAGGAAGAGAGGGTTACACGTAGTAAAAAAAAAAAAAAAAAAAAAAAAAAAAAAAAAAAAAAAAACTTACGATGACTGTTCCGGTGGATGGACGGATCCATGTTCAGGGGAGTCCAGTTACGACTCAGGCCACCCAGTACCAGCACGGCCTCGTCATGAGTCCGGGCAGGTATTTTATTCAGCGATATCAACCGGCAGCGCTGCACCTCTTCATCAGTAAGAAGAGGAGCTGGGTCAGATATTCCGCCTTGCAGAGTAGGCCTCCAATGAATCGGTATGGGGGCCACAGAGGCGTCTATCCAAATAAATCTATCCTTCCACAACTTCAGACTAGTGGGCACTGAACAGAAGCACTCCCATTCTTCATTATCCATCTTCGGACGACGTTCAACGGTGAACCAATCCCCCGAACGGATCAGCTTGAAAAAACTCCTCCACAAATTCAAAGAGGCAGGAAAACCTAGGGCATGACACAGCAGCTCAAAATTGGTCACCCTTAAAACCCCCAAAGGATTCACTTGAATCGGGCTCAGCTGGTAATATTCAATAACAGATAGAAAAAAACGGGTAAAAGGAACTCGGACATTGGCTGAATCGAAGAAGCGAGTATACATCGCTATCGAATCTTCAGGACAGTGGGTGACATTGGCCTCCGCCGCAGGATTACGAGCCCGCAATTCCGCTTTTAAGCCATAATCTTTTATAAGGTCAATAAACGGGCCATGTTTCAGATTACAGCGAGAAGTAAGCATATCGCCTTTTCCCATATCGGCAAAATCAGAGTAAGGAGAACAGCGAGCAATGATGGTTGATTCAAGAAGGAAGTGAAAAAAGAGAAGAAAAAAGGGGAAGAAAATGAAAGGTTAATGAAATCAGGATTCTTAATGGGTATTTATAGGGAAATCAATAATCTTCCACATAAATCAATCATTTCGCCCATCAAATCAAAGGCATTTAAAACTAATAGACAATAATCACCTTCCAAATGCAAGTGACAACGTCAGACAATCATAGTCTAGTGAAGATTCGAGCAGAAGTAGGCCCCCACTTCTTTACTCACTTCTCTAGGCTAGGGGGGAGATGTTGGGATAGGGTATTTATTACTCACAAAAGGATCAAGCCTTCGTCCGACTACACACCGATAGGGCTTGTATTTATGGAACAGGGGTTACGGACGGACGAAAGGATAGTCAAACGTCTCTTAGAGCGGGAACATTAAAAGGAGTGTAGCATTAATGACGGACAAGACAGAATGGTCTTAGCATTTAATGAAGAAGAGCGTGGGAGACAAAGCGCCGCCCACGCGCTTGCATTAAATGACTGAGGCAGCTGACTGGGAGGTATGGAGGAAAGTGAGCCACGTCGCTGACAAGTATGGGAAGTGACTGACGCAACAGAGACGGTCCGGTCCTTCAGAATTACCCTCCGGGTAAAGACCGGACACTTACTATATAAAGGGAAGACAAAAGATAAAAGAACTTAAGTTCTCTCTATAACACCATTTATTCTTAGATAACTGAATTTGTTGTTAACAACATTTCTTGCATTCAGTTTCCAATCATTTTGTAACATTGAATGTTATTGTGAACTCATTAAATTTAGCATTCGCATATTCAATTTATATCCCCTTCGTCAGAAACCGGACGAAGGGTCAGAGGTGTAAAATTTTACTTTAACACCAACAGGGTGCACTATGGCACGATAACAATCCCAATTCAAGCTTCTTGATATCTATTATGGAATCAACAACGCCAGATGTCGTACTTGACAACTCGTTCATAAGGTATACTGTTAGAGAATTGGGTTTTTGTTTCTTATTACTTTTATGAATCGTGTATGTTTACTTACTCTATATAGTACTTGGAGTTGGACCTAACTATCTTATTTTTGAGTAAACACGAAATTCATAAATGAGGTAATTAAAGAAATGAAAATTAGTGTTTAATCGAAACATCAAAGAAATTGATAGTAAGTTAGCGCATACGCAGCCCTGCGTTATAGCGCCTGTTTTGGCTCCCCATAACACCGTTATGGCTGGGGGCGGTGTTATGCGCCGCGTTTTCGACGTTATGTTACGGTGGTAACGCGCGTTTTGGAATTTTTTTTTTCTTTTGTTTTAAACGTTAATCGAATAAAAAAAAATAAAAAAAAGAGATGTTATGACCGTTTGATTTTTTTATTTTTTTTTACCGTTAATTAGCCGTTATTATTATATTTTTTTTCTAACCAACTCTATAAATACCCAACTACAAATATAAAATCATCTTCTTTCTCTCTAAAAATTCGAAAAACCACAATCTATTATCCTATTTTACCATAAAAATGGTTTTCAAAATGAATTTGTCAACTTCCGACTGTTCTGATGATGAAACAATTTTCATGATGCCGACGATGGTCGGAAAGGCTTATTACGATGAAGAGGAAGCTATCGAAGCCTTAAACGCTCGGGGTAAAAGAAGATTTATAAAAAGAGATCGAATAGGGGCAAACGAACGACTTATGGCAGACTATTTCAACGAAGGTTGCATTTTCACACCGAAGCAGTTCAGACGAAGATACCGGATAAGAAAGCCGCTATTTCTTCGAATAGTCGACGGTGTTCTTAACTATATTTTCAAGTACCTATTCCTAGTCATTTTAACTATTTTACATCCCGATTAGATGCTACGGGCAAACCAAGTTTTACCGCTATACAAAAATGTTCATCCGTCATGCGTCTTTTAGCATAAGAAATCACTCCCGATGCATTTGATGAATATCTACACATGACGGAATCTACATCAAACGAGGCTTTAGATAACTTTTGTAAATGTGTTATCGATTTATATAAAAACGTTTACTTAAGAAAGCCAACACAAGACGATATTCAACGTATTTATGCAAAACATGAAGAAATACATGGGTTACCTGGGAGGCTTGGGAGTATTGATTGTATGCATTGGGCATAGGATAATTGTCTAAACGTATGGAAGGGCCAATACACACGAGGTAAACAAGTTAAAGAGAGTCATGTATACTTGCATCATATTGCATAATATGATTATCGAAGACAATGCCGCTAATATCATCGATTGCGAGGACTACTATACTCCAATACCAAGAGAATAACGAACTTCATAGGAAATGTGACAACATCATATCCGAGTAATGAAAGAGATACGAGATCGTGATACACACCATTGTGTTCGAAGCGATCTCGTTGAACACATTGCGAGACTTGATGATGACTATCGTTACGCACGTTGATTCTTTTTATCTATTTAATTATGTATGTTTAATTACGGTTTTTAAATTTTTAATGTAATTTTGTTAACTTTATTAATGTATTTTGTTTTTAAAAATGAGTTATTTTTATTTTTGAATGTATTAAAAATAATATGAGTAAAAAGAAAAGAAAAAAATAAAAAATAAAAAAACTGGTGGATCCCAAAATTCGGTGTTATGTTATGGGTGGTGTTAAGCTGACGTGGCTATAACACCGACGATTTCGGTGTTATGGTTGCGTATGCTCTTATAAAAAATTACAAACGACAAGATGTCATTCTAACAGACACAACCATTCTTTTTTGGCGGTAATGTATTTAGGTCGAACGAACGTACACCCTCCTCTCTTCTAATTGTATTTGAGTTTAACTTCTTTTCTCTTTGTTATTAAGTAAGTTACACCAACATTAATATGATCGATTACACTAAAATCATCAATATATTATTTTATTCTTAACAAACAAATAAAACTTCTAAATTTTACCAATGTAATTACTTATTTATTTAATTACTTTTTTAATTAAACAAGGACTTCATTTAGAATGACGTATAGCTATAAGTAGAGGAAACTTTAAATGTTTTTCTTTTCTTTTTGTCAAAGAGATTTTTTAAATTTTTGAAAATTTTACCACCAGTGATATTTTTCTTTGACGTATATCCAAAATTAGAATGTTAATTACCTTAAAATACTATAAATCCCTAATGTAATTAAATTTTCCAAACATGTTATATCAAATATAAATATTCAATAAATAATTATAAAAAAACATAATATAATATTAATTCATGGAAAACTTATGTCCTTGTGTTTGTTGTGATGGCACACATGACGTCATCTGAATGTTGACCATGTTACTGACCAATAAATCCTATGCTAAATTCATCCTACCAATAATTGAGATTAATGTTCTTCGAATCTTACTATAATCAATTATTTTAGTTTTCAAATATAAAATATAAATTCAGAAAAAGAGAACCAAATATGTGTGATTTATAGTAAAATTGAACATACTTTTGTTCTTAAAAATTATTTTCATACTAGTGTAAAGATTTAAATCATTATCAAAGGTGTAAATTAACAATCTTCTGAATTTATAGATGTATTCCAGTTCAAAAAAGTGTGATTTGTGCCACGTTTTAAGCCCCGCAAAATGTACAAAGATCAGATAATTGTTTTCATTAAGTGCACGCATAAACAACTAGAAATAACTCGTTACATCTACTCGTTTAGTTTGTGATCGAATGTACTAAATTTACACATTTGAGGGCTATGCATTAGATTAAAATTCCGTACCATTATAACATATTTGTTAATAATTCAACTAACCAAAAAGAATAAAAAGAAGATATAATGACATGATTATTTAGTCAATTGCTAGATGTATCAAGCTATTTATGATGATACAAGAGTCATTTTACCCCAAAAATGTCGTACATAGAAAAGTCAATCTTGAAGTGCCTGTTAGACATAATTGGACAAAGCAATGAATTTAATGTTGAGTATTCGTGATTTTATTAAATGATGTTTTTTTCAGATTTATTATTGTATATACATTTAGTTCACACTTAGTTCTATACATCAAACATTTTCTTTACGGCTAAAAAAGAGTACACCAATGACGAAACTTATCTGGAACACAAGCTTGGAGATTCGATCTATTCACTTTAAATGATCTATATACAAGAGCATGGACCATACGTATTAGTAGTTCAATAATATAACATATATTTTCATTCGTTATTGCTTGTTGAACGGTTTTACTATGTGTTTTTTCAACATCGACAATTAAATTAGGACGAAATAAGTCGTTAACCTTTTAACCTAATTACATGTACATGATCATCTCTTTATTTTCCCTTTGTGGCAAAATAATATAACTATATCCATCACTTTATTATAATTAATATTAACATATATTTGAATATATATTAAATGAACTATAAATAAGAAAAGCGAAGCTGTGAAAAAGATGGGATACGTGGCTCTTAAGTGTTGGAAGACAGCTAGTATGAAAATAATCGATATAGAAAGCTATGGATGAATCGTTGACCATTTGACCACCACCACCGTACCCCGCCGGCCCCCACCACGCCGGAAATTTATGTTTGTGAATGTGAGAGTTAATGTGCCAAATAAATGATGGATTTCAATTTATTTTTATTAATATTTTATCATTCTAAATAATTTAAACCTCATGCTATATTTCGTTTGTCTTTTATTTATGTAGTTAAAATTTTGATTATAGGTTTTGCTAATATGTCTCAAATAGGTCGAAGTCAGAATTTTATATAACGTGAGTTCGTTATGTATAGAAGCAACACATAAAAATATAGATAAATTTGAATTAAAACATAGACTAATTAGAGGATGCTCGTTATGTATTGTTTGAGTTGGATTTGGATATAAATCTTGTATGTGATTATTTTGAATATATGAAAACATTTTGTCTTGTTTTCTCGATTGTTTTTCAGGTTTAAACTTGGTCATGTACGAGTCGATCAACATGAACAAAAAATACGGCTATTTTATTTTAAGATTAGTTATGAATAAAACACATAACACCTTTGCGAAGTTACATGTGAGACCATCATATGACTCTCTTATCATGTATGCCATAAGTGAATAATGGCAACATATAACACCTTTGCAAAGTTACTAGAAGCTCAACACAGATTTGACTTTGTAAAATCTTTATTGTCAAAAGAAACTCAAATGTGTGTGTGTGTGTGTTTTAGTATGTGTTTTACGTGTGTTTTTGCGATATATAGCTTTTAAAGAAGGGACACGTTGCCATAGAGATTAACCCAGGACGGCCAACAAATCCCTTTGACTTCCTCTTTTGTTTCTTGTCTTCTTTCTCTCTCTATATCTATATATAAATATACATGTACTCCCATTTCTATGGACCATGTACTCTCTCTACTTCTAAAATAAACACATACATAATACTCTCTCTCTCTATAACTCAATTTAGAAAGAAACATATATACAAATAATAGAACTTGAATTGAACACCATGGGAAGATCACCTTGTTGTGAAAAGAATGGTTTAAAGAAAGGTCCTTGGACCGCCGAAGAAGATCAAAAACTTATTGATTACATTCAAAAGAATGGATATGGAAATTGGAGAACTCTCCCCAAGAATGCCGGTAAGTTCTTGAGTTCATAGCACACGAAGAAGCTGAAAATTTGTGTAGTCTTGTATGGTTGTACATGTATGTCTCGTTCATTACTAATCGATGTAAATTTTATGATGTGCAGGGTTACAAAGGTGTGGAAAGAGTTGTAGGTTAAGATGGACTAATTATTTGAGGCCGGATATCAAAAGAGGAAGGTTCTCTTTTGAAGAGGAGGAAACAATCATTCAACTACATAGTGTTTTGGGAAACAAGTAAGTCAACTTTTTGATTTGATGAGTGTTAATATTTTTAATGAATTAAACGGATTTTAAAAACATGGGTTTTGTTCAAAATATTATTTTTCAAAATGGGTTTTGTTAAAGTTTGAATATTTTGTTTCGAGATGTCTAATCATAGTGTTTATTCGACAGGTGGTCTGCTATTGCAGCTCGTTTACCAGGAAGAACTGATAATGAAATCAAGAATTACTGGAACACCCATATTAGAAAGAGACTTCTTCGAATGGGAATTGATCCTGTCACTCACAATCCTCGACTTGATCTTCTAGACATCTCATCGATTCTGAGCTCATCTCTTTATAGCACGTCTAACCAAAACATGTTCGGTGTCCAACCTATGGTGAACCCTGAACTGCTGAGGTTAGCAGCTTCACTTCTCTCTCAACGCAATCAAAACCTCAATTTAGTTCACCAAAATGGCCAAGAAAATCAATTTGGGAATCCACATCAAGTTCAAGAGAACCATCTAGTCCAACTTCAAAACCAAAATCACCAAACCCTAATTCACGAAATCCCAAGTTGTGCCCCATTGAATAACCCTAATTGTGTTCCATTTTCAAGTGAATCTGCCCAACTCATGGAACCAAATGTTGACCAACTTCCTTCAAATCTGTCTCATTTTGACCAACAAACTTGCCAACTAGATTGGCAAACTCTTGAAGACTTTCTAGCCATGGACAACTACAACAATTACCAACAAGTTATCGATCCTCAGTCGAATTTAACTTCAAGCGACTTGGACTTCACCTCAAACATATCGAACTTATCAACACCTTCATCAAGTCAATCTCCTTTAAATTCGAATTCAAATTCTACTACTTACATCAACGGAAGCAGCACCGAAGATGATAGAGAAATCAACTATTGCGGCAACTTGTTCAAGTATGAATATCAAGAAATCTTAGATTCTAATGTTTTTATGTAATTTTTGAATACTGTAATTTGAATCCTATATGATCATAATCTAAAAGTTCTTTTCTTTTTTTAATCCCTCTTAATATTTTATTCCCTAATATTTTTGTTTGATTACAATTTCCACTTATAATAATTAGAAGTTTCTGTAGGTTTCCATTATTGATGTCATTTGTTTAAATATTAATTTCTGGTTGATGCTTTGTCAAATGAGGTAAGATAATAAATGATATAATTCAACATAAAATATTTAAATTCCTAATAAAGAATGCATTTTTTAAAGAAAATATAAGAAAAACTTACAATAATTTAGACCAATGTTTTGTATCTTGAGAGTTGACTATGCATGGCGATCTTGACAGATGTACGTTCACTTTTAAATATGATTATCTTCGATATCATTCATTGTCAAGCATAATTTATTATTCAATATTATAGATTCATGTGGTCTCAAAAAAGTTGAAAATTTAGAGATATATAAAATATCCTCAGCAATCAATATTATGATAAGTCTTGTTATTGATACATATTAGAAGAACCATATATGTATTTTCATTAATTGTATAACAAGTTAAGTTAGCTAAAGCATAACTTCACCAACAAACACGTTTCATGTTCTCATAAATGTATCGATAAGAAAATAACACACCGTTAATGTATGAAAATTGAAAATATATAGAAGCAAACTTCAACTTCTTAATTAGCTAGGTTAACTTATAAGTGGTCCTGGTTAGAGCCTATGTTTGTTAAAATGATTGTGAAAACCGATTGCTAATAAATAGAGGTGACACAACATAGTTGAATCAATCCGTTGGTTAAGTGATCAAAACATGTTCCAACGAAAACACTTTACATTGTGTCATTGACTAGTCGAGTTGAGTTAATTAAATTTACTCGATATATATAAAGGTGATGAATAAGTATGAATAGTTTGTTTTATACAAGTTACTAAATGAGGTTAGGCAAAAAGAAATTTTAAGAACTCACCATCCTAAATAATTATAAAATTATTTTTTTAAAAATAATTATAATTAAGTGAAAAATAATGAAAACCAAATTGTCTTATCACAAAGACTTTATTACAGAAAAAAGAAAATATATATATGAAAACCTAAAAAAGAAAGTGATAAAGTAAACGATCACAACACTCCAACTATTATCTTTTTAAATGTGAATTCACACACAAAATATATTTAAAATATTTACAATTTACATGTTACTTAACAATTTGGTTTCTTATTTCCCAACAGTCAAAATTCCGGCGATATCCACCGGCCATAGCCGCCGGCATATCACTGACACCTGTTGTGTACACCTGTCTTTTTTAAGGTAACTGTCTTTTTACGTTAAGATGAAAAGGTGCTAGCTTTGTCACATGTTTGGGTTTATTTTGTTTAATTTCTTATTTTGAAATTACTTTTATCTCCTTGAAGTTATAATTAAAGACGCTTTTGGTCCTTGTACTATCAAACAAATATTGTTTTATTGAATCTTTTATCCGTTTCTTCGACAACTCATATTTAACTATTTGAATTTTCTTATTACAAAAAACTTAGTAAAATATAATACAAGTATTAATCAAATTTGGTTCATTTCATGTGAATTTTAAGTTATTTGGAACATAAACTTGTTTCTTATTTTACTTTTCTTTTTTCTTTTTCTAATTTAATCAAGCGGATTAGATAGAGGTAAATTATAACCTAAAGTTACCCTACATACACGAGTTTCAATCGTCCACATATTCATCATGAAATTTATATGTTCCACGATACGTTAGATCCTAAGATTGAATCGTCAATTAAAAAGTTTAATGATTATGTTTATGTGTAACTCATTGAAATCTGTAAGTTATGTAACCTAGAGAGGGAAATAGATACAATGCTAGAGTATTTTCTTTTTAATTCACAATAAAGAAGATTAACATACCCAAATTGGTGGATGCAAAGTAAACAATAATGTTTTAGGACACATAACGAATAAAATCATAAATATAAGGGGCTTATTTGCCGTTTAATCAAAAACTAATAGCCACGTGTCGTCTTTTTAGCGGTATACACGGTTGTGTGCGCTTTGAACATGTGAAAATTTGAGCTTACCATAATTGCTTACAACTGTCACGAGCAAAGAAGACACGTGGCCTTAATAATTGAAATTAGGGGACCCTTATTCTTTTGGATTTATTGCAGATGGACCCCTTTTACTTTTGGATTATGACTTTTAGAGATATTAATATATTATCGACTATTGGCTTATAAACAGAAGTCCAAACCCACATAAACCATACTTTACATACTATAGAATTAATGTGTATTTATCGACCATGTGTTTTAGTGTCTTTTAGATGTTTTGCAAAACTATGTTTTACATACTTAGTTCGCATGTGTTCCATCTTTAGTATGATAAGCGCTAAAGATGGTGTACATTGAAATGACCAATGTGTGGGTTTTTTTGGTCATGATAAACTTTTAGACGTTCTAGTGGTGTAGAGAAAATCGATCTCTATCTGGTGAACCAATGTGAGTGTTGTAAAGAAAGTTGAGGTGCGAGGTTAGGCCGTGATATATATGTTGAGATTTTGTCTCTTTTCCTTGAGACGACGAAGGTTTCATTGCAACCAATTATGAGGTATGCGGTGACGACATATTATAACAAATACTGAGTAATTCAATTAATGTGTCCCACTATTTGTCTCATGTGATTAGCGTTCAATGAGATGTCTTTCTTTGATACTATGTAAAATTAGAGGAAATACAAGTAAGGATAGTTGTATGATAAAAGATACATACAAAACCCTAAGTATTCTATTGTTTGTCTATACATTTGGCCGGTCTATACATTTGGGCTTGGCTTAAATATATTAATCTATTATCTAATAGTTTCGTTACAAGCATTAAGGGTCGATGGCGTTCTTAGAGCAAATATTTGATGTTTTTTGTCTTGCTAGACTTCACCTTAGTGTCCACGGTACATACGCTAATCCACCAAATCTATAAGTTTTACATGACTGGATCGTTAAATATGTCCTTTCCGAACTTTGATATAGAATTAAGATGGAACCTCACAACATAAGATATAAAAGGTAAATACTTTGAATATATCAAAAGCTTTATCATCTAATCATTTTTAGGTTAAGTAAGAAGATTTATTTCAATAATTTAAAACTACTGTATACAACAAATTAATTTGTTGACTTATTTGATGGGGTTTGACCAATCAATTCAGAAAATAGCATTTGTTTTATAAAACCCTGTTGATGGGAACTACATCGACAACTAAAGGAGTTGAAATTAGACTGAATAATTGTGCCAATTATTGCTTTTTATTGACTCATGAGACAATGTTTTATGTAATCTGTTTAAGGTTATATATAGTTTATGTAACACTTTAGTGTAATTATGTTGTGTATAAGTAAATCCAATTCTTGTTTTGATTAAAAATAAATTGTTGTATTGTTGAGCTTTGTCCATTGTTTTTAGTTTTTATTTTTGGTTTTCGATGTTTATTGTTGGATAAACGGAATTTTTTTTTTGAATGAACCATAAGTCAACATGAAAAAATAAATGCGATTAATAAAGTCATATTTTTTCAAAATAAATGACTTACATATTTTAACTTTCTTCGTTCATATAGATATTTCTCATTTTGTTATATGTTTCAGTCAAATTGTTACTTGTTTAAAGACCATAAAATTCGACATAAATATATAAATGATTTATGCAACTTTTATAAACTAACTAACTATAGAAATTCGAAAGTTATATACCAAAAAGGCAAAGGTAATAAGAAGAAAACGTTATAGTGGTTTCACACTTAACAACTATTATTTACTTATCTATTAAAAGGTATTTTATTTTGACTAATTGTTTAATGACTTGATTAATTCATTGTACCATAAGTAATCATCATTTGTTTTCATATAAAAAAACTTGCATGCATACGTACGCCAAGCGTCACTTCACGTCACAATTGTTCCAAAGACTCGTTCTAAATTTATTATTGAAGAAAAATACCTTTTTATTCTTGCTTTTTAAGATAGATTTAATTACTATAAAGAGATATAACGTTTATTAAATAAATATGATACGTACGATATTTAATGTGATTTATAGCTAAAAAAAATAAGTTCAACAAAATCCGTCAGAAATTTGTTGTAAAACGACATATGTGACATATGTTATTTTCATAAAAAGGCCTTTTTCTAGTATTATAGGTTAAATGTCTATTCGATTGTGAGCTAATAAAACAAATTTCATCCTTGTGTTTTGATCAAAGGTTTAAAAACAAATTTGTATTCAAGAAACAATCGAAGGCGTAGAGAACTTGATTGTAAAATAATCATTGTGGTCTTTATACTTGGACGAAGAACATAATTCGTAATTAATTCACAAACAAATAAAAAGTTTGAAGGTGTAGAACTTGATTGTAAAAATAGTCGTGGTGGTATTTTTTTTGTTCGTTTTTACGGATCCTATGATTGAAATATATAATTACCACTAGATTTAATTTTTACTAAATTCAATTAAAATATTAAATTGTCATAGGGTTAATATATAAAAAAAAAAAAAACTAACTGATAATAAACAGTTTTTATAAATAAAAAATAATATAATAACTTCAATAATTGTGTATTGATAAGGATAATTGAAAATAAAAATTCAAAGCGATTCTTTTGACCATTCGCCGACCACCGTCCCGGCGGGATAATGAGCGACACCTATACTTGTTACAACACACACTACAATCGCTTTCCGTCGCCGACCGCCCAAAGAAAAAACTTGGTTTGTCAAAAGTTGTACTATGTCTTTTTCTTTGCATTTATATAAATATAAATTGTTTTTTGTTTTTCCAAAAGTCTTTTTTTATTTTCTTTTCCCTTTTCACTTATCGAAATAATGATTTTGTTTTCATATTTTGTCGACATTGTACTTTTCCATCTTGATTTATCATAATACTAATGAGTTTTGGTGGGAGTGTGACGATACGGTTCTTATCAAAAGATTTTAAGTCTCTGTTTGGAATACAATGTTTATGAAGTGTTTCCTGAGTTGTCAATAAAAGCCATATGATTATGTTTTATAATGAAATCAGTCGAAAGTTAAGGTAATTAAGATCGGGATCCTATCTAGGATCGTTTTCGTGTTTGCAATATCAGAATCCTAAGATCGGATCGAGATCGTAAGATCTTACTAAAATAGATTTTTATCATGTTAATATAATTTATACTTCATATAATTAGTAATAATATGTTAAAACCTCTTATTGTTTAATATTTGAATTTGATGAAACATGTGTAATAAAATTTATGTAGATATAAATTACTCAATTGAGTTAATATTGATTTTGATTTACATATATTCGTTGGTTGAAGTGAATTTTTTTATGAAAATGACTTTTCTAAGTATTTTAACCGGTTATACAATTTGATTTTAAAGTTAATTTAAAAAAAGTTAATTTATTTATTGTTTTTTTGTTATCAAATTGAAGAAAAGTATGATCGGATCGTACAAAGATTCTAAAATCTTAATAACAAGATAGGAATCCTACTAAGATCTTTTAGTTACAGACACATTTTTTTTATACAGGCATACACTCCAAACATTAAACCACTGTTCATAAGCCAATCCACCTATACGAGCTGACCCGCACTGCCTGACCAGAGCCAAACTAAGCCACACCTGATTGGTGGTGTTGGCTTGTGAATAGTGCCCTAACCCGTATAGCTTTTATGCTAAAATACTAACACCAACCAAGTTTTATTACAACAACTTAATAATTGTCTATTTATCCCAATTTTATTATTGAAAGTTAAAGAAAAAAAATTCAATATAAGGTTTTATTAAAAAGGAAAAGTTATTTCTATCCATGTTTATAACATGTTTTTTGAATGTTTTTGATTCCTTAATCTTTTGAAACTCTTTGACCATTCCGTTTTGACTACCTATTTTCATATTTTGATTCTTCATTACATATAAACTTCTTTATTGTTTAAAAAAATGTAATACGTTTTCTATGTAAACTAGAAAAGATAGAGGGCATCGTTTGTTTATGAATCGTGACTTACATCTTGAATAAAATGAAAATCGGTAATCTATTTTGCCAATTTTTTCTATGCTTATAAACCAAAACACACTTACAAAATTTCCTCGTAAGATAATTACAAAGTGTAAATATGATATTTACTCTTTATAATATGAAGCTAGTAAATGTAACTTATGAAATCGATAGCTCGAACACAAAAATGTATCTTTTTGTTCCGATGACTTCTAGCTTTTAATTGCGGAAAGGTGTTGAATATATAAATTCTAGAACATAACATTCGATTACTATGAGGTATGGTTACGTCATATAACATCATAGGTTTTGTTGGTGGTTTTTGGGATTGTTGGAAAAAAGTAGGCAAGAAGTGCATATTTTATGTAAAACCTTTTCAAAAGTTTCTAATTTTGGTAAGAAATCATTATAGGGATGGCCCATATATAGACATTGTCATATACGAAGTATTAACTTAGTTTGTTTTAAGTTTTAGAAATGCTTTAAGTAATTTGTCAAAATATTAATTAATCTTTTTCTTCTTTCCTCTTTTGAACGGCTTAATCAATCTTTAATAAAGCATTAGAGTTTCTATAACCGAAAAGGAAAAAATATTATAAGAAAATATACCTTGAAGGGCGGCTTAATTCTTTTTTAGGCCTAAAACGAACTATGTATATACCGTTTTACTCTTCTTGTTTTATATCAAATTGGTTTTAAATAGTTATTCTTGATCGAATTACTAAATCATTGAAATTAATTCGGTATAATAACTATTTGTATCGATAAACTTTACAATCCATATAATGAACCTTTATATTGTCATGAGAGATCTTCATAAAATATATAAAAATTTGAGAATTAAAGTGCTGACTTTACTTCTTTTAACCTTAAACTTTTGTATCTTATTATTTTATAATTAAGACTTCATAACAACTAACATATATAAGTCTATCTAACTATACAAAAATATTTATTTACTATTTAGATAAAAGAATTATGAACCTTAAATAATTATTTAGTTCCCTCTTAAATTAAAGCATGTTGGATACTTAGATAATAATGAATAAAAACTAATTTAATTTTTATTTAACTTAAATAGATAAAATGATGAAATATTAGTTATTTTCAAGGACCTAAATCAACAAAGTCGTTGTAGTATAGTGGTAAGTATTCCCGCCTGTCACGCGGGTGACCCGGGTTCGATCCCCGGCAGCGGCGTTTCATTGTTTTTACCTCTTTTACAGTTTACTATTTTAAGAATAAAATAGATATAAGTTCTCATTTGTCTCGTTTCTGTTAATAATATAACTTCTTTACAAAGTTAAGAAACTTGACATGAAATTGAATAAAATATAAATTTTGTGAAATACGACTTAACATACAAGATATATTTTACAATCAACATTTTTTATTTCAAAATTAGTTTATAATGCACGAGCTAAATAAATAAGAAGCGAGTTATGTGGTGTTTCTTCGTTTGACTTTAACATAATTAATTAACAAACATGAATAATGATGTGCTTTCGTTTGTTGATAAAAAAGTTCGTTCATATTCATTTATGTTTGTTTTTTCAAATGTTTAACAAACATGAACAAAGAAACAATTGAACATATACATAAAAGCTTTAGCTCACATTAAAACATCAAAAATCTAATATCCAATATTCTTTTATCTAACATTTGGTTTGTTGTAATTTGAGTGAATGAGTAATAGACTAGACGAAATGGTCAAACTCGAGAGGTTTTTGTTCAAAACTGAGTTCAACTAGGAACCGATAACTAGCCTAGTCACTCTAAAATCCATTTTTCAACGATTTCTTTTTTTGGCTCCATGCATCCCCCAATGAGTTGTTGCAAGAAAAGGATGCCGATCTGTGTGATCTTGTAAGCTAAAGAATGATGTTTTGTTTGCTTTCACTTCATTTTTTGAACTACTCTTTTGAATTTTGATTGCCATCCATATATAATGTTGAATCTGTTGTTTACTGATCCAAATCAATAGTTTACCTCATTTTCGCCATCAATCCTTAATGTAATAATTTACCTCATTTTCGCCGTCAACCCTTAATGTAACAAGAAAATGACTTGTTGATGAATGCTCGTTTTTACCAACAGACCTGAAGAAAAATAAACAAAAATAACAGTGATGAGAATATGAGGCCCGTTACAATTTCGACCAAATTTCATACCTGCTGCTGAAGAAGATTGGAAACCTCGCTGATGCTGCAGACATCAGCAAATGTAAGACCAGAAACAAAAGTGTTTCCATCACCACCGCCAGCGTCTGAAAACAAATAATGGATTGTTTCATGGTAGATTTTAAACATAGAAGCCTATACACATTCATAAAAAACATATATTAGTACTCGTAAGCATTGAAAATCCGCCAGTAAGAGAACTGATACATAACCTGCATTTTGTATTTCCATCCTTGAGCAGCTAGGGCTTGACTTGTTCGAAAGACCTGCTTTAACGAACGTGGTATCAAACCCTTCTGCATTGGAGCTTCTGGCCTTCCCATCATAGTGTAAGTTTTACCAGACCCAGTTTGTCCGTAGGCAAAAATACAAACCGTTTAAATACACGAACAGATATGATGAGTTTCTTTTTTTATACTAAAGAAAACAGTGGATGGTAACATCGTAAAGGTGTACCAATGAGGCAATAACACGTTTCTAGTTTATAATAACTTGAAAGAGAATGTTCCAAAAAACGTAGTTTTTATAACCACGCAAACAAAGTACAGTTTACACGACTTTCAATCAAATCGACTAAGAAGTTTTTGATTTAACAATTAGACCCGTTAATGATCAAACAAAGTACGAAACTGACCATGGATATTTAAATGGATTGGAAATGCTATCATAGATGTTGATAAAAAATAGTTTTCATGAAATTTGACAAGGCAAAATGAATAACCTTGTATCCATCAATTGGGCTCTGCACCAGCTGAGATATTTTCATAAAAACCTGTTGCTGAGACGCATCAGGCGCAAACACTTTGTAAAAAGTGAGCGGATCCTTTTCACCTGCATAGTTAAAAGAAGTGATTATTCTAAACACATTGGTTATTTTGCACTTTACAATTTTAAAGTCCATCAGAAAGAAACCATACCACTTTCATTACAAGCACTACGTTCACTAGCAAAAGATTGGTATAAGATTCTGCTCTAGGACCGTCATTAGAAAGTAAAGGCCGGACTCTACAAAATACTCTAACGTTGCCACTAAACTCCTGCAAGTAGAAACTAGGACAGCCTTTCTATAATATCTTGTGTCATTACTTTCCATCATACTTGCATCTTTTAATATCTTGTTGATGTAACCTGTTTGCTTGATTGTAATCTCAGCTCTTGTTTGAGTAACTTCTATCCCGAGGTAATAAGCCAGCAATCCTAGATCGCTCATTTCAAATTTGACTTCCATCTGGGATTTGAACACGTCTATTTCCTTCCTTGGAGTGCCCGTGACTATCAAGTCATCCACATAAACTCCAACTACTAGTGTGAAATTCTTACTTCTCTTCGTGTAGATAGCTTGTTCGAGATTACATTTCTTAAAGTCTAATGACCTCAAGATTTGACCAAGTTTCACATTCCAAGCTCGTGGTGCTTGCCTTAAGCCATATAATGCTTTTGCTAGCTTGTAGGTATATGTTCGTAGGGTAACTGGGGTGTCTGAATCAGTAGGGGAACACTTCTATCATCTAGCTTTTTTAAATGAGGTGTTGTTACCTTGGCATCAACGAAGCTATGAATTCATTTATTATCATTAGCGTAGAGTGTGTTATTTAAATACAAAAATATATAATAAAGTATCAATGATACACTCCTTTATTCTAGAAGACTAATTCAGATATAAAATAATGAGAAGCCTAATAAATAAATAAAGTCGGTCTTTACACGTGTGCTAATATGCCCTCAAGTTTGGCGTAGCTTAGCGATGGTGATGTAAGAGTCTAGATAAAGCCATGGTTAATTTTCTAGGTTATGATAAAGAGGATTAAATAAATTTTGAGATATCACGGTGATGTTTAAATAATGACACATGTTAATTTACTTTTTAATAAAACCTGATTATTTAATAAATTTATCTGTATATAACGCGGGTATATAAGCTAGTTTACATTAAAAAAAAAAAAAAATAATAATAATAAAGAATTTTTTTTTATTTATTCACAGTTTATTATGATACGATTTATTAAACCTTTCGTGTTCTCCAACCAATAAAATAAAAATAAAAAATATCTACAAAATCAAAATCCGGCATTGACCAAGAATCCATGTTCAGATGATCACTCGTATTTTCAGAAAATGCTCCAGATTCAGCTCAATCTCAAATTAGCCCTAATTTATTCTCACTATGTCAAGGTTTTTTTTTAGGGTTTATTTTGTTGTTTTAATTTCATACCCACATTCTAAATTAGGGTTTATATATTTCTTACGAGTATTAATTTATTTTTCCTTTTTAATTTGTACATTGGTAATATTCTTTATTTTTTATATAGAATGTGTATGTTATTTACTGCTAATGTTTGAGGTTGGGTTAGAAGCTGATGTGTTTATTTTTAAATGATTACAGGTTATTGGTGGTTAGAAATATTAAAAGAATTACGCAGTCGATTCGATCGAGAATACAAACAGAAGAAAGAAAGTATGGTTTAGCTGATAGAATCGGTTTATATTCGAATTCGTCGCAATGTAGTGCTTTTAGGAGGAATTATTCGGTTATACCGAGTAATGAGAGAGTGAGACATAGTGCTCAAACCGCGTGGAAAACGATTGCTCGTTATTCGTCTCGTAATGAGAATTCTTTTTCTTCTATTAGTAGGATTTCTCAAGGTTGTTGTTTGGCTTTGAGTCGCTCGTATGTGGTTGTTCCGGGTATATTTGGATTAGTATCCACGAAAATGGCATTGGCGCAAACAGGGGGAAATGTTGAAGATTTACAGCCGAGAAATAGTCTTTATATGCACGCGGAAGATGGACATGCATTTTTGATATCATCTGTTCTTTCAGTTTATGAAGGTTTTATATTGTTAATTAGAGCTATTTATTTAGCGATTTTGTTTTCACCTAGTATAGCAACAGCCCCATTTGCCGAATATTTTGCTGTCTCGTCTAGAAAAAAATGGCTTCGTCTTGTACGACGTACGTTAGAAGTAGCAGGTCCCGCTTTTATAAAATGGGGTCAATGGGCAGCAACAAGACCTGATCTTTTTCCACGAGATTTGTGCACTGAACTTTCTAAACTTCACACAAAAGCCCCTGAACATAGTTTTGCTTACACGAAAAAGACAGTTGAAAAAGCTTTTGGCCGTAAAATTTCAGAAATTTTTGAGGATTTTGAGGAGGTTCCTGTAGCATCAGGAAGTATTGCTCAAATTCATCGAGCTGTTTTGAAATATAAATATCCTGGCAAGCAAATTAAGCCGTTATTAGTTGCTGTGAAAGTTAGACATCCAGGAGTAAGTGAATCGATTAGAAGAGATTTCGAGATTATTAATGTAGTCGCAAAGATTTCAGGATTTATTCCCACTTTAAAATGGTTAAGATTAGATGAAAGTGTTCAACAATTTGCGGTTTTTATGATGTCTCAAGTAGATCTTGCTAAAGAAGCTGCTAATTTAAGTCGTTTTATTTACAACTTTAGAAGATGGAGAGATGTTTCGTTCCCGAAACCAATATATCCGCTTGTTCATCCTGCGGTTTTGGTGGAAACTTTTGAACATGGAGAAAGTGTTGCACATTATGTTGATGAACTTGAAGGAAATGAGCGACTTAAAAGGTCTCTTGCTCATATAGGGACTCATGCACTTTTGAAGATGCTTTTGGTAATATTTCCGTATCTACATTTTGTTATGATAATTATCGATTCGTTTAAGGTTAAAAATTCTCTTGTTCCAGGTCGATAACTTCATTCATGCCGATATGCATCCTGGAAATCTCCTAGTACGAAACAAAACTTCTCGTAAAAGGATCTTTAAAGCAAAGCCTCATCTCGTATTCCTTGATGTAGGAATGACTGCTGAACTTTCACAGAGTGATAGAGTTAATCTGTTGGAATTCTTTAAAGCCGTCGCTCGTAGAGATGGTGACACCGCAGCAAAAAGCACATTAAGGCTATCAAAGAAACAAAACTGTCCTAATCCTCAAGCCTTTATAAAGGTAGTAATTCATATTTTTACATTAATTATATTATAGATTAAATTAACTTACGAAGCAATCAAATGTTTGTGTTAAATAGGAAGTGACAGATTCGTTTGATTTTTGGGGGACACCAGAAGGTGATATAGTCCACCCTGCTGATTGTATGCATCAATTGTTAGAGCAAGTGAGACGTCATAAAGTCAACGTGGATGGAAATGTTTGCACTGTCATGGTTACGTTTTTGGTTCTCGAGGTATTTATTCCCTTCTTAATGCAAATTTCAATATGAAGATTTTACCCTACTTTAAATTTATGAATGGGTTGATTTCGGTTATGTTATATAATGATATCTTTCACGGGTCAAATAGGTAAAATAATCATTTTTTAGCTAAATAGAAAACGGGTCGGATAGGGTCAAATGGGTTGTAGGTCGATCGAAGTTAATAATTCAAAGATAGCACATCTATATCCGTATTTAACTCCTTATTTATACATAAAATTCCAAAATATTGGACAAAAATGTGTTTGGGTCAACCCAACTTGAACATACAGAAAGTACCCGATTTGACTTGAAGCAGTCTGACCAACACGAATTGAGGAGGTATTTTGGGATCAGTTACCTTAAAAATGGGTCAATCTGGGTTACATTTATCTTGTTACGTCAGATGTGTGAGTTTAACAGGATGGTAAACTTGATGGTTATTATATTGTTCTTGCAGGGTTGGCAAAGGAAGCTAGATCCAGATTATGACGTAATGCATACATTACAAACGTTGTTGCTCAAAGAAAACTGGGCAAAGTCACTAACCTACACCATTGAAGGGCTAATGGCTCCTTAAACACGATAAGATAATCCGATTAAAAGATTTTGTAAAACGTTGAGTGTTCATAGTTGTTCCTACACTATCTTGATTTGTTTAGTCTTTCCTACAACAATTGTGCGATTATCAATATTTTTGAAGGAAACTATTTGTAGGTTAAACTTCCAAGTTCATGATATACTAGATATAGTAATACTATAAATGAGATTGTTAAGATTTTGGATTCTAACGTATCAAATTTATGCTACAATTCGAAAAAAAGAAACAAGTCAAGCTATTAATATTCAATTCGGGACAATTTTCAACTTTCTTTTTAGTTACTATTTTTGTGGAAAGATTGTATCAACATCTTGGAAGACAGTTGAACCATAAGATCAATAGAGGTTTTGCTCTATCAGGTTATTCAGATTTGGTTAATCGGGTTTGGGGGTTTTAAAAACTAATTTGTTATCCAAACCAAAGGGTTCAGTTTTGGTTTAAAAGAGGTATTAAACCACAGAGCATAAACACGGAACACAATCGAATACAATTTCCAGAGAGAATATAACAGGCAATCACATAAGAAAGAAAAACTAAATTTATCATAACAGGAGGCATTAAAGCTACTAACAAGGATTTAAGTAGTAAAAAATTGGCGGAAAAAAAGCTACATCTAAATATTTCCAATCATAACTCTCTACAGAAACAACAGACGACAAAAGTGGCGTTTATGGTGAACTTATTGGATCGGTTTCTTCAAGTTGTATATTAGATACCCCGTTTCCTCAATGACTGATCGAAGTTGCAAATGAGCCTTGTTATCTGTAATAACATCCCATTATCATTATTATTAACGATTCCATCTATCCATGATTATAAAAATTATCTACCAACATTAAATTATTCAATACATGTGTAGTTTTGACAATATTTTAAATTTGCAACTTTGAGTTAAAACCGTTTAAGAAAATACATCTTTTTGGGGTATTTCGTGTTAAGGGAAGGATTACCTTTATGAGACTTTTTACTTTTTTAGGCATCATTTGCAAATCACCGATTCATCATTCTCCTTATTCAAAGTCCTTAAGAACATCTTCGACTCAGACTTCGTATTAAAGAACAATGACAAGCCAAAAACGCCCTTTTATACCTACTTCATCATTCTCTCTACTCTACAACTTTCTTGATGTTTCTAGAATTGAAAAAAAAAAGAGTCCAAGATTTAAAACGATAATAAAAAATAACAAAAAAAATGAACACCTGAAATTTCAAGGCATCGAAGAGACTCTTACTCTGCTTGTGAAGCTTTATCAATTTCTTCTACGGCAGCATCTATACTATGAACAGTCATTTTCTTCACCTGAAAAAAATCGTTCCGGAATTTATAATTCACTCTAAAATTATAACCAGAAAAGAAGTTCACACTAAAGTGCTGGAATAATTACATCTATCATTTTTCCTTTCGCTTTATGATTTACAGGAAGTTGGCGGATCTCATCACTCAACTTGATGGCCATTGATGCACTTTCAGGCGAGATGTATTCGATAACCACATTCACACATGACTGCAAAAAATTGTATTTTACAAAATATTTGTAAGAAGCCAAATACAATCCAAAAACATAACGACCTAATTCACTAATTTTATATACTGATACCTTAATTTTCTTGACTTGATAGGGACATCCAGCTGGAATTACAACTGCTTCGCCAATTCGTTGCTCAAATGTCCATGGTTCCACATCTGGTTGAATAATATTGATTAAAAAATTATATTAAAGGAAATACCAAATTATAACATGGGTGTGAATGTGTGATGATAGTACTTACCGAATTCTTCTTTAAGATACTTTTTATGAAACGCATCCAAATAAAAACTCTGGTCTAGAATCGGATGAACGACCTTTTTAGAAGAGCAATTAAGCTCGTTAGAATACTTTTTAAGAAACTCTATAAGTTTCGAAACATCTTCTCTACGAAAAACGTCCCATTGGGCCCCAGAAGTATCAACAGCTTTCCCTTTATCTCGGCCCGAATCTTCATCATCCGAATCATAATTGCTCGAATCATCAGAATAAACACACGCTTGATCATCATCATTAGGTATTTGGATGAGTTCTCCATTTGCGTTATCCGCTAACTCGGATTGTTGAGTTACTTCACTACTAAATGATGATTTCCCACATGTTTCATCGATTTTGTCCTTCCTTGAAGACTCTTTGTTATCTTGTGAACTGTACTTTTTCAACAAGATCTTCACTTTATTCAGCTTTTTCTCGGAAATCACAACTTCGGTATCATGCACAAGAATATTAACCTGAACAAAAAAAAACCAAAATTATAAAAGTCAAACTAATAAGCTGGTAAAACAAGTAAGAATGCTGTTAGTCAACCTGAATCGACCCGTTTGATTTTCCATCCAGTATCAAAAAGCCATTTTTGACCCGTTACCAACCCTGCCCATTTGCCACCTCTAATATGTTTACAGACATTATGTTAAAGCATTAAGATACGTACCATATCATACGCATGATAACATAACTTTGTTAAAAAATCACCCCCTGTAAGATCTTCCGGTCTACCATACAAGATATAAACAAACGGACCCAAGTCCACATTTTGACTTTCCAAGGGCATGTTGGCCGCCAAATTTAAAACACCAGTTAACGGATTAACATATTCTTGCAGAGGCAAAGCATTCATCACAAGAGCATAATGACTCGGAAAAAGTTCTTGAAAGATTCCAGAAGATAACCAAACTTTGAATTTCAATTTCTCGTTCCACACATTTGCATGCGTTTTTCCACCCATAAAAATCTGCTGCCTACCCATTTCAATATCACACCAATCCGAACAATTCCTCACTTTCACTTCTTTTTCTTTTCGGGATTTCGCACTTCTTTCAAGATACATGTGGAACATATAAATCGGGTCCCAACTCAACTCTGTATCACTCTTTACCACATCTCGAATAATCAAAGGTTGACCTTTTACCCAATGTGTAGTAAAATGTTCAAGATTTTTGTCACCAAGATCTTGCTTTATTGAGAAATACAAATCCTCATTTTTGTCATTATCGTCACAATGTGGACAAGATGAAGAATCAAAGTCGGAAAAAGTTGAAAACTTGGAGTTGGAAACCGTTTCTGTTGCACTTTCTTCAAGATCTTTAGTCCGATTAAAGGGGGAATGAGAAAATAAACCGAGAATACCATTCCCACAACCGCCTAAATTCTTTGGTGGACATTCTATAGTTCCGTCTTCATTAGTTTTCCAATTCCATAACAATGTACTTAGAGTTTTCCGTCTATTTGTTGTTGTATATTTAACATCTCTAAGACCTCCATGTAAATGACCCTCACGAAATTCCCGACAGCATGGTAAACAGAGAATATAAGAGCAATTTCCACAGCTTCGATGAACATCCATAATGCAAGCTTTACAAAAGCCACTGCAACATATATAATACGTTATAATAAATCCAATACAAAAATAATCAAAGAATCAAAAATATTTTTCCATAAGTATACCAGTATTGTTGCTTCGGGGAGCCTACAGTGTCCTGTATTTGAATCTCGTTGTGGTCTTTTCCTAAGATTTTCAGAAGAAAAAAAAGATCAAATTTGATTCTTGTTTACAATTATTATTTATAAAAACGAGGAAAAATGAGGATCATGTACCTTTGATTTTTGCCTCAATATCCATCTCTATGTCCTTCTCTTCATTTATTTGTTCAAGCAACGGAAGTACCAGATGGGTCATGTAAAGAAGTTGTTGATTTTTATCGAACTCCCCTTCACTACGATAAACAACAAGTTCCTGAAAAGTAACAAAAATAGAGTGAATAATAATGTATGTATAAAAAGTAAGAAAAAGACGCTGACTTGATAATGCGGATCCGATTCGAACCTTAGTTTTAGCTTCTTTAGATCTTCCCTTTTCACAGACTTTACAGCTGCAAGTTCCACTGCAAACGGGGCATTGTTTCTTCACGTCTGCCTTATCTTGATTCCTAAATCCAATTAAAAACCAAATTTTATTTTTAGCTTTATTTGTGTACATATTGCATAAAAAAACAATACAAGACTAAAACAAACCTCTCACGAATACAATCTTCACAAAAGAAATGTTTTTTGCATGTCAAACACTTGACAAGAACGCGATAACTACACATACGACACCAGTGGCATTTCTTTGTTGAAGCTTTTACATTAGCTTTTAGACTTGGTAAAACCTAGACAGGACAGCAAAAACCAGTAAAACCGCCATCAGAATAATTTAAAAAGAGCTAATAACGAATTGAATTAAAGCAAACAAAGATTAACAAAGTGTGAAACGAAAACAAGCTGCTGAAAAAATTGAATTATCTAACGACATTCTAGCTAAGGGAGTCTTTGGGATTGTTTATTTAATACTGCTAATCAGCTATATAAGCACTATGAAGTACGTAGGTACCAAGCTGCTTATTTACCCCAAAACAAGCAGGTGGCATCCAAACCACTTATGTGCGTTTATAAAACACAACAAGGGGGTGTTTGGGTAAGCTTATTTGAAAAAGATTTACGCATTTTGAATAAGCCATTTTTAACCTTAAATCATGCAATAATCACCATCCATTGAAACAATGAAAAAGGCATATCGCGTTCTGATAACACAATAAGCTAATAAAAACATCAACTAAATGAAAATTAAAAATCCTACAAACATACATAAAATTTAGGCTAGAAACAGTCATAATAACAATTTATATAAAACTGAACAAGTTAGGTTACGAAAAACAACCTGCATTGTGGCAACTGGAACCCGATCAATATTTTTCGACCTAAAAAACCTAGTAGGAACCGAACTCGAAGCGGGAGACCCAACTTTAACATTACTAACAGAAACAGGAGTAGGTATAGGTGAAGGTGGAGTAGCCGACGAAACCGACTGCGAGATCTCCAATCTCCCATACTTCAACTCCTTCACAATATCTTCTTTCGGAATCTCCTTCCCTTTCTTCTTCTCAATCTGTCTATTCAAATACCCTCTAATCAAATCCAACTGTAAATCCCCTTTCTTCAAATTCATCTTCTTCAATGCATCATCAAGATCCTCAGATAAGTCCACATTCGATTTCGATTTCGATTTTTTCGACTTCGATTTCCCGTCTCCTTTTCGCTTTTTTCTTGGTGGGTTTGATGAATTCTCACTTGGGTTTTCGTGATTTTTGTTTCTTTTTAGATGAACCCTAGTTTCTTGATTTTCTTGGTTTTTTCGGTTTCTTTGTCGCTCAATCTTTAGATTCTCCGGCACCGGTTCTTTGTTTTGCCGAAGCCGGCCTTGAAGGAAATGTGCCTCGCAAAGAGTCCGACCCTCGAACACCGGCCGGCCACATCGCCATTTCCGGCCGTCGTTTCTTTTGCATCGTTGGTCGTCTGGTAAATCGCTACCGTCTTCCGCCATTTTTTTGTGATTTTCTTGGTGGGGTTTTGGTAAATTGAAGGAAAAATGAAAGATTTTTGAGAAATTGATTGAAAAATTGAAGCTTTTTTGTGGGTTTTTTAGGGTTTTGGATGAAAAGGGGGAAAATGAGGTTACGGTTTGTAAATCTTGAATTTTGGGTGTGGGTGTGGGTGTGGGTGTGGGTGTGTAGAGTGACAAAAAGTTAAGGTATCTTGAAATGTGTCACGGATTTTGGGAATATATAATACTGTATTTTATCTATGTATATATGTACTGTATCTATATATCTATATGATGAATTGATGATGATAATTTTGATCTTAATATAATAATTTCTGATTATATTTTTCGTTAAAATGGATTCAGATTTCTTAAACTTGTAGAGGTTATGAATATGAATGTTAGGACCGGAACTCACGTAGCCCGGCTCACAAAATTTTGATCCAAAGCGTATATTTCTATATTAAGAGAAAACATGGAAAGTTAGGGTATGGATGAAGCCGATGTGGCTTAGGCTTTGGGTATCTCCAAAATAATAAAATGATAAACGGAGAGGCTATTAATGTTCAAGTCACGTGGTAAGTACGTATTTTAATTCAAATGTAAGTTGTCAAAACTAGATATCTTGTGACTGTTTTTTAATCATTTCGCTTGTAAGGAAACATATGGCTTACGGCATGCCACATTTATGATGGTTACTTTGTACATCTCTACGTTAATATTAGTATTTACTATCTACAATAAAAATGTGACCGTTTAACTTATAATTTATGACTTGTAAAACGATTCCATGGATCACAAGTGAACTATAAAAGTATTTGTATCACTTTTTGAATAATATACTTCATAATTCTAAGTTCAATTTAGTTTCGAATCTTTAATATATAATAAAAGAGGGGCCTTAAATGCCACATGGCGAAGTAAGATCCGTTGGATGGATTAACTTCTTTGATGTCAGCCGTTAGATCAGATTGATGATGTCATCAAAGATTATTTTCATTTTACACCCTCTTACAATATATAATTACATTATCTCTTTTATTCAATCTCTACTCAAATAAAAAACATAATTATAGTTTATTTATAGAATCGTTTAATTTGGAATATAATTTACCTTATTATTATTATAAATCTCCTAATACAAAATATCAAATATGTGTATAAAAATAAAGGTATATAACTATAAACAACATGTGTATAAACGTAAAAGTATATATATATATATATATATATATATATATATATATATATATATATATATATATATATATATATATATATATATATATATATATATATATATATATATATATATATATATATATATTATATATATATATATATATATATATATATATATATATATATATATATATATATATATATATGTTATACATACAACACTATTTTCTCATAATAAATTAAAATCTACATAAACATAAAATTTATGATTCAATTTTTATTTTTTTCCGCGCTATCGCGGGACAATAATCTAGTATTATAACTATAAGTATTTCATATCTATATTTTAATTTTAATTTCTTCTACTTTTCTTGCATTGAGTAAACAATATTTTAGGTTTTAGACCGTATGAATGAACAATATGGTAATATATATTTCCTCAACAATGAAAAGGCTTGAAAACGGTTGTCATGAATCTTAAAACGAAAATCCATTGAGTAAAAAAAACTAAAATAAAGTATAGTAAGACACTTGAAACATCGATGATTCGAAACAGACAAAAATTTTGTGGTTTTTGAAAAAATATGTTAAAGTTTGTTTACTGAATATGTAAGCTAAACATAGCACTCGCTTTATTTATATAAAGAAGGATATTTAAGTCGATATGGATTTGTCTTCGTTTTTACTTGTTAACAAAGTAAACGCGAAAGAAGACTACAAAATATTGCTACCAAACGAAGTTCAAGATACTTGTTATTGTCAAAGTTGGCTAAAATTATGTGAACATAGTGAACATACTACTTTTAACTATCATTTAATACACATTCTAGTTTCAATAATCAATAAAATCTGGAAGTTAAGTTTGGTAATTTTGCATCGGCCATAATATACGATTTATAAGCTTCCGTTAGTAATAATCCAAAGCTAATCAAGAGCAACACCGGAAAAATAATCCACATAAAAGAAAAAACACCGACAAATTTTCCAATACATTGGCCTCTAGACCCTTAAAAAACCGTTAAAACAATAGTTATGAAAGTAATCACTACACTTCTATAAAAATAATTATTTCATATGCACGAAGTGATCTCAACTCACTCTATAACCTTTAGGTGCTACAGTTATGACACATACGGTGAGATATCCATTGCCCGTTGGTAAGTCCAAGCAATGGTTCAAGCATAATCATCCAACCTTGATCACTATATTTTACGTAAATTGCAAAATGTTTGACACACGTGTCCTGATTCCTCTTTTAACTACTCGTATTATCTTTTGATGACCCATTTGTAAGTGAATGGGTCAAAGGTAAGATCGGATTTTTAATCAACAACAAGATTATTGAACATATAATTGTCTGTTAAAGAAAATTACCATGATCCTAATTGATGTTTTCCGGTGTTTTCAAACAAGAAGCCAGGGAAAATCGACAAAGTAAGGACATGTATCAAGTACAAGTCCAGTATATAGTCGATATTCTGAAAAAATTACTCTTTGTTGCTCAATCGTTCGGGGAGCTTAGCAGAGAAGTCAACCTGTATGAACATAAATCAATCATGCATTTATCACCAAAATAAATAAAGCTCTTACAGTTTCAGAGGGCTCGGTTTTAATGCCTGCTGCAGCAAGGTCTGATGCAACAGATTTTAAGCCTTCTAGGGCTGCTTTTGTGCGGTAATACTTCACGATTGGTAATTTAGCAAACACGAATGCATAGAGAAAAATGCATACAAATCCGCATAATGTAGAGATTGCTAGGAATAACACTGCAGTTGGGATTAAGTTGAGTTCTCGATTTCAACCCATTACTTATGAATGGGTCAATTTGGCTTTTATTTTTATCTCAAGCGGGTCAAACAATAATCAAGTGGGTTGAACCTACATGTTCACAGTCTCCAAAAGTTAATTTTCATTGCTTACAACCTTTTAACCGTGTTTATTCAAAGAGTTGATTTTTATTATAAGTTTGAAACAATTTTGTTTAAAAATGTTCAAAAAGTTTTGCATATCAACATGACTCCGCCATAAAACGAGCTTATTAAACATGTTTATTCAGATTTTATAAATCATTAATCATATAAATAAAAGTAAAGTTGATCTTAAAATTTACATACAAGCTCCTTTTCGCAGACCATTGTTGGATCTATCAAAGGCGGCTTTCGTGATTAGCCTTAAGGCAGAGGTCAGAGCATCCGATGCCGCCATACCCGCGAAGAAAGACTGTAAGATTTATTTCCAAAAGCCATAAAACGAGTAGAAATTAAAATTACAGTATTTTGCTTAAGATTTTTAAGTAAAACGTTACAAATCTTTACTAGTATGAAATCGGGATTCATGAAAGCCAAATCCCCTACCATCCCACCTTGAACATGAGCATCGGCTATACCAAAACACGCAACAAGAACACATATGCCAATGTAAATCCCCGTTCCACCCTTTCCTGATGTGACTAAATCTAACTATAAACGTATCACAAGTTAAACTGTATTTTTTTTCTAGTCTAAGTTTAGTTAACCAAATGAGAAGACGAAAACATTTACCATTAGAATGGCTAGTGTACTAATAAAGAAAAGGATATATCCAACTATATATATTACGCTTCCTAGTATTGATCTTTGGTTCGTTATATGTAAGTAATATGAGTGTTCCTAATGCAAACGGTTGGTATACCAGTGTAAGTACCCTTGCACGATGGTAATCCTACATAACAAAAATCAAAGAACACCTAAAATCACAATCTTGGAGTACTAAACATGAAAGTTTAGAAGATTGCCACATTTGTTTTATAAGAAATGGTATGTTGGTTACATTGATCGTTACATAGTAAGTGTGTTATATCGATAAAAACTGAATTGTACATTGCATCTTCTTAAGGTAACTAAATATTGGAGTGCTAAAAGATTGAAAAATTTTAAAAACCGTCCTTGCATTTAAGGTAACTATCCATGTATTTAAAAAGTATAATTTTTTAGTGTACATCTTGACATATAAACCGTAGCCTGAGAATTATATTTAGCGAAACTATAATTATGTTTAAAAAGACATAAACCCTTTATACAAAACCCTTTTTTTGAATCAAGCAATGTAAACAATGGTGTCTTTTAATAATAATAAGATTGTATTAACCATGTTATGATGTAAGTAAGGTATATACCATCTATAATTTGTTTCACTTATGCTTAAATTGTTCATATATTATTAACATTTTTGGTTGTTTGACTTGTTTAATCAAACATAACTCAAATACTTATCAACATTCTATATTCATTATTATCATACTATTCGAAATATATTTAATTAAGTAGAACACAATATACAACCATTACATAAATTGACAACTCATGTTTTGTTGTAGTGGCATCATTATAGCTTGACAAGTGAAAGTTCGAATTTGAGTTTAGATAAAAGAAATTAACTCTTTTTCATATTCAAGTTATTTAGAGAGAACGGATCTTTTTAATTTTGATGAACGTGATAAATATTTATGTTATGTATAATTTGGTATGTAGAAAACCAATGACATTGTAACTCTAAAATTTAATTGGCAATATTTGAACACCAAAGGCCATGAAAATAATATCAAATGGTCAAATCTTTTCTGTTTTAGACCTTGTACGTAGGTGTTTTACATGGTGATTCATGTTAACATTACCTTATTTTCGAAATGTGAAGTCATAGAAGTATTGGCAACAATATAAACTAGTTATCTTTTATGACACGTCAAATAATAAGAATAAAAGATGTTTAAAGGGTTTTTAGAAGCGTTGTAAACGTTAAAGTTTTTCGATATATATAAAACAGATTCAAACTCGTTTTGTACACAGAGTTATATTATTTCAAGTAGTTGTTGTTGCAACAAAATCATCTTTTAAATGAGTATATATAGTTGCATTTTACATGATTAAATTTAACATTTAAACATAGATTTTTGGCACATAAGTATGGGCGAAGCAAGGACATGGTAGACAGTTGTTTCCGCTAATATTTTTCATAATGTAAATATAGTTATACCTATATAATTTTTACTTTTTGCCCCTATAAATATCAAAAATTTAAACTTTATATAAGTATCTTAAGTATGTGATAATCATCTTGAAGACTTGCTTCCAAACACCCCTCTTATCAAAATTATTGTTTGCTCTTTGTACCAACCACGTCATCATATGTTTGAAACAGTGCCTTTGCTTACCGGGCAGGAAAACGTGAAATGACAGTAATGACCCCACTGGTCAATTCAATGTAGTAAAATCTTATTGTTTTATTCCCTTAAAAGAGAGAAAAAAGAAAAAGAAAAAAAGATATCATTTAAAAGTAGTTTAAATAGATCATATGTTTTTTTGTTATCTAAGTTATTATTATAAAAGTAGTTTAAAAATGGTTATGGATTTGATCCTTTAATCGAACTCACTACTTGTTTTTTGATTATGAGATAGAAAAACATTGTTGAAAGTTTCGTTTTTTATAAAATGTATTTATCATACTTAACCATTTATTTTATTTAATATAATATATCGAGTAGACGTTTAAGGGATCAAGGATAACATATGTAAGTGTAGTGATGTGTGAATTTGGCAAGTCTTAAGAGTATCAATTATATTGTATCAAAATGGTTGAAATTTACTATTTCGAACTAAAACATGTACTCATACAAGATATTTATGTTAAAATGTTTTATTTTTCATTATTTAGATTAACCTAGTAACTTCTCTAGTCCAGTTGTTATTTGGATTATTTTGATTGAGTTATTTCGATTTATTTTGGAGTTTTTGCAAAATCTAATAATGCATTTGTTTAATGGTATATTTTGGTTTTGTGCATCTGTAATCGAACTCTATCCGAAAATCAAATAAGAATAAGTTTTCTAATTACCTAATCTAAATAGCGTAAATATTATCCTAATAGTCCAACTCTAAATTCACATACACATAAAATCAAAATTAATTGGTAATGGTTTAAATTTGCATTTGGATAATATAACTATTTGAATAAACTAAATCAAAGTTTTAAACCTTTCAAATAAACCGTACCATTATTTGAATAGTTTGGTTTGGATGTCACTATATTCGTTTTGATTGTCGGTTTATTTTTTTTATTTTTTTTTATTTTTGAATGGCTACTAATCCAAGTCACATTAACCCGAAACTCGACCAACCGTCCAACGCCCCTATATTGAGGATATAGAGGTCTAAAAACTACTAATTTCTAATATGGGTTGGGTTTTATTGTAAATTATATTGTCAAGGTTTAACTATCCTATTTCTTTTTAATTCAATGAAACGAAAATCTAGTTGGACAAATAATCACAATTATAACTAGAAAATTGATAGGTTATATTTTCTATTTAAAGTAATCATCCTGATAATGATATTTTATGGTAAATTTGTGCCGCCCCTTGATAAAAATAATAATAAAGTTGTAATCACTTGTACAATGTCATCATTTAGCTTTACTAAATATAATAAAAGCTTTCACACCATATGACGAATTTTAAGTTAGCTAGTTATTTAACTTACGGCTTCAATTACTTTTAATTATTTTGGTTTCTATTTTTAGTAATTGTAAACTAGTTAATTGAGTGGATAGTGTTAACGGGATTTGTTCCACTAATATAATAGTCTCGTAAAAATTTCATTTTATTTGGTTAAAGAGAATTCTGATAAATATAAGTCATGAATTCGATTTTGATCATCTCTTAGTACTTGGCAATAAGACATGTACACGTCATATGTGGCTCATCTTTGATGAACCACCGTTAGAGTTTTTCTGTCGAAATTAACCTTTTGCTATTAAATCGGAGTGGATATTATGAAAAAACATGTTTGATGAATGACCACAATAATAATAATATTGTGATGGGACCCAATTTAAGTGTTTGGACGGTGCCAACTTGTAAAAACTAATGGTTGTCAAAGGCTTTGACGACATCGCCTTCCACTACTTTCCAATTAAGCCAAATTAAGTTACCTTTAAATATTATTATATTATTTTATTTTGTACATACAAAAAAATGTACACATCATATGGAATCAATTGTTCCATAAGTTGATTTAAGTAGTAGTCTTGTTACTTTTACATTATTTTCAATTATTTTTTTTTATGTAATTTAGTAAGATTAAAATACGCATCACTATATGTATTAGAGAATGTTGGGACATTTTATTATACTCAACTTTTTTTATATTTTATTGATTTGATTGATTATAAACCAATTCAACTTTAGATTAAAGGTTTCAACTTAAAAAAGTATCTTTGTAGTCAAATTTTGATATGATTGACAATTTAATATGTTTTTTCACTATTCTAAGAAAAGAAATGATAAAGAATCAAATATAAGATTAAATATGTAGAAGTACAGTTGTTCCATCGCTCAACGATCCTTATAACTTATAAAAATTAAATTAACGAAACGTTTAAGAAATCAAATTTATAAAACATAATAGGGTCACATATGAGTGGTTTCTATCATATATGACTGATATTTAAAAAAATAAAGAAAAAGAGTTGCATTAAAAATATAGTCATGGTTATGCATACAAAATATAATATTTCTTATATTATTATTAGAAATATAATTACATTAATTAATACGTATATTTTGTATTATAGTATTAGTTATATCCTATAATCTATAATATCTATTAAAAAATATGTATCAAAAGCCACTTGTCATAGTATGAATTGTTGGATGAGTTTGATCTTTGATTTTTGACCCTTAGATCAAAATGATAATGTTATATGAAATCATTATTAATTATTTGCGTTTTAACCTTTCTATTTTAAATATAATTTTAGTACATAACATCATTATTTCAAATCATATATATCTTTTTATAATATTAAACCTTTTTTATATAATAAAAATATTCATTCAGTTCGTGTTTTTTTTCTTTTTTTTTAATCATTTTTAATATAAGACTAGATTTATAAAATTAATAATTAAAATTAAAAAATAGTTTTTTTTCTTGATAAAATAAAAACATAAAATCGTAAGAAAAAATGATTTTGTGAACTCCTTAATTTAGCATATAAAAGAAGACACATTCGTATAAATACATATAACCATGTTAGACTACAAAAAATCTAAAAAATTACGGAGTATATTGTAAATTTCTCTGACCTCTAAGAATGTAACGCTTGAATAATACAAAACTAAATATAAAATTCTTCAAATACCTACTACCATCACCATGACATAACATAAAAATAACCTAAATTCTAAAATTCAATAGAGTATAATCGTTAAAAAACTGAAACGATCCATCTTCAAAACTTGATGGAATAACACTCTACAATTGGCTCCTTTGATAAAAATTCGATCTAGATATTTCAATATGTTATATCCTAAAACTAAACATTTTTTTTTGGTTAATATAAGCAACAAAAGATGTACTACCTAAAATAATTAAAATACATTAAAATAAAAGTCGACACATAAATCAAAATAATAAATAGATATTAATATTATATTAGCATAAGTTTTAACTACTTCAGCCAGTTGTTCAGTAGGCCCACTATGGGCCCACACCGGCCCACATCACACCTTCTCCTTTTTTATCTTATATAACTAACAATGGAATCTAATACCACACTCTTGCGTTTGGTCACAGCAATGACCACCCCCCACTACACGGCCGAGCAAGTCTCTGCTGTCGTGGACTCAGTCGTCTCATCCCCACGGTCCGATCATCCGTCGTTAGATAGCAACAACAACCGTGTCTATGATGAGACGACCGCGCAAGCTAGAGTTCGGTTTATGTGTAGTTTTGGAGGAAAGATATTACCACGTCCACATGATAACCAACTTAGGTATGTTGGTGGCGATACGAGGATAGTTACCGTTCTACGACACAACACGACCTTTTCGTCGTTGCTTAGTAAACTATCTAAGCTTTCCGGTAAATCATACTATCTTTTTCAACTTTTTCAAAGTTTTTAAAAGTATTTGTCTATGTATTTGATTTAAGAAATAATTTGTCCGACAAATAAATATGTTTAAAGATATGATTAAGACTCGTAACAAAACTAAAGTTGATTTTTTTTATTAGGATAGTGTATTATTGCTCAATGATTTAGAGGTATCATTTACGGTTCACCTAACACGTATTTGTTACAGTAATATCCAAAGTGTTATTTATACAATCATTCGACATATCTTGTAACCTTTAAGTTATTAATCAAGTCACAGTTCGCCATACTACGAGCAAAGGGTTCCAAAGTGTTACTTAACGAGCTGTTTATTTCAGCTAATTTTTTACTCATACGATAGTTAGTTACGTCTTATCTTACATAATATGGTTTTCCTAGCTGATAGGCTTGAAATAATCCGGAAAAATGTTTTATGAAAAATAAGTCGAACCAAAATAGCTTGTAAGCTAAAACAAACATCGTAAGGTGCCTCTTAGTTAAGTAGAAGCGTTAAATTCGTGTTAATTATAAAATCAGAAAATAAAGTCAAGTTAAATAATTAGTTTTGTTACGGAATTGTTAAGCTAATATACTTTGAATTGTGTTTTTATAGTTAAATTATGTTTTAATCATACTATTAAACTCAGAAAACTAATTTTGGAATATTCGATAGGTACAACCGATATATGCGTAAAGTACCAATTACCAAACGAAGACTTGGACGCGTTAATCTCAGTCACGAGTGATGAGGACGTGGAAAACATGATGGATGAATATGACCGCTTGGCTCATAATCTCAAAACGGCTCGGCTACGAATCTTTTTATTCCCAACTGACTCTTCACTTTCACGAGCTAGTAGTATCAGCTCGTTGCTAGACGGCTCCGTTAAACGCGAACATTGGTTTCTCGACGCGCTTAATGGTGGCGCGAGTCTAGAGCGTGGCCGATCCGAAGTGTCATCTATTGTGTCCGAAGTACCCGATTATTTGTTTGGGTTGGACCATCAAGATGACCCGAAACCGAAACCCCGACATTTTGTTAATGATAATGTTTCGGTTTCGGATCCTGGGTCGCCCGCGGCACGGGTTTCCTCTCCGTATTGTTCGACTTCATCGACTTTGGGGCCTACGATAGCGCCCCCGGTACCGAACCTTCGACCCGTTAAAACGAAAATGGATAACCCGGTTCCAGTTGTTAGCGAACCGAGAGAAACCGTTACCGAGCATTTTGCAGAGACTAATGATCCGATAATTTTGAAACAAACGGATTACTCGGGTCATGGTCAAGGTCAGGGTCAGGGTCAAGGTCAACAAATGTATTATGTTCGACGAACTTCTTCACCGGTTCCAATGCATGAGAGGCCGGTTTATTATATGCAACAACCGGGTTCGATGCCTCAAGAGAATGTTCCGCTTCAATCTATACCAGTTCGGGCTCAATACGGTCAACAATTTATGGGGGCTCCGGGTCAGATGCTTCATCATCAGGTACCGAATATGGCCCAAGTATATTCGGGATTAAGGCCCGTTTCAGGTGGAGAGCAATACGACATGTCGGGTAGAACCGCTGGTGGACAGGGCCAGCCCGTTTATTATGGGCCGAGATATGTTGGAGTTCCGGGCTATCCGGGAATGGCTTTGCCGGGTACGGAGGAAATGAAGCAGACTGGATCTGAACCCCAAATGGGTCGGGCTCCTCAATGATATTGAATAAATGTGTTCTACTAAATGGGCTATAAAGTTCTATGTTTAATATGTTTCTTGGTTTAATTATTTTGTTTAATTTTGTTCCTAGTTGACTTTGTCTAGGTCAAAATTCATGAAGTTTTGCTTCATGTACTATATATATATATATTTGATTGTGAATTGTGAAATAGTAATTTTTATGAAGCCTATTTTAAAGATTATTTATCTGGAAAACAGTTTTTGTTATTGTCTAACGAGTACGTTTATTGGATTATTAAGTAAGCATTTACTTTTAATATCTTCGGAAAATCTAAGAATTTATATCCATTTTAAGTATGATAACAAAAAATCTATATATGCAGTAGAAAAATTACTATCGAAGAGTGATGATCAAACGACATCCAAAACTAGCTATAACTCATGTTCGGAATTAGAAGTGATGGTTGCATTAATATTTAATACATTAAGGGGTAGTAATATTACAATTTCCCCGACAAATCAAATTCGACGCTTGCCATTATACTATTTGGTAAAGGATGGTTAACTTAAATGCACAAACTAAAGGTTCCCTTTCGGGTTTCGGGTAAATGTCAACCAAATTAGGAAAGATATGAATCAAATTGATGGATAGTCACTTCAGAGGTGTCAAAGCTATTTTGATGCAAGACAAATCGACTTTCATATGCATATAGGCTACAATTCAATAAATATCCTAATTTTTGTTCCATTCTATTATCATCGTGGCCTAACTTACATATGGACTAGAACTCTTTACGAGGTTGGTTTTAATGCATTGACGTTATAAAGTTACAGAAATGTTCACACCGACTAAATTTCACATGTACATTCTCATGTTCATAGCTTAAGTTTAATTACTCACGGATAAATTTTCGATTTCAAGTTGGTTAAAATCTTAATTACACGGCTTTTTTTGTTGTTCAAAAACCTTGTATATATGTGATGAAAATTGGGAATTTCTAGTTCATAATTCATTCGGGTATTTTATATATATATTTTTTTACTTTGTTTATTTCATATCATTATTCAAAGAAAACAAATTTCTTGGTCGAAGAAAAAAAGAGTTTGACCATGAACCGCCATTAAAGTTGCCTTATTAAGCTTGACGACTTCAACAAATTGGTTAGATTGAAAACTAAAGACCACATATAGGGATGTTTAACGGAATAAAACCACTAATGTATATATTTTTATGGAATTTTTTTTATAAAGTAACCGGCCATAAGATAGGAGAGTAATTCGCGATATAAATGTTAAGATGCATAGACTAGAAATTTGTTTTGATACAACTTGAAAACACTAACGATGTAATATCTATTAGATTATATTTAAAGAAAGTTTCAAAGACTTACAGAAGTCTAACTTGGCAACAAATGTTTTCGTTGAATAAGATGATGTGACACACGAGTGAATTTATTTTTCTTGAAATCATGGTTATTTATATCGAATTGACCTAATATACATAAATCAAGGCTATCTTTAATATACTCAAATTCGTAAAGAACTTATGTTTTATGATAATTTAACCATAATCAACAACTACGAGTATGTAGTAATATTAATTAACAGTATTCGGATACAAAACCTTACCTTTTTGACACGTTAAGATACTCAAACATTATGGTTCGTGAAAAGTTAACTCAACCTAATCAATTCGTAAATATACCCGCTAATCAAATTCAAACATGCACACAAGACTTTATATTTCATTAACGTGTTAAGATACTCGAATGTTCTAGTTTTCGTGATGTTACACTCTCATTAATTGCTTTAAACTCGTGGTTCGTATTATATCCACTTGGTCTAAGCACTAAATAGTCTTGGGTTCACTCAATTAAACTCTTTTTCTATATATGTCTGGTCACTTTAAGACTTTTATTTGTCGATTAATCCAATTTTCTAACTTAGATATCGATAGTATTTATTATTGTATTTAGCTTTCAGTTCACACAACTTAATATTTCATATTCAATTCTAACTGTATATCATAAAGTTAGTAATTATCTATTAGTTTTTGTTATGATTTTGACACTTGACCAATATATAGCATATATATATGTAGGGTACGATGAAGATGCACCCAAGTTTAATTGCTTTAACTCAAAGTACAATCTTGTGTGGATGTGATACAAGTGTTATATGCATCATATAGCGGTGCGTTACTTGTATAAATATATGTAGTTTGTAATGGTACATGCACAAACAATAAACAAACAAAAAAAATGGATAGAAAAATGTTACACCATCTCTTCTTCTTGTATAGATTTCTATTGAAATTACTAGGTTATCCTCAAGGACACCACTGGAAGCACAAGGGCATGAAGTATATGAAATATGAATCCATGGTGGATAAACACACGCCCGAAGAGTTGATGAACTCGACTCTTGTGTTTGAAGTGGAAGGAGGGTTATTAAGGTCAACTTCACTCTTTCCGTACTTCATGCTTGTTGCTTTTGAAGGTGGTGGTGTGTTGAGAGGTTTAGTGTTGTTCCTATTTTACCCTTTGGTTTGTTTGGTTAGTAAGGAAATAGGGTTGAAGATTATGGTGTTTATATGCTTCTTTGGGGTGAAAAAAGAGAAGTTTTCGATTGGTAGGACGGTTTTGCCAAAGTTCTTTATGGAGGATTTAGGGTTTGAAGGATTTGAGGTGGTGATGAGATGTGGAAGAAAGGTAGGCTTGAGTGAGCTGCCAAGGGTTATGGTTGAAGGGTTTTTGAAGGATTATTTGGGTGTTGATTGTGTTATTGGGAGAGACTTGAAGGTAGTTTGTGGATACTTTGTTGGGTTGATGGAGGATGTCACTAATTCAAGTTTCATGAAGAATGATCATCTCATTGGTTTTGGATGTTCAAACAAGATTCTTGATCATCAACTTTTCTCTGTTTGCGAGGTCAGTAAATTCTCTCTCTCTCTCTATATATATATATATATATATATGTATGTATCGTAGTATGTACGTATATATGTATATATGTATGTATATGTGTGTAACCCTGATAATGATATTTTTTTTTAAAGGTATAGACCAACTCACACTAACGGGACTTGAGCCCACAGTTATCAGGTTGATGAACTAACCGCTAGGCTAGACAAAGATACTTGGTTAATACTAATTCAGTTTGATTATATTTATTGATCAATAGTGAGATCCTTATGACAATGATAGAAAATGGAAATAGATTCATTAGTTAAAATAATAAACAATGTTAAAAAAGACATATGTTAAGTTTATGTAATATGCATAGATGCAAGTTAGTTTTATATTCCCACTTGTGCGTTTATCATCAATATAATATAATACTAACTAGTTTTAATACTCGTGCGATTTATAGATTAATTTAATTTATATTATAAAATTTATTACGTGAGATAAAATTCAATTTATCACACACAAATTACCAACTCGAATATAAAATGTATTAATATTATTCAAAAAGTGATATATAGAAAACTAAACTGGAAATTTTCAAAAATTTTCTTTTGATTATATAATCACATTTGTATCAAATGAAATCCTAATGTTAATATTTTTCTAGGTTTAATTTTTTGAATATATTTTGATAATAATAACAATAATAAATAAATAAAATAATTAAATTAAGAGTATTTATTAAATAATTAAAATGCCTCGTAATATTTGATAATAATTATCAATATCGTAATGATAATTAATCTATTTAAAATTGTTCAAATCCTTATTTTTTCACAATTTCTATTCCTTATGATTTATTAATTTTAATTTAAGATAATGATAACTTTAATAATTCTCATTTAAAAATGACACGTATCGCTCTAAAACACGCTTACATGTCGTTTTAAGAATTGTTCAATCCTGAATTAGTTTTATATTAAGATATAGTCAATAATTTCCCGAAAGGGGTACGTCTTTTGTTCACATCATTTGAATACCATAACTAGTTTTCTTAATTTTTTTAGGAGGTATACTTAGTAAGTGAAGCCCAGAAGAGAAGATGGAGATCCCTTTCGAAAGACAAGTACCCAAAACGTTTGATTTTCCATGACGGGAGGATAGCTTTCATGCCAACTTTTCTTGGAACATTTGTGATGATCATGTGGGTTCCATTTGGATTTTGGCTCAGCGTTTTCAGGATCATAATCGCGATATCTTTACCATACACCATGTCTGTTCCCGTCTTGTCCTTCATAGGGATGGGAGGTAGAGTATATACTAATTCCTTAAACAATATTGAAAAAAATGGAAAATATCAAATCAAAGTAACGGGCAAGGGAAAAGGAACTTTATACGTGTGCAATCATAGAACATTACTTGATCCAATATACATTTCAATGGCGATAATGAAACCTGTAACGGCTGTTACTTATAGCTTGAGCCGCTTATCAGAGTTCTTATCGCCATTAAAGACTTCCCATTTGAGTAGGAACAAAGAAAAAGACTCAGAGATGATGGAAATGCTGCTTAACAAAGGTGACCTTGTGGTTTGCCCTGAAGGGACTACTTGTAGGGAACCCTATGTACTTAGATTTAGTCCTTTGTTTGCGGAAATTACCGATGAATTTGTCCCTGTTGCTTTAGATGCTAAAGTGAGTATGTTTTATGGGACAACCGCAAGTGGTTTAAAATTTTTGGACCCTGTGTTTTTTCTCTTGAATCCAGTTGGGATTTACCATGTCAAAATTCTCGACAAGTTGTCAAGTGGGAATACACGTGAGCAATCAAGGATCGAAATTGCCAATCAAGTTCAAAAACAGATTGCGGAAGCATTAGGGTTTCAGTGTACGAATCTAACAAGAAGAGATAAGTACATGATCTTGGCAGGAAACGAAGGTGTCATTTTGAAGACAACATAAATCATCACGAAAGATGTGTTTATTAATCGAACCTTATAAGCTCTTTTCCATATAAAGTGTGAAATTGGTAGTTAAAGAATGTTCTGTAATTTTAATTATATATTCTTAATTCGATTAATGTATATATGCTTTAATTACGGTCTTAGCAATTGATCATATTTAAATTGTATATCTTTATTAAGAGTATAAGTTAATAAAGCATATTAAAAAGCCAAGAATGTATAATAGTTATATATTCTTAACTCCTTGATTTGTGTAGAACTTTTAATGGACGGTTAGGTATTACCAACAAACATTTGATCTAACCGTCATGACCTACTAATATATAGGTTGTGGGTTTAATCTTCATATATAATATATGTAAATATTTACGATGTAGATGTGTCGTGTCTTTGCCTTTATAAAAAATGGACTATTAGGTATTATAACCTCCGTGAATGATGAACTCTTAACTTGAAGGATACTAGTACACATGTGACCCTTTGGGATGTTGCCATTAATCCATATAAGTCTTTTCTTGTTTAATTGGTTTGATGCCGACCCTTAATTGTCGTAGAGGCAAATTTGGAACAACCAAACGTGTTATTTTTATAGTACGTGTCAAAACACTCGAGATTAAATTGAATAGAATTAATACACCGTGTTCGTATTGATGTAAATAATTAATTTGAAAATATGATTTTTCATCTACGGAAAGATAATCAAAATATGATTTTACGCGTGAGCCAAAGTTTGATCAAGTCTGAAATCATGATTACGAAAAAACTTGCTTGAATTCATTTTTTCTTCTAACCCCTGCATGTCCACTCATGAGATTGAACCTACAACAAGAGGGTATGCAATTTAACTCGGTATCCTGTTAGAGGCAAACTACCACACAAATCAACTTGTTTTTAAGCTATAGGATTTGATGGCCAACTACAAGATTTGATTGACAATATACAAATTAAATATAGGGATTGTGACACTTCTATTATTTTTATTTGATAGCATTATTAGCTATACTTAGCAAATAATGTGAGTGAACATATTTCATATCATCTCAAAGGCCCCAAATTAGTGTTTTTGTTTTCCAGCAACTTCCTACTGATGTGAAGTTTATTATATATTCGGAAGTATATCCAATGAGAAATGAAAATTTGGTGAAAAAGGTTACGGATCAATAAATCTAATGGTGACCTGTAGGGGTGTTCACTATTTGGATATAACCGAATTGTTCAATTGGATAATTAGGATCGGAACAAACGGTTCGGATTTTTGGATTGGACGAGAACCGAAATTTTATTTTGGTTTTTGGATTGATTTCGGTTATTATTATATGAACCGAATAGTCCAAATAAACCGAACAATAATTTATCATTATCTATTTTTCATATATCTTATTATATAACATAATTACCTAATTATTCTACATATATTTTTTTACTATTTATCGTTGTTTATTTCCTATATTTTTCACTTAAAACTAATCTTACTAATTTTCTCACCTATATGCTATATTCTATACTTAATAACCTCAACTTTTATTTCCATTTACCAAATCTTTCCAATCCATTTGAACCATGAAGATACATACCCTTCCTATTAGAGCTAAACTAAATTAATTGTTAATACTACAACGTGCATAATTCAGTTGTTTAAACTGTACGTACATTTCATTGTCATTATTGACATGTATATTTAGGTAACAAGAAAAACCGAAACATAAAACCGATCCAACCGAATTGTAATTTGGTTTGGATCGGTTCAGATCTCAAGATAATTTGGATGGTTCCGATCCATATTTTAAAAACCGAAATCTAATTGGATTCACTTAATTGGATCAAATTAAACCGATCCATCCAAACGAACACCCCTATGTTCTTATGTCTTGTCATGCACAATCCTCGGGAACCGCATCTTCATGCTCTTAAGCGCATCATGCGCTATGTTCGTAGCACCATTGATCATGGATTACAGCTTTATACCTCCCCCACTACACAACTCACTGCCTTTTCTGATGCAGATTGGGGAGGTTGTCCTACTACCCCACGCTCCACTTCGGGCTACTGTGTTTTTCTAGGTTCGAATCTTCTATCATGGTCTTCAAAGCGTCAACACACGGTCTTTCGGTCCAGCGCTGAATCTGAGTACCGTGGTGTTGCCAATGCGGTTGCTGAGACATCTTGGGTTTGTAGCCTTCTCCGGGAACTCCATAATCCGTTATTCTCAGCCACTGTTGTGTTTTGTGATAACGTCAATGATGTTTACATGTCCTCGAACCCGGTACAACATCAGCGTACCAAGTATATAGAGATTAATATTCACTTTGTTCGAGACAAAGTAGCTTCTTGTCAGGTTCGTGTCCTTCATGTTCTATCTCGCTATCAGTATGCCGACATCTTCACCAAAAGTCTTTAGCTGCCCCTTTTTTCAGATTTTCGCTCCAGTTTGAGCGTTCGTCAGCCTCTTCCCGCTCAATGTGCGGGAGCATATTAGAGAGATTATAGCCCAACTATGTTGGAGTCCATTAGCTATAGTATTAGGGCTAAGTCCATTTGTATTTGCCTATTTATTAGTACTTCACTCATTCTATTGAACTCATTCATTATCAATACCATAATAGTTTTCTTAGTCACCATCACATTTCACCGGGATTCATAACCTAGGTTGTCATATTTCTTTAATTTGGTTTATAGAATGCTATATGCATACCTTTATGCAAGATATTTGCTAGTTGACCCCTTTTCAATCAACCGTGCAAATTTCATTGAATTCCGCCACTATAATCAACTTCGGCAAAACAAGAAGAAAGTTGATTTGTGATGACACCATCACCGTTGATGTCTTGGAATGCATCAAATCGATGCGTTTTTATAGATAAATTGATATTAACATATCTGTCCAAACACTTACTTGCCTGCTATTTTTAAAGAGCCAACTTCAAGATTTGATTGACAATTTAAACATACTTGATGTATGACATGTTTAATGTTTTATTGGTATTATTGTATGTACTTCACAAGTGTATGCTTTATGTTAAATCATATTCCCCATATTTAGTTTTATGGTTTCCATCACCCTCATACTGATGTGAACTTTATACATAATGTGATCAGTTTAGAGGGTTTTGTGTACGACTCTGCGGGATTGCCTAAAAAACCCGGTAACGTGTTTACTGCGTTAAAACTGTAGGTTAGCAGTTTTGATGAAACCTACGGATTTGTTTATAAGAATAAATAAAACGGTTTGGAATAAACGGATATATCTCTATAGGAAGAGGTTCTTATAAACCAAAACTTAAAGTAAAATAAGTAAAAAAATATAAAAAAATAATTTATTATATGTGTAATTTTGTATTATGTTTATTTATTCAATTATAACAAACTTTAAAAAAGCAAGTTTTGATATGCATCAAAATATATGTTGTTTAGGGACTGTGCATCAAATTCTTTGTTTTTTGCAGTAACTATTCAAATTTGATGCACAACGGTAAAACTACCCATTTTATGATGTACAACAAAACTTCGTTTTTTAAAGTTTGAGATATGGTTAAAATGAACGATAATCCAAAATATCTAACGTTATAAATTATTTTTTTATTTTTTTTTACTTATTTTACCTTAATGTTTATTTTACAAGAACCAACCTCTATATCTATATGCTTATTATGCATATAAGCACTTTTAAGTATGTAAGTCCAAACACCCCTCAAAAGCACAAAGTATCCCATGTCGTGTTCAAATCATGTTTAACTTTTGCAAAGTTTTTTTTCTCATAAATTTTCACGATATATTTACATTTTTAACCTTGCAAACTGATCACATACATTTTTTTCTTCTCAAAGAGTTGGCAGGCATTCAGACAGGGCGATGTTGTTTGATCCATATCAACAACGATGGTCTCCCATTGTTTGAGAACATTTTTTTTTTGGGTAGACCCGTTCCTCATGTGGCTAAATTTAAGGTTTTAAAGACTAGATTGTAATGGTTGTGGGTGGGATTAACTCGAAGGCTTTGACACCTTCAACATATGTTCCTATACACATTGTGTCACCTCGACCATGCCAGGTTCCGTCATGAACATTGTTCATTTCCAATGTTCTTGATTCCTGTTCACGATTTATCACAAATATTGGAATAAAGATTATGTTTAGTATTTCATTGAGGGTCCCATTAGATGATGAAATAAATTAGTACTCGTGAAACGATATAAAAGGAAGACGAACCTGAGCCAATGTGCAACACGGGCATATGAGATGGGATACACAATCATCCAATGAACTATCGCTCCCCTGAAGCAAGATAAAAGATGTATGAATAATTTGGGTATACAGTTTGACTTTTTTAAGTCCAGCCTAGTTCGTTTAAGATGTAAACCCGTAAGGATGTATCATACGTTTAACACAAAATTTCGACTTTTTGTGTTGATTGTTATAAGTTTTGTCTACTTTTGTGTGGTATTTGAAGATAGATTTGTAGATCATATCAATTTCGAATTTGAAATGTAGCCTATTTGACTAATAAAGTCAAAGTGTATCTCGTTTGCTTAAAACATGTGCATTGGAGCCGTTATAAATATAAAAATCTTATAGAAATCTAAACAGAGAGTAGACATAGGCAAAATATTTACCTTGATGTTGAACTTGTTTCTCATCTTAATTCGGTGAAATCCCAAATAGGTTCCGAGAGAAAGTGCAAAAACAACCCCGAAATACAAGAAACAATGCTTCTTTGTGACAGCAAATGCTACAAAGTTGCATAGAGCAAATGTTGCTAGAAGTATGTAAGCAAATCCCTGTAGAGTGTAGAGTCCCCGTTGCAATGAGATGTTAGAAATTCGATATATGAGTAATAGTTTAACTTTTTAACGAAATGAAATCATCTGAATGTACCTGAAGAAAGCAAGAACCGAAACCAGCTAATTTCATATTCTCTCCAAATCTATACCATGGACATCTGCGTAAATCGAATATTTTCATGTTTTAATCAGTGATCATGAATATTAAGCTTAAAACACAAACAAGAATGTTCATCATTATCTTCAAACAAATCTACAGAATTCTGTTCATCAGTAACCTCTGTTCTAACAGAAACTAGTGTTTGACTTCTTTAAAGTCAAAATATGATGTTTTCTCGGAAGACATTAAAGCTATCATTAAAGTCAAAATATGATGTTTTCTCGGAAAACAAATATATTCTCTTGAAGGTCCGATATTAGGTAACCCTTTGATTTAGCTTATGTACACAACTTGTTAGCTTACTGTGTTATCAAAGTGCGATAAGTTCGTTTGAATGAAACTCCAAACAACTTATAACTTAATAACTTATTTGCAAGAGCATTAGGCATTTAGGGGCCTAAACTAATAAGCTCATAAGCACAAACTATTCTAATTAAGCTAACTTAAACACTCCTTGAAGGCCTAATTAACTATCTTTCCGACTACTCTTGACGTCATATTTTGCATTTAACTTAAAGTTTCCTTATAAACTAAAAAAACGTAGGTGATGAACTCAAATTTTTCTTCATATAAATGTTTATTAGAAGCGGTTTTAGTTTTAAAAAAAACATTAAGTTTAATTAATGCGATTAACATGTGTCAACGGATACATATTAGAAAAACTCATATTGTATGAACGATTATAATCATCACAAAATAACTTACAAAGATGATTGAAGAAGCAAACGACGATGATCGAAACAATCAAGAAGATCACCTTCCCACATCCTAAAAACACCACCTCCTAATTCTAATTCTAATTCACCATCATAATTTTCATCATCATCTTTATAATAATAGTTTTCCTCCAATGTATTCCATTTTCCTTGATTAGTTCTCATTGCCACACTTGTACATAACATATCAAAATCCAACACATTAATCAACCTCTCTTTCTCCTCCACCTCAACCGTCAACGCCACCGAATCCGCCATCAATCTCTCTTCCCTATCTCACTTTTCTCAAGTTTTTGTATATAATTCTTAAAAGTTAAAACTAAAACCCTACATGCACATTAGTATATGTATAGATATATATACTATATACATATAATTACCAAGATGAGAGAAATTGGATAAATGATTGAACCATAATGGATTATTATTGAGTTTGGTTTATGAAATGAGGTTTGTTGAGTTGGGTGACAATGATTGGAACAGCCTGGTGACACGTAGGATTGGTGGTTATGTTTATCTGTGTATGTCCATTTTTTGGTTAAATGTTTGTGCTTTTTATAGGCTTTCTTGGACTATTGTCAATGGCAAGAGTATGTGTGTTCTTATCTTTGAACCAAAAAAACACCCACCTTTTCTTTATCTTGACTGTTTTCTTAAACCTAACTTAAGTTTTATTCACAAGATAATTAAAAATATGATTACCGCTCAATTAAAAGATTGCAGGTTTAAGTTTCGTTATAAAATATTATTATGTTCGTGGTGTGTAACATACATAGCATTTATTTATTTTTAGTAAGATTTAAACAATAGTCTTTCCATTGATTGTTAATTTAAACTTTATGTAAATTAAACATTTTTATGTTTTATAGTAGCCACTTGTTTATCCTTTTCATTTGGACCAAACATTAGAGTGGGCATCTTTACTTTTAATTTCAACCACAAAAGTTATTTGGTGCTTGGTTAGGGGTAATGGGGTAATGATAATGATTGATTGAGGTTGGTTTGTTGCGTTGTAGTTAATCATTGCACAATAATAGGTAATACTCCATTATATTCCAAATCAGGGTTATTCATTAACCACCCATTGCATTCCATAGTATTCTCTTTCCCATTAACTACTCGTTGAACCAAGCACAATTGAGTAATAACTAATAAGTTATTAAGTACTTGAATTTTTTGGTCATATTCTAAGCTAATTACTATTTACTATACTTAATACAACCCTTATATACAACCCGTGTAATACACGGGGTCTAAACTAGTACTTCTAATATGCAAGTGATATCAAAAATGTCAAATGTGTGATTTTAATCTAGATATGAAGTTTTCATGTAAATAAAAATAGAAAGATATTTAAAGTTTTAAACTATTGTTTTGACATAGATACTGTAATGTTTTGGAATTACAATATCTGATAAACCCCAAAACCATAAGCCATTTGAAGAAGCTTATGAAAATGAGTTGAGCTTATAGTAGACAAAATGACATAAATACCTTTCATTCTAATTGAAACATACATATTTATATACCTTTTTATGTCTTTTTAAACCTATAAGCTCAACCCTGTTACCAACACATGTTTTTCATTTTTATATTTAAGCTCCAGCCACTATAAACTAAAATTTAAGCTTCAACCAACCACAAACTTAAACTCTAACTCGAACAACTTACGCCAAATATACGCTATATCATTTACAATATTCCTGGCATGGTTGTTTTAAATGATTACGATTATTATTATTGATATTATAATATGAGATGCCCGCCCATTTGGGTGGCTTTTTGCCTTTCCTTTTTATCCTTATCATCAGCAAAATATTGCCATTATATTTCACAAAAAGGAGGATGAAAGTTGCACTAACATTTATTGGTGGGATAAATTTGTAATATTAAAAAAAAATAGGAAACCCATGCTAACATTATATCCACAAACAAAGGTAAAGTATAAGTAAATATTTGTGTTTCTTTCCTCTTTAGTTTTGTTTTCTTATGTTTCCAACCATCCAAGATTCATGTAGCTAATTGAGTACGGAGCATTACAAGTTGATTGCTTTAAGGAAGGGACTAGCATTAGAGCACCCGGAGTGGGGGGTTTTCGGCTCGTTCTCCACTCACAACGAGCGTTGTGCTCGTTATGACACCGAGTCCCGTCGTTCTCGAGTCGTTGTGAGCCGGCCGTTGTGCCAACAACGGCTCGTTTACGAGTATTTGTATTTTTTTTTATTTCAAACGGTAATAATACCGTTATATATATATATATATATATATATATATATATATATATATATATATATATATATATATATATATATATATATATATATATATATATATATATATATATATATATATATATATTTATTTATTTTTTTCCAAATTCACCTATAAATATCCCCACAATTTAACCAAAAAATCACACCAATTCTCAATCTCTTTCTATCTCAATATTTTCCTAAAAACCATATATACAAAAAATGAGTTCGAATTCTTCAACCGATCACGATGTTTCGGATTTGTCATCTTCCGACTCCGAATTGTTACAAGTTCTAGCCATGTGGTACAAGCTTTGGAGATGGAAGAAAATGAGGCGCAAAGTTCTCGGTGTACGGTGAAAAAGAAAAGGTGTTATATCAACCGCGATCGCGCCGAAGCAAACGAAAACGTGGTACGACATTACTTCTCCGGCGAAAGCGTATGCCCGGATGAATATTTCCGTAGACGGTTTCGTATGAGAAGACCTCTTTTCCTCCGAATAGTCGAAGGTATATCTAATTACTCTGTAGAACCTATACCCGAGTATTTTAAATATTTCACACAACGCCCCGATGCAAACAGGTAAAATGGGTTTTAGTTGTTTGCATAAATGCACGTCGGCTATTCGTGCGATGGCGTAGGGGATTACTCCGGACGCCTTCGACGAATATTTACAAATGTCTGAAAGAACTTCAACCGAATCCTTAGATAATTTTTTAAAATGTGTAATCCATCTATATACAAACGTTTATCTAAGAGCCCCACACAAGATGATGTTTATCGTTTATATCAAAAACACGATGAGGTTCACGGTTTTCCGGGTATGCTTGGTAGCATAGACTGTATGCATTGGAAATGGGATCAATGTCCAAATGCATACAAGGGGCAATACACACGAGGTGACCATGGTTATCCAACGGTTATGTTGGAAGTTGTTGCCTCGTACGATCTATGGATATGGCATGCTTACTTCGGTGTCGCCGGGTCGAACAACGACATCAACGTGCTTAAACAATCGCCGTTGTTTCATGATATGCTCAACGACTCATCCCCGGACTACACATTCACCGTCAACGGACACCAGTACACCAAAGGATATTACCTTGCAGACGGTATATATCCGAAGTGGTCGACATTTGTTAAAGCTTTCTCGTACCCATTTGAAGAACCTAAGCAAAAATTCAAACGTTTTCAAGAGAGTGCGAGAAAGGATATCGAACGGGCATTCGGTGTTCTTCAAGGTCGTTGGGGTATTATAAAACATGCCGCTAGATTTTACAAGATGAACAAACTAAGAAGAGTTATGTATGGGGCTATTATATTACACAACATGATCGTTGAAGACAACGGACGGTCGATATGCGATGCCGATGAATGGTATGTTCCTCCGGTACCCATTCCGAGAACTTATAACGAGAGAATCAACGAACGTATCCGGATTAACCGAGAGGTTAGAGACAGGCCCACACACCACGCACTCCGGGAGGATCTCGTGGCCTACATTTCGACACTTCCGGATAACTATCGACAACGTTAGCTTTTTTTAATTATTGTATGTATTTTTTTTTTAATTATTGTATTGTAATTTTTTTTAATTATTGTATTGTGTTTTTTTTTTTAATTATTGTATTGTAATTTTTTTTTAATTATTGTATTGTGTTTTTTTTTAATTATTGTATTGTATTTTTTATTTTAATAAAATGTATTATTTATTTTATTTAAATCTTTTAAGACAAAAAAAAAAAATTAAACTCCCACAACCTCCACAACCCTCCCTATCATACCAACCCAACAATCTCACAACCAATATTCTCACTGTCACGTCATCACCTTTTTCCCCCACAACCCACATTGTGGCTCATTATCACTCCGGGTGCTCAGAGGTGCAAAAAGCCTAAAAGTATGGGCCAACGAGGCCTAAATAGCTCAATTTAGGGGTAATTTAGTTCGTTTCGGTTTAACTTAAAACCAAACTGATAATTAAGATATTATTTGGAGTTAGTATCTAATCGGTTATGGTTACTAACGCTTTGATTAGTGGCTAAAGGAAAATCTTGATTTGGTTAACTGTCATTTTGGATATGGCTAAAACGAAAAACATTTATTATAAATACATTTATAATAAAGAAACCCGAAAACAAAAAACAAAAAATGTTATAAACACATAATAATCTTAGTACTTACTAGTCACACGTTAAATATCACATAATAAGCCTTGCATTATTTTATAACACACCATTGCAAATATTCATTATAAGATAATAACAATCTTATTAATTTTACGAGAGTTTTTCTTAAAACATATTAAAAAAAACCTTTTAAAAATATAAAGTAAAAGTTTGATTATACGATTTAGTTTTATGTCCATAACTAACTGAACCAAATGTAACGATTACAACAAAACAAAAACCAAACCGCAAATATTGTGTTGATTTAGTTATTTAGGTTCGATTATTTCGATTTTATTTTTGTCATTTGATTTCCTACTAACCCGTACTACAAAACTACTTTGAGCTATAAAAACATATGAATATACTTTTGGAAAAGACACTACAAAATTTTAAAATAACTAATAAGTTGGGGCTGTTTGCAAACATCAGATTCGGACTTGGATTCGGACTCGATCCGTAGTCCGAGCGTTTGATTCGTCACAAAAAGCTCGGACCACAGACCGAGTCCGTGATTTTGCCTTGGACTCGGTCCGTGTAGAAAAACCGCAGACTGAGAATAAGGCAAAATCACGAACTCGGTCCGTGGTCCGAACTTTTCATGACGAATCAAACGCTCGGACCATGGACCGAATCCGAGTCCGTAGTCCGTAATCCGAGTTCGAGTCCGAGTCCGAGTTCGAGTAAAGGCCGACCGGGTATGTCCGTTAAATATTTTGAACCGACAATAATTGTTTTTTTACTACAGTATTAAAGAAAGCTGGGTCAAGCAACATGAGACTGACGCCCACCATAACCTTATCATACACCGTCAAACACCTAATCATCTCCGCTCTTTCTTCTCCAACCTTCTAAAAACCCTCAAACTCACCTTCCACAATTTCTCTGGCTACTAATTATTACAAATCACCCCCTCATCTTTCACGATATTACACAACTCACCCCTCAACAATGGCGTCACCGGAAAAACAACCTCCGGCGATCATAATCCAACCAGTCTCCCCTCGCTTTCCAAAATCCGGCACTTTAACCGCCGGAACTCAACGCAAAGTCGCAATCGCCGTCGATCTAAGCGACGAGAGTGCATACGCCGTCAGTTGGGCCGTACAAAACTACCTCCGCCGTGATGATACCGTCATACTCCTCCACGTTCGTCCTACTTCCGTCCTCTACGGCGCCGATTGGGGCGCCGTCGATGCGGAACCTTCCGATGAGCAATCACAGCAGAAAATGGAATCCGATTTCGACGATTTTACGATATCGAAAGCGAACGATCTAGCTAAACCGTTAGTTGAATCGGAGATTAATTTCAGGATTCATATTGTGAAAGATCATGATATGAAGGAGAGATTGTGTTTAGAAGTTGAAAGGTTAGGGTTAAGTGCTGTAATTATGGGGAGTAGAGGCTTTGGTGCTTCTAGAAAGATGATTTCGAAAGGTAGGCTTGGGAGTGTCAGTGATTACTGTGTGCATCATTGTGTGTGTCCTGTGGTTGTTGTTAGGTTCCCGGATGATAAGGATGGCGGTGGAGAAGCTGTTGTTGGATCGCCTCTTCGAGTTAGTGATAAAAATGGCGGTATTGATGGTTTGTTGCAACCGGTTCCTGAGGAACCGGAGTTTCATGACGCATCAGATAAACAAACAGGTTAGAATTTTGTTTTTCTAATTTTTGTGTTTATGTTGTAAGCATTCAGAATTTGGATTGTTTCATATTTATTTAAGTGTTTAATTTGAGAACTTTGTAATATTTGAGTCGCGAAAACTGAAAAGAATATGATATTAGACAGACGGTCAAGACTCTTACCATTATTAGGTGCTAGAAGCTCAGGTTTAGTTAAGCTACATTCTCATATAGTCATATGAAACGAATTCAGCTTGAGCCTCTTAGGCGTGTTGAACATTCTCCTTTATTGTAGCTTGTGACGGAATTTATTTAGGAATTACTAATTAGTTTTTGTGTTGGAAGCTAATGCAGATCTGGAAAAGCTGTCTTAGTAAACTAGTGGAAGTGTGAATTTTAGAGATGTTGAGAAGCTGAAGTTGTAAGCGTTTTGGAGCCGAAGGAATTGCTTTTAGTGTTGGTTTTTTTCTTCGTGTTTGTTGTGTGTTTTAAAGTGAGGGATGATGAAGAGTGAAAGACGTTGGTTTTGAGTTGTAAACGGCTTGCTGCTATCCTGTTTTTAGGTTTAGTTTTAAAAACTGGATATGGATAGTAGAAGCCTTGTTGTTAATGTTTTTAAGCATCATGAAATAAAATGCTTGTTAAGGTGTTGAATCATTTTATGTTTTTACATATAACATGTTTCTGAATTGTGTAATGTTTTGAATACAATTATTACAAAGTACAGTTTTGTTTTTTCGTTACCGCCCATCAGTCATTGATATAGTGACACCATTTATAGAACACATGTTTTTGGAATCGTGTCCAATGTTGGTACCGGACAGTCGTTGCAAAGTAAATAACGGTTCTTTGGGTTCTGGAAGATCTGTTTCATTGGTTAGCATAGAAATCACTTCCGTCATCGTTGGTCTATCTTTGGGAAGGTCCTGAACACAGAGAAGTCCGACATGTATGCATCTTAAACCCTCTGATAGACAAGATGACTCTGTTATCGCTTCATCCATCATTTCTAATACTCTGCCTTCTTTCCACGACTTCCATGCCTAAAACATATGTTTTATTTTACATGAAACCATCAAACCTTTCATCTAAACTTACGAGTGGTATGTTAAAACTTACATGTGCAAGAGGATAGACTTGTTCCCGATGTATGAATTCAGTATTCTTTTTGCCGCTTATGATTTCTAATAGCATGACTCCATAACTAAATACATCTGATTTCTCTGACATTACTCCTCCCATGGCATACTCAGGAGTAGGAGTGGCAAGATTGACGGGTCGGGTCGGGTTGAATAATGGGTCAAAACGGGTTAGGGTTAGAATGGGTTAGGGTCAAAAAGGGTCATAATATGAAAAGGGTCAAATGGGTCACGGGTCAAACGGGTCACGTAGGGTCAAATGGGTCACGTAAGGTAAAAACGTCATTTTATCCCAAATTGATCTCCTCTTTCTTGTCACTTTCTCCTATTTCCTTCTCGTCTTTCTTCGATCAAAGACGAGGAACATACAAAATCCACACTCTAGATTCACAATAAATTCACACTAACACATACAAAACGAAAATGAAAGCGTAAAAGTCCAATCCATTCAACAAAATTCTAGAAACCCACATGATAACAACCCTCCAATCTAACTTCGAACACATAAAATCAGAATAAAAATTGATTGGTTTTTTATCATGAAAATCCAACCAATTTAAGTTTCTTTTTAATTTTTTTTTCAAATCTACCGTTAACACTATAAGAGAAAAGAAAATGATACTTTTTTCTTCTTGATTTACTTTAAAAGAAAGATAAAAATCGATTTAAACAAACCATATAATAACATATAATAAAGCATTAAATCCCAAATCGTATTAATTAAACCAATAAAAACCACAGTCTTCGATGCGGTAGGTGTGGCGAAGAGTATTTTTCAGTTTCCCGATCACCGATGATTCTATGCCGACATGAATACGATGGAGATAAAAGAAAAATTGTTAATATTTTGCTATTAAAAACATTGATTCTTGTTGCTGCTGCTATGTAATTCAAAGAGAGAAAGAGTAAGTAGCAGAGTTTGGAGGGTGAGTGGGATTTGTTATGAGAGAGAGAGTGTGAGAGTAGCAGGTTGAGCGTGTAGGATTTGTTAGGGTTTAGATGATTTCAGATAATGACCCGCTCAATCCTTTCTTACAACCCTTTGACCCGTTCTATTGTAATATTAGTTTCTAAAATAACCCAATTAGACCCTTGATATATTTTTTTAAGGACCCAAACTGACCCATCAAGTAAAATAATACGACCCAACCGACCCTTTTTAACAATTTAGGGTTATGATTGCCCCTCCTACTCAGGAGACATATAACCACTGCAATTCATCATTAAATACTTCTTTTTAGATGACTAAATAGCCAAAATTGTTTAGAGGATATAGGGAATTCTCACTATGTTCCAACAATCCGTCGAGTATTAGCTAGCTCTTGTGTCATTTGAAAAGTCCGCGCCAAACCAAAATCTGATATCTTGGGATTCATTTTATCATCTAGTAGAATATTGCTACACTTCAAATCTCTGTGAATGATCCTTAAACAAGAATCACGATGGAGATAAATAAGTCCTCGGCCAATGCCTTGAATAATGTTGAAACGCGTTTCCCAATCAAGTTGTGTACGTTTCTTTGGATCTGAGCATCAAGAAACTTCTTTATGATCTATATCCGAATATCATATTTTACAAATGAAAACACAGACAGGTGAAAGTCAAACTGACCAAAGAGAAATGTGTCTAAGCTTTTGTTTGTCAGGTACTCATAAATCAATAATCTCTCCGTCCCTTCAATGCAGCAACCTATAAGTTTAACTAGATTCCTGTGTTGGAGCTTGGAGATCAACGCGATTTCATTCTTAAACTCTTCAATTCCTTGCCCGGAGTCACCTGACAGCCTCTTCACTGCTACTTGCTGTCCATGATCTAGCATTCCCTATATAGTATAATACATTATCAGGTTATGAAGTTTGTTTGAATCTATATTGGTTTCTTGGTAAGTACATAATGGAAGCAAGTTTATGAACATCAATTGTGTTAGTACCTTATAAACGGGACCGAATCCTCCTTGACCAAGTTTGTTTCTGAAGCTGAAATTATCAGTAGCAGCTACTATTTGTTTGAACTCATATATAGGTAATTCAAAAGCCTCCTGTTTAAGATCTCCTTTTTGTAGTTTATCTCTCGAAACGATTTCATCCTCCGAGTTAAAGTGATTTAACTTGTATTTTCTTCCTACAAAGCGAAATTTCGTCCCCTTTCAGTCACTTATCCGTGCGTATAAAGATATTCTATTTATCCAAACTTATAAGATATACCTTCTTATTTCTTACCTTTCTTATAGGTTGTCCACTTGTATAAACCACCGGTGACGCCACATAAGATGAGTACACCACCTATGGTCGTGAGACTGATTAAAACCTGTGCTCCATTTGTGTGTACACCTATATAATGATGTGTTAGAGACTTAAATAGCAAAATAACCACTTTTGGAGACAAGAATTTTAATTTACCTGCATCTGCATAAGAAAGCCGCAGGAAAAGATTCTGTCCTCCAGATGAGAACTGCTCAATGTCGATAAGATCTTGTGTCCAAACAATACAATAAATACCTTCCACATACGCATATGCTTTACACGAGCAGTTACTTAAACACCAGCTTTGACATTGACTCGTATCCATGTATGGAAAAAAGTTATGATGATCTGGAAGTTTGATTCCTTTTAGCACACGAAACTTATCTTGTTTAGTTTTTCCAGAAGCTAAACCAGTTTCATTCTTCTGACACAGAAGTTCGCTTCTCCTTACACAACCACTTGTCCAATTATTTTTACTCCATTCTTCATTCGATTGTGGTATAAACCCTGTTAAACATTCACAAATTGGAGAGTTTTTATTCGTACAAATTGCAAAAGCACCACAGGCTCCGTAAACATCACACGGATTATCTGGTGCTTCCCAACTAACTTCCCACATTGTATCATCAGTATCCCAATAAATAAGCTGTAACACACCTTCGGGTTTTATATTAAGCCATTTAGTATTAGCTAATCTATAAATATTAAGAGTAAGATATGCGGCCTCTTGTGAGTTCGCTGGTACGAGATTCAATAAGTTTGAGTATCCAGATTCTAGTTCAGGTATACCAATAAACTTCCCTCCATCCCATGGCCCACTTCTCCAGTACACCTTTGAACCACGCCATACAAAAGCTTGAGGTGGCTGCTCGTCCGATAGTCCAGCTAAGAAATCACCAGGTGTCGCATCCTCGTTACTTTTCCAAGACGTCAGTAAATGTTTCCCTTGTGTTTTTCCTTTTGTTCCAAGCTTCATGCCCGGTATCAGACTGTTACCAGGATAATCAAAACTCTCCCACAAAATCGATCCTGATATTGTATCATTAAGACAAAAATCTCCTGTATCTGTTAGTTTTGCAATCGTTTCATTAACTTGCAACGTTATGTTCGTTGACCAGATAATGTTATGGTCACCATCTAGGATTCTCAGGTTCCCATCGTTGCCAATGGTAAGACTAGAATTTATGTCGGAAATTGAGAGTGGGTTGTTTCTGTTTGCAACCCATATAACTTTTATTTCAGGAGGAGTTCTGAACCATATACCAATATATCGATTAGTGGAATTATTACCTGGATTAAAGAAGCCTAGCTCATAAAACTGATTAGCAGAGACAAGCGTCTGTCCTAAGGAGATTGGACTATCTTTTGTCAATATATCAGTTCCTCTGCAGTGTCGTAATGAAATAATCACGATATAAAAGCATATAATCCATAACCTGTTTACATCAGTAGCTCCCTCGATATCCATAACCATTATTTTCATTAGAAACAAAATTTTCATTTTATGACCTTTCGTATTGTGATATATACACTTTGACTTTTCTGATCAAAGTCTACGTATTCTCAGATCGTGATATAAGTTCTTCTGCAAAAAAATTCGGAGGCAACAGCTTGATAACGATAGCTTCTTTACTTTAATGTCAACTTGAATATAACAAGATTGTTTATTATGTATAATTATAGAATGATTTGGTCAAAAGAACAGAAAGTCAACATGATGAGAAGTATTGTGTCTTTATTAGGGAAATTAAGTATTGATCACAATATTGATCACAATATTAGGTTTCTTATAAAGAGCCCGAGGGTACCTTCTGTTACGAGCCGCACATTCTGCCCAGAAACAGCCCATTTCATGACTATGTTAACGCTTGAATCATCTATTTTATTCATCTGCCTTCTTTCTATGATATCCATCAAAACCTTTCATCTAAACGGGATGAAGTTAATAGTGGTATGTTGAAACTTACATGTAAAAGAGGATAGACTTGTTCCCGATGTATGAATTCAGTATTGTTTTTGCCACTCTTATCTCTACTAACATTACTCCATAACTAAATGCATGCGATTTCTCTGAAATTACTTCTCCCGAGGCATACCCAGGACACATATAAGCATTGCAATTCATCACTAAAATGTTTTTAAAATTTGGAATCACATTCTAATAGCTTCTCTAAATATGGCATGATATTCGAATTCCAATATATATGATCAAATTATTCTTGGTAGTACTTACAAAAGACTCCGAATCTAATCCCATGATAGTTAATAGCTATAGTTCTTGAATAATGTTAAAACGAGTTGCTCCTCTACTTTAATGTTGAAACTAGTTCCATGAGGCTTGGTTGTTACGGGTCACCTAATTCGGCCTCATTCATGATCATCGTGACTCGGAAAATCTAGGAATCTCACAAATATACTTGCATGTAACATGCAAGATCATATTACAATAATCGTAGAAAGTACCTCCTAAAGAACATTCTAATACGACATCAACATAAAGTTTTCCTCCATATAGAGCTTTTGGTTCATAATATTTGGCGTATCTGCAGGTTTGCAATCAATCATCCCTGTTTCTGCGAGCAGGTCAAGGATGTATTTCTTTTGGCAGATAAGAATCCCTCGTCTAGACCTCAGGACTTCTATTCCAAGGAAATATTTGAGTCTTCCCAGATCCTTCATTTCGAATTCTTTGAATAGGTTTATCTTCAACTTTGTTATCTCTTCCTCGTCATTACCCGTGATTATCATATCATCAACATAAATGATTAAGCATGTTGTAAATCCATTCCTCTGCTTAAGGAACATAGTATGATCTGAGCTACTCTGTTTGAATCCATATGTTTTCATGGCTAAAGTAAATCTGACAAACCAAGCACGCGGAGACTGTTTTAATCCATATAAGGATTTCTTCAATCGACACACTTCTCTAGGATTAGAATTTTTGATGAATCCAAGAGGGAATTCCATATAGACTTCTTCTTTGAGTTCCCCATATAAAAAAGCATTTTTTACGTCAAATTGAAGAAGAGGGCCAACTTTATTGTATCGATTTTGGCTACGGGGGAAAAGGTTTCGGAATAGTCAATTTCGTATGTTTGAGTGTACCCTTTTGCTACAAGCGGCTTTGTATCTTTCAATTGTTCCATTCGACTTGTATTTTATAGTGAAGACCCAACTACATCCTACTGGTTTTTTTCTAGGAGGAAGAGTACATTTTTCCCATGTGTTATTTCTATTTAGTGCATCCATTTCATTTTCCATCGCCTCTCTCCAATCCTTAGACTAAGGAGGAAAATCTTTAATCACTGTCTTGGCAAGCTGAGCATCGCGAATCCCACTATTCAACTTGAGGGGAATGTGAAAATATAGGATGAAAAATATAGATTGACCAACACCTTTCAAGGCTTAAATTCTGGACACTAGCTCATTTCTAGCCAAACCCACTTTAATGTCATTCATTGCTTTTCCTTATTTAGTAATTTGAATAGGCTATAAATTATGTACGTAGCCTTTGTCCTAAACACACAAAAAATATATGAAAAATAATTTGTTTATCTTCTATTCCTTAATTCCTATGATTATCATGGTTAACAATATTGACCCAAAACTAACACCAATGGTCAACAAAAGATCACAGTTATTTGCTACTCGAATATACAAAAAGCGCATATCAAGCTCATACCTTTACAATATAGTCAACACTCGGAGATCAATGACTCGAATTCCACAAAGCCAAAACAAAATCCTTGTTCCTGGAAATAATAAAAGAACATATGCCGAATAATGTTTGATTGAGGCCTTTTATCAAACAACTAATTGACATATTAGTCTATTATCAATATACCAACATTATGAAAATCACAAACATGATCAGAATCAATATTGACTTAAACAGAATCGATAACAATCGAGTTGGAAATTAGTAGCACAAATCTCAGTCATCGATATTGATTTATTCATAAACGATTTTCAAACGAACAACATTGATGGTCAGAATATGTTCTAAGGAAACAAAAACCTACATTTGAATCGATTTATTATAAAAGATGCCAGGTTAAGCAGAAAAGCATGACGTCATGATTATGATCTAGCGGCTGAACTTAAAAATGCAGTTTGATCGGAGAGTTCTTGTTTTGTTATATGTCATTCATAACCCCTCTTTATATATTATAAAGATAAAGATATTAAATAATTTTGATATAATTATTTGCGGATTACTCGCATATATAAGCTAGTTCATAACAATAAATGAAAAGAAAAACAAAATCTTTAGAAACAATATATAGGAGAAAATATTATAATATTACAAAAAAAGTATCATATAGTTTTAATTTGGTATCAAATTCTAATTTCTTGTGATAAGGCCATTTATAAAACTAAACGTACACATCTGGTTTAGTCAGGTCTAATACATGCATTTCAATTTCAGTGGGTATTGTATGTGGACTAGTTTTAAAATTAAAGAACCGAATCTAGAAGATAATATATCAACCATGGATGTTATTTCAAAACTTGTAAAAATTATTAACCAAAAGCACTAGTGAAATCATGTAGACTTTATGTTGCTTTGACTGGATCTAAGATTAATCGTATAGTAGTTTTGACAAAATCTATAATTTTATCCTGTTGTTGACATCAAAGTAGAGGAAGTGTAGGTATCATGGTATTAGATTTGAGTTCTTTAACTATAAGATGATATCATTATTTATACATAATCAGGATTTGATTAGAAGAAGTCAAAGATTATATCACAATATTGAGGGATCACCAAGGGAATATAATTAATTATCTTAATTATACTACTGACTACCGAGGAAAAAATGGTTACAAATTAGAACTTTGAATATCATGTTAAGCTGAAGGAAAGTGAGCGGTCTGTACGTAGAATGAGGTTCCAAATGTTAAAGATGTGCTTTTATATCATGTTTATTTCATTACAACACTGCAGTGCAGTTGATGTGCTGACTAAAGATAGTCCGATCTCTTCAGGACAGACTCTTGTTTCCGCCAATCAAAATTTTGAGCTAGGCTTTTTCAATTCAGGTAATTCCACTAACCGATATGTTGGAATATGGTTAAAAAACATTATTGCAAGAAAAATTATCTGGGTCGCAAACAGAGAAAATCCGCTCTCAGTTTCTGATACCAATTGTAGTCTAGCTATTGACAACAGTGGAAATCTGAGAATCCTAGATGGTGAGCATAACACTATCTGGTCAACAAACGTAACGTTTCAGCTTAATGAAACGATTGCAAAGCTTACAGACACCGGAGATTTTTGTCTTAACGATACAATCTCAGGATCAATTTTATGGGAAAGTTTTGATTATCCTAGTAACAGTTTATTACCAGGCATGATGCTTGGGACAAATGAGAAAACACAAGGGAAACATTTACTGACATCTTGGAAAAGAAACGATGATCCAACACCTGGAGATTTTGTAGTTGGACTTTCGGTAGAGCAGCCACCACAAGTTTTCACATGGCGGGGTTCAAAGCCGTACTGGAGAGGTGGGCCATGGAATGGAGGGAAGTTCATAGGTATACCAGAGCAGGAGTCTGGGTACTCGAAACACATAAGTCTTATGCCGGAGAACCCACAAAGAGGAGCCTATCTTACCCTCACAGGGTATAACTCATCTGATATCCGATGGCTTTATGTAAACCCCGATGGTGTGTTACAGATGAGATATTGGAACGATGGGCATGCCATGTGGGATGTTAGTTGGGGTGCACCAGATAAAACATGTGACGTTTATGGAGTTTGTGGTGCTTTTGCAATTTGTACAAACAACAATTCGTCTAATTGTATTTGTTTGAAAAGGTTTGTACCACAATCGAATGACGAATGGAATAAACGTAACTGGACACGTGGTTGTGTGAGGAAAAGTTCACTTTTGTGTGAGAAAAATCAAAGTAGTTTAGCTGCCGGAGAGACTAAACCTGATGAGTATTGGGTGGTAAGAGGAATCAAGGTCCCAGATTACTATCACTATTTTCCTAACATGGATGCTAACGAATGCCAGAAATGGTGCTCAGGTAACTGCTCATGTAAAGCATATGCCTATATGGAAGGAATTTACTGTATGGTTTGGACATCAGACCTAATCGATATCGAGCAATTTTTAGTTGGCGGGGAGAATCTTTTCTTGCGCCTTGCTTTTGCGGAAACAGGTAGATTACAATCATTGTTTAAGTCTAAGTTTTGTGCGCATTAAAATATACTTTTTGTAGCCTGTTCTTCATGTTTCTGGAAGATTTTATGATCCTAAAAAAAAAATTATAGGTGAAAATACAAAAGGAGCCGCACTTTTGATCAGTCTCACAATCATAGGCGGTGTAGTTCTCTTAGGCGGATTCATGTTTTGTTTGTACAGGCGGTCAACATATAAGAGAGGTAAGAAGATTTATCTTATAATTGTCGAAACAATGTAGACCGGTCACATAGTTCATACTCTTAACATGGAAATGTAATTCATATTTCGTCAAAAATTCTATCTATAGGAAGAAAAACCAAGTTAAATAACTTCAATATGGAGGATGAAATTGTTTCAAGAGATATACTACACGAAGAAGTTATTGTACCCGAGTCTTTTGAATTGTCTGTATACGAGTTCAAACAAGTACTAGCTGCCACCGACAACTTCAGCTACAGAAACAAACTTGGCGAAGGAGGATTTGGCCCTGTTTATAAGGTAATAACACATGTATTCAGAAACTCTTTTACATTTTCCAAAAAAACCAAAAATTAGAACCAAACTAACTACTTAACATGGTAACTTAAAATAGGGAATGCTAGATCATGGACAACAAGTAGCAGTTAAGAGGCTGTCCGGACATTCTGGACAAGGGATTGAAGAGTTTAAGAATGAAATCGCGTTGATCTCTAAGCTCCAACATAGGAATCTTGTTAAACTCTTAGGTTGTTGCGTTGAAGGGAAAGAGAGATTATTGATTTATGAGTACATGACAAACAAAAGCTTAGACACATTTCTCTTCGGTTAGTTTGACTTTGACTTCTTTGTGTTTTTATTTGTTAAATATTATAATTTCAGATATATATGTTAATTGCTATAGGTTACAAATAATTTAGATTCATGATGCGCAGATCCAAAGAAACGTTTGCAGCTTGATTGGACAATTCGTTTCAGCATTATTCAGGGGATTGGTCGAGGACTTGTTTATCTCCACCGTGATTCCTGTTTAAGGATCATACATAGAGATTTGAAGTGTAGCAATATTCTACTAGATGATAAAATGAATCCCAAGATATCAGATTTTGGATTGGCACGGACATTTCAAATGACACAAGAGCTAGCAAATACTCGCCGGATTGTTGGAACATAGTGAGGATTTTTTATTTCGTCTTCATAATTTTGATATGTTATAACGAACTGAATATGTTTAAGCCTTTTATGATGAAATGTAGTGGTTATATGTCTCCTGAGTATGCAATGGGGGGGATTATTTCGGAGAAATCAGATGTATTTAGCTATGGAGTAATGCTATTAGAGATCATGAGTGGCAAAAGGAATACTGAATTTATACGTCGAGAACAAGTCTATCCTCTTGCACATGTAAGTTTTAACATTCCACTCATAACTTCATCCGATACACATTCAAGCTTTTAATATATCCATACATATTCGAACATACATTTCAGGCGTGGAAGTCATGGAACGAAGGCAGGGGAATAGAATTAATGGATCAAACGTTAACAGAGTCATGTTGTCGGTTAGAAGGTTTAAGATGCATACATATCGGACTTCTTTGTGTTCAGGACCTGCCTAATGATAGACCAACAATGACAGAAGCGGTTTCTATGCTAACCAGTGAAACTGATCTTCCAGAACCAAAAGAACCATTATTTACTTTGCAACGACTGTCCAACACCACAGCTGGACAGGAATTCAGAAACATATGTTCTATAAACGGAGTCACTATATCAATGACTGAAGGGAGATAACGAAAAGGAAATATACACTTGGAATTGTAGCATTTTAGACATGATATATCACCAACATATTTAACCCCAAAGCTAAATCAATTTATGCTATAGTCATCGGACATCTTCTTTTATTGTGACTTCTTTTATTGTAACTTAATTAAGAATTTCAGATTAAGCTCAACTACGAGTTACAAAAATGAGGAGTGCACACATTTTTGAGCTAACTCAATTCCGATTACAACAGTTTGGGAGTAAAATTTGCAACTGTGTTAATTGATAAATAAACCCCTCTAATATGAGTTATTGCTTTATTCATCCTATATCTTATATAAAATGCTTGAAGGGGTGTATTTGACGATTTGCTAAAAGTATATACTTTTTATAATCGTTGTTACAAACTTAGAGTATATATTGTTTTTTATTTTGATAATCGTTGTAACAAACTGCAGGGATGGTTACAAGCTAGAGAGACTAAATAAAAGACTATTTATGTTAAGTGTAGAAGTTTGAAGGACATAAAATGTAAATACCTTGAATTGTTTTTAGAAATAAGAAGTCATGAGGTATGACAATTAGTTACAAACCCACCAACTTCAAGAATCTATTACTACAATGGAAGACCAATTCAACTTTCCTTTTTAAACGAAATAAACCCATAAGCACAAAGATTATGTTAATTATTATCTTACATAGGTATACTATACTATTTATGGTATCGATGGTCGTTAAGGATGGTCGTTAAAGATGTTGATGTGTGGTGGTCTATGGTCATGTTGGTTACGGTGGTGGTTTTATCTAATGGTTTATGGTGGCGGTAGTGATATAGAACCTAATAGCTAATCAAGAATTTATGGGGAAATAACGATTTTGTAACATTTGATATTAGTAACAAATGTATACATTATAAATGTAATATGTAGTCTGGATTCTTTATAAATGTGAAAATATTACACTCTATTAAATGATTAATTTTATATATCGTAAGCTTATTCTTCTCCAAAAATAAATATGTCCGGTAAATCGCCCACTTAAGAATATGGAGTAACAAAATATGTGAATAATCGGTTAACAAGTAATTTAAATGAAACATTTTAGACAAAACTAAAAGTAAATATTACTTTTACTAATATATAAATCATTTTCCTTTTTTACTTAAGTTTTATAATTTTTAAGTAAAGTATAATTACTAACATTTAAAGCTTATTATACATACACACATAAACCACCACACAAAACACACACACCTATATACATAGATATAATATTTTAAAAATATTTACGATTTACTTGTTTTGTTTTTCCTTTTTGTTTTGTTTTACACAATAAACAAAATACATAAGTATAAAAATAGTTTTAAGAATATTTTTGCTTTTCCCTAATATAAATGTGTGCAACTCTATACCTACTATCGTTCTTTGTTTCTCGTAATATTGTTGTTGATGTTTTGATTTTTGATTGTTGCCCTCAAGTTGATACAAGTTCATTAAAAGTTTGGATATCGCTAATTTTTACTACAATTTGAAATAGTTATTAAATGGCTAAATGTCTTAGATTTATTTTATTTTGTTTGTTTAGAATCTTTGGAATAATAAACTTGGTCAATTCACATTGACAAATTAAACCATATTTTACAAACCTTAAATGATAACTTCAAATTTAAGATACAAGGATATATGTATCGTATTAGTGTATGTGTTGTTTAGTTATGTACATACACGTATGCGTATTTTAATGAGATTTTTATTTTTTTTAATGTATACATATATTCACATAATAGTATTATAAGAGTGTATGTATGTATTTTTATTAGTTACTGATTTGAAAAAAATATAATTAAATAGTTTGTGGTAAATGTGTTTGCCACAGACTTAGCATAGACCATAAAGTTTTTTCATTTTCCATGGACAAATAAACATAATGTTGGGATAATTAATTATCCATACTGTGATTTGATGATACAAATATAAATTGATAACGGTGAATAAATAGTAGTTTTGGAGTTACTGATTTATACTAAAAAAAAAACTAAGTGAAAAAGTTTCTACTGGTGACAGTTAATACTGGTGAGGAGCCACCAGTTAATATTGGTGAGAAAGAAACTAAAACAGATCAAGTTACCACTGCTCATAGAAGTTTTCTACTGGTAGGAGTTACTATTGTTCAGTTACTACTGGTGGGAATTACTACTACTCAGATACTACTCGTGGAATTACTACATACTTGGTTACTAATGCAACTCAATTACTACTGTCTTATCAAGAGTTAATACTGTTGAGAATATAAAGATTAATTTAAGATAAGCTATGATTAAATTTGATTTTTATTTGTAACTATCTTTATCATTATTATAAAGATTTGTTACCTTAGAATAAGGATTTGTTACCTTAGAATAGGGATTGTTTCCTTAGAATATAGAAATATTGTAGGAAGGTTACAAATATATCAATCGTTGTAATTATTATTCCTACGAATTCGTAGGAGTTTGTTAGAATCAAGGTTGTAAAACCTTGATGAATTCATAGAGAAAGATAGACGCGCCAATGCATAAAAAATGCATGGTGATGTAAACCTAGAAAAACTAGGTTAAGCCCCAAGGTCAAGGTGTCATTGATCCTCATATCGTTGTAAATATGCGTTATAATTCTGATCAAATTGTAATTGGGGCGTTGGTGGAAAACTGTTTTCTTATTCGTATTCATATACACGAACTGTTATTCACAAAATTTAATATTAAAGTGTTGATTCGTTGTAACTTCTTTGATAGATCTAAATCTAAACATTTGTTTATTCAAACCAAGCTCAATAGATCCTAACACATAATAAATACATATGATCATGAAATGTATATGTACATTGGTAATTGATTAGAATACATACATTGATGCAACTATGTGTAGATATATTCAATACCCGTGTATATTGAGATAGAGGGAGATAGAGATAGAGATAGAGATAGAGATAGATAGAGAGAGAGAGATTGATTTGTGGTATTATAAATTATTACTGATTTAGTTGTTACGAAATTATGAGTTCAAATTTCGGTAGGAACAATTGGCCGAATCAATGTTTGATATAATATAATACTTTTCTAAATTGAATAAATATTCTTATATATGTTAAGATATTGTTTATCTTTAATCTTTAATTATATATAAAAGAGGGGGCTTTAAATGCCACATGGCGAAGTAAAGCCCCTTGGATGGGTTATCTTCTTTGATTTCAACCGTTAGATCAGATTGATGATGTTATCAAAGACGATTTCTATTTTACACCCTTTTACACCCTTTTATAATATATAATTACATTTTCTCTTTCATTTAATCTTCACTGAAATAAAAAAACAAAAGTTTAGTTTATTTATAAATGATTCAATTTAGACTATGATTTACCATATTTTTATTCTAAAATCTCATCATAAAAATATTAAAACATGTATAACTTAAAATCGATATAAACAAAAATTTACGAGTCAAACTTTATCTTTATTCACGTTATCGCGAGACAATAATTTAGTTGTGTATAAATAAATGGGTAAATTTATATTAATAAATACGTTTTATAGGGAAATAATTTATACAAATAAAACTTAATAAAAATACATAACCCTCTTCTTTTTCAGTTTATCCCGCCCCCAAAATCTGAAACCCTGTTCTCACACCTCTCCACACAATCTAAGCGTAAGCTTTTGTATTATTGTCTTTGCCGTTATGTAATTGCGTCGGTAAGGTATGTGATTTTTCTGTAACCGCCTACAAGATCTCGATTTACTCTTCATTTTCCTTAGCTAATCCCCAATCTCTTTTCGGTTTTCTTATTTAATTCTTCATATAATGGAAATCTGGTCCTATTTTCCTAATTTTCTTATTAATACGAGATTCGTTATTCTTCGGCTAATTCAAGATCTTATTGTCCGGTTACATTTGTAACCAAGCCTCTTCTTACATTCATAGTTATAGTTTTATTTTTATATCTTACACAATTTGTTTCATAGTTATTTTAAATGTTTTATATTTGACATTTTGTGTTTTTGAAGGCCTTGAAACTCAAAAACTATCAACCTCATGTTCTGCAATCTTGAATGTGGAAGAATGAGGTAATTTTTAGTTCATTCTTTATTATAATTTGATGTTACACACACACACACATATATATATATACATAATATGATGTTTGAACAAGTATTTTTTGATTATTACATATTATTGATCCTTATTTATAAGGTGCATAAATTTAAACCTAATAGACCCAAATCTACGTATCGGGTTTGGGCTTATCATCTAATAGAAGAAAGTACTTAAACATGTGCTCTTCACCAAATTTGCATTAAACCAAATGTTACCTATCTCTAAGTATGGGAATATATGTTCATTAATATTTCTAGATTTATGTATAGCGATTGAGATACTATATATCGTTTTTGGGTTTAATGCAATCTCTTCATATTGTACTTGAGAAGTTCATAGCTACCATTTTCACTTAATATATCCTTTTATGCAGAATAGAACTTAGCCGGCCAAAGTGGATGGGTCAAGGGCTCGTTGCGGGTTATAGATGTGGTCAAATTACTAATAGTTTTTAATGCCGCAAAGATGAAAGACAAAATTTATGTTACATATATGTATATATGTTTATGTTGAATAATATTTTTATATTACTAGAGAATTAATGTATATACATGTTTATCTGAATAAATGTATTAATTAATTAGTATTTGTTTTTAAAAGTTTCATTTGAAATAGCCACAGATTAGTGCTTTAACAAATCTGTAGCAAAATTTGCTGTGTCGGTTCTGTGGCAAAATTTGCCATGGCAAATCCGTAGCTACAGAGTGTCCGTGTCAAATATTTTAGCCAACTTCAGAGGATTTTAGCGATGGATTTGCCACAGACTTATCTGTCGCTAATTTTAAGGGTCGTGGCAAATGAAATTAGCCACCTCTCTTTTTGCCACAACCGTTTTCTGTGGCAAGTCCGTGGGTAACATCGTTTGGCCAAGAATCTGCCACAAAATTGTCCCTGGCTGTAGCCTGTTTGTGTAGTAGTTAAGGACGTAGATGTAAATGTCTCTAAATTATTAATTGATGTTATATCGTCCGGGTTCTATACTAGTGTTTGTTATAAAAATAAGAATGTATTTTATATAGAAATATCTACGAATTAGAAATTTAAAATAGTTGGGTTGACATTTCAACAAATTCTTTTAAAAATTAAGAACCAAGAAGACCAATTCGCAATTGAAAAGCCATAAAAATGGAACAAAATTGTTTGATATTTGTAACCTAAGAATAAGAATGAAATCCCCAATCATTATTATATTCATACTTTCTCTCATCCCTTTTCTCTCTCTAGCCATTGATACAATCACACATACAACACCACTCACCACTAATCAAACTTTAGTCTCTAATGGTCAAGTTTTTGAGTTAGGCTTTTTTAATCCAACCCATGATAATTTGTATATAGGTATTTGGTATAAACAAATTATTCCAAAAACTTATGTTTGGGTTGCTAATAGAGATACCCCTATTACTTCATTGTTTGGAGTATTAAGTGTTGTCGAAAAAGGTAATATACTACTTTTAGACCAGACCGAAAGTGTTGTTTCGGCCTGGTCGTCAAATGTATCGTTTTCGGACGGGTTTTCGAGTAGGAATACGGTTGCGCAGTTGTTGGATACGGGCAACTTTGTTTTGAAGTGGGAGGATGATGAGAATCCGGAAAATTATATTTGGCAAAGCTTTGATCATCCTACGGATACTTTATTACCCGAAATGAAAATTGGGTTGAACCGAGAAACAGGAGTGAACCGGTTTCTGCAGTCGTGGAAGACTACCACGGGTCCAGGTACGGGTGATTATACATTTAAAATGGACCCGGATGGTTTCCAGGAGTTTTATATATTGAAAAACGAAACAGTAACTTATCGGAGTGGGTCTTGGAATGGTAAAAGGTTCAGCGGTGTACCCGAGATTAAAACCCCGAGTTTAATCAAGTATGAATATCTAAACAACTCTAACGAAATTTCATATTGGTTTAGAATGTTGAATGCTTCCGTTTATTCAAGATTAATTATAAGTTCATCCGGGTTAATTCAAAGATTTACATGGGTGGAAACATCGGCCACGTGGAGCGAATTTTTTGTCGTTCCACGTGATCAATGTGATAACTATTTAAAATGTGGGCCCTATGGCATTTGCGATTCAAATGCTTCTCCGGTTTGCAAATGTATGAAGGGATTCCGACCCAGAAACCAACAGGCGTGGGACCTACGAAATGGGTCAGACGGATGTATCCGGAGCTCCGAGATGGATTGTGGGTCAGATGGATTTTTATTATTGAAAAGCATGAAGTTACCAAAAAGCTCGAATGTGTTTGTTGATAATGCAATGAATTTGAGTCAGTGTCGTGAAATTTGTAAAAGGAATTGTTCTTGTGGTGCTTATGCTAATATGGATATTAGGGGATACGGGTCGGGTTGTGTGATTTGGAAAGTGGATCTTTTGGATATGAGGAAGTGTGCTGATGCTGAAGGTGGTGGACAAGATCTTTATATTAGGGCTGCTGCTTCTGATTTAGGTATGTTTTTAACTCACATCCGAAAATTAAATCTAATGGTGATCATTCGCGTTTTAAAAACTTTGCCGTAGAAGTTGTTAAATTCTAATACATGCCTACAGAATACCTGTTTATCAACATTGATCGTACTTAAAGGTTTATAAAAAATTTAAACACGTATTTAAATATGATATTTTATAGTTTCATAACAAATCTTATATGAGTTCTTATGCTGATAGCATTAAAAGTTGTTAGAAAGAAAATTATCAGATGATCCCAAACATATATGTAATGCTTTTTGAAATGTCTAACAAAACAAGACATGTAATAATCTCTTATTGACAACGAACTTTTCAAATAACGAAGTTTTCAAATAACAACTAGGCTACTACATTTAACTATTATATGTGTGGAGACTTTTCAAAAATACTTTTTGAAAAAAACGCATATTTCTTTTACTTTTTAGTGGGGAGACTTTGAAACATTTCATTTTGGTCGTAAATTTATTATAGACTTTTCATTTTTTCAAAGTAATGTGTCGACAAAAGCTATGGATTACCACTTAACGATTGACTCGTATTAACCTTCATTATTGATGCTCTAAGTTTAAAACCGAATTAATAAGAGGATAATAAAGCATATATTAACTGGAATAATACTATTATGGTTAATCCAAGTAGTAAAAATATACTGTCTTAGTTTCACTTTTTATATGCCCATTAAAACAAGTGTAAACAATACATGCATCATTTTTCTTTAATATTGTAACTACTAATAACGACAGTGTTCACTGTAGACCAATTCTCGATCCATACGACTTCTAACAGTTTGGGCAATGACAACTCAAATCAAATTGTGACGATTATGGCATTTTCTATCAGCGGTTGTGTGGTGGTCATAATTCTACTTATACTCTTTTACTTGAGGAGAAGGAAAATACGACGTTTGAAAAAATTAACTATATCCAGAAAAGGTAAATGTGAAAAATTAACTATATACTTTACAATCATAAATTTCATGACATAAATTGTAATGATCTCCACCGGGTCGATCAAAAGAAAGAACTAACAAATGTTTATTGAATAATAAAGTTATCGTGCGAGGTGAAAATGATTATTATGGTGAAACGAATATGGATGAACTTGAACTTCCTTTGTTTGATTTTTCATATATGGCTTTGGCCACAAACAACTTCTCCGATGAAAATAAACTAGGGGAAGGTGGTTTCGGGTATGTTTACAAGGTAATACATAGTACCGTATAAACATTTACATTATCATATAAGACAATATGTGCCATATGAGCATAAAACGAAAGTGACATTTTTGTTGTTGATGGTACAGGGTATATTGACAGAAGGTGTAGTTGTAGCTGTAAAAAGGCTATCTAGAGTTTCGGATCAAGGGATTGAGGAACTTAGAAACGAGGTTCGGTTAATAGCAAAACTTCAACATAGAAACTTAGTTCGACTACTAGGTTGTTGCATTGAGGTTGAAGAGAAGTTACTGATTTACGAGTTCATGGAAAACAAAAGTCTCAATACTTTTCTTTTTGGTAACTTTCTCGTTTACTTTGTTTTACTGTTTTCGTTTGACACCCAGGTTTTGTTGATTTCCATCCTAAAGAACGTACTTATATTAATTCCTTACTGGGAACCGAATGCCGCCTTAATGTATTTTATGAAATTCGTTGTAGAAAAAGAAAAGAGCATGAAGCTGAATTGGCAAATGCGACTTGATATCATATTTGGGATTGCTCGAGGGCTTCTTTATCTTCATCAAGATTCAAGATTCAAAATCATTCATCGAGATCTAAAAGCAAGCAATGTTTTGCTTGATAAGGAAATGAACCCAAAAATATCGGATTTTGGTATGGCAAGAATTTTTTTAAGCGATCAAATTGAAGATAAAACAAAAAAAGTGGTTGGAACATAGTAAGTATAATATCCATGACTCGTTATAAGTTATGCATAAATAGATAATTAAACTTAGGGTTTTTTTTTTATTATGGTTTTATAACTTTAATTATTACAGTGGTTACATGTCACCTGAATATGCGATGAACGGGAATTTCTCAACAAAATCAGATGTATTTAGTTTCGGAGTTCTAGTGCTTGAGATAGTGAGCGGTAAGAAGAACACAGGATCATCCTACACAAGTAGCCAACTTAGCCTACTTGGATATGTAAGTGTTATAGTGTTTAGGCCCTTGTGTTATTTTTTTTCGTTCTAACCAAAATGTTTTTTTTTTCTTTTTCAGTCGTGGACTTTATGGAAAGAAAGTAACGCTTTAGAATTAGTAGATAAATCTATGGGGGACAAATTTTCAGGCAACGAAGTATTGAGATGCGTACAAATAGGATTGTTATGTGTTCAAGAACACCCCGAAGACAGGCCTAGCATGTCAAAGGTGTTGTCGATGTTGAGTAGCGAAAGTGTACAACTACCTCAACCTAAATACCATGGATACTTTATTGGGGAAAGGCGTACTAAGATAGCGCCTTTGAACAAACAAGATGATTCCATGACGGTAAATGAAGTAACACTTACCGTACTAGATGCTAGATAGCGTTACTCTGTTAGTTCCATTATTGTAAATTGTACATTTTTTAGTGTTGTCATAATGATATTATCAATAAATTAATTACATGATATAATATAATTTACTTGAAAAAATAATATCATTATTTTTATATTATTGTTATTATTAGTATTATAGGTGATAAATTAGAGTTTGAAGGAAACTGTGGTTGAACCTTGCATTGTTCACATATTAGAATTTCAAGGAAACTTCCATATTCTTTAGTCAAAAGAACATAGTAAGAAACTGAAACCAAATGGCGAGTTTACCTGGTTTTTCCGCATACAAACCGGTGTTCCGCATACAATTCTAATATACACTTCCTTTTTAAAGTTGACATTGATAATAATCGTTCTTTATTTAAATAACCTTCATTTAAATAATCGAACTGTATTTATAGAAAACCGTTCCTAGACTCCTATGTATAGTATTACTCGTATTATATGTATCTAAATTCTTTATCCATAACGCCGAGGTAATTATTTTAAAATAAAAAATAAAATAAAAAACCCATTGAATACCTTTAAGTTAAAAACAACTTTTAAATTCATACGATAAATAATATTTACTCGGTCCCAATATATTTCTTCATGTTTCGTTTTTGAGATGTCCCAAAATTATTGTCCAATCAAAATGAAGTTTAGTAGGTAAATATAATACACAATCTACATGGCTGTGATTAAAACCATAATTATGAGACAAAAGGGGTATATTTAAAATTAGAGTTTTGATAATCACAATCTACATGATTGTGATTAAAACCATAGAAACATTGCATAAAGAAGTGGTACTCCGTAAATGTAAGGAATGAGATCCCTATATATAAGGGGCGGTTATGATTATATATGATGAAACTATAAATGTCTAAACCTTTAAACCACAACCTATAGGTTTGTAGTTATCAAAAATCTTAAAATTAATATAATATATTTTTTTCCGTTTCCGATTTGAATTAAAATCATACCTCCTAAATCATGGTTTCTGTAAATGGAGTCATTATATCAATGACTGAAATTTTAAACATGAATATCATATTTGAGTTAAACCGTCCCTTTAGATAAATATATAATACAATTATGCATTTATGCATTTCTAAACTTTTAAACATAACTATTAGACTAAATTTAGCAAAAATCTTTATTTTTCATAACATTATTTTTATTATTTAGCATTGTAACTACATAGGAATGCCACATCATTTTGCCAATGTTGACCAATTCTTAACTAAGAAACCATAAAAGTGGAACAAATTTGGGTTTGATTTGTAGGCTTCAAGAATGAAAACCCAAATCATTATATTCATACTCTCTCTCTCATATGCCCTTCTCTCTCTCTAGCCGTTGATACAATCACACACATAACACCACTTACTATTAATCAAACTTTAGTTTCCAATGGTCAAGTTTTTGAGTTAGGTTTTTTTAATCCAGGCAATGAGGATAACTTGTTTATAGGTATTTGGTATAAACAAATTATTCCAAAAACTTATGTTTGGGTTGCTAATAGAGATACCCCTATTACTTCATTGTTTGGAGTATTAAGTGTTGTTGAAAAAGGTAACATACTACTTTTAGACCAGGCCGAAAGTATTGTTTCGGCCTGGTCTTCAAACGTATCGTTTCCAAAGGGGAATACTACTAGAAATACGGCTGCGAAGTTGTTAGATACAGGTAACTTTGTTTTGAAGTGGGAGGATGATGAGAATCCGTAAAATTATATATGGCAAAGCTTTGATCATCCTACGGATACTTTATTACCCGAGATGAAACTTGGGTGGGATCGGAAAACCGGATTGAACTGGTTTTTGCAGTCGTGGAAAACGAATACCGATCCGTGCTTGGGTGATTATTCCTTTAAAATGAACCCAAATGGTTTCCAGGAGTTCTTTGTAATAAAAAACGAAACACTAACTTACCGGAGTGGGGCGTGGAATAGTAAATGGTTTAGCGGTACAGTAGAGGTGAAAAACCCAAGTTTAATCAATAGTTATGTTTATTCACGAGTGGTTATGAGTCATCTGGTTTTATTCACAGATTCGTGTGGGTGGAGACATCATCCACGTGGACCACATATCGACTTTTTCCACGTGATCAGTGTGATATGTATTTAGAATGTGGTTCATATGGCATTTGCGATATAGAAGTTTCTCCGCTCTGCACATGTATGAAGGGATTCCGACCCAAAAACCAACAAGCATGGGACTTACAAGACGAGTCAGATGGGTGTGTTCGGAGCTCCGCGTTGGATTGTAGGTCTGATGGATTTTTTTTATTGAAAAACATGAAATTGCCCGAGAATTCGAAAGCATTTGTTGATCCAAGGATGAGTTTAACTGAATGTGGTGAAATTTGTAAAAGGAACTGTTCTTGTGCTGCTTATGCTAATATGGATATTACGGGATACGGGTCGGGTTGTGTGATTTGGGAAGTGGATCTTTTGGATATGAGATATGCTGATTATGAAGGTGGTGGACAGGATCTTTATGTTCGAGTTGCTGCCTCTGATTTAGGTATGTTGTTAACCCAAATCCGGAAATTTAATCCAATGATGCTAATTTTGTTTTTAGAAACTTATAAGTTTATTGTAAAGAAGAACTTAGTCTTTTACACACAACAATTTTAAGATAGTATTATTAATATATTCTTAAAATCATAAAGACAATCCTTTTGTTACTGTATTTAGTGGCGAGACCAGTGTCACATAGAACGGGGAATCCTCCGGTATGGGAATGGATCGGGAATGGGGTTCGATGGGTTCTTAAAATTTGGTACGAAGGGGTAGTCTCATTTTGGTACCATTCTGGTACGATGTACCAATTAATATGGTACGATTTACAAGTTAATGAGTTACGATGGATCCAATACTAACAATTAATAATAAAAATAATTCATACTCAGAAAAACGTAACCATAATATTATAGTCGATAGTTGATAGAAATTGATAAACATACTTAATTTTAAAAATCAAAATCCAAAAGACAACCAACATGGTTTAATATCCGATAAAAATTACTCGAGCCTTGTTTACTTTAAAATTGGCTATTGGGTCCATAAAAAATTACCAACATGATAATCAATAGGTTCTCGCACCTTGCTTATCCTGATTCAGGTAAATACATCTAATACCTAGTTCTTAATTTTTTAACAAGATATTATTTGCCTATATGATCCTAACGCAAATTTTATAGGCGACGAAACAAATAAAGCAATACTTTTGATCAGTCTCACAACCATAAGTGTTGTACTCCTCTTGGGTGGATTCATGTTTTATGTATACAACTGGACATCATATTATAAAGGTAAGACTTGTTAACTATCAAAATGAGAAAAGAAAGACAATCATTCTTGTCAATAAAACCATATGTGACCGAAACTTTATCTGCAGGAAGTAAAACGAACTTAAAGAACTTAGATTCAGAGGATGAAATTGTTTTGAGGGATATACTCCTGGAAGATTTTCTTAAACAGGAGTCTTCGGAACTGAATATATATGAGTTCAAACAAATAACAGCTTCAACTGACAACTTCAGTGACAAAAACAAGCTCGGGGAAGGAGGATTTGGACCAGTTTATAAGGTACTAAGTAACTAACTACCAAAGAACTTGTATTCACATGCTTAATTATGTTATATATTTCTAGGGTTAATGCACCCCAGGGTCACTCTACTATTTGAGATAATCCAATTGGGTGATTGAACAAAAAAAAGTTATAACGTTTTCATTCTACTTTCAAAAAACTTTAAAACCATCACTTTCTATTTGCAAACTGTTTAAGTTCGTCATGTGGGTCCAAAACAACCGGCTAGCAGCAGGTAATATGCACACGCAGACCAAAACGAATTTCCATGTCATTCTTTTTTTTCTCCTTAATGCCACATCATACACCCCTTTTTATATATTACCTTTACCCTTTCTCTTTCTTCCTCCTTCATCTCTAACCCTAATTCCTTTTTCTAAAAAATATGGTTCTTTGTGGCTACAATCATAAAAGAAAACACATAAACAAAAACCTAAATTCAAAATTATGGTTTAAAGTTTGAAACCATCTCAGGTGATGACGTGGCGGTGGCAGGGTTGACGGTGACGGAGGAGAGATGTGCTCCGGCGGCGGTGGTGAGGAGGTTTTGAGTTTCGGATGAGAAGAAACAGAAACCGTCGTCGGAATGGCATGATTCGCCGCCGAGTGTGATGACGTAAGCGATTCGCCGGACCCGAATTCCATTGAATTAAATTGAAATTGAAAAATGATAATAATACTACCTGGAACAGAAACGAGAAGAAGTGTGATTAGCTCCGATGAGGGTATTTTGGGAATAATTAAAAATGAAATAATAGGGATTCATGGAGAAACAATAATGATGTACATTATAAGTGATTACTGTGGGATTGCGTGGGATTGTTGGGATTGGTGGAGTGAAGTCGTGGAATTGATCAGTGGGAGGATTGTGTGATGATACTGGTGGCATTGTTGTGAATATGTGGGGGGAGAAAGGGTGGTTATGGTTTGGAAGAGTTTGAGTTCGCCGGAAAAAATGGAGGTTCGCCGGAATATGGTGGTGTACAGATGGTAGGACATGAAAACTATTATGATTTTTGTACTATTATGATTTTTGTATTTTACTTGTTATTTTTTCAAAATCATAAATGGAGGTTCGCCGGAATAAATGGAGAAACAATAATGATGTACATTATAGAGGTGATGATGAAGAAACTAGAAAAATGGGTTTTCTAGAATGGATGATTGGAACCCAAAGAAAAGGTGTCAACGTGGATTAATATATTTTTTTAATAGAAAAATGTTTATTTATTTTTTTCATAATTTTGATATTAAATCAAAAGATGAGTCATTGCCACGTAGTTATTGCCACGTAGATTATTCAGCCATGTCATCCGGTAAAACTGACTGGTAACTTGCTATACCCCATAAAGTGATGCTTTTAAAGTTTATTTGAAAGTAGAATGAAAACTTTACAACTTTTTTTTGTTCAATCACCCAATTGGATTATCTCGAATAGTACAGTGACCCTCGGGTGCATTAACCCATATTTCTACTACTTAACATGAGGTTAAATTAAAATAGGGAATGCTAGATACTGGACAGCATATAGCGGTGAAGAGGTTGTCAGTAGACTCTGGACAAGGAATTGAAGAATTTAAGAACGAAATAGCGTTGATCTCCAAGCTCCAACATAGGAATCTTGTTAAACTTTTAGGTTGCTGCATTCAAGGAAAAGAGAGGTTATTGATTTATGAGTACATGACAAACAAAAGCTTAGACACATTGCTCTTCGGTCAGTTTGACTCGACTTCTTTGTGTTTTCAGTTGTCAATTATCATCTAGTTTCTAATTACTGATCTTGCTCACAAGTTGTTTCTTCATGTTCAGATCCAAAGAAACGTATACTGCTTAATTGGGGAACTCGTTTCAACATTATTCAGGGCATTGGTCGAGGACTCATTTATCTCCATCGTGATTCTTGTTTAAGGATCATACACAGAGATTTGAAGTGTAGTAATATTCTACTGGACGAGAAAATGAATCCCAAGATATCAGACTTTGGATTGGCCCGGAAATTTCAAATGACACAAGACCTGGCAAATACTCGCCGGATTGTTGGAACATAGTGAGAACTCTTTACTTCCGCTCTAAAGCTTTTTAAATCATCTTTTTAACCTACTAATGAATGTAATAATTCGAATGTAGACCGCATAACTGAAATGTGAATTTATCTCGTGAACATGGTTATGTTGAGAACAACTTTTTAACCTACTATATGCTTTTTATAATAAACTGCAGCGGATATATGTCTCCTGAATATGGCATGGGAGGAGTATTTTCAGAGAAATCAGATGTATATAGTTATGGAGTAATGCTATTAGAGATTATGAGTGGCAAAAGAAATACTGATTTTATACATCATGAACAAATCTATCCTCTTGCGCACGTAAGTAACATTCTACTCAAAAAACCGTACCAAGTAACTTTATCCGATTTACATGCAAGCTTTTAATGGTTTCATACAACTTACGACATATATTTCAGGCATGGAAGTCATGGAAAGAAGGAAGAGGAACAGAAATGATAGATGAAGCGTTAACAGAGTCATGTTGTCTCTCAGAGGGTTTGAGATGCATACAAGTCGGACTTCTTTGTGTTCAGGACTTGGCAATCGATAGACCAACGATGACAGAAGCGGTTTATATGTTAAGTAGTGAAACTGATCTTCCAGAACCAAAAGAACCATTATTTACTTTGCAACAGCTGTCTGGCACCAGCATTGGGCACGAATCCAAAAAAATATGTTCTATAAATGAAGTTACTATAACCATGACTAAAGGGCGATGGCGAACAAGGTAGCTACTTTGGATTTGTATTGAAAGCATTAACACATTAGCTGAGTTTGTCAGGTTATGTCCAAATGGAACTTGAACTGCATACACGTACAGCTGATGTGTGAGCTGAACGACAAACTTAACAAAAATTAACTAAATCTTGTAAAATCTTGTAAATAAGTATATGTATGAATATATGTATTTTAGGAGTTATTTGACTAAATAACTTCAATTAACAACCTGTAAATATTCGCTTAAGACTTAAACTAACTAACCGGTACTTATCGACTTAAACGAAAAACCGAAAAATGCGAATTGGGCATCAGGTGCGCCGCACTGGACCTAGGTGCGCCGCACCGGGCATGGTTCCTAGACCAGTGTTGCGCACTGGCCGCTGTTTCGCCTTTTTCGCGTTTTTCGGATGATTTTAAGTATACGTAAACCATATTAGTATACGTAAAGTATTATAAACTGATAAACATATGTTTTGGACTCAAAACATAAAACGCAATCTTAAACGATATATTATTTGCCTTTATATACATTAAAACGTCCATTTTATCGTTAAAACGTTTATTTCTCCGAAAACGATCAAATCTTCGATTTTAAACCTAAAATTTTAAATAACTTTTATGAAACTGATTCCTAATCATATTTTACTCAAATATTCAAATTTACATCTTTAAAATATTCAAATTGTCAAAGGTTGACTTTCGATGACTTTGACTTCCTTTCAAAACGGTTGACTTTCGTTGACTTTGACCAAATCAACTATCTTTGATAGTGACTTTGGTTGACTTTGACCATGGTTGACTTTGACTTCGGTTGATTTTGACTTTGGTTGACTTTGACTAGATCTAATACTCCTTTCAGTCGATATTCCTGGTAGTCACTTTAGGCTCGGAATATCATTCATATCTAATCGTATTTATAAACTTAAATAATCAATATTTCTAGAAGTCGTTATCGACTCGAAATATCAAATGCCTTTTATTCGTCATCTCGATACGACTTATCGCCGGTGGATTCAACGACTTTAATCCTAAATATTTATCATTTATCTAAACTCTACTAAACTTTAATATTTTAATACAACGTTAATTAATACGAGACTAAACCTATTACATTAGAGATACTTAGACCTTTTATGTCTTATGCTAGGGCACTTAGGCGGTGGATCTTATTTCGCTTTATTTTGAGTATCCGACACTCATACGCTTAACGCTTTTACGATACCTGTGAGTTATTAGATGACCTTTTACCGCTTTATAAATTTTACTTCGGGCATGTTTAGCGTAACTAAATTTTATATATCTTGTTTATGCAAATTAGATTATGATGCCTTAGTATTATCGTGTTACCTTACTTACTTATATGGCTTTGGTGGTAGTATAAGGCCCCGTTTACACACTTGTCAACTCTTATTGAGCCAACGGATATATATATATATAGATCTATTTGGGTTTAACAAACCCTCATCGTCGTATTGGGATATTGTCGGTGTGCGGTCCTTGCGGTCTGATGTTATTATCGTGTACTATTCCATTGACTAAACTTAGCTTAACACACTAAGGGGGTTGTTGCCTTTTAAATGTTTAAGTTCAAGTGTATTATTCTAGGCTAAGGATTGTTCGTATTGCTATTTGCTATTTAAATCAAGATATATGTTCATTACTAATGATTTACAAAACATTTTCTAAACTTTGGGTCAAAAACTTTTATACTTATTATTTTCTTAACTTTGCGAATAACCCACCAACATTGTGTTGACGTCGTTTTTAACGCTATTTCAGGGATTTGAGGTTTCATGATGATTATTATATGACTACGTGGATCTTGCTTGGAAACTTGTTTTGCTATGTTCTAGTTCTATTAGGATCCGTATGTCAATTATGCGTTCGTACTATTTCCGAATTCTTGTACTTTGTAACTTTGTAACTCGATAACTTATATTTATTTCGATGTTACCCTTTTGTTATTTATTTTGATTTAACCTATGTCTCTGATTATACTAATACTCTACACCTCGGGTTTCCGCCTGAGCGGGGTGTGACATTTTATAGTTTCGTAACCAATCTTATATGAGTTTTTATGCTGATAGCCTTAAAGGTTGTTAGAAAGAAAATTATCAGATGATCCAAAAATACAAGAAATGCTTTTTGAAATGTCTAACAAAACAAGGCCTGCAATAATCTCTTATTGACAACTTCAGGACTCTCATCATGAAAATCTGTTTTTTATTAATGCTATTTTATTTAATAACGAACTATTCAAATAACAACTAGGCTACCACATTTAACTATTTTATGTGCGGAGACTTTTCAAAAATACTTTTTGAAAAAAAAAGCATATTTCTTTTACTTTTTAGTGGGGAGACTTTTAAAACATTTCATTTTGGTCGTAAATTTATTATAGACTTTTCAAAGTAATGTGTCGACAAAAGCTATGGATTACCACTTAACGATTGACTCGTATTAACCTTCATTATTGATGCTCTAAGTTTAAAACCGAATTAATAAGAGGATAATAAAGCTTATATTAACCTGAATAATACTATTATGGTTAATCCAGGTAGTAAAAGTATACTCTCTTAGTTTTACTTTTTATATGCCCATTAAAACAAGTGTAAACAATACATGCATCATTATTCTTTAATATTGTAACTACTAATAACGACGGTGTTCATTGTAGACCAATTCTCGACCCATACGACTTCTAACAGTTAGGCAATGACAACTCAAATCAGATTGTGACAATTATGGCATGTTCCATCAGCGGTTGTGTGGTGGCCATAATTCTACTTATACTCTTTCACTTGAGGAGAAGGAAAATAAGACGTTTGAAAAAATTAACTATCTCCAGAAAAGGTAAATTTGAAAAATTAACTATATACTTTACAATCATAAATTTCATGACATAAATTGTAATGATCTCTACCGGGTCAAAAGAAAGTGTTGAATTAAATTAGATTGGTTCATGTAAATTTAACATACATACAGATGATCCGGGCATGTTATTGAATAGATTAGCCATCGATGATTCCCAAATTAAGATGATCGTGTTAGGATGGAGAATTAGAGAGAAAACACTATGTGTGTTAGGGATAAAGATGGTGGTAAGAATAAGTGACCAACCCTAATAAGGGTTTATGATGGTCCTTATATAGACACTCAAATTAGGAGTGTGTACCATTTAGTACTTAGTGTTTAATAAGTGTTTATATTTAAGCTCTTATAGTTCCGATCACCTAATGGGAAATCTATAGTGTCGGTAAGGTAAATACATCCATCGAATATTTACTAGACACAGATTTCAGTTAGTGTCAGTCATCATATCAGTAAGGATAAATGATCAATGAGGGTCACAAATAATATGGGTCCAACATTCTCCCACTTGACCAAGTGGATCATTTATCTATGAGTATTGATAAGTCCGTACGAGATAATACTCATTTTGTTTAAAACCGAAATCATAGTTGATAAGTACAGTCGTAGAGAAGAACATCTACTCAGGACCCCCACTAGTCAAACTATAACTCAAATTCAAAACTGAATAAGCAATGATAGACCAACTAAGACAAATTTTGTTATAATAATGTCCAACACAGTTATGCGCATAAGGTGTAAATAATAGACAAACAAAATCTGAATAAGGAGGAAAATTTTTTATTAATAAATAATAATGACCAATAAGTACAACATGCTATTAAATTAAGTCTTTTGTAAGCCCCATATTCGACACGTGTCCTACGAATATATTAGGAGGAAGACCTTTGGTCATCGGATCCGCTAGCATGTCATGTGTACTTATGTACTCAACACAAAGAGCATTTTCCTCAACCCGTTCGCGTACAAACAGATACTTTGTGTCGAGATACAGCCCAGCGCCAGTCGAACTGTTACTGTTCGAGAAAGTTACAGCAGCTGAGTTATCACAGTAAAGCTTCAATGGTCTAGAGATTGAGTTGACGAGTTTGAGTCCACTGATCAGGTTCCTTAACAACATCCCATGACAGGTTGCATTATAAACGGCAACATATTCAGCCATCATAGTAGACGTTGTGGTCAGTTTCTGTTTATGACTCCGCCAAGAGATTGGTCCGCCAGCTAACATGAAAATATACCCAGAAGTAGATTTATGGTCTTCTTTGCTTTTAGCAAAGTCAGAATCAGAATAACCTACTACTTCCAAGTTGTCACTTCTTCTATAAGTTAATTTGTAGTCTTTGGTCCCTTTCAGATATCGTAGAACCTTTTTAGCCGCTTTCCAGTGTGCTAATCCGGGGTTAGATAAGTAACGCCCCAGCATACCAGCGATGTAAGCGATATTTGGTCGAGTACAGACCTGAGCGTACATAATGCTCCCAACTACAGATGAGTAAGGTATCATCCTCATTTCAGCCTTCTCAGTTTCAGTGCTCGGAGTTTGATGAGGTCCAAATACGTCCCCTTTAACTACCGGAGCCACAGTGGGTGTGCAGTGCTGCATGTTATAGCGTTCTAGAATACGGTCAATATAAGCCCTTTGGGAAAGACCTAGAACACCATTACGTCTGTCTCGATTTATTTCGATACCTAAAACATAAGAGGCATCACCGAGATCTTTCATGTCGAAATTATGCGAAAGCATTCGCTTCGACTCATGTAGCAGATCCAAGTTGTTACTTGCAAGCAGAATATCATCCACATACAAAACAAGGATAATAAAGTTACTCCCACTGATCTTGAGATAGGTGCATTGATCCACTTGATTCTTTAGGAAGCCATCAGATTTCACGACTTCATCAAATTTAAGGTACCATTGTCGTGATGCTTGTTTCAACCCATATATCGATTTATTCAACTTGCAGACCATGTGCTCTTTACCTTCTGGAATAAATCCTTCAGGTTGCTGCATGTATACGTCTTCTTGCAAGTCACCATTTAGGAAAGCGGTCTTGACATCCATCTGATGTAACTCTAAATCATAATGAGCTACGAGTGCCATGACGATCCTTAGGGAATCTTTACGAGAGACAGGAGAAAAGGTCTCTTGATAATCGATTCCTTCCTTTTGAGTAAATCCTTTTGCAACCAGTCTGGCCTTATAGCGTTCGACGTTTCCATTCGGGTCTAATTTGGTTTTAAACACCCATTTACATCCAATTACTTTGGATCATTTAGTAAGTGGAACCAATACCCAAACGCCATTACGCTCCATGGATTTGAGCTCTTCAATCATGGCTTCAATCCAATGGGCGGCCTGATCACTATTCATAGCTTCTCGGTAAGAGGTTGGATCAGTAAGTTTCCCAATATTCTCGACTTTAGCCAGATAAGTTTCGAAATCATCAAAATTAGTGTTTCTGCGAGCTCTTGATGATCTCCTGGGCTGAATTACGGGTTCATTAACAAGCGGTTCTTCGGCGTTTAGATTAGGAGGCATAGGAGGTTCAACCGGTTCATTAGGAGATCCAGGTATAGCGGGAGCAGCGTGGGGTACAAGAGGAATTATCGGAGGAATCGTAATAACCGACGAATGGTTTCCCCCCGCTTCTTGTACTTCTTGCAAATCTAAATCAGGATTTGTCGTGCTCCCACTGATCTCTGAATTTTCGAGGAAAGTGGCATGTTGCGTATCTATGATGCGGGTAGAGTGAGAAGGACAGTAAAACCGATAACCTTTTGAGTTCTCGGGATAACCAATAAAGAAACATGTAAGGGTTTTAGAATCCAGTTTCTTTAAGTTAGGGTTATAGACTTTTGCTTCGGCAGGACAGCCCCATACTTTCATATATTTTAGACTTGGTTTCCTACCTGTCCAGATCTCATAAGGAGTTTTAGGGACAGATTTTGATGGAACCCTATTGAGTATATGAACAGCTGTTTTTAAGGCCTCAGTCCAAAGAAATTTGGGTAGGTTAGTGTTGGCGAGCATACTTCTCACCATGTCCATTAAAGTTCGGTGTCTCCTTTCAGCAACACCATTCTGTTGAGGAGAACCTGGCATGGTGTATTGGTTAATTATGCCATGTTCCTTGCAAAAATTATAGAAAGGACCAGGAGCTTGACCAATATCAGTATGTTTACCGTAATACTCACCTCCCCTATCTGATCGGACAACTTTTATCTTATGATCAAGTTGGTTTTCAACCAAAGTTTTATAATCGACAAAAGTTTGTAAGGATTCAGATTTTTCTTTAATCAGATAAAGGTGCATATAACGTGAATAATCGTCAATGAATGTAATAAATGATGTATGTCCTGTTATTGATGCGGGATAGGGGCCACTAATATCAGTATGAATTATTTCCAACAAGTTGGAACATCTGGTGGCTCCTTTCTTATTCCCTTTAGCCATTTTGCCTTTGAGGCATTGAATACATGTTTCAAAATCACTAAAATCAAGAGAGGGTAATATTCCTTCTTTTACGAGTCGTGTCATGCGATCTCGTGAGATGTGGCCGAGACGTTTATGCCACAATGTGGAGGAATTCTCTGCTTGTTTAGGTGATTTTGTCTTTGTTTTAGTTATGTCATCAGTATTAAGAGACAACAAAGACTGTGAGAAATTATGATCTAGTTCTAATTTATACAGTAATCCATCCAAAAAACCACAACCAAATAATTCATTATTAAGAGTAAAAGTGATCCTGCCACAACCATGAGTTATTACATAACCTTCAAGATCAAGTCTAGATATAGATACAAGGTTCCGAGTAATTCTCGGTACATATAAGGTATCTATTAATCTAATACACTTTCCGGTATTCATATGTAAATTTAAAATTCCCATGGCTTCGACATCTAAGAGATCACCGTTTCCAACTCTAAGCTTTCTTTGGTCCTTTGGTAGCTTCTGGATTGTAAGGAATCCCTGTAATGAATTGGTCACATGGACCATAGAACCAGAGTCACCCCACCATGTATTAAATGGAACATCAGTAGTAAAGGAATCAAAAACTACGTAAAGAATGTTACCTTTCTTAGCTAGCCAGTCCTTGAATTTAGAGCAATCTTTCTGTCCGTGCCCTTTGGAGCGGCAGAATTTGCAGTTAGTATTGCTTGTTGAGGATTTAGGGCCAGAGGTAGTAGCACCATGATTTTGGACTTTGTTTTCAGTCTTGTTACTGTAGTTACCTTTCCTCTTCTTGAAGTTTGAAGTGGTAGTAAGGTGAACAGCAGCTTCAGGTTGAATGTGCTTAAGACGATCTTCCTCTTGAACGCACATAGCAATCAGTTCACTTATCGACCATTTATCTTTCATAGCGTTATAATTCACTTTGAAAGTGTCGAACCGAGCAGGCAAGGAAGTCATTATGAAATGCACAAGAAAGTTATCTGAGACTTCCATTTCCAAATTCTTAAGCTTATGAGACATATCAACCATCTTCATTATGTGTTCACGGACACCATTAGAACCTTCATACTTAAGGGTTAGCATCTGTATCATTAAACTACTCGCAGTTGCCTTAGACGATCCCTTAAAGTGATCCTCAACAGATTTGAGGTAAGTTTTCACTTTGTTGTTATCAGGGATAGCTCCTCGGATGCTGGAATGAATTGAGTTCTTGACCATCATTAGGGACAACCGATTCGCCCTTTCCCACTTCTCAAAGTCCGCTTTCTGTGTCGCAGTAGACTCAACAGTAATAGAGGCGGGTTCATCATGGCGAATAGCATAGTCCATGTCGAGCATTCCAAGAGTTAAGTAAAGTTGCTCCTTCCAAGAAGTGAAATTAGCACCAGTAAGTGCCTCAACGCCGAAGTTTGGTACTGTAGTGGAGAATAAGGAGGATTTAAGATTATGATACGAATTTTAGAAGATTTTATAGTGACAGAGTTAGCTATATAAGACAGACTAAGTAATGTCCCTTAAGATAATAGAACTAGAGTAATGTCTAAAATAAGCAGACCTAATAGTAATGTTCCTGAGACTAAGACCATATAAGTAATGAAGCTAGTGATAGGTAAGCCTATTAAAAAACACCAAAATAATAAGCTAAAGTAAGGCTCTACTTAGATGTTACATCACCTTTGGGCAGAAATAACTAATATCTAAGTAAAATTATGAGCATAAGGTTTATGCAACACAACGTTTGTCTTTTGACCTTTGGGCAACAAAATAGAACATCGTGTTTTAAGGCATAATAAGAATCCTTTCAAGCACACAAGTATATTAAATCACCTTTGGGTAGAATTAATATCCTACGTGTTTATTATGCTAAAGGAAAAATGCAATCATAGGAATCACCTTTGACCTTTGGGCAACAAAAGATGAAAACATGAATATTAGTGCATAAGTATAATTAGGTCACATATAAATAAGGTGACTAAATAAGGTGACCACTACAGTAAAGCAGGGGTCAAGGGGGCTGTAGTCATCTGTACCGACCAAATTAGGGTCTGTAGTCATCTGTACGGATGAGATTATATTCGTACGGATGAGTATTGATTCGTACGGATGTAAGTCCAGGTTCGTGCGGATGTAAGCCTAGGTTCGTACGGATGTAAGGTTTAAGTTCGTACGGATGTAAGCCTAGGTTCGCACGCATTTAGCCCAGATTCGTACGGATCAACAGTTACGTTCGTGCGTATGAACAAATCAGATTCGTACTAATGAACAAGTCAGGTTCGTACGTATAGGGCTTCATCCGTACGTACGAACAAATCAGGTTCGTACGGATGAACAAGTCAGATTCGTACTAATGAACTAGTCAGGTTCGTACGTATAGGGCTTCATCCGTACGTACGAACAAATCAGGTTCGTACGGATGAGCCTTCATCCGCACGGACGAAGTTCGTCGAAATTAGGGTTGCAGCAGCCGCCACCAGGTCCAAAAAATCCCATTTTTCACCCAAAAATCAAAATCCGCCGGCCAGAAAAGTTGCAGAATCAATAATATCAATAGTCAAGCGATAAATAAACATGAACCAATGGATAATCACGAGCCATTGGCTCTGATACCACATGTTGAATTAAATTAGATTGGTTCATGTAAATTTAACATACCTGCAGATGATCCGGACATGTTATTGAATAGATTAGCCATCGATGATTCCCAAATTGAGATGATCATGTTAGGATGGAGAATTAGAGAGAAAACACTATGTGTGTTAGGGATAAAGAAGGTGCTAAGAATAAGTGACCAACCCTAATAAGGGTTTATGATGGTCCTTATATAGACACTCAAATTAGGAGTGTGTACCATTTAGTTATTGGTGTTTAATAAGTGTTTATATTTAAGCTCTCATAGTTCCGATCACCTAATGGGAAATCTATAGTGTCGGTAAGGTAAATACGTCCATCGAATATTTACTAGACACATATTTCAGTTAGTGTCAGTCATCATATCAGTAAGGATAAATGATCAATGAGGGTCACAAATAATATGGGTCCAACAGAAAGAACTAACAAATGTTTATTGAATAATAAAGTTATCGTGCGAGGTGAAAATGATTATTATGGTGAAACGAATATGGATGAACTTGAACTTCCTTTGTTTGATTTTTCAAATATGGCTTTGGCCACAAACAACTTCTCCGATGAAAATAAACTAGAGGAAGGTGGTTTCGGGTATGTTTACAAGGTAATACATAATACCGTATAAACATTTAAATTATCATATAAGACAAAATGTGCCATATGAGCATAAAACAAAAGTGACATTTTTGTTGTTGATGGTATCAGGGTATATTGACAGAAGGTGTAGTTTGTAGCTGTAAAAAGGCTATCTAGAGTTTCGGATCAAGGGATTGAGGAACTTAGAAACGAGGTTCGGTTAATAGCAAAACTTCAACATAGAAACTTAGTTCGACTACTAAGTTGTTGCATTGAGGTTGAAGAGAAAGTTATTGATTTACGAGATGGAAAACAAAAGTCTCAATACTTTTCTTTTTGGTAACTTTCTCGTTTACTTGGTTTTTCTGTTTTCATTTGACACCCAGGTTTTGTTGATTCCCATCCTAAAGAACGTACTTATATTACTTCCTTACCGGGAACCGAATGTATTTTATGAAATTCGTTGTAGAAATAGAAAAGAGCATGAAGCTGAATTGGCAAATGCGACTTGATATCATATTTGGGATTGCTCGAGGGCTTCTTTATCTTCATCAAGATTCAAGATTCAAAATCATTCATCGAGATCTAAAAGCAAGCAATGTTTTGCTTGATAAGGAAATGAACCCAAAAATGTCGGATTTTGGTATGGCACGAATTTTTGGAAGCGATCAAATTGAAGATAAAACAAAAAAAGTGGTTGGAACATAGTAAGTATAATATCCATGACTCGTTATAAGTTATGCATAAATAGATAATTAAACTTATGTTTTTTTTTATTACGGTTTTAAAACTTTAATTATTACAGTGGTTACATGTCACCTGAATATGCGATGAACGGGAATTTCTCAACAAAATCAGATGTATTTAGTTTCGGAGTTCTAGTGATTGAGATAGTGAGCGGTAAAAAGAACACAGGATCATCCTACACTAGTAGCCAACTTAGCCTACTTGGATATGTAAGTGTTATAGTGTTTAGGCCCTTGTGTTATTTTTTTTCGTTCTAACCAAAATGTTTTTTTTTTCTTTTTCAGTCGTGGACTTTATGGAAAGAAAGTAACGCTTTAGAATTAGTAGATAAATCTATGGGGGACAAATTTTCAGGCAATGAAGTATTGAGATGCGTACAAATAGGATTGTTATGTGTTCAAGAACACCCCGAAGACAGGCCTAGCATGTCAAAGGTGTTGTCGATGTTGAGTAGCGAAAGTGTACAACTACCTCAACCTAATTAAATACCATGGATACTTTATTGGGGAAAGGCGTACTAAGATAGAGCCTTTGAACAAACAAGATGATTCCATGACGGTAAATGAAGTAACACTTACCGTACTAGATGCTAGATAGCGTTACTCTGTTAGTTCCATTATTGTAAATTGTACATTTTTTAGTGTTGTCATAATGATATTATCAGTAAATTAATTACATGATATATATATATAATTTACTTGAAAAAATAATATCATTATTTTTATATTTATTGTTATTATTATTTATTAGTATTATAGGTGATAAATTAGAGTTTGAAGGAAACTGTGGTTGAACCTTGCATAGTCCACATATTAGAATTTCAAGGAAACTTCCTTATTCTTTAGTCAAAAACACGTTGTGAGAAACTGAAATCAAATAGCGAGTTTACCTGGTTTTGACCCTCCAAGTCACGAGTTAAACAAACCGGTGTTCCGCATACAATTCTAATATACACTTCCTTTTTAAACTTGACTTTGATAATAAGCGTCATTTATTTGAATAACCTTTACTTAAATAATCGAATTGTATTTATAAAAAACCGTTCCTAAACTCCTACGTATAGTATTAATCGTATTATGTGTATCTAAATTCTTTATCAATAACGTCGAGGTTATTATTTTAAAATCCATAAAAATAAATAGAAATACCATTGAATACTTTTAAGTTAAAAACAATTTTTAAATTCATACAATAAATGATATTTCCTCAGTCCCAATATTATTCTTCATGTTTCGTTTTTGAGATATCCCAAAATTATTTTCCACTCCAAAATTATTATCCAATCAAAATGAAGTTTAGTAGGTAAATATACCATTTGATTGGTTGAAAACTACACCGACCCACATTTTCTTAAACTCTGTGTATTTTATAAATAGACAATAATTATGAGACATAAGGGGTAATATTTAAATTTGAGTCTTGTTAATCACAACCTAAATAGATGTGATTAAAACGATATGACATTGCATAAAGAAGTTGTACTCCGTAAATGTAGGGAGTGAGATACCCAAATGTAAGGGGCGGTTATGATTATGTATGATGAAACGACGAATGTCTAAAACTTTAAACCATAACCTATAGGATTGTGGTTATCAAAACTCTTAAAATTAATATAATATATTTTTTCCGTTTCCGATTTGAGTTAAAATACTACCTCCTAAATCATGGTTTCCGTAAATGGAGTCACTACATCAATGACTGAACTTTTAAACATAAATATCATATTTGAGTTAAACCATTTCTTCAGATAAATGTACCATATATGTAACGTCTGGTTTTCAAAAATCACGTTTTACAAAAACTTTTTAAGTTATAAGACTTTTACACAGCGAAAACATAATAACATAATAAAGCGGTTCCTAAAAATCTTCATACAAACCATACGTTACTTAGTTACAACATCAAAAGCTTGCCAAAAGCATATAACAAAACTATACGAATGGGGACAACGTCTACCCCAAGCAATCCCGCCTCACCAGGCTAGCGTCTAGCACCCTACGAGCAAAAGACACATTTGAAAAGAGTATCAGCAAAGCTGGCGAGACAATAAACTTAGTAAAGACTAATAAACATTTCATAAAATATTTAACTTCAATGTCCCAAACCATACCCGCACCCATCGCAGACGGATAGGTTACAATTCAATAAATAAACAATAATAAAGTGCACAGGTAAATGATTCTCATCTCATAATCAAATTACGCACTAAAGTCAATATCTAACGTTTTGGATCCATCTCTTGTCCAAACGTCATCTATCACAATTTGGGTCCATCTCTTGCCCCATGGGACTACAATCCCGTTCGCTACTCGCACATTCCTGCATGTTATTATAAGCATTGGGGCGCGACTCCCAATCTCTATAATAACCCGAAATGTAGGCTTTCACTACTCCGACGTTGCATACGATGCGTTGTCGTTAAGGAGGGTTCCACGGTGTGTCAACTTATACACCTCCCCACTCCCACGTGATGTATCCGGCTGACCCTCATCTCAATGGTCATACATCACTCCAGCATGAGATTACATCTCAGTACCGCGTGTTACAAGGGAGGTCTAGAATTCCCCGTAACCAACTTTCTTAGGCTAGCACTTTTCTACCTAGTCGGTCAAACTAGGTCAATCTATCTACGAGCAGCTACCTACCACCCGTAACCCAGGCCTCTTATGCAAAACTATGTCATACTACATATAATGCATAAAACAATAACAATAAGCAATTGCTAAGACAAAACAAGGCCACAATCAAATATGTACGTCATCTCAATGTACAACAATAATAATAAATATTATAATTGTATGTCATCACATTAAACACCAATAAAACACGAGTAGCTACAACTACTCGATCAAAGTACGATTACGTTATCCTGTTAAAATGGTTCATCTTAAATCGATCATACGTCTTCTCATCTTTTAAAACGTATTTACATCTTTCCAAAACGTTTTACATCTTTTAAAACGTTAACTCATCTTTAAAAACATCTTTTGTCTTGAAGCTCGGTTTTTAAAACGATATTGTACTCACCTCAGTCCTCGACAAACGGAATCGCCCGAGCGATGCAAACACGATCAACCTGATCATAACATATCCGTTAATAAGATCGTAAAAACTCATTATTACCAACTTAGGCTTATTTAGCCAAACGCTCATTTAACCATAGAGTCGACCTCTTAACCTTTTCAACATACTCGTATAGACTATATAACACCTCTAAAATATATATCTATAGTTTGAAGGACTACGATTCACTAACAAACTTTTTACACAATGAAAACTCATTTTTCCTAATATAAATTCTGCACAAAACAGCACTAAGTTGCTGTTTTGACTCGCGTTTTTGACCTGTTTGTGAGTCAAATGAGCTTAAACATTCTAAAGAAGAGTTAAAGTACACATGCACACCTTTAAAACGATATATCGTACACCTCCATAGGATATACGATGAGACTTCTACAGCCCTCACAAAACAGCCACTTGCTGTTTTCTGCTTTATTAAAATTTCAACCCAAACCGACCCGTTTGTAATCCAAAACATACAAGCTCGAATTTCGGGTTCTAACAATCATAACGAAACTTAATAATATTCTTACTAATCAACTCCAAAATACTAGTACATCAATAACATGCTCAAAATATAAGATATACCTTAAGTTTTCGAACCGGGTTTCGAAACGACCCGAAACGAACCACCACGAAACCTACTTTTTCTTACACCAAAACGTTCCTTATGCTTCCAGGAGCACGATGGTGCTTTCGGTTTTTAAAACGGTCTACTAATGAACTCTCTAGGCTTGATTTTTGGTTGATGGAAGTTTTTTGTGTATTCTCTTCTCTTTCTTGTTTTCTCCGTCACACACACACTCACCAACATGCAGGAAATCTGCATTCCCACTAACTCAACTATATATATAATTATATATTTCCAAACTTTACCCTCAAGTTTTAGACTTAAACACAATAAGGTCCTTTTCATAATTCAATTACAAATATAACCATTTACAAACTTTGGGGTGTTACAATTCCCCCCCTCTTAAATTGATTCCGTCCCGGAATCAGGCTTTAAACAAATGAGGATAACGATCTCTCATTTCGCCTTCGACTTCCCAAGTCGTTTCTGAACCACGCTTGTTCTTCCATAAGACTTCAACCAGTTTAACACGTCTCTTTCTTAACTGTCTCGTTACCCGATCTAAAATCTCTACGGGTTCCTCAAATAATCTCTTATCATCGTAAATTCTCAGTTCCTCTAGCGGAATGATACTCGGTTCCTCGGATAGACACTTCCGAAGATAACACACATGAAACACGTTGTGAATACCATCTAATTCCGAAGGTAACTGCAACTTATAAGCTTGATCACCAACCCTTTGTAGAACCTCAAAAGGACCAATAAATCGAGGACCCAACTTTCCTCGTTTCCCAAAACGAATGATCCCTTTCCAAGGCGATACCTTCAACATAACTTTTTCACCAACCTCAAATGACTTGGGTCGGTGTTTCTGATCAGAATACTTCTTTTGTCGCTCTCTAGCAACTCTCAACCGTTCTCGAGCTATGGCAACTTTATCCGCCGTTAATTGTACAATCTCAGGACCCGAGAACTGCTTTTCTCCTGTTTCTAACCAACAAGTAGGCGTTCGACATTTCCGACCGTATAACATCTCATAAGGAGCCATATTAATGCTCGAATGATAGGAATTATTATAAGCAAACTCCACTAACGGTAAATGTGAATCCCAATTGCCACCAAACTCGATAACGCATGCCCTGAGCATATCCTCTAAAGTCTGGATAGTCCTCTCGCTCTGACCGTCGGTCTGAGGATGATACGCCGTGCTCATATGCACTCTCGACCCTAACTCTTCTTGCAGTCGTTTCCAAAACCTTGAAGCGAATCTACTATCCCGATCAGATACAATAGACAACGGAATCCCGTGACGTGAAACAATCTCACGAATATACAAATCCGCTAACTTCTCCAGTCTCTCGTTCTCCTTAGATGCCAAAAAGTGAGCACTCTTAGTCAAACGATCGACTATCACCCAAATCATATCTTTACCCCTTATTGTCTTGGGTAATTTGGTCACGAAATCCATAGTAACGTGATCCCACTTCCACTCGGGAATCTCTAACTGTTGCAGCTCTCCATACGGTTTTTGATGTTCCGCCTTAACCTGAGCACAAACTATACATCTTGCCACGAAGTCCGCTACCTCAATCTTCATCTTAGGCCACCAATAGCGAGGTTTCAAATCATGGTACATCTTATTACTGCCCGGATGAATCGAATACTTAGATCTATGCGAATCTTCAAGCAACACTTTCTTAACATCACCGAACTTAGGAATCCAAATCCTAGCCTTATATGTCTTTAATCCTTGTGAGTTCTCCTTAAACTTTAAGGGGTACTTGAACAATCCTTCCTCTCCTAGATTTTCCTCTTTCAACCCCTCGATCTGAGCCGATCGAATTTGATCAACGAAATCCGATATCACAACTAAACTCATAGACTTCAGTTGATAAGAAGATCTTGGTTCCTTCCGACTTAGCGCGTCAGCCACCACATTTGCCTTCCCCGGATGATAACTAATCTCACAATCATAATCAATCAGCAACTCAATCCACCGCCGCTGACGCATATTCAACTCCTTCTTATTCTGAATATATTGCAAACTCTTATGGTCAGTAAATATCGTACACTTTGTACCATATAAATAATGACGCCAAATCTTAAGTGCATGAATCACTGCTGCTAATTCCAAATCGTGCACAGGGTACTTCTTCTCTGTGTCGTTCAACTGTCTGGATGCGTAAGCTATTACCTTTCCCCTCTGCATAAGGACACAACCTAAACCTGATAATGATGCGTCGCAATAAACTACAAAATCCTCATTACCTTCCGGCAAAGTGAGAATAGGAGTCTCACATAAACAATTCTTTAACGTCTGGAACGCCTCCTCCTGCTTCTCTGTCCAAACATACGGTTCCGACTTTTTAGTCAACTTAGTCAAAGAAGACGCGATCTTCGAGAAATCCTTTACGAATCTCCTATAATAACCGGCTAAACCCAAGAAACTACGGATCTCTGTCGGCGTTTTGGGGGACTCCCAATTCCTAATAGCCTCAACTTTAGCTGGATCAACCTTTATACCATTTTCTCCGATCACATGCCCGAGAAATTGAATCTCACGCAACCAAAACTCACATTTAGAGAACTTGGCATACAACTTTTCGGCCCGGAGCGTCTCTAATAACTCTACCAAATGACGACGATGATCCTCCACACTCTTAGAATAAATCAGAACATCATCGATAAATACGATCACCGACTTGTCCAAGAAAGGACGACAAACTCGGTTCATCAAATCCATAAATATCGCAGGAGCATTGGTCAAACCAAACGGCATCACTAAAAACTCATAGTGCCCGTATCTAGTTCTGAAAGCTGTCTTTGGAACATCCTGCTCCGCTACTCCAACCTGATGGTAACCGGATCGCAAATCGATCTTTGAGAAGTAGCTAGCTCCCTGCAACTGATCGAACAAGTCATCTATCCTCGGCAACGGATACTTATTCTTAATGGTAACCTTGTTCAATTCTCGGTAATCTATACACATCCTCATCGTACCATCTTTCTTCTTTACAAATAACACCGGTGCGCCCCACGGCGACGAACTCGATCTAATGAAACCTTTCTCAAGTAGTTCTTGAAGTTGTTTCCACATCTCTTTCATCTCTGACGGGGCTAAGCGATAAGGTGCTTTCGCGATCGGTTTCGCACCTGGAACAAGATCGATCTTGAACTCCAATTCCCTCGCAGGAGGCAATCCTGGCAACTCATCGGGAAAAACGTCAGCGTAATCCCGAACCACGTCGACATCTGCTAACTCTAAAGCTTTCCCGGGTTTCTCCATAGCACAAGCTAAAAAGGCTACACAACCCTTTTCTAGACACTTCCTGGCTTTCATCTGCGAAATGATAAGTAAACCACCACTACTTTTCTCTCCGTGAGCGTAAATGAACTTACCGGTTGTACTAGGAATACGAACTAACTTTTTAGCACAAACTAATTCGGCGTGATTAGTAGACAACCAATCCATGCCGATCACAACATCGAATCCGTTCATATCAATCGGAATTAGGGATACCGAAAACATCGTTTCCTCAATAGTAATAGTACAATCATCGTACTTCTCTCTCACAAAAACAGAATTTCCTACCGCTACATCTACCTCTAAGGCAACATCTAACGGGCTACGAGGCACAATAAATCTCTCGGCGAACTTAGTAGACACAAAAGATCTATTCGCACCAGAATCAAATAAAACATTAGCAGGTAAGGAATTAACTATAAAGGTTCCGAAAATAACCTCATCATCGTTGCGTGCTTCCTCCGTGTTCATCTGAAATGCCCTGCCTTTTGGCCTCTGATTCTCCTCTTTCTTACCGGAATTAGCATTCCCCGCTCTCGGTTTAGTGCACTGGGACGCGATATGTCCCATTTCCTGACAGTTATAGCAAATCACCTCTTTGCTTCGACAGTCCTTAATTACGTGACCATTCTTGCCACATCTCTTGCATCTAGTCGAACCAGACTTCCCTTTCTGATCACTATTCTTGGGACCAATCTTTTGTTTCTTCGATGAAGAACCCGATTGTCCATCCCAAGACCTCTTTTCACCACTCTTTCTTTGTGCATCACGAGCACTCAAGTCATCCTCAACCCTCCTAGCCTCCTCCATGGCTAACTCTAGGGTACTCTGACTACGAACAGAGGATCGATAAGGGTACGGCAACCCTTCAACATAACGAGCCACCAATGACCTTTCAGTCGGGCAATGGTGTCGAGAAAACTGAAGCTTGTCAGTAAAAGTGGAGTTATACTTTGCCACAGACATACTTCCTTTCTGCAAATTAAGGAACTCCCTTTGATCGCGCTGCATAGCGCCCTCACTGCAAAACCGGTTATTGAGCTTTTCCACAAACAAAGCCCAAGTCAACCTGCTACGGACCTCAGCAGATAGAGTCTGATCGACAGTCTCCCACCAGTCCAACGCTTCCCCCTCTAGCATACGGATAGCATAAACCACTTTCTGACCCTCCGTAAACTCAGCAGAACAAAATGTTTGTTCCATCTTTCTGATCCAACGACGACAAACCAATGGATCCTCACCTCCCGCAAACGCTGGAGGTTTACAGCTCAAAAATGTCTTGTATGAACTGCCTTTCACTTCAACCTGTTTGACTTCCTCACGGGGATTCGGTTGCTTAACCACATTTTCAGATACAGACCCATGCTCAGTCGTCTGCGAATTCTGAGAATCTTTCAGTAACCCGGCTGCCCTCATTGCAGCCTTTAACTCTTTCAATTGCCCCTCTAATTCGGCAATCCTTTCGACATCCTTCTTATTATGCCCAGATGAGGAACTTCCCTCCGTGTGAGTACTCTGAGAACCTCGGTTCTCCTCGTTGCTTCCTTCATGAGTATCGGAGCCCGATACGTTTTCCATCCTTAGATCGATAACCAGAACAGGATAACATAAGCGAATCGTACAATAACAAGGGTAAGTAACAAGTAAACTCATAACACTCAGTCACACACCCTTTTCCCATCCTAGGTCAAAGTTTTAAAAATTCGAACCGCGTCTTTTGCACGAGTCTGAGCACTGGTCTTTGTGCTTAGTTCACTCGCAACGCGGCTCTGATACCAACTTGTAACGTCTGGTTTTCAAAAATCACGTTTTACAAAAACTTTTTAAGTTATAAGACTTTTACACAACGAAAACATAATAACATAATAAAGCGGTTCCTAAAAATCTTCATACAAACCATACGTTACTTAGTTACAACATCAAAAGCTTGCCAAAAGCATATAACAAAACTATACGAATGGGGACAACGTCTACCCCAAGCAATCCCGCCTCACCAGGCTAGCGTCTAGCACCCTACGAGCAAAAGACACATTTGAAAAGAGTATCAGCAAAGCTGGCGAGACAATAAACTTAGTAAAGACTAATAAACATTTCATAAAATATTTAACTTCAATGTCCCAAACCATACCCGCACCCATCGCAGACGGATAGGTTACAATTCAATAAATAAACAATAATAAAGTGCACAGGTAAATGATTCTCATCTCATAATCAAATTACGCACTAAAGTCAATATCTAACGTTTTGGATCCATCTCTTGTCCAAACGTCATCTATCACAATTTGGGTCCATCTCTTGCCCCATGGGACTACAATCCCGTTCGCTACTCGCACATTCCTGCATGTTATTATAAGCATTGGGGCGCGACTCCCAATCTCTATAATAACCCGAAATGTAGGCTTTCACTACTCCGACGTTGCATACGATGCTTTGTCGTTAAGGAGGGTTCCACGGTGTGTCAACTTATACACCTCCCCACTCCCACGTGATGTATCCGGCTGACCCTCATCTCAATGGTCATACATCACTCCAGCATGAGATTACATCTCAGTACCGCGTGTTACAAGGGAGGTCTAGAATTCCCCGTAACCAACTTTCTTAGGCTAGCACTTTTCTACCTAGTCGGTCAAACTAGGTCAATCTATCTACGAGCAGCTACCTACCACCCGTAACCCAGGCCTCTTATGCAAAACTATGTCATACTACATATAATGCATAAAACAATAACAATAAGCAATTGCTAAGACAAAACAAGGCCACAATCAAATATGTACGTCATCTCAATGTACAACAATAATAATAAATATTATAATTGTATGTCATCACATTAAACACCAATAAAACACGAGTAGCTACAACTACTCGATCAAAGTACGATTACGTTATCCTGTTAAAATGGTTCATCTTAAATCGATCATACGTCTTCTCATCTTTTAAAACGTATTTACATCTTTCCAAAACGTTTTACATCTTTTAAAACGTTAACTCATCTTTAAAAACATCTTTTGTCTTGAAGCTCGGTTTTTAAAACGATATTGTACTCACCTCAGTCCTCGACAAACGGAATCGCCCGAGCGATGCAAACACGATCAACCTGATCATAACATATCCGTTAATAAGATCGTAAAAACTCATTATTACCAACTTAGGCTTATTTAGCCAAACGCTCATTTAACCATAGAGTCGACCTCTTAACCTTTTCAACATACTCGTATAGACTATATAACACCTCTAAAATATATATCTATAGTTTGAAGGACTACGATTCACTAACAAACTTTTTACACAATGAAAACTCATTTTTCCTAATATAAATTCTGCACAAAACAGCACTAAGTTGCTGTTTTGACTCGCGTTTTTGACCTGTTTGTGAGTCAAATGAGCTTAAACATTCTAAAGAAGAGTTAAAGTACACATGCACACCTTTAAAACGATATATCGTACACCTCCATAGGATATACGATGAGACTTCTACAGCCCTCACAAAACAGCCACTTGCTGTTTTCTGCTTTATTAAAATTTCAACCCAAACCGACCCGTTTGTAATCCAAAACATACAAGCTCGAATTTCGGGTTCTAACAATCATAACGAAACTTAATAATATTCTTACTAATCAACTCCAAAATACTAGTACATCAATAACATGCTCAAAATATAAGATATACCTTAAGTTTTCGAACCGGGTTTCGAAACGACCCGAAACGAACCACCACGAAACCTACTTTTTCTTACACCAAAACGTTCCTTATGCTTCCAGGAGCACGATGGTGCTTTCGGTTTTTAAAACGGTCTACTAATGAACTCTCTAGGCTTGATTTTTGGTTGATGGAAGTTTTTTGTGTATTCTCTTCTCTTTCTTGTTTTCTCCGTCACACACACACTCACCAACATGCAGGAAATCTGCATTCCCACTAACTCAACTATATATATAATTATATATTTCCAAACTTTACCCTCAAGTTTTAGACTTAAACACAATAAGGTCCTTTTCATAATTCAATTACAAATATAACCATTTACAAACTTTGGGGTGTTACAATTCCCCCCCTCTTAAATTGATTCCGTCCCGGAATCAGGCTTTAAACAAATGAGGATAACGATCTCTCATTTCGCCTTCGACTTCCCAAGTCGTTTCTGAACCACGCTTGTTCTTCCATAAGACTTCAACCAGTTTAACACGTCTCTTTCTTAACTGTCTCGTTACCCGATCTAAAATCTCTACGGGTTCCTCAAATAATCTCTTATCATCGTAAATTCTCAGTTCCTCTAGCGGAATGATACTCGGTTCCTCGGATAGACACTTCCGAAGATAACACACATGAAACACGTTGTGAATACCATCTAATTCCGAAGGTAACTGCAACTTATAAGCTTGATCACCAACCCTTTGTAGAACCTCAAAAGGACCAATAAATCGAGGACCCAACTTTCCTCGTTTCCCAAAACGAATGATCCCTTTCCAAGGCGATACCTTCAACATAACTTTTTCACCAACCTCAAATGACTTGGGTCGGTGTTTCTGATCAGAATACTTCTTTTGTCGCTCTCTAGCAACTCTCAACCGTTCTCGAGCTATGGCAACTTTATCCGCCGTTAATTGTACAATCTCAGGACCCGAGAACTGCTTTTCTCCTGTTTCTAACCAACAAGTAGGCGTTCGACATTTCCGACCGTATGATGTGTAAAATCGAGTCTTAAATTAAACCTACTTTTTCACGCAATTACACACTTATAGGCAGTGGACCTATTCGTATGTAATATAGTTAATAGTAAGTATAGGTTCGTTCGCAGGGACTAATTTGCTTTTAAATTTCGAATTAATAACACTAAGAGTATTTGGGGGTTTTTTATCGTAACTAAAATTGCAAGTAATTTAATAAAAGTGATTAATTAAAATTGAACGAAAGATTTATGGATTAAATCAAATAAAGAGAGATTACACCTGTTTGACACTTCACCTGTTTTCCGTTAATTCTACGAATTCGATTGTTGTTTCAACTTCTAATATATACTAAAAGTCCTTCCGAATCTTTTACTAACTTTAATTATTGCTACTTACACCGTTCCTTCCGAATACAGTTAATAAATATTAATAATTAAGCAATAAGAATCAAGCCTGTTTTTAGTGATTTAACCTTATAGAGTTTCCTTCCGAATAACTCCTCTAATTATTAAGTCCTTCCGAATCTTAACAAATAAACTTACTCAATTAAGTTTAATTACCTAAGTTGTTATTACTAAGTCCTCTCGAATCTTAATAATTTTAAACCGATTATAGACCGACCGATTATTTCATATAAATTATTTAACCTATCTAGATTCCTCTCGAATACCTAGAATGTTGATTAATTAAATTATATATAAACAACTTTATGATAATATGTTAAAACTTAAACAAATAAGGATTAGCGATTAAACACAAAAACATAAATAATCAATTACGTAAAAGTAAACTTCAAACAAGATCCGTTAATCAAACAAGCGTAAAAAGAGTTTAGTTGCTCATGATCGACATAAAAATAGCAAATAAACAAGTAGAAAACATAATAGAAAAAAGTCTTAAAAAGGAAAAGAGAAACAAACTAAAAATTGCAAACGTGTCGTGACCGACGTTGAATGAAAACGAAACTCCTAGCTTGAAATCTTGCCTCTAAACTTGAACTCCAGCTCTAAGACTTGAAAATAATAATTGAATGAATTTTCTGGCTGAATTAATCTTGTATTTATAGGCAAAAATTAAGATAGAATTCGTAATCGAAACCAACACAAAATCTTTCAAAAACACAATGATGGGCAGCGTGGCCTTTCAAGTTTAATTAATTTGTTTTGAGGTGGTGATTGTTTCCTTGAAGACTTATTCCTTTTCTTTTTAATCCCACGTGCATTCCTTTTTTTTCTCTACCTTCTAGTCGTGAGCTCCTCAAATAAGAATTGTTTCCAAAGATTGAAAACTAGACTTTTGAATATATTAAATTGAAACTCCCACGTGCATGCTTTCTTTTCCTTTTCTCTTCTTTTATTCAACGTGCCTACTTTTTGTCATTTTCGTTCAATAACTTTAGCTTAGACCTGAAAATCATTTTCAAACAATTACAAGAAAAAATGATCCTATCCATCGTGGTTTTGACACAAAAAATGACTAAATATCGCATATAAATATATATGAAAATATGCGATATCACCGTATAACATCTCATAAGGAGCCATATTAATGCTCGAATGATAGGAATTATTATAAGCAAACTCCACTAACGGTAAATGTGAATCCCAATTGCCACCAAACTCGATAACGCATGCCCTGAGCATATCCTCTAAAGTCTGGATAGTCCTCTCGCTCTGACCGTCGGTCTGAGGATGATACGCCGTGCTCATATGCACTCTCGACCCTAACTCTTCTTGTAGTCGTTTCCAAAACCTTGAAGCGAATCTACTATCCCGATCAGATACAATAGACAACGGAATCCCGTGACGTGAAACAATCTCACGAATATACAAATCCGCTAACTTCTCCAGTCTCTCGTTCTCCTTAGATGCCAAAAAGTGAGCACTCTTAGTCAAACGATCGACTATCACCCAAATCATATCTTTACCCCTTACTGTCTTGGGTAATTTGGTCACGAAATCCATAGTAACGTGATCCCACTTCCACTCGGGAATCTCTAACTGTTGCAGCTCTCCATACGGTTTTTGATGTTCCGCCTTAACCTGAGCACAAACTATACATCTTGCCACGAAGTCCGCTACCTCAATCTTCATCTTAGGCCACCAATAGCGAGGTTTCAAATCATGGTACATCTTATTACTGCCCGGATGAATCGAATACTTAGATCTATGCGAATCTTCAAGCAACACTTTCTTAACATCACCGAACTTAGGAATCCAAATCCTAGCCTTATATGTCTTTAATCCTTGTGAGTTCTCCTTAAACTTTAAGGGGTACTTGAACAATCCTTCCTCTCCTAGATTTTCCTCTTTCAACCCCTCGATCTGAGCCGATCGAATTTGATCAACGAAATCCGATATCACAACTAAACTCATAGACTTCAGTTGATAAGAAGATCTTGGTTCCTTCCGACTTAGCGCGTCAGCCACCACATTTGCCTTCCCCGGATGATAACTAATCTCACAATCATAATCAATCAGCAACTCAATCCACCGCCGCTGACGCATATTCAACTCCTTCTTATTCTGAATATATTGCAAACTCTTATGGTCAGTAAATATCGTACACTTTGTACCATATAAATAATGACGCCAAATCTTAAGTGCATGAATCACTGCTGCTAATTCCAAATCGTGCACAGGGTACTTCTTCTCTGTGTCGTTCAACTGTCTGGATGCGTAAGCTATTACCTTTCCCCTCTGCATAAGGACACAACCTAAACCTGATAATGATGCGTCGCAATAAACTACAAAATCCTCATTACCTTCCGGCAAAGTGAGAATAGGAGTCTCACATAAACTATGTGACTAAATTTAGCAAAAATCTTTATATTTCATAACATTATTTTTATTATTTAGCATTGAAACTACATAAGAATGCCACATCATTTTGCCAATGTTGACCAATTCATAATTGAAAAGCCATAAAAGTGGAACAAATTTGGGTTTGATTTGTAGGCTTAAAGAATGAAAACCCAAATCATTATATTCATACTCTCTCTCATATGCCCTTTTCTCTCTTTAGCCATTGATACAATCACAGACATAACACCACTTACTATTAATCAAACTTTAGTTTCCAATGGTCAAGTTTTTGAGTTAGGTTTTTTTAATCCAGGCAATGAGGATAACTTGTATATAGGTATTTGGTATAAACAAATTATTCCAAAAACTTATGTTTGGGTTGCGAATAGAGATACCCCTATTACTTCATTGTTTGGAGTATTAAGTGTTGTCGAAAAAGGTGATATACTACTTTTAGACCAGGCCGAAAGTGTTGTTTCGGCCTGGTCGTCAAACGTGTCGTTTACGGATGGGTTTTCGAGTAGGAATACGGTTGCACAATTGTTGGATTCGGGTAACTTTGTTCTTCGTTGGGAGAATGATGAGAATCCGGGGAATTTTATTTGGCAAAGCTTTGATCATCCAACTGATACTTTATTACCCGAGATGAAAATTGGTTTCAACCGGGAAACTGGAGTGAACAAATTTTTGCAGTCTTGGAGAACAAATACAGATCCGGGCTCGGGTGATTATTTATTAAAAATGGATCCAAATGATTTTCACGAGTTCTTTGTAAAGAAAAACGAAACAGTAACTTACCGGAGTGGGACATGGAATGGTAGAAGGTTTAGCGGTGTACCAGAGGTAAAAACCCCAAGTATAATCAAGTTTGAATATCAAAACAAGTCTAACGAAATTTCGTATTCGTTTAAAATGTTGAATACTTCTGTTTATTCACGATTAATTATGCGTCCATCCGGTTATATTCAAAGATTCACGTGGGTGGAAACATCAGCCACTTGGAGCGAATATTTTTCAATTCCACGCGATCAGTGTGATAACTATTTAGAATGCGGACCTTATGGCATTTGTGATTCAAAAGCTTCTCCGGTTTGTACATGTATGAAGGGGTTCCGGCCGAAAAACCGACAAGCGTGGGACTTACGAGATGGGTCAGATGGGTGTGTTCGGAGCTCAGACTTGGATTGTGAGTCAGATGGATTTTTGTTATTGAAAAACATGAAGTTACCTAGAAGCTCGAATGTGTTTGTTGATAATGCAATGAACTTGACTAAGTGTGGTGAGATTTGTAAAAGGAATTGTTCTTGTGCTGCTTATGCTAATATGCATACAACTCAAAACGGGTCGGGTTGTGTGATTTGGGAAGTTGATCTTTTGGATATGAGGGAATGTGGTGGTGGACAAGATCTTTATGTTAGAGTTGCTGCATCTGATTTAGGTATGTTTAAATATCAGTTTTATATCTTTTTTCCAAAATAATTTTTCAGAAAAACATTTCAATAAAAGAAAACCCCTTTTACTTTCTACTTGACAACTACACGTGTTTTCAAAATTTTCAAAGGTTTTCTAGAAATAATAAAACTTTTTTCAATTTCATTTTTCTTCTTGAAAAATGAAAATGAAAAAGTAAATTTTTTTTTAACTAAACGTAACCGGTATTCTTATTTGAATATTATCTTTGCTTGATTATAAGACTAACTTGTAGCATCCTTAATGTCTTTTGATTTTGTAAGATTTGATAGTAACGGTCGTTTCTAAGAAATTATTAGAGTAGAGGTTTAGTTTCTTGACGTATATTATTAAGAAACTACATCTATAATTTTTTAGATTATCACCACATTAATACTACTACAAACAAATTATGCATGTAATAAATTGTTACCGACAAACTTAACATCAAAACCTTTTCTCATATTAGCTAATGACATTTCTTTTATTAAATAATTGCTTTCAAATCTTTTTTATTTTGAACAACTAGTTATTAATTAATATTGAATTATTAGTATATTCTTATAATAATAAATTTATTGAAGTTAGACTGATGACATAAATTACATTTGATTTTTGTATGTGGGAAAATGACTTTTTGAAGAAGAAAAAAATACATTATTTCTTGTTCTATTCTATGGTGAGACTTGAGACACACTTCCTTTTCATTCTTGAATCGGCTTATTTCCTCTCTCCTTGGGTAATTTTCCAATAGACTTTTCAAAGTAATGTGCTGATAAAATATGAAACCAACGTCTTTAATAGAGTTTAGGGGTGTTTGTTGGAGCATAATTGTTATTGTTTGTAGTTTGTATTTAGTCTAGGAAAGTGTCGTGAAGTAACACATGTATATAGATCAAGTTGTAAAGCATTTTAACGCGTTTTGGCAGCTGTTACGCTGGTGTTGCGCAGGTAACACCATAGTGGCGCAACACCACTGTTGCGCTGCGTAACATCCGTACGGTTAGGTGAGGACTATAAATACCTCACCAACCTGCCATAAATGCATCCGTCTTTAGAGAGATAAAGTCTTGTTGCGCTAGAGAGAGAAAGTCTTGCGTAACAGTCTCATAAACGGTTCAAAGTCTTTGTAATCGATTGTAATTGATATTATTCGTATTGTTTATCATTACGTAAGTTTAATAATATCAATCTTTTGGTTATTTAGTGAGTTTCACCATTATATATTCTCCGTTTTGTTATTCCGCAACAATTAGGAGTTTAGGTCCAAATCAAGGTTCGAAAAAATCGACCAACACTGTTTGACTTGAGGGTATAGAAACGAACAAATGACTTTTATTTCCATGATACTTGTTTGATTAATAGGTTTTGTTTTTGTAAATGGGAATGAAACCACCAAGTATAAGCATAATCCATAAATTGTCTTAATATGATAGGTTTATAAACCTATTCTAATTCCAATATCCATACCAATTCCCTTATGCAATAAATGGGCTACCTATCACATAAAGTTTTAACTCTTAACCTCAGTTCAAACACTGTCTCGTGAATACCGCTTAAGCTACGTCGTCCATTAGCTAAAAAGTATTCGCTCTCCCAGTTATCATGAAAATGGATCCTTCTTCGTTTACTCATTTTATTCTTCTGTAATTAATAACGAGTTGGTTAAGTGCAGACAAATTAGCAACCGATGGAAGTTCTGAAAATGGTTCGAGCAACAACCATGTTGTGAAAATTGTGGCATTTTCCATTAGCGGTTGTATGTTAGCTATAATTCTACTTATACTCTTTTACTTGAGGAGGAGGAAAACACGGTGGTTGAAAATATCTGCGAGACACAAAAAAGGTAAATCTGGTTTTAAGAGTCAACCACCTTACTTTAATTTTAAAAAATAGATAAAAATCATTAAGGTTACTTAGATTGTTATGTAACGAATGCTTATTGAATGATAAAGTTATTGTGCCAAGTGAAAACGATAATTATGGTGAAACGAAGATGGATGAACTTGAACTACCCTTGTTTGATTTTACAAAAATGGCTATGGCCACAAACAACTTCTCCGATGCAAATAAACTAGGGGAAGGTGGTTTCGGGTATGTTTACAAGGTAAGATATAAAAACCTACAATCAGATAAGATAAAATATGTTGTGTGAGCACAAAAAAGGTGATATTTTTGCTGTTGATGATATTAGGGCGTACTAACAGAAGGTGAAGTTGTAGCTGTAAAAAGGCTCTCGAGAGTTTCGGATCAAGGGATTGAAGAACTAAAAAATGAGGTTCGGTTAATAGCAAAACTTCAACACCGAAACTTAGTCCGACTACTAGGTTTTTGCATTGAGGTTGAAGAGAAGTTATTGATTTACGAGTTCATGGAAAACAAAAGTCTCAATACGTTTCTTTTTGGTAAGTTTCTCGTCTACCTTGTTTTTCTCTATTTCATTTGCAAACTAAATGCCGCCTTAATGTCTTATGAAAACTATTCTAGAAAAAGAAAAGAGCATGAAGCTCAATTGGCAAATGCGAATTGATATCATATCTGGGATTGCTCGAGGCCTTCTTTATCTTCATCAAGATTCAAGATGTAAAATCATTCATCGAGATCTAAAAGCAAGCAATGTTTTGCTTGATAAGGTAATGAACCCAAAAATATCAGATTTTGGTATGGCACGGATTTTCCAAAGCGATCAAATTGAAGCGAAAACAAAAAAAGTGGTTGGAACATAGTAAGTAAAGTATAACTGTTCTTTATACAAAAATAGAAAATTCCAAGACATAACTTAGAAGGATTATTTTTTTAATCGCAGTGGTTATATGTCACCTGAATATGCGATGAACGGTAATTTCTCAACTAAATCAGATGTATTTAGTTTTGGAGTTCTAGTGCTTGAGATAGTGAGCGGTAAAAAGAACTCAGGATCATCCTACACAAGTAGCCAACTTAGCCTGCTTGGATACGTAAGTGCTATAGCGTTATGGTCATGTTCCTTTGTTTTAGTTTTAACCAATTTTTCTTTTCTTCAGTCGTGGAAGTTATGGCAAGAAGGCAACGCATTAGAATTAGTGGATAAATCTATGGGGGACAAATTTTCAAGCAATGAAGTATTGAGATGTGTACAAATAGGATTGTTATGTGTTCAAGAACACCCCGAAGACAGGCCTAGCATGTCAAAGGTGTTGTCGATGTTGAGTAGCGAAAGTGTACAACTACCTCAACCTAAATATCATGGGTACTTTATTGGAGAAAGGCGTAGTAAGACAGAGCCTTTGAACAAAGAAGATGATTCCATGACCGTAAATGAAGTAACACTCACCGTACTAGATGCTAGATAGTGTTACTCTTTTAACTAAATTGTTAATTGTACATCGTATTTTCCCATTTTTCTTTGATTAGTTGAATTTCTTAACAGAGACCAGGACAAATTTGGTCATATATATTATCTACATTATGAATATATGACACATAAGCCTACAAAATAGGCCTAAAAAATTGACGTAATCGATACATTATTTGACACAAGAAAAATCACTAATTTTTTCTCTTTATCCTAGCCAATTACTTTTACAATCCTCCGATTAAAGTTTTAGGTCTAATCACCTCATATAGGTAGGCCTATTTATTATTTTCCCAACATTACAGCTATATGTGATTTTTTGTGTTTTTTCTTACATGAAACTTAAAATTTTCTCTAAAAAATTATATCATTACTTTTATAAGAGTTAATTAAATAAATCGTCCCTATGGTTTATATCAAATTACGAATTTTGTCCCTAAGTTTAAAAAATTGCATAAATCATCCACTTTTGGAAACTAATTATCTTTTTCGTCCATACGATTTGCTAAAATTACAGATTTCGTCCCTAAGGTTTGTCCTCAATTACGGATTTGGTCCCTAAGGTTTGCCCCAATTACGGGTGCAAATTAGAAATTAGGGACGAAAAGGGTAATTAATTTCTAAACTTGGACGATTTATGCAACTTTTTAAACTTATGAACGAAATCCATAATTTTGAATAAACCATAAGAACTATTTATGTAATTAACTCTTTATATAATGTTGAGATAGTTATTATTGTAGGTGATAAATTAGAGTTTCAAGGACACTTTGGTTGAACATGGTATATATGTTCACAAATTAGAATTTCAAGGAAACTGCCTTATTCTTTAGTGAAACAAAACATTGTATGAAACCAAATGTTGAGTTTATATGTGGCTTTGAACCTCCAAGTCACGAGTCAAACAAATTGCAGATCGGATGTTTTCGAATACAATTCCAATCGAATGTACATTTCCGTTTTCCTTAGTCATTGATATAGTGACTCCCTTTACAGAAACCATGATGGTGGTGCTAAACAGCCTTCTAGAAAATCGATTTCATTCGTTGGCATATAAATTGCTCCTGTCATTGTTGGTTTATCTTTAGGAAGGTGCTTGAATCATTGATGTACAAGTTAGAAAATAACTTATAACCCTAACAAAGTATTTAAAAAAAAAGTGATATAGTATATATGATGGGTCAATTTCATATTAAAAGAATTTGGATTAACGAAAGCACTATATCTATCATATAATGAAGTAAAACTTGAGGTACGTGGGTGACCCCCTCCTGCCCAGTGACAAAACTTCGCAACTGTGTTTTGATTTAAAGGTGGTGAACGAGATCTTTATGCTAGAGTTGCAACTTTTGATTTAGGTATGATTTTAACTCAGATACAAAAATGTGAAAACATATTTTGTTTTTAAGTATTGCATGTACTAATTCTCATATCCGTGTATATATACGGACATTTTCAGAATATTTATTTATAAATCTATATTATATATTATATTTTTAGTAATTTATTAAATAATGTGTCACGTAATGAACAAAAAATATTACCGAAAAGAAAAGAAAAGGGAAATGTTAAATGGAATATTATGTAATTGAGAAAAAACAATATAATAGTATTATGTAAGTAATTTATACTCGTGTAAACATACGGACAATTTAAATTCAAAAGTTGTTATAGTAAACAATTATTATGTATTTTTAAAAATATGTAACATAAAATGTTTAAGAAGAAGAAATACTTTTTTTTTTTTTTTTTTTTACTGTTGTTAAGATATGATTAAAAATATAATTGGCGTTGAAAGATATGATAATTTTGGTTGAAACAAAAAATTTATGGGAGCAATGTATGTGAAAACTAAAAAAATTTGAATAATAGGAAACAATTATATAGAGATATTTTAGCCAAATGATGAAATTTTTGTTTAGAAAATATAAAGGACTAAATTGAACAAAATGTTAAAAATAAAGGATTAAATTGATTTTATAAACTATTTGAAATTAACATTTCCTATTTGTCAGTAGAATCTAATTTCTCAAATTCTTTTTCTTATATTAAGATTGATACATAACATTCAGGAAAAATAAAATAAGACTTTTTTCAAAACTTAATAAAATATTAGTAAATAATTCTTATGAATAGTTAAATAGACAGCTAGCCTGCGAATTTAATTTTTCATTTTTTTTTCGGTTACTCTATGAAACAAGATGATTTCTTATTCATTTTTATTTATCATTAATATTTACAATAACCCTCTACTAATATAACTTTATTTAATTTTATAAACTTTTAGTATTTATATTTCAAACTTTTATAAAATATAGATGATATTTATTTTTTAGTCATTTATTTTGTATCTATTACAAATTATATATTTTTTCATTTGTTATTTTTATTCCTTTAACGTTTTTTATTATACGCTAATTGTTTTAACTTTTATTACAACTTAATTATATTTTTAATTATCTACGTTTTCTTAATTGAATTTTTTTTCTCACTGTAAAGCATGGGGGTCAATTTTCTCATTACTGTCATTTATTGTATGTATTCCAAATTTGCCATTAACTGAAAAATACGTGGTCTTTATTTTCTTTTGTAACATATTCTTTTTATTTAGCATTGTAAGTTTGTAACTACATTATTAAAAAAAAAAAAAAAAAAAACCTACATTTAATTATGTATGTACAAAAATAACATGACTTTTGGAAATAATGTTTTTTACTTTATCATTGGAGAGACTTTTCAAAATAAATGTATATGGAAGAAAGCTACAGAAGACAGAAGTCACGACGTAAATCTAGAAGGTGTTTTTAAGCTTATTTTGTGATAAAATAAACTGATTATATTATATTGACAAACTTTCTAGTTTAGACTTTTAACTTTAGGTGTATAAAACTAATAACCTTAGTGTATCAAAAATATAGAAATGTTTAATAAAGACTTTACAAAAACTTGAGACATAAAAGATTGAATTTACTACCACGTACAATGGAAAGACCAATACAACTTTTATTTTAAGACCAAATAAACGAAAGAAAGTCATAAACACTACCATATAGGAATACAATTCGGTTTTTGTCGGCAATGGTCGTTGAGAGTGGTAAGGTGTGATCGGCTATGATGGTGTCGGTTGGGGTGGTGTTGGTGATGGTAGTGATATAGCATACATGAAGATAATAGCTAATCAAGATTTCGAAAAGTAATCAAGAATAAAAAAATATTCAGTATAAATATCAAATCTTATACAAAAAGTATTTGTAAATTAATTATAAAAAACAAGTGCCATTTTATTTTGCCAACTTAACGCAAAAGACAGACTAAGGGGGTGTTTGGGATTGCTTATTGAAAATAGATTATTCATTTTGAAAATGAATAATCAGATAATCAACAGTTATAAAACGTGATTCTAAAATATAATGTTTGGATTTGATTATGTTGTTTGAAATCGCAATAATCAGATAATCAGTTTTTTGAGTGTTTGGCAAATATAATTATTTGTTTAGTTGATAAGTAAAATGACTAAAATAAACATTGTTTTTATATTTATGGTAAGTATGATAGGACTTTTTGGTAAATTTGACCCATATTTGTAACTCCATTTTGGAGCTGGACCACATCCCTTACTTTTTCAAAACAACGTTTTAAACCATCTAAAACGCAAATAAGTCCGTTTTGTTTTGTTTAGCCAAACACTAAAATCTGCTTTTCTCCGTTTATAAACTGAAATAATCAAATAATTTATGCCAAAACGCAAAAACAAACACCCTCTAAAAGTCCAATGTTGACCACCATTTCCTCAATTTCTTTGAAAAATAAGAACCAAGAAGACCAATTCTTAACTAAAAAACCATAAAAGTGGAACAAATTTGGGTTTGATTTGTAGGCTTGAAGAATGAAAACCCAAATCATTATATTCATACTCTCTCTCATATGCCCTTCTCTCTCTCTAGCCATTGATACAATCACACACATAACACCACTTACTATTAATCAAACTTTAGTCTCGAATGGTCAAGTTTTTGAGTTAGGTTTTTTTAATCCAGGCAATGAGGATAACTGGTTTATAGGTATTTGGTATAAACAAATTATTCCAAAAACTTATGTTTGGGTTGCTAATAGAGATACCCCTATTACTTCATTGTTTGGAGTATTAAGTGTTGTCGAAAAAGGTAACATACTACTTTTAGACCAGGCCGAAAGTGTTGTTTCGGCCTGGTCGTCAAACGTGTCGTTTCCAAAGGTGGATACTACTAGAAATACGGTTGCGCAGTTGTTAGATGTAGGTAACTTTGTTTTGAAGTGGGAGGATGATGAGAATCCGGATAATTATATATGGCAAAGCTTTGATCATCCCACCGATACTTTATTACCCGAGATGAAACTTGGGTGGGATCGGAAAACCGGATTGAACTGGTTTTTGCAGTCGTGGAAAACGAATACCGATCCGGGCTTGGGTGATTATTCCTTTAAAATGAACCCAAATGGTTTCCAGGAGTGTTTTGTAATAAACAACGAAACAATAACTTACCGGAGTGGCGCGTGGAATGGTAAAAGGTTTAGCGGTACACCAGAGGTAAAAAACACAAGTTTAATCAAGTTTAAATATCATAACAACGATAACAAATTTTCATATTATTCGTTTAATATGTTGAATAGTTCTGTTTATTCACGAGTGATTATGAGTTCATCTGGTTATATTCAAAGATTCGTGTGGGTGGAGACATCATCCACGTGGACCGAATATTATAAATTTCCACGTGATCAGTGTGATAACTATTTAGAATGTGGTTCATATGGCATTTGCGATTCAAAAGCTTTTCCGGTCTGCACATGTATGAAGGGATTCCGACCCAAAAACCAACAAGCATGGGACTTACGAGACGGGTCAGATGGGTGTGTTCGGAGCTCCGCGTTGGATTGTAGGTCTGATGGATTTAAGTTATTGAGAAACATGAAATTGCCCGAGAGTTCGAAAGCATTTGTTGATCCAAGGATGAGTTTAACTGAATGTCGTGAAATTTGTAAAAGGAACTGTTCTTGTGCTGCTTATGCTAATATGGATATTATGGGAAACGGGTCGGGTTGTGTGATTTGGGAAGTTGATCTTTTGGATATGAGGGAATCTGCTGATTATGAAGGTGGTGGACAGGATCTTTATGTTCGAGTTGCTGCCTCTGATTTAGGTATGTTTAAATACCAGTGTTTCTAGAGAAATTTTCAGAGAAAACATAAAATGTTCCGATATGTTTTTTCAAAATAATTTTTAATAAGAACAGAAGACTCAGTTTTCTAATTTATAACTAAACTTTGGAAAATCTACGTTTATAGTTTTCTAATTATTTTCCATTTCAATAAAGAAAACCTCTTGTACTTTCTACTTGACAACTATAAGTGTTTTCAAAATTTTCAAAGATTTCTAGAAATAAAAAACTTTTTTCAATTTCTTGAAAAATGAAAATTAAAAAGTAGAAATTTTTTTCCATAACTAAACAACCAATATTCTAATTTGAATATTATCTTTTGCTTATAAGACTAAGGGTATGCTTGGTTGGGTTTAATGGAGGTTAATTAATGGTAATGATAATCATTGATAGTGCTTGGTTTGTCATTAGATAATCAATCATTGTCCACTATATCCATTAATAGACAATAAACCATTACTCAATAAAACGAGGGTAATGAAAGTGGGGTAATGATTAACCCCTCTTTCATCGCTTTTCTCATTCCCTTTCCCATTCCTCGTATTGAAACAACCGCCCCCTTAAACTTGTAGCATCCTTAATCTCTTTCAATTTATAAGATTTGATAATGACGGTCGTTTCTAAGAAATTATTAGAGTAGAGGTTTAGTTTTTTGACGTATATTATTAAAAAACTACATCTACAATTTTTTAGATTATCACCACCAGGGGCAGAGTTAGAAAAAAATTCGAGTGAATTTAGAATTAGAATTTAGTTATTTTTGTGTGCAAAATCAGCGAGTTTATAAACTAAATAAGACTAAAAATACAATTGTAAATTGTTTCCAATTCAACGGGTTCGGATAAACTCGCTCGGTGCAATATAGCTCCGCCCCTAATCACCACATTAATACTACTACAAACAGATTATGCATGTAATAAATTGTTACCGGCAAACTTAACATCAAAACCTTTTTTATATTAGCTAATGACATTTCTTTTATTAAATAATTGCTTTTAAATCTTTTTAATTTTGAACAACAACTAGTTGACGTAAATTACATTTGATTTTTGTATGTGGGAAAATGACTTTTTGAAGAAGAAAAAAATACATTATTTCTTGTTCTATTCTATGGTGAGACTTGACACACATTTCCTTTTCATTCTTGAATTGGCTTATTTCCTCTCGCCTTCGGTAATTTTCCAATAGACTTTTCAAAGTAATCGACATCTTTAATAGAGTTTAGGGGTGTTTGACTCGAGGGTATAGAAACGAAGAAATTACTTTTATTTCCATGATACTTGTTTGATTAATAGGTTTTGTTTTTGTAAATGGGAATGAAACCACCAAGTATAAGCATAATCCATAATTACATATTGTCTTAATATGATGGGTTTTCAAACCTATTCCAATACCATTATCCATACCAATTCCCTTATGCAATAAAAGGGCCTACCTATCACATAAAGTTTTAACTCTTAACCTCTTCTATCAGATAAAGAGTTCAGAAACGGTCTCGTGAATACTGCTTAACGTCCATTAGCTAAAAAAGATTCGCTCTCCCAGTTATCATGAAAATGGATCCTTCTCGGTTTACTCATTTTATTCTTCTATAATTAATAACGAGTTGGTTAAGTGCAGACAAACTAGCGACTGATGGAACTTCTGAAAATGGTTCGAGCAACAACCATGTTGTGAAAATTCTGGCATTTTCCATTAGCGGTTGTACGTTAGCTATAATTCTACTTATACTCTTTTACTTGAGGAGGAGGAAGACACGGTGGTTGAAAATATCGGCGAGACGTAAAAAAAGGTAAATCTGGTTTTAAGAGTCAACCACCTTACTTTAATTTTAAAAATAGATAAAGATCATTAAGGTTACTTAGATTGTTATGTAACGAATGCTTATTGAATGATAAAGTTATTGTGCCAAGTGAAAACGATAATTATGGTGAAACGAAGATGGATGAACTTGAACTACCCTTGTTTGATTTTACAAAAATGGCTATGGCCACGAACAACTTCTCTGATGCAAATAAACTAGGGGAAGGTGGTTTCGGGTATGTTTACAAGGTAAGATATAGAAACCTACAATCAGATAAGATAAAATGTGTCGTGCGAGCACAAAAAAGGTGACATTTTTGTTGTTGATGATATTAGGGCGTACTAACAGAAGGTGAAGTTGTAGCTGTAAAAAGGCTCTCGAGAGTTTCGGATCAAGGGATTGAAGAACTAAAAAACGAGGTTCGGTTAATAGCAAAACTTCAACATCGAAACTTAGTCCGACTACTAGGTTGTTGCATTGAGGTTGAAGAGAAGTTATTGATTTATGAGTTCATGGAAAACAAAAGTCTCAATACGTTTCTTTTTGGTAAGTTTTTCGTTTACCTTGTTTTTCTCTTTTTCATTTGCCACCCGGGTTTTGTTGATTCCCATTCTAATTTCACCCTATTATCAAAACCATACCGATAACAATTCTTAAATGCAAGCTAAATGCCGCCCTTGATGTCTTTTGTGAAATTCATTGTAGAAAAAGAAAAGAGCATGAAACTCAGTTGGCAAATGCGACATGATATCATATTTGGGATTGTTCGAGGACTACTTTATCTTCATCAAGATTCAAGATTTAAAATTATTCACCGAGATCTAAAAGCCAGCAATGTTTTGCTTGATAAGGTAATGAACCCAAAGATATCAGATTTCGGTATGGCACGGATTTTCAGAAGCGATCAAATTGAAGCGAAAACAAAAAAAGTGGTTGGAACTTAGTAAGTATATAGTATAACTGTACTTTATGTAAAAATAGATCATTCGAAGACATAATTTAGAGGGGTTTGTTTTATTTTATCGCAGTGGTTACATGTCACCTGAATATGCGATGAACGGGCATTTCTCAACAAAATCAGATGTTTTCAGTTTTGGAGTTCTAGTGCTTGAGATAGTAAGCGGTAAAAAGAATACGGGATCATCCTACACAAGTAGCCAGCTTAGCCTGCTCGGATATGTAAGTGCTATAATGATAAGGTCCTGTACTTTTTTTTAGTTCTAACCAGAATGTTTTCTTTCTTTAGTCGTGGAAATTATGGAAAGAAGGCAACGCTTTAGAACTAGTTGATAAATCTATGGGGGGCATATTTTCAAGCGATGAAGTATTGAGATGTGTACAAATAGGACTATTGTGTGTTCAAGAACATCCTGAAGACAGGCCTAGTATGTCAAAGGTGTTGTTGATGTTGAGTGGCGAAAATGTACAATTACCGCAACCTAAATTCCATGGATTCTTTATTGGAGAAAGGCGTACTAAGACAGAGCCTTTGAACAAACAAGATGATTCTATGACGGTAAATGAAGTAACACTCACCGTACTAGATGCTAGATAGCGAAACTCTTTTAACTACGTTGTAAGCAGTTATATCATATTTTCCCCTTTTTCTTTGATTAGTTGAATTTATTAAATAATATGTCACGTAGTGAACAAAAAATATGCACGAAGGGAAAAGAAAAGTGAAATGTTAAATAAAATATTACGTAATTGAGAAAAAACAAAATGATAGTATCATGTAAGTAATTTATACTCGTGTAGACATATGGACAATTTAAATTCAAAAGTTGTTATAGTAAACAATTATTATGTAGTTTTTAAAAATACGTAACAAAAAAAGTTCAAGAAGAAGAAATACTTTAATTTTTTTTTTTTTTAACTGTTGTTAACATATGATCAAAAATCTAATTGTCGTTGAGGGATATGATAATTTTGGTTGAAACTAAAAAATATGAGAGTAATGTATGTAAAAATTAAGAAATTTTGAATAATAGAAAACAATTGAATTGTGTTTTTAAAAATTACAAAGTTAAAAATTTATTTAGGAATCTTTGGAAAAAATGAAAGGGAAAACGATTGTTATTATTTAGTTTTTAAAAATGAAAAGGTTATTATTAATTTTAAAAATATATTTTATTTAGATGATGAGTATATTGTAATTTCTAGAATTGATAACAAACCAAGTTTTGATATTTATTTGAAAAGTGATTAATATAATCGTCATTGATTAATAAGGGTTTATAAGAATTATATAGAATATTTTAGTCAAATGGTGTAATTTTTGTTTAGAAAATATAAAGGAATAAATTGTATAAAATGTTAAAAATAAAGGATTAAATTATTTTATAAACTATTTAAAATTAAAGCTTCATACTGGTCAAGAGAAGCTAATTTTCAAATTTCCTTTCTTATATTAAGATTGATACATAATATTTAGGAAAAATAAAATAAAACTTTTCTCAAAACTTAATAAAATATTAGTAAATAATTCTTCTGAGTAGGTAAACAGGCGGCTAGCCTGTGAATTTAATTTATCTTTTTCGAGTTATTTTTATTAAACTTTAAATTTTTATATTTGTTTTCGGTTACTCTATGAAACAAGGTGATTTTTTTATCCATTTTCATTTTATCATTAATATTTACGATAACCCTCTACTAATATAACTTTATTTAATTTTATAAACTTTTAGTATTTATACTTCAAACTTTTATAAAATATAGATGATGTTTATTTTTTAGTCATTTATTTTTATATTTATTTCAAACATTATTTTCTTTCATTTGTTATTTTAATTTTTTTAACGTTTTTTATAATACGGTAATTGTTATAACTTTTATTAAAACTTAATTATAATTTTAACTATTTACGTTTTCTTAATTGAATTTCTTTTCCCACAAAGCATAGGGGTCAATTTTCTCATTACTATCATTTATTGTATGTATTCAAAATTTGCCGTTAACTTTAAAATACTTGGTCTTTATTTTCTTTTGTAACATATTCTTTTTATTTAGCATTGTAAGTTTGTAACTACATTATAAATTAAAAAGAAAAACAAAAAAAACCTACATTTAATTATGTATGTATAAATATAGGGAGATGATTTTTTAACTTTGGGATTTTATTCGTTCACTTAAATTAGAAATGAAATGACAATTATACCCTTAAAACTATATTTATTATTTTATCCCTATTTTTCTCTAACTAACTCTTTACCTTAAAATCATTCCCCCTTTTTTACCTTAATTTCATTGTATATCTAATTGTTTCATTCATAATTCTTCATTTTGTATTTTGTTTTTGACTGTCGGGGGTTGCTCTATTATTTACTTAGTTTCAAGAGTTTTGAATTCATATTAGGTTTAGTTGTCTAACTTAATTCATAAGATTAATTACCTTTTTATACTTATACCAAAGTCTATTATCATTAGAACCTCATAAGTTAAAGACATTTATTTCATTGGTTTTTTAATTTTAAACTTACGTTAATTGTTTTTAGTTGGTTTGTTATCATCAACTATTGGTCATAACTCATTAGCATCATGAATATTATGATATTGTAACAGTAAGTTTTCTTATTATTTGCGTGTTAGTAGGGCCATATCGTCATTTCGATTGGTATATATGCTACGGTAAAAGCACAATACGACAGTCCAAAGAGAGGCGACAACAGGATTAAAGCCAACAAGAACACACGTTGAGATAACTAAGATTGGAATAGTGGCCACGGTGAGGGAAGGTAGCCAAGAAACATCAACACACGATGAAATATGATGATCGAAAGTGGAAAAAGAATGGGAGGCGTGAACCGAGGTTTCGGTATTTTACTGTGTTGATTTAAGTCTTCGTGCCTATTAACAGGTCTGAATATTTGAAACATGTCCTAAGAGAATGGATGAAATATGCATCTCATATATAGCTTTTCATTTCACATATATTCTTTGATTATTTATTTCGTTAATTTTATGTTTATTCTAATTATTCTACAGGTACAAGAATAAGAACATTTCCTCACGACGGTTGGCGACGACACCATGTTGTGTCTGAAAGTCCCACTAAACGACAAAAAGCGGCATTCTTTGACTTTGTTTGGTCAAAAAACGTTCCGACGAAATTCCCGACGATATGTCGTCGCTAAATGATTGTCGGTTATTTATTTATTGTTTTGTTAAAATAATTTGGCTCCAAAATGAAAATAATTTCCCGCTCTACTTTTGGCGACGACATGTCGTTGGGAAAGATTTAAAAAAAAAAAATATTAATAATAATAATGTTAATTAAATATTATTTTAAAAAATAGTTAATTTAATTAAAATTTATTTAAAAAAATCCGGTATAATATTTGGCGACGACATGTCGTTGCTAAAAGGTCATTTCAATAAATTACTTTTAACTTTTAATAATATATTTAAATCTATTAAATACTTAAATATTGTTTAGAAAAGTAATATGAAATTTAAAAAAGTAATATATTTAAATATAGGGTGAAATAAAGAAGAGGGTATAATTGTCTACTAATATAATTATAAATATAATTATAAGTGAATAAGTAAAAATTCTCCCATAAATATAACATGACTTTTGGGAGGAATGTTTTTTTTGGAAGAAAGCTACAGAAGACAGAAGTCACCTAATGCCATCTTACCATTGAATCTCCGTAAATCTAGAAGGTGTTTTTTAGCTTATTTTATGATAAAATAAACTGATTATATTATATTGACAAACTTTCTAGTTTAGGCTTTTAACTTTAGGTGAATAAAACTAATAACCTTAGTGTATCAAAAATATAGAAATGCATAATAAAGACTTTACAAAAACTTGAGACACAAATAATTGAATTTACTACCACGTACAATGGGAAGACCAATACAACTTTTATTTTAAGACCAAATAAACAAAACATATGTATATTGTTATATCATATAGGAATACAATTCGGTTTTTGTCAGCAATGGTCGTTGAGGGTGGTAAGTTGTGATCGGCTATGATGGTGTCGGTTGGGGGGGTGTTGGTGAGGGGTAGTGATATAGCAGAAGATAATAGCTAATCAAGATTTCAAAAAGTAATCAAGAATACAAAAATATTCAGTATAAATATCAAATCTTATATAAAAAGTATTTGTAAATCAATTATAAAAAACAAATGCCATTTTATTTTGGCAACTTAACGCAAAAGACAGACTAAAGGTCCAATGTTGACCACCATTTCCTCAATTTCTTTGAAAAATAAGAACCAAGAAGACCAATTCTAAACTAAAAAACCATAAAAGTGGAACAAATTTGGGTTTGATTTGAGGCTTGAAGAATGAAAACCCAAATCATTATATTCATACTCTCTCTCATATGCCCTTCTCTCTCTCTAGCCATTGATACAATAACACATACAACACCACTCACCATTAATCAAACTTTAGTCTCTAATGGTCAAGTTTTTGAGTTAGGCTTTTTTAATCCAACCCATGATAATTTGTATGTAGGTATTTGGTATAAACAAATTATTCCAAAAACTTATGTTTGGGTTGCTAATAGAGATACCCCTATTACTTCATTGTTTGGAGTATTAAGTGTTGTCGAAAAAGGTAATATACTACTTTTAGACCAGACCAAAAGTGTTGTTTCGGCCTGGTCGTCAAACGTATCGTTTTTGGATGGGTTTTCGAGTAGGAATACGGTTGCACAATTGTTGGATTCGGGTAACTTTGTTCTTCGTTGGGAGAATGATGAGAATCCGGAGGATTTTATTTGGCAAAGCTTTGATCATCCAACTGATACTTTATTACCCGAGATGAAAATTGGTTTCAACCGGGAAACTGGAGTGAACAAATTTTTGCAGTCGTGGAAAACAAATACAGATCCGGGCTCGGGTGATTATTCATTAAAAATGGATCCAGACGGTTTTCACGAGTTATTTGTAAGGAAAAACGAAACAGTAACTTACCGGAGTGGGACGTGGAATGGTAGAAGGTTTAGCGGTACACCAGAGGTAAAAACCCCAAGTTTAATCAAGTTTGAATATCAAAACAAGTCTAACGAAATTACGTATTCGTTTAAAATGTTGAATACTTCTGTTTATTCACAATTAATTATGCGTCCATCCGGTTATATTCAAAGATTCACGTGGGTGGAAACATCAGCCACTTGGAGCGAATATTTTTCATTTCCACGCGATCAGTGTGATAACTATTTAGAATGCGGACCTTATGGCATTTGTGATTCAAAAGCTTCTCCGGTTTGTACATGTATGAAGGGATTCCGGCCCAAAAACCAACAAGCGTGGGACTTACGAGATGGGTCAGATGGGTGTGTTCGGAGCTCAGAGTTGGATTGTGAGTCAGATGGATTTTTGTTATTGAAAAACATGAAGTTACCTAGAAGCTCGAATGTGTTTGTTGATAATGCAATGAACTTGACTAAGTGTGGAGAAATTTGTAAAAGGAATTGTTCTTGTGCTGCTTATGCTAATATGTATATAACTCAAAACGGGTCGGGTTGTGTGATTTGGGAAGTTGATCTTTTGGATATGAGGGAATGTGCTGAGTCTGATGGTGGTGGACAAGATCTTTATGTTAGAGTTGCTGCATCTGATTTAGGTATGTTTAAATATCGGTGTTTCTAGAGAAATTTTCAAAGAAAATATATAAAAATATGTTTCTTCCAAAATAATTTTTCATGAAAACTAAGACTCAGTTTTCTAATTTATAACTAAACTTTAGAAAACCTACTTTTATAGTTTTCTAACTATTTTCTATTTCAATAAACAAAACCCCTTGTACTTTCTACTTGACAACTATACGTGTTTTCAAAATTTTAAAAGGTTTTCTAGAAATAAAAAACTTTTTTCAATTTCTTGAAAGATGAAAATTAAAAGTAGAAAATTTTTTCCATAACTAAACACAACCAATATTCTTATTTGAATATTATATTTTGCTTATAAGACTAACTTGTAGCATCCTTAATCTCATTCAATTTATAAGATTTGATAAAGACGGTCGTTTTTAAGAAATTATTAGAGTAGAGGTTTAGTCATTTGACGTATTTTATTAAAAAACTACATCTACAATTTTTTAGATTATCACCACGAGCGGGAGAGCCAGAAAAAATTTCGAGTGGATTCAGAATTAGAATTTAGTTATGTTTGTGTGCAAAATCAGCGGGTTTATAAACTAAATAAGGCTAAAAATACATTAAAATTCTAAAAAAAATTTCAATTCAACGGGTTTGGTGAAATGTAGTTCCGCCCCTAATCACCACATTAATACTACTACAAACAAATTATGCATGTAATAAATTGTTACCGGCAAACTTAACATCAAAACCTTTTGTTATATTAGCTAATGACATTTCTTTTATTACATAATTGCTCTTAAATCTTTTTAATTTTAAACAACAACTAGTTGACGTAAATTACATTTGATTTTTGTATGTGGGAAAATGACTTTTTGAAGAAGAAAAAAAATATATTATTTCTTGTTCTATTCTACGGTGAGACTTGACACACATTTCCTTTTCATTCTTGAATTCGCTTATTTCCTCTCGCCTTCGGTAATTTTCCAATAGACTTTTCAAAGTAATCGACATCTTTAATAGAGTTTAGGGGTGTTTGACTCGAGGGTATAGAAACGAAGAAATGACTTTTATTTCCATGATACTTGTTTGATTAATAGGTTTTGTTTTTGTAAATGGGAATGAAACCACCAAGTATAAGCATAATCCAATACCAATATCCATACCAATTCCCTTATGCAATAAAAGGGTCTACCTATCACTAAAAGTTTTAACTCTTAACCACTATCAGAAAAAGAGTTCAGAAACGGTCGTGAATACTGCTTAAGCTATGTCCATTAGCTAAAAAAAGATTCGCTCTCCCATTTATCATGAAAATGGATCCTTCTTGGTTTACTCATTTTATTCTTCTATAATTAATAACGAGTTGGTTAAGTGCAGACAAATTAGCGACTGATGGAACTTCTGAAAATGGTTCGAGCAACAACCATGTTGTGATAATTGTGGCATTTTCCATTAGCGGTTGTACGTTAGCTATAATTCTACTTATACTCTTTTACTTGAGGAGGAGGAAAACACGTTGGTTGAAAATATCGGCGAGACACAAAAAAGGTAAATCTGGTTTTAGGAGTCAACCACCTTACTTTAATTTTAAAAATAGATAAAGATCATTAAGGTTACTTAGATTGTTATGTAACGAATGCTTATTGAATGATAAAGTTATTGTGCCAAGTGAAAACGATAATTATGGTGAAACGAAGATGGATGAACTTGAACTACCCTTGTTTGATTTTACAAAAATGGCTATGGCCACGAACAACTTCTCTGATGCAAATAAACTAGGGGAAGGTGGTTTCGGGTATGTTTACAAGGTAAAATATAGAAACCTACAATCAGATAAGATAAAATGTGTCGTGTGAGCACAAAAAAGGTGATATTTTTGTTGTTGATGATATTAGGGCGTACTAACAGAAGGTGAAGTTGTAGCTGTAAAAAGGCTCTCGAGAGTTTCGGATCAAGGGATTGAAGAACTAAAAAACGAGGTTCGGTTAATAGCAAAACTTCAACATCGAAACTTAGTCCAACTACTAGGTTGTTGCATTGAGGTTGAAGAGAAGTTATTGATTTATGAGTTCATGGAAAACAAAAGTCTCAATACGTTTCTTTTTGGTAAGTTTCTCGTTTACCTTGTTTTTCTCTTTTTCATTTGCCACCCGGGTTTTGTTGATTCCCATTCTAATTTCACCCTATTATCAAAACCATACCGATAACAATTCTTAAATGCAAGCTAAATGCCGCCCTTGATGTGTTTTGTGAAATTCATTGTAGAAAAAGAAAAGAGCATGAAGCTCAGTTGGCAAATGCGACATGATATCATATTTGGGATTGTTCGAGGACTACTTTATCTTCATCAAGATTCAAGATTTAAAATTATTCACCGAGATCTAAAAGCCAGCAATGTTTTGCTTGATAAGGTAATGAACCCAAAGATATCAGATTTCGGTATGGCACGGATTTTCAGAAGCGATCAAATTGAAGCGAAAACAAAAAAAGTGGTTGGAACTTAGTAAGTATATAGTATAACTGTACTTTATGTAAAAATAGATCATTCGAAGACATAATTTAGAGGGGTTTGTTTTATTTTATCGCAGTGGTTACATGTCACCTGAATATGCGATGAACGGGCATTTCTCAACAAAATCAGATGTTTTCAGTTTTGGAGTTCTAGTGCTTGAGATAGTAAGCGGTAAAAAGAATACGGGATCATCCTACACAAGTAGCCAGCTTAGCCTGCTCGGATATGTAAGTGCTATAGTGATAAGGTCCTGTACTTTTTTTTAGTTCTAACCAGAATGTTTTCTTTCTTTAGTCGTGGAAATTATGGAAAGAAGGCAACGCTTTAGAACTAGTTGATAAATCTATGGGGGGCATATTTTCAAGCGATGAAGTATTGAGATGTGTACAAATAGGACTATTGTGTGTTCAAGAACACCCTGAAGACAGGCCTAGCATGTCAAAGGTGTTGTTGATGTTGAGTGGCGAAAGTGTACAATTACCGCAACCTAAATTCCATGGATTCTTTATTGGAGAAAGGCGTACTAAGACAGAGCCTTTGAACAAACAAGATGATACTATGACTGTAAATGAAGTAACACTCACCGTACTAGATGCTAGATAGCGAAACTCTATTAACTCCATTGTAAGCAGTTATATCATATTTTCCCATTTTTCTTTAATGGGATTTTTTCTTTAAGATACAAAGGGAACTTATGCTATTTTTCACATTATAGCATGTGTGATTTTTCATTTTTTGTGTTGTTTTCTTATGTTAGTAATAAGTTACCATATAAGTTTTTCAAAACAGAATTGTTTTAACGAGTGGATTTATCTGAGCGTTGCGGTGGGATTAATCCGAACAAATGAAAGCACCTAACCCGAACAATCTAGAAACTTTCAACAATGTCTCATTAAACAATTCAAAACTTTCAACAAAGTCATTGTTTTTAATATAAAATATGTATAAAAATAGTCTCAATAAGTAAAAAATAAATTTAAAAAAAAAAACTCAAAAACTCGATCAATAAAAAGAAAAAAATATATTTTTATACATAGTTACGGTTTGGCTTGGCTCATAAGGTCGTTGTTATTTTATTTAATTGGGTAACCTAAAAGGAAAGGTAAAACCAAATATTTGAAAAGAAAAAAAAGTAATCTAAAATGAAAAGGCTTAAACTAAAAAATTAACAATCAATCGAAATGATAAGATAGTAACCTATTGCGTAGAAAAAAAGAAGGGGGTTTAAGTAACGAGACTAGCTAGGAGCAGCCAGCCAGTCTGTCTACTTTACTATTCATAGCATTGCTTTCACATCCTACGGGGAAATGTAAATATGTATAATATAATAAAACAATGAAATTATTAAATAATATTATTGTGGTGATACGTTAGGGTGGGGATTTATATAGAGGTAACTATTCATGCCCGGTTGATATTATGGGTTGGAATTGACCGACCCGAACACGACCGGCTAACATATTAGGTTGGAAAGTTCAACCGGCACAAATTGCGTAACCTGTTTAACAAACGGGTCAAATGGGTTGGTGGTTTGCTTTCGGGGCAAATAAGTGAACATATTTAAATCAAATCATTCCCCCCACACCACCACCACCACCCCCCCCCCCCCCCCCCCCCACACACCCACCCACTCTCAGTATTTAGGAGGGTGAAGGGAAGGAAAAAGCGATATATATATTATATCGAGAAAAAGTCGTTTGAAAACTTGAGGGTTGACATCATTTACCCAAATAGAACATGAACCCGACCCAAAAAACCGGGTTGGCAGATTGGCAACTAGTGAATACACAAACTAACATTTTTATTTTCGTGGCCCCTACTTTCAACACTAGAATAACAACCATGGAATCAACGAAAAACCATGTATGTAAAATCTTCAATGATTCAATATAATTTTTCTATTTGTTTTTTCGATTTTGGTTAGTATAACTTTGCTCTTGATTTCTGGTTGAAACTTGTATATGTTCACAAACCAGAATTTCAAAGAAGCTGCCTTATTTTTTGGTCAATGAAAATATTATATGGAACCAAATGTTGACTTTATATGGTTTGACTAGATCCATACAACTATCAGGGTATGTGGTCAGAAGTTTAAAAAAGTCAACTGTCTAATATAATTAAATATTAAAATTCTAAACACAATCAACTTTTAGTATGTTATTTCAATTTCTAAACACTTATTAATCTGCAGAATTATCTATAGAAACCGATAGCGATGAGTATATGCATCACATTCTTGTATATTATTCTGATACAAAACTGCAGGGCAACTGATATATTAACTAAAGACAGTTTGATTACCTTAAAACAGACGCTTGTCTCTGCCAATCAACTTTTCGAGTTAGGCTTCTTTAGTCCAGGTAATAACTCCCCTAATCGATATATTGGTATATGGTACAAAATAGGCACTCCAAGAAAAGTTATATGGGTTGGAAACAGAGAAAATCCACTCTCGGTTTCTGATACCAGTTCTAGCCTATTTATTGCCAATGACGGAAACCTGAGAGTTGAAGATGGTGACGATAACATTTTCTGGTCAACTAACGTACGAGTCCAGCTCAATAACACAATTGCACAGCTTACAGACTTGGGAGATTTTACTCTTAACGACGCAATCTCAGGATCGATTTTATGGGAGAGTTTTGATTATCCGGGTAATAGTTTATTACCAGGAATGATGCTTGGGACAAATGGGAAAACAGAAGGGAAACATTTACTGACATCTTGGAAAAGTAACGAGGACGCGACACCTGGAGATTTCATAGCTGGTCTTTCAGCAGAGCAGCCGCCGCAAGCTTTTATATGGCGTGGTTCAAAGGCGTATTGGAGAGGTGGGCCCTGGGATGGTGGGAAGTTTATAGGTATACCTGATCAGGAATCTGGGTATTATAGTCGAATGAATGTTATTCCTGACTACTCACAAGGAGGAGCTTATCTTACCCTTAATATTATAAGTTCATCTGATATCCGATGGCTTTCTTTACGACCTGATGGTGTGTTAAAATTTAATTACTGGGATGATGAGCATAAAAAGTGGGATTTTAATTGGAAAGCACAGGATAATCCATGTGATGTTTATGGAGTTTGTGGTGCGTTTGCAATTTGCACGAATAAAAAGTCTCCTATTTGTGAGTGTTTGAGAGGTTATGTACCACAGTCAAATGACGAATGGGGGAAAAGTAACTGGACAAGTGGTTGTATGAGGAGAAGTGAACTTTTGTGTGAGAAGAATGATAATTTCCAGGTGTTAAGAAGGGTAAAGCTACCAGATCATTATCAATATTTTCCAAGAATGGAAACCGATGAATGCAAGAACTGGTGTTTAAGCAACTGCTCTTGTAAGGCGTATGCCTTTGTGAGAGGTATTAACTGTATGGTTTGGACAGAAGACCTCATCGATATCGAGCAGTTCCCATCTGGTCAGCAGGATCTTTTCTTGCGCCTTGCTTATCCAGATTCAGGTAAATACATCTAATACCTAGTTCTTAATTTTTTTACAAGATATTATTTGCCTATATGATCCTAACGCAGATTTTATAGGCAACGAAACAAATGAAGCAATACTTTTGATCAGTCTCACAACCATAAGTGTTGTACTCCTCTTGGGTGGATTCTTGTTTTATGTATACAAATGGACATCATATTATAAAGGTAAGACTTGTTAACTATCAAAATGAGAAAAGAAAGACAATCATTCTTGTCAATAAAACCATTTGTGACGAAACTTTATCTGCAGGAAGTAAAACGAACTTAAAGAACTTAGATTCAGAGGATGAAATTGTTTTGAGGGATATACTCCTGGAAGATTTTCTTAAACAGGAGTCTTCGGAACTGAATATATATGAGTTCAAACAAATAACAGCTTCAACTGACAACTTCAGTGACAAAAACAAGCTCGGGGAAGGAGGATTTGGACCAGTTTATAAGGTACTAAGTAACTAACTACCAAAGAACTTGTATTCACATGCTTAATTATGTTATATATTTCTACTACTTAACATGAGGTTAAATTAAAATAGGGAATGCTAGATACTGGACAGCATATAGCGGTGAAGAGGTTGTCAGTAGACTCTGGACAAGGAATTGAAGAATTTAAGAACGAAATAGCGTTGATCTCCAAGCTCCAACATAGGAATCTTGTTAAACTTTTAGGTTGCTGCATTCAAGGAAAAGAGAGGTTATTGATTTATGAGTACATGACAAACAAAAGCTTAGACACATTGCTCTTCGGTCAGTTTGACTCGACTTCTTTGTGTTTTCAGTTGTCAATTATCATCTAGTTTCTAATTACTGATCTTGCTCACAAGTTGTTTCTTCATGTTCAGATCCAAAGAAACGTATACTGCTTAATTGGGGAACTCGTTTCAACATTATTCAGGGCATTGGTCGAGGACTCATTTATCTCCATCGTGATTCTTGTTTAAGGATCATACACAGAGATTTGAAGTGTAGTAATATTCTACTGGACGAGAAAATGAATCCCAAGATATCAGACTTTGGATTGGCCCGGAAATTTCAAATGACACAAGACCTGGCAAATACTCGCCGGATTGTTGGAACATAGTGAGAACTCTTTACTTCCGCTCTAAAGCTTTTTAAATCATCTTTTTAACCTACTAATGAATGTAATAATTCGAATGTAGACCGCATAACTGAAATGTGAATTTATCTCGTGAACATGGTTATGTTGAGAACAACTTTTTAACCTACTATATGCTTTTTATAATAAACTGCACCGGATATATGTCTCCTGAATATGGCATGGGAGGAGTATTTTCAGAGAAATCAGATGTATATAGTTATGGAGTAATGCTATTAGAGATTATGAGTGGCAAAAGAAATACTGATTTTATACATCATGAACAAATCTATCCTCTTGCGCACGTAAGTAACATTCTACTCAAAAAACCGTACCAAGTAACTTTATCCGATTTACATGCAAGCTTTTAATGGTTTCATACAACTTACGACATATATTTCAGGCATGGAAGTCATGGAAAGAAGGAAGAGGAACAGAAATGATAGATGAAGCGTTAACAGAGTCATGTTGTCTCTCAGAGGGTTTGAGATGCATACAAGTCGGACTTCTTTGTGTTCAGGACTTGGCAATCGATAGACCAACGATGACAGAAGCGGTTTATATGTTAAGTAGTGAAACTGATCTTCCAGAACCAAAAGAACCATTATTTACTTTGCAACAGCTGTCTGGCACCAGCATTGGGCACGAATCCAAAAAAATATGTTCTATAAATGAAGTTACTATAACCATGACTAAAGGGCGATGGCGAACAAGGTAGCTACTTTGGATTTGTATTGAAAGCATTAACACATTAGCTGAGTTTGTCAGGTTATGTCCAAATGGAACTTGAACTGCATACACGTACAGCTGATGTGTGAGCTGAACGACAAACTTAACAAAAATTAACTAAATCTTGTACAATCTTGTAAATAAGTATATGTATGAATATATGTATTTTAGGAGTTATTTGACCAAATAACTTCAATTAACAACCTGTAAATATTCGCTTAAGACTTAAACTAACTAACCGGTACTTATCGACTTAAACGAAAAACCGAAAAATGCGAATTGGGCACCAGGTGCGCCGCACTGGACCTAGGTGCGCCGCACCGGGTATGGTTCCTAGACCAGTGTTGCGCACTGGCCGCTGTTTCGCCTTTTTCGCGTTTTTCGGATGATTTTAAGTATACGTAAACCATATTAGTATACGTAAAGTATTATAAACTGATAAACATATGTTTTGGACTCAAAACATAAAACGCAATCTTAAACGATATATTATTTGCCTTTATATACATTAAAACGTCCATTTTATCGTTAAAACGTTTATTTCTCCGAAAACGATCAAATCTTCGATTTTAAACCTAAAATTTTAAATAACTTTTATGAAACTGATTCCTAATCATATTTTACTCAAATATTCAAATTTACATCTTTAAAATATTCAAATTGTCAAAGGTTGACTTTCGATGACTTTGACTTCCTTTCAAAACGGTTGACTTTCGTTGACTTTGACCAAATCAACTATCTTTGATAGTGACTTTGGTTGACTTTGACCATGGTTGACTTTGACTTCGGTTGATTTTGACTTTGGTTGACTTTGACTAGATCTAATACTCCTTTCAGTCGATATTCCTGGTAGTCACTTTAGGCTCGGAATATCATTCATATCTAATCGTATTTATAAACTTAAATAATCAATATTTCTAGAAGTCGTTATCGACTCGAAATATCAAATGCCTTTTATTCGTCATCTCGATACGACTTATCACCGGTGGATTCAACGACTTTAATCCTAAATATTTATCATTTATCTAAACTCTACTAAACTTTAATATTTTAATACAACGTTAATTAATACGAGACTAAACCTATTACATTAGAGATACTTAGACCTTTTATGTCTTATGCTAGGGCACTTAGGCGGTGGATCTTATTTCGCTTTATTTTGAGTATCCGACACTCATTCGCTTAACGCTTTTACGATACCTGTGAGTTATTAGATGACCTTTTACCGCTTTATAAATTTTACTTCGGGCATGTTTAGCGTAACTAAATTTTATATATCTTGTTTATGCAAATTAGATTATGATGCCTTAGTATTATCGTGTTACCTTACTTACTTATATGGCTTTGGTGGTAGTATAAGGCCCCGTTTACACACTTGTCAACTCTTATTGAGCCAACGGATATATATATATATATATAGATCTATTTGGGTTTAACAAACCCTCATCGTCGTATTGGGATATTGTCGGTGTGCGGTCCTTGCGGTCTGATGTTATTATCGTGTACTATTCCATTGACTAAACTTAGCTTAACACACTAAGGGGGTTGTTGCCTTTTAAATGTTTAAGTTCAAGTGTATTATTCTAGGCTAAGGATTGATCGTATTGCTATTTGCTATTTAAATCAAGATATATGTTCATTACTAATGATTTACAAAACATTTTCTAAACTTTGGGTCAAAAACTTTTATACTTATTATTTTCTTAACTTTGCGAATAACCCACCAACATTGTGTTGACGTCGTTTTTAACGCTATTTCAGGGATTTGAGGTTTCATGATGATTATTATATGACTACGTGGATCTTGCTTGGAAACTTGTTTTGCTATGTTCTAGTTCTATTAGGATCCGTATGTCAATTATGCGTTCGTACTATTTCCGAATTCTTGTACTTTGTAACTTTGTAACTCGATAACTTATATTTATTTCGATGTTACCCTTTTGTTATTTATTTTGATTTAACCTATGTCTCTGATTATACTAATACTCTACACCTCGGGTTTTCGCCTGAGCGGGGTGTGACATTTTATAGTTTCGTAACAAATCTTATATGAGTTTTTATGCTGATAGCCTTAAAGGTTGTTAGAAAGAAAATTATCAGATGATCCAAAAATACAAGAAATGCTTTTTGAAATGTCTAACAAAACAAGGCCTGCAATAATCTCTTATTGACAACTTCAGGACTCTCATCATGAAAATCTGTTTTTTATTAATGCTATTTTATTTAATAACGAACTATTCAAATAACAACTAGGCTACCACATTTAACTATTTTATGTGCGGAGACTTTTCAAAAATACTTTTTGAAAAAAAAAGCATATTTCTTTTACTTTTTAGTGGGGAGACTTTTAAAACATTTCATTTTGGTCGTAAATTTATTATAGACTTTTCAAAGTAATGTGTCGACAAAAGCTATGGATTACCACTTAACGATTGACTCGTATTAACCTTCATTATTGATGCTCTAAGTTTAAAACCGAATTAATAAGAGGATAATAAAGCTTATATTAACCTGAATAATACTATTATGGTTAATCCAGGTAGTAAAAGTATACTCTCTTAGTTTTACTTTTTATATGCCCATTAAAACAAGTGTAAACAATACATGCATCATTATTCTTTAATATTGTAACTACTAATAACGACGGTGTTCATTGTAGACCAATTCTCGACCCATACGACTTCTAACAGTTAGGCAATGACAACTCAAATCAGATTGTGACAATTATGGCATGTTCCATCAGCGGTTGTGTGGTGGCCATAATTCTACTTATACTCTTTCACTTGAGGAGAAGGAAAATAAGACGTTTGAAAAAATTAACTATCTCCAGAAAAGGTAAATTTGAAAAATTAACTATATACTTTACAATCATAAATTTCATGACATAAATTGTAATGATCTCTACCGGGTCAAAAGAAAGTGTTGAATTAAATTAGATTGGTTCATGTAAATTTAACATACATACAGATGATCCGGGCATGTTATTGAATAGATTAGCCATCGATGATTCCCAAATTAAGATGATCGTGTTAGGATGGAGAATTAGAGAGAAAACACTATGTGTGTTAGGGATAAAGATGGTGGTAAGAATAAGTGACCAACCCTAATAAGGGTTTATGATGGTCCTTATATAGACACTCAAATTAGGAGTGTGTACCATTTAGTACTTAGTGTTTAATAAGTGTTTATATTTAAGCTCTTATAGTTCCGATCACCTAATGGGAAATCTATAGTGTCGGTAAGGTAAATACATCCATCGAATATTTACTAGACACAGATTTCAGTTAGTGTCAGTCATCATATCAGTAAGGATAAATGATCAATGAGGGTCACAAATAATATGGGTCCAACATTCTCCCACTTGACCAAGTGGATCATTTATCTATGAGTATTGATAAGTCCGTACGAGATAATACTCATTTTGTTTAAAACCGAAATCATAGTTGATAAGTACAGTCGTAGAGAAGAACATCTACTCAGGACCCCCACTAGTCAAACTATAACTCAAATTCAAAACTGAATAAGCAATGATAGACCAACTAAGACAAATTTTGTTATAATAATGTCCAACACAGTTATGCGCATAAGGTGTAAATAATAGACAAACAAAATCTGAATAAGGAGGAAAATTTTTTATTAATAAATAATAATGACCAATAAGTACAACATGCTATTAAATTAAGTCTTTTGTAAGCCCCATATTCGACACGTGTCCTACGAATATATTAGGAGGAAGACCTTTGGTCATCGGATCCGCTAGCATGTCATGTGTACTTATGTACTCAACACAAAGAGCATTTTCCTCAACCCGTTCGCGTACAAACAGATACTTTGTGTCGAGATACAGCCCAGCGCCAGTCGAACTGTTACTGTTCGAGAAAGTTACAGCAGCTGAGTTATCACAGTAAAGCTTCAATGGTCTAGAGATTGAGTTGACGAGTTTGAGTCCACTGATCAGGTTCCTTAACAACATCCCATGGCAGGTTGCATTATAAACGGCAACATATTCAGCCATCATAGTAGACGTTGTGGTCAGTTTCTGTTTATGACTCCGCCAAGAGATTGGTCCGCCAGCTAACATGAAAATATACCCAGAAGTAGATTTATGGTCTTCTTTGCTTTTAGCAAAGTCAGAATCAGAATAACCTACTACTTCCAAGTTGTCACTTCTTCTATAAGTTAATTTGTAGTCTTTGGTCCCTTTCAGATATCGTAGAACCTTTTTAGCCGCTTTCCAGTGTGCTAATCCGGGGTTAGATAAGTAACGCCCCAACATACCAGCGATGTAAGCGATATTTGGTCGAGTACAGACCTGAGCGTACATAATGCTCCCAACTACAGATGAGTAAGGTATCATCCTCATTTCAGCCTTCTCAGTTTCAGTGCTCGGAGTTTGATGAGGTCCAAATACGTCCCCTTTAACTACCGGAGCCACAGTGGGTGTGCAGTGCTGCATGTTATAGCGTTCTAGAATACGGTCAATATAAGCCCTTTGGGAAAGACCTAGAACACCATTACGTCTGTCTCGATTTATTTCGATACCTAAAACATAAGAGGCATCACCGAGATCTTTCATGTCGAAATTATGCGAAAGCATTCGCTTCGACTCATGTAGCAGATCCAAGTTGTTACTTGCAAGCAGAATATCATCCACATACAAAACAAGGATAATAAAGTTACTCCCACTGATCTTGAGATAGGTGCATTGATCCACTTGATTCTTTAGGAAGCCATCAGATTTTACGACTTTATCAAATTTAAGGTACCATTGTCGTGATGCTTGTTTCAACCCATATATCGATTTATTCAACTTGCAGACCATGTGCTCTTTACCTTCTGGAATAAATCCTTCAGGTTGCTGCATGTATACGTCTTCTTGCAAGTCACCATTTAGGAAAGCGGTCTTGACATCCATCTGATGTAACTCTAAATCATAATGAGCTACGAGTGCCATGACGATCCTTAGGGAATCTTTACGAGAGACAGGAGAAAAGGTCTCTTGATAATCGATTCCTTCCTTTTGAGTAAATCCTTTTGCAACCAGTCTGGCCTTATAGCGTTCGACGTTTCCATTCGGGTCTAATTTGGTTTTAAACACCCATTTACATCCAATTACTTTGGATCATTTAGTAAGTGGAACCAATACCCAAACGCCATTACGCTCCATGGATTTGAGCTCTTCAATCATGGCTTCAATCCAATGGGCGGCCTGATCACTATTCATAGCTTCTCGGTAAGAGGTTGGATCAGTAAGTTTCCCAATATTCTCGACTTTAGCCAGATAAGTTTCGAAATCATCAAAATTAGTGTTTCTGCGAGCTCTTGATGATCTCCTGAGCTGAATTACGGGTACATTAACAAGCGGTTCTTCGGCGTTTAGATTAGGAGGCATAGGAGGTTCAACCGGTTCATTAGGAGATCCAGGTATAGCGGGAGCAGCGTGGGGTACAAGAGGAATTATCGGAGGAATCGTAATAACCGACGAATGGTTTCCCCCCGCTTCTTGTACTTCTTGCAAATCTAAATCAGGATTTGTCGTGCTCCCACTGATCTCTGAATTTTCGAGGAAAGTGGCATGTTGCGTATCTATGATGCGGGTAGAGTGAGAAGGACAGTAAAACCGATAACCTTTTGAGTTCTCGGGATAACCAATAAAGAAACATGTAAGGGTTTTAGAATCCAGTTTCTTTAAGTTAGGGTTATAGACTTTTGCTTCGGCAAGACAGCCCCATACTTTCATATATTTTAGACTTGGTTTCCTACCTGTCCAGATCTCATAAGGAGTTTTAGGGACAGATTTTGATGGAACCCTATTGAGTATATGAACAGCTGTTTTTAAGGCCTCAGTCCAAAGAAATTTGGGTAGGTTAGTGTTGGCGAGCATACTTCTCACCATGTCCATTAAAGTTCGGTTTCTCCTTTCAGCAACACCATTCTGTTGAGGAGAACCTGGCATGGTGTATTGGTTAATTATGCCATGTTCCTTGCAAAAATTATAGAAAGGACCAGGAGCTTGACCAATATCAGTATGTTTACCGTAATACTCACCTCCCCTATCTGATCGGACAACTTTTATCTTATGATCAAGTTGGTTTTCAACCAAAGTTTTATAATCGACAAAAGTTTGTAAGGATTCAGATTTTTCTTTAATCAGATAAAGGTGCATATAACGTGAATAATCGTCAATGAATGTAATAAATGATGTATGTCCTGTTATTGATGCGGGATAGGGGCCACTAATATCAGTATGAATTATTTCCAACAAGTTAGAACATCTGGTGGCTCCTTTCTTATTCCCTTTAGCCATTTTGCCTTTGAGGCATTGAATACATGTTTCAAAATCACTAAAATCAAGAGAGGGTAATATTCCTTCTTTTACGAGTCGTGTCATGCGATCTCGTGAGATGTGGCCGAGACGTTTATGCCACAATGTGGAGGAATTCTCTGCTTGTTTAGGTGATTTTGTCTTTGTTTTAGTTATGTCATCAGTATTAAGAGACAACAAAGACTGTGAGAAATTATGATCTAGTTCTAATTTATACAGTAATCCATCCAAAAAACCACAACCAAATAATTCATTATTAAGAGTAAAAGTGATCCTGCCACAACCATGAGTTATTACATAACCTTCAAGATCAAGTCTAGATATAGATACAAGGTTCCGAGTAATTCTCGGTACATATAAGGTATCTATTAATCTAATACACTTTCCGGTATTCATATGTAAATTTAAAATTCCCATGGCTTCGACATCTAAGAGATCACCGTTTCCAACTCTAAGCTTTCTTTGGTCCTTTGGTAGCTTCTGGATTGTAAGGAATCCCTGTAATGAATTGGTCACATGGACCATAGAACCAGAGTCACCCCACCATGTATTAAATGGAACATCAGTAGTAAAGGAATCAAAAACTACGTAAAGAATGTTACCTTTCTTAGCTAGCCAGTCCTTGAATTTAGAGCAATCTTTCTGTCCGTGCCCTTTGGAGTGGCAGAATTTGCAGTTAGTATTGCTTGTTGAGGATTTAGGGCCAGAGGTAGCAGCACCATGATTTTGGACTTTGTTTTCAGTCTTGTTACTGTAGTTACCTTTCCTCTTCTTGAAGTTTGAAGTGGTAGTAAGGTGAACAGCAGCTTCAGGTTGAATGTGCTTAAGACGATCTTCCTCTTGAACGCACATAGCAATCAGTTCACTTATCGACCATTTATCTTTCATAGCGTTATAATTCACTTTGAAAGTGTCGAACCGAGCAAGCAAGGAAGTCATTATGAAATGCACAAGAAAGTTATCTGAGACTTCCATTTCCAAATTCTTAAGCTTATGAGACATATCAACCATCTTCATTATGTGTTCACGGACACCATTAGAACCTTCATACTTAAGGGTTAGCATCTGTATCATTAAACTACTCGCAGTTTCCTTAGACGATCCCTTAAAGTGATCCTCAACAGATTTGAGGTAAGTTTTCACTTTGTTGTTATCAGGGATAGCTCCTCGGATGCTGGAATGAATTGAGTTCTTGACCATCATTAGGGACAACCGATTCGCCCTTTCCCACTTCTCAAAGTCCGCTTTCTGTGTCGCAGTAGACTCAACAGTAATAGAGGCGGGTTCATCATGGCGAATAGCATAGTCCATGTCGAGCATTCCAAGAGTTAAGTAAAGTTGCTCCTTCCAAGAAGTGAAATTAGCACCAGTAAGTGCCTCAATGCCGAAGTTTGGTACTGTAGTGGAGAATAAGGAGGATTTAAGATTATGATACGAATTTTAGAAGATTTTATAGTGACAGAGTTAGCTATATAAGGCAGACTAAGTAATGTCCCTTAAGATAATAGAACTAGAGTAATGTCTAAAATAAGCAGACCTAATAGTAATGTTCCTGAGACTAAGACCATATAAGTAATGAAGCTAGTGATAGGTAAGCCTATTAAAAAACACCAAAATAATAAGCTAAAGTAAGGCTCTACTTAGATGTTACATCACCTTTGGGCAGAAATAACTAATATCTAAGTAAAATTATGAGCATAAGGTTTATGCAACACAACGTTTGTCTTTTGACCTTTGGGCAACAAAATAGAACATCGTGTTTTAAGGCATAATAAGAATCCTTTCAAGCACACAAGTATATTAAATCACCTTTGGGTAGAATTAATATCCTACGTGTTTATTATGCTAAAGGAAAAATGCAATCATAGGAATCACCTTTGACCTTTGGGCAACAAAAGATGAAAACATGAATATTAGTGCATAAGTATAATTAGGTCACATATAAATAAGGTGACTAAATAAGGTGACCACTACAGTAAAGCAGGGGTCAAGGGGGCTGTAGTCATCTGTACCGACCAAATTAGGGTCTGTAGTCATCTGTACGGATGAGATTATATTCGTACGGATGAGTATTGATTCGTACGGATGTAAGTCCAGGTTCGTGCGGATGTAAGCCTAGGTTCGTACGGATGTAAGGTTTAAGTTCGTACGGATGTAAGCCTAGGTTCGCACGCATTTAGCCCAGATTCGTACGGATCAACAGATACGTTCGTGCGTATGAACAAATCAGATTCGTACTAATGAACAAGTCAGGTTCGTACGTATAGGGCTTCATCCGTACGTACGAACAAATCAGGTTCGTACGGATGAACAAGTCAGATTCGTACTAATGAACTAGTCAGGTTCGTACGTATAGGGCTTCATCCGTACGTACGAACAAATCAGGTTCGTACGGATGAGCCTTCATCCGCACGGACGAAGTTCGTCGAAATTAGGGTTGCAGCAGCCGCCACCAGGTCCAAAAAATCCCATTTTTCACCCAAAAATCAAAATCCGCCGGCCAGAAAAGTTGCAGAATCAATAATATCAATAGTCAAGCGATAAATAAACATGAACCAATGGATAATCACGAGCCATTGGCTCTGATACCACATGTTGAATTAAATTAGATTGGTTCATGTAAATTTAACATACCTGCAGATGATCCGGACATGTTATTGAATAGATTAGCCATCGATGATTCCCAAATTGAGATGATCATGTTAGGATGGAGAATTAGAGAGAAAACACTATGTGTGTTAGGGATAAAGAAGGTGCTAAGAATAAGTGACCAACCCTAATAAGGGTTTATGATGGTCCTTATATAGACACTCAAATTAGGAGTATGTACCATTTAGTCATTGGTGTTTAATAAGTGTTTATATTTAAGCTCTCATAGTTCCGATCACCTAATGGAAAATCTATAGTGTCGGTAAGGTAAATACGTCCATCGAATATTTACTAGACACATATTTCAGTTAGTGTCAGTCATCATATCAGTAAGAATAAATGATCAATGAGGGTCACAAATAATATGGGTCCAACAGAAAGAACTAACAAATGTTTATTGAATAATAAAGTTATCGTGCGAGGTGAAAAAGATTATTATGGTAATGTTTATTGAATAATAAAGTTATCGTGCGAGGTGAAAATGATTATTATGGTGAAACGAATATGGATGAACTTGAACTTCCTTTGTTTGATTTTTCAAATATGGCTTTGGCCACAAACAACTTCTCCGATGAAAATAAACTAGGGGAAGGTGGTTTCGGGTATGTTTACAAGGTAATACATAATACCGTATAAACATTTAAATTATCATATAAGACAAAATGTGCCATATGAGCATAAAACAAAAGTGACATTTTTGTTGTTGATGGTATCAGGGTATATTGACAGAAGGTGTAGTTTGTAGCTGTAAAAAGGCTATCTAGAGTTTCGGATCAAGGGATTGAGGAACTTAGAAACGAGGTTCGGTTAATAGCAAAACTTCAACATAGAAACTTAGTTCGACTACTAGGTTGTTGCATTGAGGTTGAAGAGAAGTTATTGATTTACGAGATGGAAAACAAAAGTCTCAATACTTTTCTTTTTGGTAACTTTCTCGTTTACTTGGTTTTTCTGTTTTCATTTGACACCCAGGTTTTGTTGATTCCCATCCTAAAGAACGTACTTATATTACTTCCTTACCGGGAACCGAATGTATTTTATGAAATTCGTTGTAGAAATAGAAAAGAGCATGAAGCTGAATTGGCAAATGCGACTTGATATCATATTTGGGATTGCTCGAGGGCTTCTTTATCTTCATCAAGATTCAAGATTCAAAATCATTCATCGAGATCTAAAAGCAAGCAATGTTTTGCTTGATAAGGAAATGAACCCAAAAATATCGGATTTTGGTATGGCACGAATTTTTGGAAGCGATCAAATTGAAGATAAAACAAAAAAAGTGGTTGGAACATATATAGTAAGTATAATATCCATGACTCGTTATAAGTTATGCATAAATAGATAATTAAACTTAGGTTTTTTTTTATTACGGTTTTAAAACTTTAATTATTACAGTGGTTACATGTCTCCTGAATATGCGATGAACGGGAATTTCTCAACAAAATCAGATGTATTTAGTTTCGGAGTTCTAGTGATTGAGATAGTGAGCGGTAAAAAGAACACATGATCATCCTACACTAGTAGCCAACTTAGCCTACTTGGATATGTAAGTGTTATAGCGTTTAGGCGCTTGTATTATTTTTTTTAGTTCTAACCAAAATGTTTTTTTTTTCTTTTTCAGTCGTGGACTTTATGGAAAGAAAGTAACGCTTTAGAATTAGTAGATAAATCTATGGGGGACAAATTTTCAGGCAATGAAGTATTGAGATGCGTACAAATAGGATTGTTATGTGTTCAAGAACACCCCGAAGACAGGCCTAGCATGTCAAAGGTGTTGTCGATGTTGAGTAGCGAAATTGTACAACTACCTCAACCTAAATACCATGGATACTTTATTGGGGAAAGGCGTACTAAGATAGAGCCTTTGAACAAACAAGATGATTCCATGACGGTAAATGAAGTAACACTTACCGTACTAGATGCTAGATAGCGTTACTCTGTTAGTTCCATTATTGTAAATTGTACATTTTTAGTGTTGTCATAATGATATTATCAATAAATTAATTACCTGATATATATTATTTACTTGAAAACATAATATCATTATTTTTATATTATTGTTATTATTAGTATTATAGGTGATAAATTAGAGTTTGAAGGAAACTGTGGTTGAACCTTGCATAGTCCACATAGTAGAATTTCAAGGAAACTTCCTTATTCTTTAGTCAAAAACACGTTGTGAGAAACTGAAACCAAATAGCGAGTTTACCTGGTTTTGACCCTCCAAGTCACGAGTTAAACAAACCGGTGTTCCGCATACAATTCTAATGTACACTTCCTTTTAAACTTGACTTTGATAATAATCGTCATTTATTTAAATAACCTTTATTTAAATAATTGAATTGTATTTATAAAAAACCGTTCCTAGACTCCTACGTATAGTATTAATCGTATTATGTGTATCTAAATTCTTTATCAATAACATCTAGGTTATTATTTTAAAATCCAAAAAAAATAAAAATAGAAATACCATTGAATACTTTTAAGTTAAAAACAATTTTTAAATTCATACAATAAACCTCGGTTCCAATATTATTCTTCATGTTTCGTTACTGAGATATCCCAAAATTATTTTCCACTCCAAAATTATTATCCAATCAAAATGAAGTTTAGTAGGTAAATATAACATTTGATTGGTTGAAAACTACACCGACCCACCTTTTCTTAAACTCTGTGTATTTTAAAAAATAAGGGGTAATATTTAAATTTGAGTCTTGTTAATCACAACCTACATAGATGTGATTAAAACGATATGACATTGCGTAAAGAAGCTGTACTTCGTAAATGTAGGGAGTGAGATACCCAAATGTAAGGGGCGGTTATGGTTATGTATGATGAAACGACGAATGTCTAAACCTTTAAACCATAATCTATAGGATTGTGGTTATCAAAACTTTTAAAATTAATATAATATATTTTTTTTCCGTCTCCGATTTGAGTTAAAATCCTAACTCCTAAATCATGGTTTCTGTAAATGGAGTCACTACATCAATGACTGAACTTTTAAACATAAATATCATATTTGAGTTAAACCATTTATCTGATCTTCAGATAAATGTACCATATAATTATGCATTTATGCGTTTCTAAACTTTTAAACATAACTATGAGACTAAATTTAGCAAAAATCTTTATATTTCATAACATTATTTTTATTATTTAGCATTGAAACTACATAGGAATGCCACATCATTTTGCCAATGTTGACCAATTCATAATTGAAAAGCCATAAAAGTGGAACAAATTTGGGTTTGATTTGTAGCCTTGAAGAATGAAAACCCAAATCATTATATTCATACTCTCTCTCATATGCCCTTTTCTATCTCTAGCCATTGATACAATCACACACATAACACCACTTACTATTAATCAAACTTTAGTCTCGAATGGTCAAGTTTTTGAGTTAGGTTTTTTTAATCCAGGCAATGAGGATAACTTGTATATAGGTATTTGGTATAAACAAATTATTCCAAAAACTTATGTTTGGGTTGCTAATAGAGATACACCTATTACTTCATTGTTTGGAGTATTAAGTGTTGTTGGAAAAGGTAACGTACTACTTTTAGACCAGGCCGAAAGTGTTGTTTCGGCCTGGTCTTCAAACGTATCGTTTCCAAAGGGGAATACTACTAGAAATACGGCTGCGAAGTTGCTAGATACAGGTAACTTTGTTTTGAAGTGGGAGGATGATGAGAATCCGTATAATTATATATGGCAAAGCTTTGATCATCCTACGGATACTTTATTACCCGAGATGAAACTTGGGTGGGATCGGAAAACCGGATTGAACTGGTTTTTGCAGTCGTGGAAAACGAATACCGATCCGGGCTTGGGTGATTATTCCTTTAAAATGAACCCAAATGGTTTCCAGGAGTTCTTTGTAATAGAAAACGAAACACTAATTTACCGGAGTGGGGCGTGGAATAGTAAATGGTTTAGCGGTACAGTAGAGGTAAAAAACCCAAGTTTAATCAATAGTTATGTTTATTCACGAGTGGTTATTAGTTCATCTGGTGTTATTCAAAGATTCGTGTGGGTGGAGACATCATCCACGTGGACCGTATATAAACTTTTTCCACGTGATCAGTGTGATATGTATTTAGAATGTGGTTTATATGGCATTTGCAATTCAAAAGCTTCTCCGGTCTGCACATGTATGAAGGGATTCCGACCCAAAAACCAACAAGTATGGGACTTACGAGACGGGTCAGATGGGTGTGTTCGGAGCTCCGCGTTGGATTGTAGGTCTGATGGATTTTTTTTATTGAAAAACATGAAATTGCCCGAGAATTCGAAAGCATTTGTTGATCCAAGGATGAGTTTAACTGAATGTGGTGAAATTTGTAAAAGGAACTGTTCTTGTGCTGCTTATGCTAATATGGATATTACGGGATACGGGTCGGGTTGTGTGATATGGGAAGTGGATCTTTTGGATATGAGATATGCTGATTATGAAGGTGGTGGACAGGATCTTTATGTTCGAGTTGCTGCCTCTGATTTAGGTATGTTGTTAACCCAAATCCGGAAATTTAATCCAATGATGCTAATTTTGTTTTTAGAAACTTATAAGTTTATTGTAAAGAAGAACTTAGTCTTTTACACACAACAATTTTAAGATAGTATTATTAATATATTCTTAAAATCATAAAGACAATCCTTTTGTTACTGTATTTAGTGGCGAGACCAGTGTCACATAGAACGGGGAATCCTCCGGTATGGGAATGGATCGGGAATGGGGTTCGATGGGTTCTTAAAATTTGGTACGAAGGGGTAGTCTCATTTTGGTACCATTCTGGTACGATGTACCAATTAATATGGTACGATTTACAAGTTAATGAGTTACGATGGATCCAATACTAACAATTAATAATAAAAATAATTCATACTCAGAAAAACGTAACCATAATATTATAGTCGATAGTTGATAGAAATTGATAAACAAACTTAATTTTAAAAATCAAAATCCAAAAGACAACCAACATGGTTTAATATCCGATAAAAATTACTCGAGCCTTGTTTACTTTAAAATTGGCTATTGGGTCCATAAAAAATTACCAACATGATAATCAATAGGTTCTCGCACCTTGCTTATCCTGATTCAGGTAAATACATCTAATACCTAGTTCTTAATTTTTTAACAAGATATTATTTGCCTATATGATCCTAACGCAAATTTTATAGGCGACGAAACAAATAAAGCAACACTTTTGATCAGTCTCACAACCATAAGTGTTGTACTCCTCTTGGGTGGATTCATGTTTTATGTATACAACTGGACATCATATTATAAAGGTAAGACTTGTTAACTATCAAAATGAGAAAAGAAAGACAATCATTCTTGTCAATAAAACCATATGTGACGAAACTTTATCTGCAGGAAGTAAAACGAACTTAAAGAACTTAGATTCAGAGGATGAAATTGTTTTGAGGGATATACTCCTGGAAGATTTTCTTAAACAGGAGTCTTCGGAACTGAATATATATGAGTTCAAACAAATAACAGCTTCAACTGACAACTTCAGTGACAAAAACAAGCTCGGGGAAGGAGGATTTGGACCAGTTTATAAGGTACTAAGTAACTAACTACCAAAGAACTTGTATTCACATGCTTAATTATGTTATATATTTCTACTACTTAACATGAGGTTAAATTAAAATAGGGAATGCTAGATACTGGACAGCATATAGCGGTGAAGAGGTTGTCAGTAGACTCTGGACAAGGAATTGAAGAGTTTAAGAACGAAATAGCGTTGATCTCCAAGCTCCAACATAGGAATCTTGTTAAACTTTTAGGTTGCTGCATTCAAGGAAAAGAGAGGTTATTGATTTATGAGTACATGACAAACAAAAGCTTAGACACATTTCTCTTCGGTCAGTTTGACTCGACTTCTTTGTGTTTTCATTTGTCAATTATCATCTAGTTTCTAATTACTGATCTTGCTCACAAGTTGTTTCTTCATGTTCAGATCCAAAGAAACGTATACTGCTTAATTGGGAAAGTCGTTTCAACATTATTCAGGGCATTGGTCGAGGACTCATTTATCTTCATCGTGATTCTTGTTTAAGGATCATACACAGAGATTTGAAGTGTAGTAATATTCTACTGGACGAGAAAATGAATCCCAAGATATCAGACTTTGGATTGGCCCGGAAATTTCAAATGACACAAGACCTGGCAAATACTCGCCGGATTGTTGGAACATAGTGAGAACTCTTTACTTCCGCTCTAAAGCTTTTTAAATCATTTTTTTAACCTACTGATGAATGTAATAATTCGAATGTAGACCGCATAACGGAAATGTGAATTTATCTCGTGAACATGGTTATGTTGAGAACAACTTTTTAACCTACTATATGCTTTTTATAATAAACTGCAGCGGATATATGTCTCCTGAATATGGCATGGGAGGAGTATTTTCAGAGAAATCAGATGTATATAGTTATGGAGTAATGCTATTAGAGATTATGAGTGGCAAAAGAAATACTGATTTTATACATCATGAACAAATCTATCCTCTTGCGCACGTAAGTAACATTCTACTCAAAAAACCGTACCACGTAACTTTATCCGATTTACATGCAAGCTTTTAATGGTTTCATACAACTTACGACATATATTTCAGGCATGGAAGTCATGGAAAGAAGGAAGAGGAACAGAAATGATAGATGAAGCGTTAACAGAGTCATGTTGTCTCTCGGAGGGTTTGAGATGCATACAAGTCGGACTTCTTTGTGTTCAGGACTTGGCTAACGATAGACCAACGATGACAGAAGCGGTTTATATGTTAAGTAGTGAAACTGATCTTCCAGAACCAAAAGAACCATTATTTACTTTGCAACAGCTGTCTGGCACCAGCATTGGGCACGAATCCAAAAAAATATGTTCTATAAATGAAGTCACTATAACCATGACTAAAGGGCGATAGCGAACAAGGTAGCTACTTTGGATTTGTATTGAAAGCATTAACACATTAGCTGAGTTTGTCAAGTTATGTATTGAACACAACTTCAGGCGTGGGATTATGAAAAGACGGGAAGGCAGCAGAACTACTATAATCAGTCACAATGTCCAAATGGAACTTGAACTGTATACACGTACAGCTGATGTGTGAGCAGAACTACACAAGTGTCGAATGTGGTGCTGATGCTAAGAGTGAAAATGTGACTTTACCCTCACACCTAAACAAGTCTAACTTCGATGGGGAGCTCCACATATGCAGGTCTTTGAAATAGAACTAACGATAAGTGTTCAAACGATGAAACAATGTTAATGGCTGTAGGTAGCTAAATCTTTATGGTAGGGTATTACAAACAGAAGTATGATTTTTAAATTCACAAATTATATATGTTTTATTTAATATAGTTTTAGATTAAGAAAATGAAAGCTTTAAGCTTTGTATATACGACGATTAGCTCATTGATAAGTACCAATCATTAGCGATGTACCATCCGTTGAAGATAAGCTTGATATCAATAATACACAAGAGAAGATAACAACCTGGTTACATAAAAACCAGTTAAAACACATCTCGAGATATTGACCTAAAAATTAACGATTGGTAGCAGGGAGAGGATAAACAAAAAGTTATCAACGTTGACTAATTTATTGACTACAACGCCACAACATTTTGAAGTTTAGACATAAACCACAAGCCACCCTACTTCTATTAGTATAAGTCCTGCAAAAAACGAGCCATTTTTGGTAATGAAAAAAAATGAACTAAATCTAATGCTATCATCAATCTACAGTTCCCTAATAAAGCTTCACATACATTTATTTTCAGCACGTTGACTTTGTGGTTTTGACTGGATCAATGTAAATTGTACTACTAACCAAGATCATATTTTTTATCCTGTTGTTGAAATCAAAGTAGAGAAACTATAGCTATCAGAGGGTTTGATTCGGGTTCTTTAAAGAAGATATGATATCATTATCTGTAAGTAATTGTAATTGGATCAGAGAAGTCAAATTTTATATCAAATATCGAGGGACAAAGTGTATTTGTTATATTATATATGCTACCTAGGAACGACTTGGTCATATAATGAAATTTGAATATCGTCCTCCAGAGAATATGATTCCAAATTCTGAAGACTCGTGTACGGAAGGATAGATAGAAACCGAAGGGAATGGCTATTCGTAGAGCTACAATAATAAATCACTTATGCATGACATTCATTTATCATGATAATTTTATTGCAACACTGCTGTGCTACTGATACATTGACTAAAGATAGTCCGATCAATTTAGGAAAGACTCTTGTCTCTGCCAATCAAGTTTTTGAGCTAGGCTTTTTCAGTCCAGGTAATTCCGCTAAACGATATCTTGGCATATGGTTCAAAAACATTACTGCAAGGAAAATTATATGGGTCGCAAACAGAGAAAATCCCCTCTCAGTTTCTGACACCAATTTTAGCCTAAATATTGCCAACGATGGGAAGCTAAGAATCCTAGACGGTGATCGCAACACAGTTTGGTCAACAAAGGTAAGGCTCCAGTACAATGAAACAATTGCAAAGCTTACAGACAACGGAAACTTTTGTCTTAATGATACAAGCTCAGGATCCATTTTGTGGGAGAGTTTTGATTATGCTGGTAACAGTTTGTTACCAGGAATGAAGCTTGGGACAAATGGAAAAACACAAGGAACTCATTTATTGACATCCTGGAAAAGTGACGATGATCCGACACCTGGCATTTTTCTAGTTGGACTTTCGGAAGAACAGCCACCACAAGCTTTTATATGGCGTGATTCAAAGGCGTACTGGAGAAGTGGGCCCTGGGATGGTGGGAAGTTTATAGGTGTACGAGATCAGGAGGCGGGGTACTCCAATCTACTAACTCTGGTGCCACAGAACTCACAAGAGGCAGCCTATCTCACCATTAACCGTTTAAGTTCATTTGATCTTACGTGGTTTTATTTACAACATGACGGTGTGTTTCAGATGAAATACTGGGATGATGATGTAAACATGTGGGATTTTTCTTTTGAAGCACCACATGTGATATTTATGGAATTTGTGGTGCGTTTGCAATTTGTGCGAATAACAAGTCTCCTATTTGTGACTGCTTGAAAGGGTTTGTACCACAGTCAACTGACGAATGGAGGAAAAGTAATTGGACAAGAGGTTGTATGAGGAGAAGTGAGCTTTTGTGTGAGAAGAATGAAACTAGTTTAGCTTCTGAAAAGACTAATCCTGATAAGTTCCAGGTAATAAAAGGGATCAAAATCCCAGATCGTTATCACTATTTTCCATACCTGAATACAGACGGATGCCGGGAGTGGTGTTTGGGTAACTGCTCTTGTAAGGCATATGCCTTTGTGGAAGGTATTCACTGTATGGCTTGGACTGAAGACCTCATTGATATCGAGCAATTCTCAATTAAAGGGGAAGATCTTTACCTGCGCCTTTCTTATGCCGAATCAGGTAAATACAAATGCATTCATGTTTCTACAAGATTTTATTGGTCAATATGAGCCTAACACAACTTTCCAGACGAAGAAACAAATGGAGCAGCAATTTTCCTTGGTGTCATATTCATACGTGGCGCACTCTCTTTGGTTGGTTTCATCTTCTGTTTATGCAAATGGAGAAAATATAAGAGAGGTAAGAATATGTATTTTACAATCATCATAAGCATTTACTTTGAAGTAAGAACGGAGAAAAGATTGTTCCTAGCCTATAGTGTGTCAATAAACCCATTTATCGTTAGATGAATAAGTGATCCATATATGCCGAATCTTTCTCTGCAGGAAGGAAAACAAAGTTAGATCACTTCAATTCGGAAGATGAACTTGTTTCGAGGGATATGCTACTAGAAGGAGATCTTACGCAGGAGTCTATTGAATTGCCTATATATGAGTTCCAACAAATAATAAATGCCACTGACAACTTCAGCTACAGAAACAAACTAGGTGAAGGAGGATTCGGCCCCGTTTATAAGGTACTAACACATTGTATTCATAAACTTATTTATATATTATATATTCCAAACAATCGGCTGCATTGAAATACTTTTTTTGCATATATAAAATAGGGAATGCTAGATACCGGACAACAAATAGCAGTGAAGAGGCTGTCAGTAGAATCTGGTCAAGGAATTGAAGAGTTTAAGAATGAAATCGTGTTGATCTCCAAGCTCCAACACAGGAATCTCGTTAAACTTTTAGGTTGCTGCATTAAAGGGAAAGAGAGATTGTTAATTTATGAGTACATGACAAACAAAAGCTTAGACACTTTTCTCTTTGGTCAGTTTGACTTTGACTTCGTTGTGTTGTTATTTGTCATATCATATATATACTATAGTTTATTTAGTTTTTAATTATTGATCTTTCTCACAAATAGTTTCTACATCTCCAGATCCAAGGAAACGTTCACAACTTGATTGGGATACGCGTTTCAACATTATTCAGGGAATTGGCCGCGGACTTATTTATCTCCATCGTGATTCTTGTTTAAGGATCATACACAGAGACTTGAAGTGTAGCAATATTCTACTAGACGAAAAAATGAATCCCAAGATATCAGACTTTGGATTAGCACGAACTTTTCAAATGACTCAAGAGCTGGCGAGTACTCAACGGATTGTTGGCACATTGTGAGAAATTTATATATCCTCTGTAGAATTGTGACCATTAAATAATATTAACAATGGATTAACTCCAGTCTATATACATCATAAGGACAAAGTAAATAAACTTAACAATGGAAGTTACATAAAATGTGAAGTTATATCAATAACGTGGTTTTGTAAAATATATCTTACTATAAAAATGCATATCATTTCCCTTTGACAGCAAATTGTTATTACCACTACCTATAAACTTTTTATGATGAAATGCAGCGGCTATATGTCTCCTGAATATGCCATGGGAGGAGTGATTTCAGAGAAATCAGATGTATTTAGTTATGGAGTAATGCTATTAGAGATCATTAGTGGCAAAAGGAATACTGAATTCATACAGCGGGAACAAGTCTACCCTCTTGCACATGTAAGTATGACACTCCACTCAGAAAACCATACCAAATTAACTTTGTCCCGTCTACAAATTCATGATAATTTGGACATATGTTCCAGGCATGGAAGTCATGGAAAGAAGGTAGAGGCAAAGAATTCATGGATCACGCATTGGGAAAGTCATCATATGTGTCAGAGGGTTTGCGATGCATTCACGTAGGACTTCTTTGTGTTCAAGACCAGGCTAAAGATAGGCCAACGATGACGGAAGCAGTTTATATGCTAAGCACTGAATATGATCTTCCAGAACCAAAAGAACCATTATTCACTTTACAAAGGTTATCTGGCACCAGCGTCGGACAGGAATCCAACAACATGTGTTCCATAAATGAAGTCACAATATCTATGGCAGAAGGGAGATAGCCAGTGTGTAGGATACTTTGGAATTGTATTAAAAACATTATAAAGCTTTATCTTTAAGTCGTAGACATAATAATATACATGTAATAGCGTAATACAACTTTAACAGAACGTGTCCTTGTTTATAAGAACTTAATTCGAACTCTTATTGAGCTTTTCAATCCCTATGTTTCTGTCTGAGATCATAGTCAATTGAGCATCATTATGAGAATTGGTTTACCTCTCGGAGGTAACGTTTTATCTAGGACAGTTGACCTATCTGTCGGATATAGGTCATTATCTTGTTTGTATCATCATTTATTTTATTGTATTCAATTCTACCGTCCAATTGATTTTTACCTTCTATTGGGGTCTTAACAGGATAATAATATCCATAGCTGTTGGTAGATTTAGTGATTTGTACCATGTAATATCTTAATATACGACTAGAGGATTTGACTTAGCATTAAATATCAGTAGCAGGAGAGGATCAGCAATATGTTGTTATTAGGATCAAACTGACTGAAGTATAGACTATTGGATGCAAGATTCATAAGTTCGGACATAAACTACAAACCACTCGATTTCATTTTATTAGTCGTAAAGTGTAATAGAAGTTTCTAGAGCTCTCTTAAAAAAGGAATACTTATTACCAAGGTTGTAAAGCTCGTTAATCGGTACTCGTTCGGTCGGGGACCTTGGAACCAGTAATCAGCCTAGGCGGAGAGTACTCGGATTGAAATTTTCTGTATATATTTTGAAATTATATGTATGACATGTTCATATGACCATTTCTCAATGATATAGGACCCTAGAAGTATGTTTAGAAACACTAACACAATTGTTTAAATACTTCAAACCGATGTTAACACGGATTTTTGAAAGACGTGGCCGATTTTTTGTCCGATTTGACCAAGTTTTGACCAAAATGTGAACCATCTAGAAATTACTCGGATATTACTCAATTCGCCTTGGTCAGTGACCTTGTAACCGGCGCGTTTTCAAAAGTTTTGCGCCTTTGCGAAATATTATGTGTTCCTATTCCAGATTATTCAAACAAGTATGAAAAATAAACCCTAAGAAAAATATATTCTGGAAACAGGTAACAGTTAACTGTAAATTCACCAATATCGTGACGAGATATTGATGTTCATGATAAGTGTAACAATTCGCCTCAATAAATTAAAATCGAGCATCAACATTGGCATGAATTATTGTAAACCCTAAAATATTAATATTAATTTTGTGAAAACAATAGTGAATAGGATTTACATGATTAGTGAGACGATTTATAACGAGATGTTTATCTATATGATAACTGTTGCAAATTACCTCAGATGAAAGCGAGCTTCAATTTTGGATTTGATTGGATCCATCCATGGCGTTCCCGCGCAAATGTAGAATTGACTGATTCAGAAATTGAGAGAGGAAAGAAACTGACCAACTGATGTTGAAGTGTTTGTTTATACTTTTTAACTGATTTATGAGTTTTATGTATATTTTTAAAAGAAATTGGATACTGAAAATAAGCTCATAAAATTACATAAAGTCCTATACAGCTTGTTACATAAAACGAAATAAACATTCATTCTATCTTACTTAAAAAAAAATTAAATCGAATATTCTTATAATAGATAATATGTTTTTAACTTTTTAGTCGAGTTAGATTTTGATAAATGCATCAAGAAAAATATACTTTTACAAGTACCTTCTAACACAATAGTTTAAGTACATTGCGATGTTTTACGTCGTCACGGTCATTCCATTAAATTAAATCCATCAATCATTTTCCTTTCGAGAGTAGGTTATATTCATTTCCTTTTTTCACAATTGTTTATCGTTCTTAATTGTGTTATGTCACGTCTGTTAAATACATAAGGATGTTTTACGTAAGGATGTTCTTTTTATCAAATTAAATACATGTATCAATTAAATAAGTTCTTATTAGTTGTTACTTATTTAAAGCATATATTAGTCTTTTATATTAGTAATGCCTTAATCTATAATCTTAGGGTGAGTAAATATGTGCAAAACAAAATAGATAGACTTTGACTATTGACTAGGCATAAGTAAGTAACTAACGAGCAATTGTCAAATCGATGTGCTAATTGTGTTATAGTATTTGATAAATATAGCTTTTAATATAACTATATAGTTAAAGTTGATTTCTTCTTTTTCCTAGTCATGCAGGTGACAATACTTTATACATAACATTTCAAGGTGATTGATAACGATGATAGATGGTTTTCGGGTGTTTGACCTAGCTTAATTAATAAGAGGCTTAATAGATTATTACATTATCATAAATTCATAACGCAAAAAGCTAATCCAAACATTTGTCTTTTAAATGCGATTTTTTGAGGAGAAAAAGCTAGAAGTATGAAAACATGAATTTTAGGTAACATAAAAGCTCTTTATAAAAAAGCGAGGCCATAGGGTGTTTGGGTTACTTTTCGAGAAAAAGTTTGTGTATTTCAAAATTAAAATCGTTTTTTTGCGATTTTAGTTTAATCCCTTGATAAACTCAAAACCTATTTACACAACTGTTTTAGTAAGTTTATTGAAGTGTATTGTATTTTGATTTTTGATAATGTAATAAAGTACTCTAACTTACTAAGTATTATATACATATTTCCTTTGAAATGATGGGTAAGAAATAAATCGATCATGTTATCAAATAAGGTTTCTCGTATCTCAAAAACCTATTATTGTCCATGTATTTAAACAGATTGAGTTTACTTATAAATATTCAAAAATTATTGTCAATCAAGTAATAGTTGACGAGTCAAAAAAAAAAAAAACCTCAATATGTGAGTTCAAAATTTTAAAAATATATTCAATTGGGCACCTTATGAGACCGGGGGATTGCAATATATTTATATATCCTAATTCCTAACATTATAAACTATACATTATAATTAAGCGTTTGCTATTGTTTAGTAAAAATATAAGAAAAAGTCAAATATAATGTTTGCTTGTACTTAGAATATGGTATATGGGATTATAATTATGATATTATAATATAAACATCAAGAAAAATATGTCTATGATGTGAAAATACGTGACTAATTATATTGAATCATTCTCTAGTTAATTAAATATATCATGGGAATAAAATAGATTGTTAATTACATAAGTGATGATGAAATAACCAAGAAAATATGCTTGACATAAGAAATCGACCTTTCACCAAACATTAGCCCGGAGATATAATAATATGTTGAGTTGAATGGATTTTATTTAGGTTATAAGATTGAAATAATGTCTATTATTATATATGTGCACTTTCTTTATGACTTTATAAAGTTACGATAACATGTTCAAAGGTCCAAAAGTAGAGAAGATGTTTACACACACCATATCCATTTTGCTATAACATAAAATCAAATTGCTACGATTCACTACATGGGTAATACATCTTATTGGCATGAAAAACGGGTCATGTATGTTCGCCTCAATGTAGATAATTAACCAGATATCTACACACATACATCCTCAGGAAAGAAAGAAGGCTTTAAGTTCTTATAAGCCGGTCCTTAGGACCATATTTTATTACTTATACTTTAACCACTTAATCGTTGTTATATATATAGAGAGATCGCATGTATATATTGTCCTTTTAAAAATAATATTCTCATGTTAAAAATCAACTTTAGAAATTTCAAATCATAGACATCAAATTGAGGGTTTCTACGCCACCACAACAACAATTATAATTTCACACCACTGTCATTATGTCACATAGCATCTTCATAGTAATGGGATCAACCTGCATTAACCCTTATTTATGTCACAAATATCCACTATTTAATCACAATGTAATTTATTATAATTATAACCTAATTGATAAATATCTAAGACAAATATTGTTATACATATACAATGATATACATTATAAATATAAATATCAAAATAAAAGAAGATGATTGATATGTCAAAAATACCGATCTAAAATAAATATAAAAAGAAGGTTGAGTCTTATAACATAATCAAAACTAAATATGAATATATAAATATGAAACTCATGATTTTATGTATCTTATTCCAAAATAAAATTGTTCCATTAAGAAACTCATAATTCTAAATAATGATTATCAATAAATAAAAATATTTAAAAATCAATAAAAGTACAAAATATTTTGCTTCTTTAACTAAGGCCAATTATCCCCCTATTTAAATTACAAAAACTCATATGGAAGTGTGCCATTAAACAATTTTTTAATATTTTGGTATTTTTAAATTTAGTCTCACGACTTTAAGACTTTAGCGGTTTCGTCCCCTCAACTTTAAAAACTTTAACGTTTTCCCCCCCCTCGACTATAAAAACTTTAACGCTTTTTCACCCTCAACTTTAAAAAATTTAATGCTTTTTCACCATAAACTTTAAACAACTTTTAGTTTTTCCTGTCTGCACTTTATATGCTTTTGCGTTTTCCCCCCCTCAGCTTTAAATAATACTTTTACGCTTTCTACCCCTCAGAATTTTTTTTTTATTCAACTAATACGAACATCTACTCAGATTAATAATAAATAACGGCATCGTTTTAGCAAATAGCTACATTTATTTTTCGATAAAAAAGTAAAAAAAAAAAAAGTCGAGTCGTTTTATCCGGAGTAGGATAAACGACATCCTCTCCTCTTCTCACTTCGATCAATGACTTGATCCGGAGCTGATGGGATGGAAGGTCGTAAAAGTATTACTTAAAGTAAAAAAAAAGTTACGAGAAGTAAGAAATAAAAAAGACGTCGAAGCCCAACAATAATAAGCCCAAACGAAGCCCAAAAAAAACACCCTCAGCGCATACCCGGGCACGAACCATGGCTTCATCTTGCATGCGACGGAGGTTATGGGAAACACGTTGATGAAAGGGCTTTTTTGTTTATATGAACTGTAATCAAACTTGTGCGAAGCACGAGAGATCCTCTAGTTGCTAATTAAAAACTAAATTAAAAAAAATATATATATTATTTTATTAACTTTCCAATTCAAATATGCTTCCAATTCAAATATGCCACTATATTCTCATTAACATTTTTTCACCAACATTTTCACACGTAATTCCCTTTGGAGATCTTTTTGAATTTTCAAAGTATATATTATAATATAAAATAATTCTTTAAATATAGTAACAAAATCAAAGACTTACCAAACTAAATATGGGGTCAACTAACACATCATTATTTCTTTTTCCACCAAACAATTCTTTCAATCAATCAAAACCAAAATCATCAAAACCTCAAATTCATAATTCATAATCCATTCACAAATTTTATTTTATTTTAAATGAAGAAAATATTACTCTCGCTCATCATCTTCCCCTTTCTCTCTCTAGCCATTGATACAATTACACATACAACACCACTCACCATTAATCAAACTTTAGTCTCCAATGGTGAAGTTTTTGAGTTAGGCTTTTTTAGTATTGGGAATAATAATTTGTATATAGGTATTTGGTATAAACAAATTATTCCAAAAACTTATGTTTGGGTTGCTAATAGAGATACACCTATTACTTCATTGTTTGGAGTATTAAGTGTTGCCGAAAAAGGTAACATACTACTTTTAGACCAGGCCGAAAGTATTGTTTCGGCCTGGTCTTCAAACGTATCGTTTCCAGTGGTGGATAGGGTTACGGTTGCACAGTTGTTGGATACGGGCAACTTTGTTTTGAAGTGGGAGGATGATGAGGATCCGGAAAATTATATTTGGCAAAGCTTTGATCATCCTACGGATACTTTGTTACCCGAGATGAAGCTCGGGTGGGATCGAAAAACTGGTTTGAATAGGTTTTTGCAGTCGTGGAGGTCGAATATTGATCCGAGTTCGGGTAATTATTCGTTTAAGATGAATATTGATGGGTTTCCGGAGGTTTTTATGTCAAAGTCTGGTACGGAGATTTATCGGAGTGGTCCGTGGAATGGGAGACGGTTTAGCGGTGTACCGGAGATGAAACCCGCGAGTATAATCGAGTTCGAGTTTGAGAATACTCCAAACGAGATTACGTATTCGTTTGAAATGACGAATAAAACTGTTTATTCACGGTTAGTTATGACTCCATCCGGTGTGCTTAGACGATTCACGTGGGTTGAATCGTCAGCCACGTGGAGCGAATTCTGGTCCGCTCCACGTGATCAATGTGATAACTTACATAAATGTGGACCGTTTGGTTTTTGTAATACAAACGTTTATCCGGTATGCAATTGTCTGACCGGATACAGACCGCAAAACCAACCAGCGTGGGATTTACGAGACGAGTCGGACGGGTGTGTCCGTAGCTCCAAGTTAGACTGTGTGTCAGACGGGTTTAACTTAATGAAAAACATGAAATTGCCCGAGAGTTCGAAAGCATTTGTTGATCAAAGAATGAGTTTGACTGAATGTCGGGACATTTGTAAAAAGAATTGTTCTTGTGCAGCTTATGCTAATATGGATATTACTCGAAACGGGTCGGGTTGTGTTATTTGGGAAGTCGATCTTATGGATATGAGACAGTATGCTGATTCTGAAGGTGGTGGTCAAGATCTTTACGTTAGAGTTGCTGCTTCTGATATGGGTACGTTTCTAAACTAAATCTCAAAAAATTAGTATATCACGTATAATTATAACAACTTGTATCGTACAAGTTGTTAACTGTTAATCGAACCCTTCAAAGGGTTATGATAATAATAACCGTTATACATCATCAAACAAGCTTCTCACTATTATAATTTGATATAATTAGTTCAACAAAGATTATTTTACGAGATACCATAAACAAAATAGAATAATAAAAAAAATGTTATCTATACTTTTGTAATCATTCGAAAACGAAAGAATAGAACATGTAACATGTATATATTGTGGCCTGGTTTTGGAAATTCTTTCCAAATATTCAAATTTGGAGACAAATAATCGAATATTATATAATTCTTTATTTTAAAAACATATATGAATAACTTTTTTCTATGGTTGGTATGTTCATATTATTTTGTACTTAATTTTGTATTAAAAAATTTGACGATATTTTAAGTATAGTACAATCAATAATGCACAAGGTACATGTATATGGCCACTATTTTTGTATGTGAAATCGTTTTAGGAAATACTTTCCGTTTTCTCCGTTAATGGTTGCGAGATTCTTTTCATGACAACCAGGAATGTGGAAATTACATTTTTGGTCCATAAAGTTTAAACTTTGACTACTTTTGTTAAGTACTTTTCAAAAGCTTTTAATCATCTAATAAACTTTCAACTTCATAATACTTTTTGACCATTTTTATGTATTTTTTTGATATGATCATTTTACTTTTACTTTTATCAAAAAGATTAGAAATTTTGTTTTCTCGTGTTTAATTTTTTTTCCGCGAGTTTAAAAGTAAAGAATAAATATAATTTATTAAGTTAAAACTAGATGTACGTTCATTCAAACAAAGTGACAATAATGTTTGAGCTTAACATAGGTGGTGTTAGCTACACATAAGTAATGTGCATCAAAGGCAAATTTTTGGTAAAAAAATTATTTTCGGTCATTTAATTTTTTTTAAATATTCACAAAACACCCTCTTTTATTTAAATTTTTGTTCTTACAGCATGTAAAGTAAGGTGTTGTTTGATGCATCTAACATTTTCCGATAGTGTTTAAAAAATATTATTATATATATATAAACCCATTTTTTGTTGTGTTTCTATTTCTTGATAATTTGTAGTATATTATAAATAATTCCAAAACTTATTAATAGTTTTTAATGACTAATGACAAAGGCTTTCAAACATGTTGAAATCTTGGTCCACCTAGTTTGACCATCCATGAACATTTGGGCTCCATTTCTATGGACATATATTCTTTTAGTACAATGATTGAGTAAACATGTGGTTAGCATGTAATGTAAGAACTTTATAGTTTAGAATTTTGGAAAATAATGGTAACTTGCTTTGTAATTACTTAATTTTGTGGAAAAATTGTAGACTTTATAAAGGATTAGAATCAAGTTAGATGTTGTAATGTTATGTATGGGTCGTTAGTCTCGTGCCTGATAGTTTAACCTTGAAGTTCCATTCATAGCCGCGATGGTAGGCGAGAGTGTTCAAGATTTGTTGTCTTTAAGGATCTAATGATTTAATCAATGAGATATTAGATAAAGATTGTACACACTTGAATAAGTTGGATCTATGTCAATAAGATGTTTAGTATACAAACCTAAAATATCTCGTTAGCAAACACGACATAAGGCTTTAACACCTAGATGTTGTAATGAACCTAACCCGTGTTGACAAATGGACGACAATCTTTTACATATTTTCCTCACTCATGTGTCTCTACGAGAACAAAAACCCTATCATTATCTCACCTTCGGTATTTATAAGTGTTAACGAGTTTTCGTTTTGTATTATTGATATACATGGTCCCGGTTGATTTGATATAGAATATTTAAGATTTTGTATATGTTAGATATTAATCTTGATTTATTATAACCAAGTCAGCCAAGTTGACGTGGTATAAAACCAATACCCTTCAGTTCTACACCAAATGTCTTGTTTTGACTCTTTTTTTTCAAACTTTGAATTAAATATTTTTGTTTGTATTATATAGTAGTATTTGATAAAAAAAAATTATACCAATATAAAATATATTTAAAATCAAATTTATTAATATATTTTATATCAATTATTATATAATATAAAAAAAATATTTAAGGTAAAAAAAAAAAAAAAAAAAACTTTCTAAAGTAAAAGCAAAACGCTTGTTTGTTTTGAGATGGTGAGAGTAAAAATTGTTTGTGCATTGGTACCAATTTTACTTTATTTTATAGCCAAAAAGTAAAAGTCAACTTTCGTTAGTTGAAGAGTAGTTGTAGACTTGTAACTAAAAAAGTCAACATCTAAGCTTGGTCAAATGTGATAGGAGACTTGAGTTAACAAGTACAATTAACCATTGTGTTAGATGTTAGAACACACTTTAGAAGTTGATTTACTAAAAAAGTTTGAATCTAACATTAGTTAATTAAGTTTACGGTTTATATAATTCGAGTTTAATGACACTCAACGTTAATCCAACAACGTTTTTCTTATAAAGATTTAAAAGACTTGTATTAGTATAGGCTAAAGTAACAAAAGTACTAAACTTAGGTTATTCAAAATGTTTTTAGACCTTAATCACGATTTGTTTTTTCATTTCAGACGAATCACCAAAGACCGGAACTTCTAAAAAAGGCTCGAGCAACAATATTGTCAAAATTGTCGCCATTACATTTGGTTCTTGTGCCGTTCTATTAATATTACTCGTACTCTGTTGTCTTAAGAGGAGGAAAATGCAACGGTTCAATAAATCCAAGATAGATAGAAAAGGTAAATTTTAATGTTACGAGTGAAGTCTGAATTTACGAGTTTTTGAAGTCACAAAATAGCATGTGATCATGATTCATATGATTTTGATACAGGTCCAAATGAACGAAGCCAAGATTTCTTGATGAATGAGGGAATTATTGTTCAAACGAAAAAAGATTATTCTGGTGAAAGAACGACCGAAGAATTTGACTTGCCCTTATTTGATTTTACGACTTTGGCTATGGCCACAAATAACTTCTCGGATGCAAATAAGCTTGGGCAAGGCGGGTTCGGATGCGTTTACAAGGTAAACAAGATTTTAGTGTACAAACATATATCATAGGTGTCAAAGAACACAAATCTGACAAATTTTTTATGTTAATGATATCAGGGTATTTTAGGGGAAGGAGAAGTTGTAGCTATAAAAAGACTCTCAAGAACTTCGGGTCAAGGAATCGACGAGCTTAAAAACGAGGTCAGATTAATAGCGAAACTTCAACATAGAAACCTAGTTCGATTACTAGGTTGTTGCATTGAGGTTGAAGAAAAGCTATTGATATATGAGTACATGGAACATAAAAGTCTCAATACTTTCCTCTTTGGTAAGTTTCTTAAGGCCTTCCATGTTTTTCTTCACGCGACACCAGCTTTTATAGATGAAAATTAACATATTTCTTGAATTCGTCGTAGATAAAGAGAAAAGTGCACGACTTAATTGGCAAAAACGATTTGATATCATATCTGGGATTGCTCGAGGACTTCTTTATCTTCATCAAGATTCAAGGTTTAGAATCATTCATCGAGATCTTAAAGCTAGCAATATTTTGCTAGATAAAGATCTGATCCCAAAAATATCTGATTTTGGTATGGCAAGAATATTCGGGGGAGATCAAACTGAAGCAGAAACAAAGAAAGTGTTCGGGACACAGTAAGTAGCATACCATTGTACTTTCACATAATTTTTTTTACCGTCTACATACTTTCTAAACTTTTTTTTTTCACAGCGGTTATATGTCACCCGAATATGCAATGGATGGTCTTTTCTCGATAAAATCAGATGTTTTTAGTTTTGGCGTTTTGCTGCTTGAAATAGTAAGCGGTAAAAAGAACAGAGGATTCTATGTTGCAAGTAACCAACTTAACCTCCTCGCACATGTAAGTACTTGGTGACAAACACTTGCATTCAATTACATTTACTAAATTGTTGTATAATTTACTAAAGATAATGTTTTTCAGACATGGAAGTTATGGAAAGAAGGAAACGGTTTAGAGATTCTAGATGAAACAGTAGGTGACGTATTATCAGAGGACGAAGTATTAAGATGTATACAAATCGGATTATTATGTGTCCAAGAACAAGCTGAAGATAGACCAAATATGTCAAAAGTGTTGTTAATGTTAAGTAGTGACGTTTTACAACTACCACAACCGAAATACCCTGGCTTCAGTATGGGAAGAAGACCTTCTGGAGTAGAGTCATCGAGCAAACAAGATGAATCTGTGACCGTGAATGAAATCACGGTCACTATACTAGATGGAAGGTAGCGAAAACTAGGTTTAACATCGTCTGATACCTGTACATCATATTTACCTATTTTATTTGATTAATTTTGTCGATTATTTTTTTTCTCATGAGAAAGAGGAATTTTATGTCACATTTTACACAAGAGTTTATGTTTATAGCTGATTTTGTGTGTTAAACACATTATTGCATTTTTTTTGTTTACATATCGAAAATCATAGTCTCGTAGTAGTTTGAGTTATTATATAAAAACGATATCATTGTTAAAGGACTGTTCTTCTATATAAGAATGTCTTGATCAAACACTGTAACTCACTATTAGCTTAATAAAGACATTCGTCCAACGATTTATTCGAACCGTATATGAATTGGTCCACTATCAAAATGCCGAGGATTTAAGTCACCTAATAGGCAAAAGTATAAACTATTTTGTTTTTTTCATATTTGTCCCAAGGGGATACTCAAGTGATGAATTTGGAACTACATTTAACCGCATAATACGAGTCATTTACTAAAAAAAAAAAAAAAAAAAAAAAGCATATTTGCCCAAAACTTATTCAAATATTCAAATTATAGAAAAGAAAAATTATAGTAGTTTTTATGTATCTATTTATTATTTATAATTTACATTTAAAAAAAAAAGTAACAATAAAAGCTTGAAAATGTTGGTTTTTCAAACTTTTAAGAGATTAACGTGCTCGAGTTTACAGTAGACTTTATAATAAAAAAATAATGACTAACGTTTTATGAAAGAACTCTAGGCCTCTACCTACGAATCCATATAAATGTATCTCAACTTTAACTCTAACTCCAACTCATCACTCATGTACCTATTTTCGGTTACAACTAGTTGTATTAAACTCTAAGTCAAATTACTCTTCTAATTAAATGTTGATGGTGTCTATGGGTTTGTGACCTTTATTATTATTATATTTATAAAAGTTTGTCTTTAAGTACAATTGTTATGGTTTTATTTACAAAAAGACTTGGTTGCCGGAGTGGTAAGCGCGCGGCCTCCCAGCCTCCCTTGTTGGGAGGCCGCAATTCGAATCCCACCCAGCACCAAATTTTCTAAAAAGTGTTGGGCTTGGGCACTTAGTATAGTGGGTATGTAAGCTAATCCATTACGTTAAAGATTGTTGGTTTAATTTTGTAAGAAACAAAAATATCAATTAGTGTAGTGTATTTGGTACGTAATCTTGTCTATCAAACAAAACAAAGGTTAATAATCAACATATTACATGAAAATTAAATAATTTAAACATTTTGCAAACACTATGTAATTTATATAACCAACAACAACCGTGCACCGTTTATAAAAAACACCATCGCCCACGTTTTGTAAAAAATGTCAAACGACTTCGAACTCGTGTTATAATTATTTGCGTTAAACATATACTATCTAAATTATAGATAGATTGGATAACATGTTATAATACACATACCCGGACCACATTGTGGGGCTTAACTCACTATCATACAAAACCACGTGTTGGGCTTTGCTCATTATCTATTACAGGGCCCGTTGTGGGGCTTTATCCATCTTTCTTTAGGTCCATATATATAGTATATTATAATTATTTGATTAAAAATCCAAACACGTATACACATTGTTGTAAGTAGAAATGGTTAGCTTTAAATATAATGACGTTTATTTAAAATTAAAGGTTATTATTATTTATTTATAATATAATTAGAGGGTGTTTGTTTCGGCTTGTGTAACAATTTTGTAAGCTTATATAATTTTTAAAAAACACATAAGTTCATTTTTTTCATGCTAATGAGTTTATATAATTTTTAAAAAATATATAAATCCATTTTTTTTTTCCTGATAATTAGTTTTTTAATTTGAACTTATAATTTTATATTAACCATAATAAGCCAAAAAATTGGAAGTTGTTAGTTTATTAAAAATTATGATAAAACATAGCTCAAATAACTATTTAGCAAAATCATATAATATATTACAAATAAATAGGACTATATTCTTTTATTATTTATAATGAGTGAATATATTTTTTCTGTTTAGTAGTGGTGTAGGATGCCTATAAATTGGGACCCATACGATACCTAAACAAATTGTATCATCCCATGACTGCTTTTATTATTATGTTAAGAGAAATGATATATAAGTCTATTTTATATGTGTACTATTATCTAATTTATTCAAATATTATATAAAATGTATTAAAATTGAGGAGACAAAAATTGTTTATAAACATTTAATATATTTGCTACATCATTTGAATGCGATAGATATATTTTAGTAAACATCTCTTTCATAATAAGAAGTTATCGTGTTTAGTCCCTTATATATTCAGTATTACATAAATGTAAAAATTAAAGGTTTTCAATAATGTTTGAAAAAATCAGTGTTTTGAAACCCGGTTCGACCCGGCCGGTTGAACCGGTTGGACCGCTTTCGGCCAAAAAAACGGGTCAAAACAACCCGGGTTTTAAGGAAACTGAGAACCGGTCGAACCGGCGGGTTTTTAGACACCCGGGTCAACCCGGTTCGCTAATACCCGCCGGGTTTTGTTTTTTATACTATTTTTGAAAGTTAAAAGGTTATAATCTCGTAAGATTTATGCCATTTGAAGTTTAAAACTTATAATCTCGTAAGATTTATGCTTGGGTATAGTCTTTTGAAGCATAAATCTTGTAATCTCAGTAGAAGTTATGCTTTATCAAGTATAGAGTATGAAACTTGTAATCTTTTGAAGTAAAAAGTTGTAATCTCTTATTTCTTGATTAGATAAACATGTTTCTTTGATGTTTTTATGCAGCAAATGTTAGTGTTTTGAACTTTTGACAGGAGATATTGGAAATTTTGGACATTTGCAGAGACCGGGTTGACCCGCCGGTTCAACCGGTTGGCCCGGTGACCCAGTGACCCGGTGGCTAGGCCGGGTCGATCATTGACCCGGTTTTCAAAACATTGGAAAAAATAATACATGGTATTGAATAAAATCTTTATCGTTGTCCTAATTGTCACTACCATCTTCTACATGGTCAATTTGAACATTTTCTTTTCTAAATGACAACAATATATTTCAATAAAAAAATTTTAGTAAGAAGCTACACATTAATATTTAACCTAATTAATACTTAAATAACGAAAAAACCAAGAAGCTATGTTGCTCCGATGGTAACAACAACTTAGATGAAGACTTTTTCCGATCTTCTAAAGTGATTATATTAGCTTATGTCTGATTTTAAACAAACACTCGTTTTCAAAAACGTTTGTACAACTTGGAAAAAAAACAAACACCACCTTAGTTGTTTAGAAAATTTTAATAAAAATTGTTACAAAAAAAAGTATGTTAATTAATAGATTGAATATGAAAGGATTATTTGAGATTATATATGATTTATAGAGGGCATTATTTGTAAGATAAACATAAAACATGGATTATTTAAATAAGCGCATGTATGACTTTGGAAAAAGCAAGTTTCCCCTCCGTTTCCGGCAAAGCAACCGACAGTTTACCTAAAAAAACATGGTAAAAGCTAACCACACATGAAACATGCTATAATTATACTTTCTCATTTTGGTTTGGTTTTACTTTTTCTTATGGGATGTGATATCTACACTTTGATTTTTTATTCATTCACTAACAATAATATTAATGGACAATTATAGCCTTGTTCTAGTTAACCTTATTTCTCTACAGGGTAAAATGCTAAAATCCCAATTCACACGCCTCCCTTTTTCTACTTATGATCGTCATTTTTCACTTGTGGTGTGGCTATTTATTCGATGCTTTCCCCATCTTCGCCACTATTCCGACCGTCATCATTTCACGTGTGTGGTTGTTTCTTGCCGGCCTTACACCACCGTCGCCTCACTTCGAACCGTCGTGCTTTTACCGTGTCTGCAGTTGAAGTTTCACAATTGCATCTATATTGAATTGGCTATGTTGATTTCTGAACTCATTGCAAAAATTGGGTTTTCTGATTTTGGTTTTGATTGGGCTATCTTCATTTCCCATTCCATGGCAAAAAAAAAATAAAAAAAAAAAATCTTTATTTTGATTAGTTCGGGATGCCATCTGAATTACCAACCAAGTTCATAACTAATTCTATCAAAGCTTTTAATAAAATTGAAAATGAAATTATTAAAAGGTTCTAACATCATGTTACTGTAAGGAAAAAAAAAGACACAAAATAAAGTAAGGATAGAGTTCGGAAGAAGAAAAGGGGAAAAAAAATTCATTAGGCAAAATATTACTGCAACTACCACCTACAAACCCAAACAAGCAAGTGTAAAACCAAGAAGGGGCGACTCTTAAAAGCGGTGCAAGGAGTCGGAATAGAGTCGACATCGGTTGAAGCGATGACTCATGGCAGCCGCGTATGGAAGTAGAAGAGGAGATAAGAAGCGGGAATAATTTTGTGGTAAAGGGTTAATGATTAAAAGAAACAAGTGGTAAAACTAGAGTTGAGGGCATAACTGTCGATTCATTTTATATTTAAGTGAATGAATAAAAATCCAAAGTGTAAAAATCAACTCCCTTTCTTATTGGCTTTTCGTGTTGTTAAAATCTTATAATTAGATTGGTTAGATTCGATCATGTTAAATAATCAAAATTGAGGGTATATAAAATAGATAAATTACCCTAAATTAACATGATTTTTTTTTTTTTCAAAACCTAACTTTAAGTAACTTGTATCATTTATTTCATTATGTGATTTGTGACGTATTTTATAGAGTCGGTCCATTTCGTTTATAAAAACACTTAGTAATGTTGCTCTAAAGAATTTAAGATTAAAAAACGAAATGACTGTTAAATAATACTACGCGATGAGGTACAAGTCATATGGGTTAGATCCTATGTTCGGAGCCAAGTCAACATGATTAGATCAAACAAAGGAGGGATTATGTATCGACTTAAAATATTGACTTCACTCTCTACACTTGGTATCCAAATCATTTATCATCTAACTCTCCTTCGCATAATTTATTTGATAACTCTCTTATATTTGGAGATATATATTATCCCATGCAAGCTTAACCAATTTAGGTTCCTTTTGAACCGAACTCCATTCGTGACCTATACATTGACTTACTTAGGCTTCAAAGATGGTTCCACATAGTCCGACTCTAGACCACAACGTCTTTCTCCAGCATCACTACTCTAATCATCAAACTAACCATCCATAAAGACCACTCACAATGGTCTACAAAACCGACACGATCAATTTTTATCAATTCAACTCTATGTTAGCAGACACAAAACTGAATAAAAGCTAACTAACTCACTGCTAGAGGTAACTCAATATAAACAAATTCATTTAAAAGTCCAACCTCCATCTTTCTCACATCACACTCGCAGTGGTTTCATTCCACCATCGGAAAACCTCTCGTCACTCAAATTCATCAATTTTCGATTATATAAATATTAAAAAAAATCGATTTTTAATGCTTATAGCCCCACATTCTTGTCTCCACACTCGTCGATATACCGACTTGTTTCGAACTAACGTACCAACCAATAAGGTCGGTGCCAATGACGTCAATAAACAACGACCAACCTACGATTATTGATGACTACCGTTGGCACAAGTCTAACTAGTCCCTTTAATAAAAATACTCTAATGAATTTAACTATCACAAATCATATTTATTTTGATCCTTGAATAAAATACAAAACTAAACATGTTTGATGTTCCAATTACCCCAAAGAACAAAAAAAAAATCAAATTAAAAAAATAATATAATAGGATTTATTCATCACATTTAGGTCAATAAATAAGCCTACAATTATAAAATTACCTATTTAATAAATATAACATTTCCATATTAAAAACAAATCTATGCATTATACATATAATCTGTTGCTTGGATTCTTCATAAAGAATACACTTTAGCATTTTTAAAATATAAACTTACATTTTGCCAAGAAAAAAAGATATATAATAAGTTTATTCAGCATCATAAAACTAAAAAATAACAATAAATAACAAAAATCACAATTATATTGATTTTGCTAAACATTGTTTTGAAGTTATATTTAAAAAGTTTAGATATACATAATCGTATTATACAAATAATAATCATTCATTCATTTAAATAACCGTAAACAAATTTATGAACAACACTATCAGACGTGTCTAAATTCGTTATAAAAACCCGTAAGCAATAATTAACAAACTTGAGATTATATTAAGGTCCTCTACCTCACATGTAAGATAAAGCTAAACCTCATAAACCTCTTCCTATCAACTTCACAATTTTATAGTTAAATATATAATTAATCAACTTATATTATATTATACATACATACAAAATCCAAATATATTTCTAGAGATAGAAACAAACAAAAGAAACACACACACTCACACATATTCATTTCTCAGATTTTAGAGAGAGAGAGAGAGAGAGAGAGAGAGAGAGAGAGAGAGAGAGAGAGAGAAACAATCAAACAAAACAAAACCCTTTGTTTGAATGGCAACCAACACAACCAAAACAACAACAACATTAACAACAACCTTAACCTATCCAGATGATTTCAGATGTCCAATTTCTTTAGAAATCATGTCTGAACCAGTCATCTTATCTTCCGGCCATACTTTCGACCGCCGGTCAATTCAACGGTGGCTTGACGCCGGAAACCGTACTTGTCCAATTACTAAATTACCCTTATCCGATTCCCCTTCTTTAATCCCTAATCACGCTTTACGAAGCTTAATTTCCACTTATACATCGCTTAATTTTAATATTACCAGTCAAAATCAACAAAACCCAGAAACCCTAATTGCGAAATTGACTTGTAAATCGTCAACTTTGGAGGCTAAATTCGCTGCAATTAAGGAACTTTTTGATTTGTGTAAAAGGGATTTTGAGGTTAGGAAACGGTTGTCGGAATCCGGGGCTGTTTCTGCTGTTTTGAATTGTGTTTTGGTTGATGGGTTTGTTGGATTGCAAGAAAAAGCTTTGAAATTGTTGTTGAATTTGAGTTTAGATGATGATAATAAAGTTGGGTTAGTTGCAGAAGGTGCCATTTGTGGTGTGATTCGGGTTTTATGTGACGGTAATGGCGGTTCGGCTGACCTTAGAGCGACTGCTGCGACGGTTTTGACGAGTCTTGCGGTGGTGGAAGTTAATAAAGCTACTATTGGAGCTTACCCTTTTGCTATTAGAGGGTTGGTTATACTTTTGAGAGACGGTGGTGGTCGGGAACGTAAAGAAGCTGCTACCGCACTTTACGCGTTGTGTTCTTATCCGGATAATAGGAGACGAGCTGTGGAATGTGGTGCGGTTGAGATTTTGGTGAATTCGTTGAGTTTGGGGCTGGAAAGGGCGGTTGAGGTTTTGGGGTTATTGGCGAAATGTAGACGAGGGAGAGATGAAATGGTGAAGGTGAATGGTTGTGTAAATGTTTTGGTTCGGGTTTTGAATAATGGGAGTTCGAGAGGGGTGCAATATGCTTTGTTGACGTTGAATTCGCTTTGTTTGAGTAGTGAAGTGGTTTGTTTTGAGGCGTTGAAAGAAGGTGTGTTTGAATTGTGTTTGAGGTTTTTGGAAGATGATAATGAGAAAGTTAGACGAAATGCTTCGAGTTTGATAAAGGTATTTGGTGGTGCTGGTTGTGTTTAGGGCGGAGAAGAAAAACCGGGAGGTTAGTTGGGTTTTAATCTTTATGTTTAAAAGATTTGTTGAAGAAAGAAAAATTGAAAAAAGTTTAGATTTTTGTTTAAATTATGTTGTTAATTGGTATGTTGTATATTTTTAATAAATTTCGCCAAAAATAGGAAGTTCCTTGTTGTAATTTGTCAATAGAAAGTTCGATTTTTTGTTCATTTTGTGTATATTTTGATTCATTCCGTAGCATATAAATCATTGAAACTCAGCAGCTCACTCTAAAGTCTAAACTATAGTAGATTATCAATAACATCATGTCATTCGTTTAGTACTTTGGAGTTTATACATGTTATTGTACTATTGTAGCTTTACTTTACATGGTTTCGTTACAGGGGGTGTTTGGATTAAGTGATTAGTGTGACATTCAAGAATCAAGATAACTTTATGTTTAGCATCAAAGATCACTTTAGTTGCAGCAATTTCTTTCTCAAAGTATGATTTAGGATAAAAAAATCGAATTGATGACTAAGCACTGCGATAATTAGCTTTGAAGTGCATCCAAACACCCCCATAGCAGTTTAGTTGTTTGCAGGAATACAGGTTAGGATCGGTTTCTTGAAATGTCACAAGGTGCAATTAATGGTATTAAAGATTTAAAGCTTAGTTTCAATTTTATAAATTGCCTTTTGACTTTGACGAAAAAAATGACAACTTTATTGAGGTCAATTTACGTTCTTGCAATTTATTCTGGTCTTTTGAAATGCATAATTATAAACATGTGATGAGCGATTTTGACGGAAAAAATGACAACTTTTGGTTGGTAAGCATGCTCTCATTTCGCAAGTACCTGAAAACTTATTTCACAATCTGGAACGCAATCTCTCATTGAGGTCAACCAAGATCAGATTGTACCTTTGTATCGTATATTGTTAGTATTTCATTTATGAAGTACAAGATTTGTTGCAGGTAAAGATCATCAGCTTCTGTAAGTCCTCTGCTTGAATTGTCAAAGTTTTAGTTCATCTGTCTATTTCCAATCCATTTTAAAAATGATTGCAGATCGAATCAGTTCAACAACTTCTGCGTATTCTGGTTTTATAACGATGGTCAAACATTCTCAAGTCAAACGTTCAAGGTATGTTTTAATGTAACCATACTGATGAACAATTATGCCTGCCGGCTAATGAAAGTGATGTCATTTACTAATACAATTGCATGATTAATGACTTCGACAGCTTTCATAGATGATTTCGCTTCATATTTAATATTCATTTATTCAAATTTTTGACGTTTTTTTCCTAGCTTAGGCAAGTGTATCGTTTTTCGGGGTCTTGGAAAAGAATGTCAGTTTCGAGTTTGTATCATGTTTTAACATTGACTATGTATGTAAATATCAATTTGGGCGACTTTGACCCGTTTATACCATTTTATTTAGCTATTGTTTTAATAATGTTTTAGTTGTTAAACGAAAAAAAACATAATCTAGACTCTTTGAGCAATGTATTTGACTAGATATCGATTAGTCTATCAGCTTATCATTTTATCTGTCGTAATCCCATCTTTTATTTTTGAATATATTAGGAGCTACATGTCACAGCTTTGAGCTATGCTTTCAGCACCGCAAGTTTGATATTTCGACTATATCATTGTTGGCAGTTACAATGTGGTGGGTGTCCCTTCTATAACCCCAACATATATCATCACCGCCGTCGGTGCTTAATGGACACCTCATCTGCTTCACCTTCGCAACTATTCGACACTAAAGATGGTGTTAGAAACGTTTGTGAACGGATGCCAGGTGGCGGGAGTTCTATTAATCAATGCTGGATTTAAAATATATCAAACTCAATTTGCTCATTTTGTCATCTAAATTTCAATCACAATAACATCAAATGATCATTGTTACTTATGTACAATTATTCAGAAAAATTAAAATCAATGAATAACGGGGTTACAATATCTGGGGTGAACAGAAAAATTGGAAAATCAAACCCGAATCCAAAACATCAAACCAAAACAAAAGACGACCGTTGGTTTTTGGATAATGGGGTTACAATGGGGTGAACAAAAAAACTGCAAAATCAAAGCCGAATCCAAAACATCGAACCAAAATAAAACCCAACCGTTTGGTTTTTGGTTTATGAGAAACCGAAACTTTGTATTGGTTTTCGTTTTACGCAAAAAAACTACTCTGATAATCGAACCGAACCATTTGAAATAAACTATTGAAAATATAAGTTTTCTATATCTAAATTTTTATGATTATATAGATTTAAAAAAAAAAAAAACATTATAAAGTGGTAAAGCAGTAATATTATTGCAAAATTATTTCAATTATTGGGTCAAACTATAATCTGTTAGGCCTCAATATCCAACACTTTTTAACCAAAAATTCTGATTAATTTGAACATGATTTCAAAATATGTAAAAGATTTGATTTAAAAATGAATCGATCCGTTCCTAATTTCTAAACTAAATTTTTTGGTTCAATTCCGATTAGATGCAAAACTGAAACACACTAGTTTCGATTTGATGCCAAAACCGAAACTTGAACAAAGCCAACTCCACACTCATTAGAAAACAAGCATATAGCATACTTGAAAAAAGCCCAAAAAATGGAATAGTAGTTTCTTCTGGATCCCTATAGGAAGCCCACAACTTCTAATGCTAATTTTACTTGGTTAAGAGACTATCTACAGACTACAGTCCTGTGTCATTTATGTTGTTTTGGTTCAGCCTCTACACTTTAATACTTTTATAGGTAATGGCATGGGGGACAGCCATATATTCCCGTTGAGTTTAGTATTATCGAGGTTGTCGGAGATCCTCACTTAGAAGACTATCGAGGGCCGTAGTGGTTCCAATCTAGTTAGTGCACAATATAAGAATGTTTAGTTCAAGATTTTATTATATACCTGGTGACAATGATCAGAATTTACGAATTGTGATTTTCTCTCTTACTTTTTACTTTATTTTCTCTCTCGAAATGGATGAATACCGTTCGACTAAAATATCATTGTATGAATCATGAAGAAAAAAATTATATATGTGGAATTATTATGTTTACATGTATGATTTAACACATAAAGTGACCATCAAAGTATGTTACAAATTTTAAGGAAAACATTCAAGTAAGATGATGAAAACGTCAAAGACCGGTTCAAATGTGTCATTTATACTAATTTCGTCATAACACTCACAACTATATATTCAAAAACTTAAAAGTTACGTGGCCTTCATATACACACACAAACACCATCATTATTGTCAATGATGCTAAATTATACTTTTTTCTAAAGTACTCATTTGTGTTTAATCTTCTTGTCTTAGATTTACCCTGAAAAAGGATAATGAAGTTTCATATTGTTCTCATATTTTTAAGACAAGAAGTACTGATTCTGATGTTAAAGAAGCAACACCAACAAACGATCGAACAAGTCAAATGTCGCTATATATAAAGACTACAAATAAGTTCGATTCATTAAGTTCCAATCAAGCAAAATATCGAATTGTTTTTCTTTATATGATTAGTCACTTGTCTTGTTTTGTAGATTCTATCATCTTAAAGCTTCTCTAGATATGTTATACAACAGAATATGTTCTTGAAATGCTAAAAAAACAATATTAATCACGACGAATATCTACTTCAAGAACATTTAGTCTTCTCCAAGAGCTTATTCGAATAAATGTGTTGAAATAGAAATCTTTATTAATCGAATTTTTAACTATTTGTAGCCCAACATAAGATTCTTGTTTTTTTAACGTATTCGGAGTTTTCAAAAATGAAATTAGTTATAATTTATAAAAACGTACTTAGACTTTACTATGTATTAGATTTTTTTCTCCATTAACATCATTTGTTTAAATCTTTTATAGAAAACCCAAGTTTAGTTTATGGTTTGATATATATCAAATTTTAACGACAACAAAAAATAATACATAAGATGACAAAATAGCCCTAACTGGTATAATTTTTGAAAAATTTAAGTTAATTGTTTTACAATTCATTTAGATAATTTTTGAAAAACAGTTTTTGGGTTTGACTTATTACATATATGTCTAATCGATTATTAATAAATTATAATTATAAATGATAAAAAGTGGTTCTTAATTTTTAAATATTATGTAGGTTTAAAGTTTGGCAAATCCTTTATCTTTATGAGGTGTTTTTAAATTATCCAAATCTTAGTTACATGAATATAAAAATCAAAAGAAATATTTCATAAAAACAAAACACACAAAATAATTAATATCAAAAGTTTCAATTATCAAACTAACACAAAGCAACTTATTAATAAACAGCATAAAATATAAATACAACTAATTACAAAAAAAGAAAAAAACACATTTTCTTTTCTTCAAATAGAAACCTAATCATTTGCTAACCATACATCAATCTGGCATTGGTTGTCCTTCCTTCAAGGGTCACTTTGTAGCTTTTTTTTCTCTCTTTTTATCAACTTTTTTTCATTGTACTTGTACTACACTACTTCAATATGTGGCTCATATTCCTCTCTAAGTTATATATTTTTAAAACTTTAAGCTTTTTCGCTATTTTGAATAATCTGATTTAATCAAAATAACGAAAAAGCTTAAATCGGGTGTTTTCTTATGAGAAGAAAAATCAAAGTGGGACATGAGCTTATGTTACGTTTATGAAGGTTTAGTTTTGTTGATTTCTTGTTTTGTTTATCTGAACGTGCCTCCGAAACTTGATGTCCAATAATCGGGTGTGGTCTCAGTTGCGACTGGGAAGGTACTCGATACCGGTACAAGGCAAAGTCCGCGGCCCCTTAAGTCTTGTTGTTTGGCTCCTTCCGTGTTGTCTTTCACTTTGTCATGAATCTAAAGATGCATATTTATGTTAATGAACATGATAAAATTTGAAATTTATGGAAATGAACTAAAATTTATGTAATTAGATTATAAGTCTAAGTATATATCATACTTCCTGACGTTGCATAGTAGTTCCATTTTTCATATAAGGAGTACTTAGAACCTGAAATATAACACATTAGGGAATGATCAAATTAATATGTGTAAGTTGTGTAATATATATTGTGGGTTATAGTACGAATAAAAACTTACATTGACTTGATCGTGAAGGAGCTTAATGTACTCGATGGCTTCATGGAGAACCGATGCGGTATCAGTCTGTAATTTATGTTATCGTTATAAGCTAAAATCGAATTTTCTCCAAGATGATATAAGAGACTGAGTTTTAAAACAATTTATCCTTTTTTGTATGACAATTACACACATCTATTCTACACCTTTATCTTGACGAGAATTGAAACCTTTAAAAATTTAATTTTAGAAGAACAATAAGATAAAGATTACCTTTCCGAAAGGCGAAACTAATTGCTGAAGTGCAGTGACTCGATCCCCTAATTTCTCTTTTCGAACCTGAAAAATCAACAAGACTTTAATAAGGTTTTTCCTTACACATCAAGTAATTATTTTTTGGAGGAGCTTGATTGATTGGAAAATTAAGGAAATTAAATCAAGCAATGTATATATATATACCTTAAAAGTTGGCAATGGAGATGGTGTTTCAAGACGCGGTCGTTTGAACGTAGGTTCACTTGAACCTTTCTTAAGTGATGATTCTAAGTCTCGAATTTCTTCACTTTGTGACTAAAATAATATTAAAATGAATTAAGTTATTGATGAAACCCTAATCTAGATAAACATATATGAGTATATCATATGCAATAAAAAATTGATTTCTTTCGTTACCTTGATGTTAGGGCAATTGGGTTTCTCTCCATATGTCGAAGAGAGATATTGAGACTGCGTTGAAGCGAAAAACGCTGCTCGATTATTGTTTAAATCCAAAGTCGATGTGTTCCAAAAAGCCGCCTTGTTTGCTAAGTGTAAACCTCCAAGAGCTTGCTGTTTAGGCTTTTCCAAAGAAGAGAAACTAGGCATGCTAGGAACCGAATTAAACTCGTTCATATTCGTTTGAAAATCATATAGAGGCTGTTGTGGTAACGCAGAAGGCGGCGATGGTGGTGGTGTACCATCAAATATAGTTTGTAGCAAGCTTGAAGGATAACCATATGAACTTTGTTGTTGTTGGTCCATACCGAAACTTAATGAATCTTGATTACAGATTTCGGGTAGGGTTTGATTGTAACTCTCTTCATTTCTTCCATTACTAGTTAACAAAAAATTTCAAACAAGTGATCATAAGATTCTTTTTCTGCTTCATATAATTACAAAAGAAGCCTATATGGACCATATTATTTAGTGGAATTTAAAGTAGAAACAATAATTGCAAATATAAAGTAAAAGAAAAAAAAATAGAAAGCAGTTTGTATGCTTACACTAATAAAGCTTGATTCCAATTAGTGGTTGTAGATGGTGAAGAACTTATTATCTGAAAGGCGGAATCCGGCGAAGACTCATCAGTTGACCTTGTTGTTGTTTTCATGTTCATAAAATCATTTTGCCAACAGCCACCATAGTTGGCCATAAATGATGAACTGTTAAAGGTGGCTCTTGGTGAAGTCCACCAGCTTCCGTTGCAAACCTCAGACTGAAATTCTTCTGCCATGTAAACTTGACCTAGCTCCAATAGTAGTATCTCTCTGGTTTTTCTGTTTGTACAATTGAAGACTTGGAAGAAAGTGAGATAAGCTGAGTTATATATATATATATATATATATATATATATATATATATATATATATATATATATATATATATATATATATATATATATATAATATTAGAAGGTTTATCAATAAATATAGTTATATATATATATACATAATATATGTACAAAAAAGTAGAGATATGGGAAATATATTGTCAACAACCATCTTTTAGCTGATTTTTTTTTTTTTTTTTTTTTTGTGTCTTATAAAAAGAATATTAGAAGTTTTAAACATCTCTAAGTCGATCTTTTTTACAAAGACAAAGATATCGAAGGAGTTAAAGGTGGGGAAAGTTGAAACCTCTTTTGCTAAATTTTAAATGTTCATCGCTTAACTACTTCTAGAGGATACCATCTTTAACTAACTAATCTTTTCATCTAACTCCAATTTTCTTCTTACCCTTTTAGCTCTTTTAAGCCTGAACATGTTTTCATTCTAGTGATGTTTTTTTAAGAAAATCTGATAAAATGTTTTTAGTAATAATATATTCATTTAGTTCAAAAAATAAACAATATACTCATTTGTTGTTCTATAAAAAAGAATTATAGACCCCGGGTCGGTAATTATGAAAGTTTGACATGAGAAATAGTTTATACTTATTAATTGAACCTCGTCAATTCTGCTAGTTCAATGTATGTGATTTCATTTAGAATTTAAAAGATTTTCAAAAATACGTTTGAAAATAAGAAGAATATTTTTCTGAACCGTAAGATGCATGGGTTTCAACTCTATAAACATTTAAAATTTAAGACGATAGCTAAAAGAATTATTGTTAGCGAAGTCCTAATTATATTAAGTATGAGATATTTGAGCATCATTGTTACAAATATATCATCTTTTATATTTGCATATCTATGTTTCAAGGTTTTTATAGTCACAACTTTAATGGTCGGGATTAATATTTGTCTTGTGGCAATGTTTCAAAATTCGTACTTCAACTTTTCTAACATTAGATTTAGGGTGCCTTTTTTAATCCAGTTAACAAAAGAATAGTAAACAAAATGTTAATATTATTTACCTATAGATATTGTGAAACATATGGGAATGTACGGAGTAACTAGTGGAATTTGGTTGACATTTATAAAGGGATCAACTGAGTCAAAAAATAAATGATTTTTAATTTGAAAATTCAAGATTGGTATCTTTAAAATTATTATTTAAACATCTAGTTTAACTATTTTAATCTTTTGGAATTATAGCATATTTACTTCTTTTTTTTCTCTTGTAAACCTATTTTTGTTATCAAGTGGCTGTTTAACTGATCAGTATACCAAAACTTAATTACATGTTAGAAATATAATGATTAATATAATACAACTTTATTATATATTATTCGGAGTATTTATTTCAATAAACTTTCAAAAAAAATTGAAATTATTTTCCTCTTACAAGCCTGTTTTGTGTTACGAATGTTATAGACCGATATTATATAGTAACCGGTCTTATGGATAATAGTACAATGCTTTTATAGTCGTACGAACGACAAACCAAATCTTAGCTTGCTAAATGTATGTTCAACGATTTTGATTCAACGAGTAAAATCGAAACTTGTTTAAATTTATTGGATCGACGATAGATGTAACAAATTAGGTTTGAACTCAAGATATTGAAATTAAAACCGTAACTTAAACATGTTTTCCCAGTGAAATAAATAAAGATGGTGGGGAATTGTTTGTATCATTAAAAAGAAACTAGGGGAATTTTGAATGGAATTTAGTTGTATTTATTTATTCAGGTATAAACCTACTTTAATAGGTGAAGATAAAAATAAGTATTTTATGGTCACCTTTTATTCTTTTTAATTAAAAAAAGTTTGAAAAATTCTACTTGCTTATAAACAAAGGGAGGTATGACATATGTGCCACGTCATCGTGATTTTTTTGGTCGAATAATGTATATTTTGTCTTTTATTAAATCCTAAATCCTACGGTTGAAATAAAAGTAGTTACTTTTTAAATGTTAAAATTTTTAGCAAATCAATTGGAATAAGTTTCATTTTAAAGTCAATCTATTTTCTTTTTTAAAGTTGAATTTAGTTTTCCTAGAAAGCTGATTTAATGTGTTGTTCTCATAGATTTTGAGTGGTTTAAGAAAAAGGAAATTGTCTCACCATCGATTTTGATTAAATGATGAGATCATAATTTATATTGCATATAAAGATTTTGAACATGACGACAGATTTGGTAATGGAAATGTAAGCTTATTGCATCTTCAAATTCATTAAAGAAGGATTTGTGTAAAAGTTATTAATATCATCATCATGGAACGGTATAACGAAACTAAAATGTTAAAAACGTGTTGATCTCACAAAGCATTGATGGTGATATGTAGGTAAGATTATTGTAAAATCATAGAATGAAGTTTCGGGAAACCCATAACCCTGATGGCTCGTCCCGATAAAATCTCCAACAAAGATCGGGATGGATTTGGGGATTATTTTTGTTAGTGGGTTCGGATATGGGGTTGTCCATTCCCTCTCGGTTGCGATTCCTACATAGATGTTGTAAATTTAGGGTTTCGAATTTGGATGATACTGAGGGTCGTGTGAAATTTTGAGATCAAAATATTTCAGTGGTATTTTTAAATTATTGATCGGATAAACTCAGTGACTGAACAATTGAAAGTGATGAATATTGTTGTAAAAATTAATTTTCACATACCAGTTTCTCTTAACCAACGAAGTGGGGAAGTTGTTGACGGTTTTATAAAACTGCTTATTGCAGTTTTATTAACCATAAAATAGGTCAAAACCGAATCCATAATTTATGGTAAAAAACGGGTCAAGTTAATTTTTTATGACATTTTTATTATAACACTATTAATCCCCGTCAGGGGTTGCCACCCCATGGACCCCGCTATCGGGGGAGCTGCCCCCGAACCCTTGAACCCCCGTCGTTTAGGGGCTTAGCTCCTAAACAAAATATAAGTTCGAACAAGTCCGCACTCCACACTTTCTCGAACTTGTTCGATATTTATCAAGATTACATTGGTTAAAACAAATTAATCTCATTACACTTAAACCATATTGTTGACATAAATCACCAAGAGTAGAATGTCTCTTACATTTTGGAGGTCATGTATGATCAATGTCGACATCAAATTATCGAGGGCCCTATTTAAAAAGTCCGTTATAATAAACATAGAATAAAAATAGTCATTACTCATTAGACTTGTTCGAATGTACCTACATCTTTCTATATACATAGAAATATGGTTTTTATTCAAATTAAACATACACTTTATAAGTATAACTTGATGTTATGCATGATATATTGATATGAGTAACTTGATCGATATACCTATTACATAGCGACTTACATTGAGAGGCATATTTACGTATTATGGTAGCAAAATAATATACATTAAACGATTTTTCACACGACTTTTCGAGATATTATTTTGAGAGGGTGTTCCGTCTTCCTTAGCCGCTATCGGAAAAGTCAAATTAGGGTGGGATGTGGTGGCGGTTTTTGCAAAATGAAGAGAAGCAAAGAAGAAAATAGTTGATGAAGATCGAGTTGACCTATTGAAAGAGTAAAAGCCACAAAGGTTCCTTTCTCTTTTGTGTTGCTTGCACATCCACTCTTTGGATCCTACTCTATGTCCTCTTATGGCATGGGGAATTTTCTTTGTTCTTCAATTTCTAGTGTAAAATTACTAATTTACCCCTGGCAATATAAATGTTGTTATTGTTGAAACCAATTCGACGTTTTGTCATACTCTATACAAGTGCCAATATTCTTTTTCTCAAAATATATGTCATTTAATTAACGATCAAAACCTTAAGGAATTATAACAGTTTTATCTTATGATCACGATCTTATACAACATTTTCTTTTATTATCTTCGTACATTTAACACCCACAAACGCACACCATCATGACGAACTTTTACCCTTTTACAAAACCCTTATCTTTAAAACCAAGCATCTTCACCATTAACAAAATGTCGATACATTATTTCACCGACACGGCTTCCATCACCTCCATACCCTCCTCCGGGCCACCTAGTTAGATATGCACATAAGATGAAGTATTTGAAAAAGATAGATGATGAAACAATGGCGAGTGGGAGACTGAGTGAGGGACCAAAATATATTGTTATTTTACACATTCTTTCTAGTTGTCAATACAATACTCATTGGTACTCCTCCACGATTGGCCGCCCACATTTCTTGTTTCACACCCTCTTTTTAAATTAATCCCTAATTTGAAATGTGTTGCATGACTACACCATATTCATTTAACCTTTATGATATTATATATTTAACTTTATGATATTATTTTCATTAAAACTTTGTTACATTTTCATCCTTTTTTATTCTACTATAATGTATACGTATTTTAAGTGTGATTATTTATACGTATTATAATTATGATAAAATTATTATTTCGGTATAATCATCATCAAGGTGGCTTATATATAAGTAGGACGTTTGTTTACTCATAGAATTTCTCAAGTCGAACATATCTAGGTAATATCTTAGGAATGATCATAGAATGAGTTCGGAAAAGGTCACAAGAATACCCACTTAAGTTATGTACTTATAAGTTAAAAAGTCTCGTCCTTCTTGAATAACTGACATAAACAAGGAAAACATCATACGTGTATTTTTATTTTGGTATATTTATATATGAAGTTTTCTAACATGTCTCAGTATGACAAAAAAAATTAAAATTATTATTTACATATCCACATTAATGTCGAGAAGTAAGTACGTAATTACCTTACATTTGTTATGTATAGTGGTTGAGCTCTCGACACATTGTTGACTTCATGTTTTTAAACAATATATATGGTTAGTTTTTGTTACATAATTGTTAATTGTTAATGTTAATTTAAGATATTGTTATGAAAATTTTATAAAATATTAAAGTCCAACATGTGTCCGTAGCATGGTTAGGGAAGAATGATTAGGAGAAATATAATAATTAGATACACTTTTTCTTTCCGCCCTTATCCTTTACTTTACCATATTTGGTATTTTTATATTAATTAGATGAGCAAACATAGGATTATTTATTTTGTTCTTATTGTTAATTAACTATTAATTTTTGGTCATAAGTGATACATATTGAACCCTGACCTCTCAAACCCGACACCGATCCCCTCCCAACAAATAAAACTAATTTAAAGTACTTTAATAAAAAGAAAAATGAAATTGAAATCGCAACTATTTTGCCATGAAACTATCGTATATATCATGATAAAGAAAATCATAGGAAAAAGAAATTATAAGTCGGTTTTAATTTCATTCAAGAGTAATGGTTATGGTTAATAAGTCGGTTTTAATTACAATTCAAGAGCAAAAAATATGGTGATTGAATTGGAATTCCGGAAATTAAAGATTCATATGGTTAAAATGATTATGAAGGGTTAAAAAACCAATATTTTGATATTTAAGCATACATATAATCTAAGATATAACTATTAATTTACAATCAAATGATTTTTAAAGTCATTTAAAAAAAATTAACATTTTTCAACTATTTTGTCTTTTTTACTTTTCATAACACGTTACAAAAAACTCGGGACATAGCGCAAAAAAGTCCGTCATAACACGTTTTTTAAACACTACGCTTAACAAATACACCTTACATGTTTTCGGAACGGTTACCCCACCCCTCGACATGTTGGTGTGCTATTTAGAACACCGATTATGATCAACTAATTACACACTTATACTTAGAGTTGTTACCAAAACCATTTATATATTTATATTTATATATATGCTAGTAGTTTTTATGAAATAAGATTAATAGTTTGAACAAAACCAACCAACATACTATTTTAGGAGTTGACTTGTAGTTGGTGTTAAATTGTGAAATGGTTCGACTACTACTACCAAAGACAAGTGCTTCTCTAATGTCTACATTCTAAAGAATGACAAATCACTAATTATTGGTCTAATAGACTTAAGATATCCACACTAAAAGTTAAGTTTACCCTTGGTGTGGCTGCCATTGAAAATTGACTTTTGTTGATTAAAGACTCCTTGAGTCATCATCATACCCTACATGTAATAATCAAATATCACACAAAATTCAACCATAAAGTATAATTTTTGCACACACAAATATACATTCATATAAACGAATCTAGTCCCCAAAAAAGTTCAAACCATATATTTCACAAATCGTTAGGGGTGTCTAGATAGTCGGTTTGTGGTCCTATGTCTTAAAGATAACGAAAATAGCAACACACGTGCCTTCGAAAAGGATTTATCCCATGTCATGTTAAATCTCATGTGTATTAAGTTTTTGTACCGCGCCACATACAACACGTCCACATGTCGTTGTGACATCGTCATTACATCACAATGATGAAAGTTTGCGATGGTTCATTTATGTTTTTGCTAAGCTCATAAAACCCTTATATATTAATGAAACATAACGTATTTCAGGTTTTTCTATCATGTAACATATTTGCTCGAGTCGAAAAATCATGGGGTGTCCAATAAACATATACCAAATCTTTGAAATAAGAAAATAAAGACAATTAAGGATATACACATATTAGTTGAAGTTTGCATTAGGTTTCAAGAAGGTATGATGGAGTTGAGAGATGGGTTGGACCAACTTTTTCTTTTCTTGTCTCAGGTCTTCATTGTATTGATGACAAAGGGTCATGTACAAGATTTTCAAAGCATGTTGTTCTAATAAATTCTTTGTATACTTATTCCATCATTAATTATTTAAAGTCACCACATAACTAATCATATGTTCTTATGAAATATTTGTATTTTTTCCATTATATTTTAAATATTTGTAACTTTTTTTATATTTTGGGTAGCCTTAAAAGTAAGTGTAAGGTTATTCAACACTCTTTTCTTAAACTATACAGGTTTTTATTATGTCTATGTTGATGATTTTTTACATTTATAATAAAATGAGAATATGCATTTAAATTTCTTAAGAATTAACGTACACAAATATAAAAGATATAAAAACTTAGAATTAAGGTCACTAATATAGAAGTTATATAAACTTATAATGACGTAGAAACTTGCAACCTGCCTATAAATATTAAGGGAAATGAAAAAAAAAACAAATTTTATCGGTTGAATATAAAATATTTAAACATATTTTATTTGGTAATACCTTAATAAATTTGTCTCTTATATTTTCATAATCTTCTTTATTGTTGATCAATGTACATCAAATTTAAACGTGTAATAACATGTTAACCACAAAGTCCACGAGCCATAAATATACAAAGATAAGTTTGGAATACATATATTTTAGAGGTCTTCATAGGTCGGTTTAGTTTGATTATAGACCAAAACCACCACCATAACCGACTTTTCGGTTAACGGAAATTCTTAACCATTCGGTTATGGTTAAATCGGTTTTGTTAATCGATAGTGTGTATATTTTAGGTTGGTTATCGGTTAACCGTTGGTCGATCATTAGAATAACAATTGATGGAGAACCACCACAAGTACTCAAATTGAAACGAAAAAGTAACACAAACAGAAAGTAGAGAAGACTCAAACAAAAAAATTATCAGATGAGTCAGTGATGGGTTTCAACTAGACCACATACACTAATGGTAAGTACTATATATGCAAACGCTTAATATATTAAATATTTATTATAAAATATTTGGGTCGATTTAGTTAATAGGGTTCGGTTTTTATGTATTTTCATAACCGAACCGTAGTATTCGGTTAATTAAAATTTCATACCGAACCATCGATTATGTAAATAAATCGGTTAAATTGGTATTTTCGATCATTTACCAGTTAAATCAGTTTTATATACACCTCTAATTATTTCTTCACACAACATCTCACATATAATGAATGTACAAATCTATCTTTACAAATTTAATTGCAAATATATTTATATTTGTATATTTGATAACAAATAGTAATAATAAGTTCACACGAAAAAGGTACAAATAAAATATTTATTATAATTTACACTTGATATATACATGTAACTTGCTCTTGAACATTTAAATTAAAAATTAGCTTAGGGACCACTTGATTATATTTATAAATATTTGGTGAGTCCCTACTAACCTTATATTTATTGAGTATATAAAACATGAATTTTTTGACTCTAAGAAAATTATGATGTAATATGATTATCCTAATATAACTAGGAGTCAATGTTGCTAACCTCCAAGAAACTCCATGCCAAAATCGATACGTGAAGAGAGGTTTAAACTACCCAATATATATACACACATATTTTGTATGTATATGTGTATATATATATAATAATAATCTAAATTATTGCCAGATTATCAGGAAGTTTTTTAATAAATAATAAAATAATATCACATAAAGATATTTATTAAAATTTGGTACTTAAAAGTGAAATATATACTTAATAATAAATGAAAATGTGTTTAGATATATCTAGAAGTAGAGATCTTAATTTCTTGTATTTAATAAAGAGTAGTTTGTTCTTTGCATGGACTTATTAGAGATATTCATATAGCATAAGGAAATTACAAACCTAATCTTGTAATTACTCATATATACTGATTTTTCAACATGATGAAATAATAAATTTAAGAAATTAAATAGAATGTGTCAAACATCTATCTATACTACATAAAACATTTGGGTATAAAGTGTTGAAATTTAAGCATGATAAAATTACTATATTACCCTTTTAACTAAACAATTATTAAATAATTACAAATATAACTCCATAACACACGTACCATATATACTTAAAATTTGGAAATAATTAAATTTTTTTTTCTATAAACTTAAAACAATCAATTTTTAGTGTGTAAAATTTCAAATAAATAAAGTTAATCTTTAGAATTTCTAACTAATTGAATGTTAATAAACCGAAAATTTTCATCGTTCGTAAAAATTTTTGTAACAAAATATGCACCATCGGTTTATATATTTATTATCGCCACTACATCGCGCGGGTATCATACTTCTAAAATAATACATTTACTCAAGTTTTCAATCAAGTATTTTGATTAAGTTCTAGAAGAATATTTATAGTTTCATTTTACATTTAAGTTTAAGAATTACATAGTTTCCATATAGATACAACTTTTTTTTGTTCGATTTAAGGACTCAACTCTTAAATTGTGATCAATTTAAAATAACAACTTTCAGTTGATGAACAAAAGTTGTGTTCTATCGTTGTTCGTGACCATCCATCCACTCGAGAAGTCGAGAGGTTAAAAAAAAAAGCCCTAACTAGTCTATAATATCATAGAAGAAGAAAAGCCCAATACTTTTCGGGCCATCCTTAAAGATAAAACCTCTTAAAGCCCAGTCTGTGGCCCAATTTAAACACACAGTAGTGACAATGTGACATAGTATATCAAAATCGCAATGGTAATGTCTTTTCTTTTCATGATATATGATTATAATTCACTTTTTCATCTTGTAAATTGCGAGTGACCTTGACGATATATATAGCATCGCGATTGATTATCTGAAATTCAGACTGTCTAACATAAAATAAGTTGAGATTAGGAGACTCTACATCGAAAATTATGTGGGATGGATTGAACTCATCTTAAGAAATTAAGCTTGTTTCATAAATTAGATAAACCACGAGGGAACCAAGTTGAAAACTCGAACTCTAGAAATGATTTCTTTTACATGTACATAGTTGTAACATACAACAATTTATATTATTAATTAATATATGTTGTTTGTTCTAACTTGAAAAGGTTGTTAAGCATGCATATTGTCACTTCTGAGAGAAAATACCACAAATTCAAGAACTAACTCACCTGTTCGATATGATTAGGATTTAGATATCCTAAAAAATAGAACAAATGGGCGACGACCAATATTTTCATTATTGTTACATCAAAAACTAACTTCATAATATAAAAGAAAGCAGTACTAAGAATGCACAACATTTGTTCTTCTTGTGACTCGAATGTATAATAGAACCACGACAATACAAGCCATTGCATATCCTCCAAGGATAACATCCACACCAATTTGCGACTTGTTGGATTTATGCTCTTTGATTCCAGGAAAACCTCTTGAAATAGGAGGCCCAGAAACCGATGAATATGGTGCTTGGAAACCAATCTCAATTTCTCGAGTTGCATTGTTCTTTGTTAAGAACATAGCCAATGTTGAAATGAAAAGAACAAGGCTTGCAATACCCATATCCGTGTGATTTCTATGTTGTCATTAATAAGAACATTTATATATACAAATGAGAAAAAAAAGGGTATTTTGGTCTTGTGAGGTAATGTGCTTATTATTTTAATTGTATTTGGTAGGATTTATGTGTCGTTAGCTTTGAATGTTGAAAAATGACATGTGAAAGGTTCTAAATATATAAATTGTTTCGGAAAGTTTAACATAGGGAGGTTGTATTTAGCATAGTGTTATCTTGTAAATTATATAAAAAAGTTTAATTGTCTAATATCGGTTTTTTATATTTTTAGATCACTCATTGACGTGCAACATAAAATTTTTACAATAATATGTTTAAGACATGTATATTTAGCATCATTATTTAATAAATCTAAGCTACATTTTGATGATATCCGTCCTTTTTTTCGAAAAGTTGAATTTTATATCAAAACCGAAAAAGACAACCAACTATACATACACCCAAAAAGAAAATACAAATACAAATACAAACAAGAAGAAAAAATAATCAACCATAATATATTCCCATAACATTCAATCAAATTTATATCTTGACTTTATATTTTTTTTTTCTTAGAGAATAATTGATAAAATCAAAAATAAAAATCTGGGCATAGCATATCTTAAATAAATATATTCTATATAAGTATATATTATATATTTAAAGTGACTAATAGAAGAATATAACATTAATATTCTTGTTTTTTTTCTTCTAGATGTCTTGCTCATTCACTAGATTTTACACTAATAATAATAATATGATTAAAAATAATACAGCTTAGAAAATATTGCCACTAATTATGTATAATAGGATTTCATTTGGTTTATATCACTTTAATAATATCAAGTAATACTTCTTGAACCTGCTCAGCAACAAGCATTTTACCATGTATTCCCTGCCAATTTATACAAAAAATTCATATTAGTAACTGTATTTAGTTTATCTATTTTAGTTATGGATTCGAAAGATGCAAATGACTTCGAAAACATGTACCTCAATGCATGAAGTAACAAGAACGGCTCCTTTCGTGGTGGTAACGCTAGTATCAACAAGTTCAATCCCGAGCATGCTCATTGCCTCAACTAGTTTCGTAAACCCTCCTAGTTTCTTCTCGAAAACAAGCTTCATCCACAACTTATTATCATCAATATGAGTCACCACTACTTCGGACTGTATCAACAGAACCATCATGTTAATTTAGTTGTGCATAATGGTACATTGACAAAATGTAGAAAATAACCTTCGAATATAATGTTGATAATTAATTAAAATTATATTTTGAAAACTACCTCAATTCCATATTTTTTCATTTTTTCCTCAGGACGAATTTGAATAATCTCGAAAGATTGTTCGTTTGCCATTTCCGCTTCCATGGAATGAATTTCATTCTGAAGATTTGTGACAGAAAATTGTAGCTCTTCAATGTAATCAATTGCATCGGTAATGATTGTTTCTTTGTTCAACTGAAATAGAGAAAGTTTACCATATTATATAACTATTTAAAAAAGATAGCAAAAACTATAATAATCCGAAAAAAAGAAAGAAAAAAAGATTATGTTTTAGAATCATTGCATTTGTTATATTTGGAACAATAGACCGTAATATTAACATCCTTGATTTGAGCTTTTCGCGTCTCTTTCTTTCCGCCTTAAGGTTCTTGGACTTAAACTTCCCATCATTATCGTGATCATGATCATTATCATCGTCATCATCATAGTTTTGCCTCTTGTTTCCACAAACTCTCTCGAGACTACCTTTGGTACCTTCCATCATAGACGATATATCGTCGTAAAGATTCGAGAACTTCATGGTAGAATCACTAGAGAGCTATTCTCAAGTTTGAGATGATGGTGTTAATGATTGCATTTATATAGGGAGATTGTGCAAGAATTTGATGAAGAAATTTGTTAGAGTTCAGAAGAGTAACATTGGCATGGGAGTGGGGTTGGGGAATCTTCTTGTTATTGGTCAAATTATTTGTGGGATGTTAGGAAACTCAAAACTTGCCAAGGTAAATAAAATTAAATGTTAAAGTTAGTTAAAAATCTCTATTTTGTTTTAAATCTAGCCTTGCATCAAAATGACCGATAAAGATCTATAAACACCAACGATCTAGATTTATTATCTAAAACATCAACTAATTAAATGGAGGGTCATTCGTTATTAAATATCTAGAACCAATGAAAGTCTTCTAGAGATATTCTACAAGATTAGTATATTTGCTTAGCAATCATATTACTAATTTTGATATATTCTAAATAGTTGTTTATAACAAAATTCTAAATAATAAAGAGTTAATGGCATAACTGCCCCTAACGTTTTACATGTTTTTCGTATAGCATTATGTTATTTTAATTTTAATTTTTAATATATAATAGAAGATATGCCTAAAATGTCATATAAGAAACGAGGTATTTTTTGATAATTACATTATTTTATTTAGGTCATTATATTATACTAGTTTATTGATCCGCGTAATACACGAACAATTATATCAAAAAATATAATGTCAATAATTTTTATTTTTATGAATAGAAAAATATGTTTTGTATATTTTAGATATTAATTTAAAATATTGTTAGATTAATTAAAATAGAAAGGCTAATTAGTTTTATTTCGTTATTAGTATAAATATAATGGTTAAATTATTTAAAGTAAAAGGTTTAAAACAAAAATTATTAATGATGACATCATTAAAATGATTTAATGGTCGAAATTAAAATTATAAACTTATCTAATGGTTATTACCTTTAACAAATGACATTTTATACATCTCTTTTATTATATATTAAGATAAAATTTAAACTTTAATATTTATGTCTAAACTTATGGTTAAAAGTGTTAATATAGTAAATACTAGTTCTGATAGTAAAATGAAGAGGATATCATCTATTTGATCATTTTGACACATACATATTTCTTTTATAATTATCTGATTCTCGATAAAATTCTCACACCCCCTTCTATCCAGTGGACTTACTTACGGCGAACATGTTATCGCAACTTGAGTAAATTATCATGATGGAAATTTTGTAACTAGTTAACAAGGCTATTTAAACGGTGTTGGTTATTTTAGTTAGTTTTAATTCAATAATTGAAGCAAAAAACATCGCTAAACATGTTCACATGATCGTGATGACCTGACCAGCATCGCGATGTGCGTCTATCGAATTGGTTCTCCTCGTAGTATTCAATTCGCACTACCAAATGGACAAAATATGTCGAGAATCAGGTGATTAAGAGATATATGTGTGTAAGGCGATAAGTAGATTATTTGCTCCTAAAATTAACTTTTTTTGTTTGTTTGTTATTGGTTGTTTAGATTGGTGCAGTGTACCTGTAGGTTCAGAAAGGCAATGTTTGATTGCTCAAGTACACTTATGACCAAGAAATGTCATATATAGATGATAAAAGAATATTCTGCATTTAATTTGATACAACATTTACACCACATTTTTATACTATTACTTGGCACACCATAATCACTCTTTTTTACTGTTTTATCGTTACAAATTCTTACTCTTTGAAAAGATATAACTATACAAAAATGAATATAGTGAGTGAAAGAATACCGTGGTGTGGTGACAAATCAACGATGTTTATAGAATTGACGGCACTCGGAGTTGATACGAGTTTAATTTTCTCTCTTTAGAAAAATATGAATGAGGTTCTATAACACTCGAAAACAAAAAGCACACCATTTTCTTTTTTTAAATATATCTTACAAAACATTTAACCAACGTTCCAAAAGTGTTATTACTTCATTACATAAGTTAACGATAAACAACCGTTAACATCTTATTTTACAAACTTGAGCGGAATCTTTTATAAAAACATTTAACTTTACACGTTACGGTCCCCCTTCCCTTCTTCTTTGGTTTGTCTTGCCCTAAATCGCGATTACCTACAAAACATACATTTAACATATTATATTAGCATAAAGCTACTGAGTATATCTTTTTCTATGTTAATAAATCTTACAAGACTACTTTAAAGTCTTATCTTTCTTTTCCGACTACACCAAGTCGTATCTTACTCTTTCCCGACTAGTTAAAGTCGTATCTTATTCTTTCCCGACTAGTTAAAGTCGTATACTTACTTTCATAACATAACAAGTTAAATCTACTTCTTTCCGACTAATAAAAGTCAACTTTACCACTTTCCCGTTTAGTAAATGTCATATCTAACTCTTCTATATCTTTCTCATAGTTTAAGGTACAAGTCATACACATAAACTGCACTAAAACTTACTAAAAACTGAGCTGCACCAAAAACACCACGGGCTGAGTCCCCACTGCGGCGCAGTGGTGGTCCAGATGGGTTGTTTTGGTTTTCTTTGTAACTTCCTGCACTTCCAAACTAAGGTCTAGCACTTCTTACCCTTTTTCGGTTAACAATTTCTTCATACATTAAACAATTATCTTACCAATCTTTCAAAGGTTATAATGTACGTTATATTAGCATATAAAACATTATATAAATCTGCATATACTCACCTCGAAGTCGAATTAAGTCTACAACACACAAAGCTCTTTGCCCTTTACTCTTTTTTTTCAAATCTGCGATTTTACAACCAAACACAAATTTGCATTTCAATATATCTTACATTCATATAAACACATGTATTAACTCCATTACAACTCTTTCTAACTCTTTAACTATTAATCTAAACATGTTTAGCATTTCAACCCAACTTAACACCTTTTGGGTCTTTGACCCATTTAACATTCTAATTGAACCTTTTCTCTATTCTTGCTTTCTCTCTAAACCAACACTCACACACACATACACCTAGAAAATTTTCTGGTAATGACCTCTCCTCCCCTCCACCTCATAGATAAAGTTTCAGAAATACACTTTTAGTCCCTCTTCTTACAAAAATTAACTAACTTATGTATCTAACCAAAAATACTAATAAAATCATTTATAACCAAAGTTAAATATTTTTCTTACTAAATTAGTCATTTACAATTATAACTTCTATCATAAGCTAAAATATAACATATACTTATTTTAATTAAATGAATACTTACAAAATATTCTATTTCCGAAAATGTTACAGGTTCGATGGTGTTTAATAATTAGTTAAAAACTTTGAATAGACATGTTTTTGGTGTGAGTTAGGTTGGAATAACCAATAAATAATAAATAAATAATCAATAAATTAAATATGATAATAAAACTACATTATTACATATTTCTTTATAGTAGTAAACAAAAGAAAAACCGTACTATATTTTATACTGAATAAGGAGAAGACATAAAAAGAACCCTATTTTGTTCAGTCAAAGTGTTCAATCACTAAATATCAATCCTTCTAACTTCAAAATCAACAATATAGAGAATAAATAGAAGTTAGAAGACATGTTTCAATATTATGTGGTTAAGACAATGATTTAAAAGGAATATGTATGATTGTTATGTTTCAGTCAGAATGAGTTCCTAGGATCCCTGAACATTGACTTCCGTCAACAGTGAACTATTAAAAATTAACGGCGGTTAATTTCTATTAATACCAACCAGTTTACCTTGATTTAGAATTGGGTAATCTATAAAGGTAAAAGAAAGCTTTCTTTAACTTTTATTTACTCTAAAAATAACAAAAAGTAAACTATTTGTTGGAGCTTCTGTCTCATACAATTCCTCTAGGGATAATTGGACAACTTGACAAAATGTCTTGAGACAACAAGACACTAGTGGCAACACCGAGTCAAGAAAGTAGTCAAGAGAGTGGCAACATATGATGATCTAACATTCAAACATCGAACAAAGAAAGTGTAGTAGCTCAACATCGGTGGGTGCATCACGAAGGATCTCATGTTAATAGGATGATGGGTGTAACAAGTTTCAATCTTTTGAAACCGCTACTGTCATAGACGATATTCATATAAAAGGTTTTTCTAATCGATATTTTTATTAAAAATGGCAAATAAATTTTATCAAAAAGCCTTCAACATGCACAACAAAACCTCAAAAAAGATGTCTCCAAATTAGAGAACCTCAACTAACTATTAAAGAGAGGAGGAAGTAAACAAATTAAAAAAGAAGAAACACAAATAAAGGCTATTAAATCCTCACACAATCACTTGGATCATAAACCTAATTATTCCAGTTTTGAGTTATAGAAGTTGTCTCATTATAAACCCACAACACCCAACAACTTTGTCTTCTCAATCACCAATCACCTAGACGATTTTATTTCGCCTTTTCCAAATGCATCAAATAAGAATACAACACATGTCATAAAAGACCTTCAAGAACCGATTTGAACTCCCCGGGATAAAAGCATTCAAGAGAAATCTTGTTTAAATTTAGTCAGTGGTCAATCGTAATATTTCACCAACTATAAATCTTTCTCCAAAGATGCTTAGTAAACACACAATTTCAAATAGACAATGATCAAAAGTTTCTGTCACCCAATGAAAAAATGGACATAAAAACAAATCGATCACAATACCACGTTTAATTAAATCGAGAAACATAGGTAGTCGGTCAAGAATGCCACGCCAAATATACACGTTATACGCTTTTCACATAGACTATGCATACACTTAAAAGAAAGTATAGACGAAAATTACAACCCTATCAAACCATATTAACGGTTTATGGTTTATGCAATTAATTTAAAAAAAAAAAGGCTAAAACAAAAGTAGAAATTAGGGTTTTAGCTCAAAAGTAGAATAGGCGGCTAATTTCTACACCGGACTCAAAAACCAAAATGTCTGCAATTTCTCGCATCGCCCGCACCTTCTCGAACACCGTCGTCAAATCACCACCGGCGAAACAATCAATCTCCGAGGATTTATACAAAGAACGCAATCTCAAAAGGGTAGTCGAAAAATTCAAGAAACTCTCAGAATCCCATTTGTTCCGTAAACAAGCCACCGTTTACGGCAACACAGTCCGCCGTCTAGCCTCCGCCAAGAAATTCAAATGGGTCGAAGAGATTCTCGAGGATCAGAAACAATACGATGACATTACGAAAGAAGGGTTTGCGGTTAGATTGATATCTTTATATGGGAAATCTGGGATGTATGATCATGCGTATAAGGTGTTTGATGAAATGCCTGAGAGGAAATGTGAGCGGACGGTTAAGTCGTTTAATGCGCTTCTTGGTGCGTGTGTTAATGCCAAGAAGTTTGATAAGGTTGGGGAGATGTTGAAGGAGTTGCCTGGGAAGATTAATGTGGAAGTGGATGTTGTGTCGTATAATACTGCGATTAAGGCGTTTTGTGAGATGGGATCGTTTGAGTTGGCGGGTGAGGTGTTTGATGAGATTGAGAAGAAGGGGTTGGAAGCGGATTTGATTACTTTTAATACTTTGCTTATTGGGTTTTATGGTAATGGGAGGTTTGTTGATGGGGAGAAGTTTTGGGGTAAGTTGATGAAGAGTAGTGTTTCGCCTGATATCAGAAGTTATAATGCGAAGTTAGTTGGATTGGTTTCGGAACAGAAAATAGCGGAAGCTGTTAAAGTATTCGGCGAATTGGGGTCTAAAAATATTAAGCCTGATGAGTTTACTTACAATGCTGTAATCAATGGTTTCTGCAACCCTGGGGATTTAGAAGAAGCGAAGAAATGGTATGGTAAATTGATGCAAAGTGATTCTGCTCCTAATAAAACAACTTTTGCAGCTCTGATTCGGTTGGCTTGTAAAATGGGTGATTTGAATTGGGCTGTTGAGCTTTTCAATCAAACTTTTGAACAGAAGTGTGTCGTGGATCCAAATGTGATGCAACTTGTGATTGATGGATTGGTTAAGGAGTCGAAAACTGAAGAAGCTAAGAAGCTTGTAGAGACTGGAAACTCGAATAAGTTTAGACGTTACAATCTGACGATGCCTGCAGAGAAGTAATCGGTGAAATTTGAATCTTTGCAAATCAGATGTTTTTCAAGATTATGGTGATCATCATAAGATTTTCTAGCGACCTAAGTGATGTACTTTTAGTTGGCTTTTTACCATTAGGTTTCGTATTAAGGATGTTTTTCTTCTTGTTTTCATAAAATTGAAACTGTATTTGGGTAGCCAAAAGAATGTCATATCCTTGAGCATTTTTTTTTCTTTTGTTTCTTTTTGAATCTGTAATGACTTTGCGTTTACATGATGAAATATAGCAACGATATTTGCTAACGCACAGCCATTGTATAATATTTAGTATAGGTGCAAATATGGATGGTTAGGGAACGATAGATAAAAAGGTTTGGTTCGGAACATTTCATTTTTAGTTATTATTTAGAGTTAATTGCATAAATCGTCCTTATGGTTTTTTCAAAATTATGGATTTCGTCCGTAATTTGAAGTAAACAATAGGGACGATTTATTTAACTCTATTATTTATTTAACCCATTTGTGACAAAACACAACCCAAATCGACCCGCTAATAGTTAAATGTGGCTCAAAAACCCCAATTCTGTAATTAGGAATTTACCACTCGATCTACAACTTACCATACCATATGCAAAAGAGTCGGAAAGTTAATTTACAAAGAAATTGATTGTTTTGATACAAGTAGATGTACCTATAGAAAATACAGATTATATTCTCAAGAGTCGTATAAGACAAAATGTGCATTTCTTAATAAGAAATGGCATATCAGTTCAAATTGTTTTCCGAGTAAAATATACAGTCAAATACCTTGTGCCCGTTAAGTTTAAGCTAAAGAATTTAGCTTCTTTTCAAGCGCTTTAGCCCGTCTAAGAGCATCCAACGCCTCTGGTTGCTTTCCTGCACGTTTCAAGTTTAACGCTTTCACTTTCTCTGCCTTAATCTGTTCTTCAAGTTCCGCAGTCTCACTCCTGCTGAATACTGGTTTAGCCTTAACCGCCAGCTCAGCCTGACTCTTGTTGACCACTGGTTTAGTCTTAACTGGCCCGGTCTTCTCAGGTGAAGACTGAGGAAAACCACTTTCTATTCCTATATCTCTAAGAGCAGACAAAAGTTGAGGATCAAGAAAATCCTCGATACCGACATCATCAACGGGTCCCACTGGTTTTGTTGACTCGGTGGCGGCTTCTAGTTGACTTTCAAGATTCTTGGCCAACTCGAACTCCGTGTCTGCTTCCTCATGTCTACCTTCTCTTCTCAACTTTAGTGCTTTCCTTTTATGGCTTAAAGATTCTTGCTGTAACTTGAATCGATCACGAGATGACAGTTTAGGTGTTGTAGAATCATCGATTTCTTCCTTTTTTGGGACTTTACTAGTACTCGGAACCGGGGTTTGCTCCCCTGCATCTAAGTCTGGGGTTTTATTATTCATATTCGTATTCTCTTTTTCTAGAAGTTTAGCTTGTTTTAGTTCCTCTTTAGCTTCTGCTATATTTCCTTCTCTTTTTAAGGTGAGTGCTTTTCTCTTGTGAGCCAAGATTTGCTGTTGAATTGAGTTTGACTCGTTTTCATAAACTCGAGGCTTTTCATGTGCAAAAGCTTCTTCCTTTATTCCCATTAGAGGATTTTCATGTTCAAAAGCTTCTTCCTTTATTCCCATTTGAGGCTTTTCAGCCAAGAAAACTTCAGTAATAACTGTTTTTTCACGTTCATTATTGGCCAAATTCGTTTCTTGATTTACTGCTTCCATTTCTGCCAACTGGTCTTCTAACCATTTTGTAGTTTTTAAAACTTCTTCAGCTTCTTCAACGTTCCCTTCGCGTCTCAGAGCGAGTGACTTTCTTTTTAAAGTCAATAATTCCCGTTGAATCTCGGCTTTACTTTTCTTCGATGCCACAATTGGTTGTTCAAATACTTCAGTTTTGTTGTCATCTTCGTCTAGTTTTGGTGCTTCCATTTCTGCCAACTGGGCTTCTAACCCTTTTGTAGTTTCCAAAACTTCTTCAGCTTCATCAACGTTCCCTTCCCGTCTCAGAGCGAGAGACTTTCTTTTTAGAGTCAATAGTTCCCTTTGAATCTCGGGTTTGCTTTTCTTCGATACCACAATTGGTTGTTTTAATACTTCAGCTTTGTTGTCATCTTCGTCTTGTTTTGGTGCTTCCATTTCTGCCAATTGGGCTTCTAACCCTTTTGTAGTTTTCAATACCTCTTCAGCTTCATCGAGATTCCCTTCACGTCTCAAAGCAAGTGACTTTCTTTTTAGGGCCAATAACTCTCTCTGAATTTCAGCTTTACTTTTCTTCGATACCACAATGGGTTTTTTTGGTACTTCAACTTTCTTGTCATCTTCATCTTGCCAACCCAAATTCTGTAAAAGTGAAAGATACGAGGGATCGTTCATATCTGTGTCGGTTACGTCCTCTTCTTCATCTTCAACATCCATTGGTACGGAGAAGGTAACATGTTTTATATCTGCAGGTTTGGCTTTGACTTTTGGACCGTTTTCCAACTCATCAAGTTGCTGTTCGAGAGCTTTCCCTTTCATCAATTCTTGATCGGCCTCATCAACTTTCCCTTCCCTCCTTAAAGCAAGTGCTTTCTTCTTTAACGCAAGAAGGTCTCTCTGAATCGCTAATTTGCTTTTTGGTGCCATTTTATAATCCGGAACAATTTTTTCATCTTTCTCTAAAGTTTCATGGGTCCCACCAACTTCGGCTTCAAGTAGTTTCGCCTTCCTTAGCAATGCCAACGCCTCTGCGGTATTACCTGCTCGTTTCTTATTAAGTGCTTCTCTTTTTAAACTCTGTATTTCACTTAGAAGTGACTCCTTATCCACACCATGATTATCTTCAGTCCAGCCTAAAGATTGCAAAGCAGCCGACATTTCAGGGTCATTTATATCATCGTCGGTCACATCAAAATTACCATCAAGATTAGGAATATCGTCCATGCGAAGAAGATTGTCCATGTTAAAGTCAAAGTTTTGATTCTGATAATTCCCAGATGCCAAAACATCTTTTTTATCAATATCCATGCTACGAATCAATGATGTGAACTCGTCGTCTGAATCTTCATCATCACCTAATAATTCTTTTTCTTCAATCTCTTTTTCAAGTATTTTGGCTCTCTTTAGTTCTTCTTTAGCTTCTGCAAGCTTCCCTTCACGTTTGAAAGCGAGTGCTCTTTTCTTTATAGCAACAACCTCAGATCTGTCAATACTGAGATTACTATTTTCAGGTTTATTAGTCTTTTGGGAGACTTCTTTAAGTAAGGTTGATAATTCGCCCTCCAAAGTTGTATTAATGGGTTTTTTATCAGCATCATGAATATCATGATCCGACCATCCAAGTTCTCTGAGTTCACTAACGAGATCATCTTTTTGTTTCGGTTGTTTTCCATTACCAACTTTTGTGCTCTCGTTTACACTGGTGGATGTAAGAGCCTTCCTACGGTTTTTTCTCAACTCAATCTCTAAAGTTCCAGCTTGTCTCTCGAGTTCTTTTCCTCTTTTGAAAGCTCTCAATGCTTCTTCTGGTTTTCCTTCGGCTTTCAAAACCTTATACTTTTTCTTTTCCTCCACGGCTCGTAGTCTCAATTCTTCGGGAGTAGTTGACTCAAGGTCCAACTCCATTTCAACATTTGAAGATGATGCACTTGTAGCTCGTTGCATACTTGGAAGCGAATCTCTATCCGTTGAAAATGATTCGTTTCTGCTATCACCGAGAACTTTGGATATAACATCATCCTCATTATTGGATGCAGATTTGGAATCCCCTGCAAAAGAAACTAATCATATAAGCACTATCAGGGATGTCCCACGATATTTGTAACTTTCATCCGTCCCATAAATTACAAAATTTCTTTTTTAGAAAATTTCAAGTTAGAAGTAAGATGTCATGGTTCCCCGTTCTTATATAAAGATTTTTTTAGATATTTAACACATAGTCGAATACTTAATCACACACTATGTGATTTGTGATATGTTAAACCAAAGTACTCCACTTGCTATGGGATCGAAGGAAGAACTAGTCATCAAGTTTAAAAGTACAATCATCAAGTAGTAGTGATAAAGTTTACCTTTTCTAGATTTATTCTTGTGACCATACCGCGATTCAAAACGGGCTGCTTCTTCTAAACTTTTACATGGTTCACAAATACGAACAGGTGATTCACCTTGTCCTCTTAAGAACATTCTTTGCGAAGTACAATTGCCACAGAACAAACCCCCACATCTTCGGCAATGATGCTGCAAATCCACATTTATCAAAAAACAAGCGATATGCAATTGGTATTGACCCAATAGACATCCTTTAAAAAACTAATACAGTCTTCAAGCAGATGACAAACCTAAGAAAACAAAATCATAAAAACTAACAGAAACAACCAACGAGTCGGTTTTTTACGAAATTTCAACGACTAACAACCACAGTTCAACATGATCTGAGCTAAAACTAATCATCATTAATAACGTAAACATAAGAAAAATAACATTAATCAAGTAATGAATCAAAAAGTGAAGTTAGGTGAAAATAGATGAAATACAACCTTGCGATTAATAAAAGTGAAGTGAGAAGAACAGCCTTGGCAATGTGTGGCGTCGATCACCCAATTATTTCCTCGGAGTGATGGTTTTGATGGTAATCCGATCTTTTCCAGCATCTTTCACCGATTCAAAAGTCAAAATTCACAGATTTCTTTACACGGAAACCAAAATTTGATCCAATTTTTTGATTTTAAGGTGTTTGTTATAGGAGGAAATTAATTGACTGGATTTGTAATTGATGGATCAATCGATTCATGGGGATAAAGCCCATTTCGTCTTAGACTAGACGGGCTTGGTCCGACCCAAAAAATCGATAACTTAGAAAGAAGTTAAAGTGAAAATCGAAATTGGCGGGTCGGGTTGGGTCGTTTCGTGTTGTGTAACGTGTTAAAATGGGTTCGGATTAAAATGGAGAACTGGTCAAACGTGTTATTTTGAGAAGTTTATTAAACGGTTCAAACGGGTCGGGATAGTTCGGGTTGACTGTTTATCTGTTTCTTTCTTTGAAATGTAATTTGGTTAAATTTTCTGATTAGCTTTTATAAAGCTTCAAAATTATAATTAAAAAATATTTATAAAGCATAATATATTATTATACTCTTTTAAATGTCAGAGTGTCGCGGCCACCAAATTAGTTATAAAAATTTTGGGTTTCGTTCGGAACCAATGTGTCATTTCTATATTAGTGCCTCACCTTTGTCGGACCCTCGTTGAGTCGTAGTCGTCGCATGACGGTTGTGTTGCCACGGTCAACCCATTTTGTATGTCTAGCTAGTTGAGTCGACTAAGCTCATCCAACAAATCAACCTCAATTGTTCTTTACACCATCAAAATGTTCTTATTACTCCAAATACAATTAAATCCTAATTTATGTTCGACCATTTACCGCTACGAAAAATATTTTATAAGGTTGTACCTTACGAAGAGCTAAAACCAGACAACTTCTTATAGAACGTGACAATGTAAGATAAAACATCTAATGTCATAGTTTTTATTTAAATGATTCATAGATTTAGAACCTGTTAAAAAACTATAAAGAGTAATTTTTTTTTTGAACAACTTATTCTGATCTACTAATCCTTAAACATACAGTATAGTATAACATTATAACTTTGAACTTTGAAAACGACTCAATTAAATGCTAAAAATAAAATTCACATATTTATAAATTTTCATAAGTTGAACAAGTCTTAAGAAAAATTATATATGAATATTAGCACTTAAAAACAATAAAAATAAATCAAACCATTGTCAGGGAATCTTTATTATTTTTCATTAAAAAGACCATAGTCGATAAGGTTGATCAACAAACTCCACAAAGAAACAAACACTTATATATAATACATGTAGATATGTAACTATAATGTATGATTATGTATGTTAAAACGATAGATACATAGTATATATCAATATATGTAATAATGTAAAAATACACGGTCACTATTTTATCTCGTGCTTCTTTTTATTATTCTTCGATATCTAGGTGTAGAGAAACCATATCCCGACCTTGATGATTAAACTCTATTATGCCAACAATACTATTGTATAGTGATATCTTACAAACTTTAGACTACTAAAAGCCTAAAAGTATATCCAAAATATAAAGTTTGAATCGAGAAGAGAAAACGCAATTGTTCATCATTTTTGTTGCTTTACGGATGTATTTTCTATTAAGCCCCCTACAGGACCAAATTATCTATATAGTTGTTCGGTTGATTAATTTTTAGTGTTCGATCTATAAAATGTTACAAAAATTATTCTAAACGAGAATTATTTGTAGCCTTATCTTAAAATGAATTTCGTGCAATTCATACATTTATAGGGTTAAATTATTATTCTCAGAAAATGATTTTAAACAGGAATTCAACATATAACCCCGTCATTGATTTTAAAGTCTTGATAACCATGTTTCTTAGGACTATAATTAAAATACAAAAGCAGTAGATTAAAACATGTACTCCGTAAATCTTAGATTTGAAACTCCAAATGCAAGACGATTATTAATCATGTATGATAAAATTAAGTATGCCCAGAATTTTTAAGTGATTTCAAACACGGATTAATGATCGAAAAAAGGTATAACGTATATCAAAATCCATATACCTTTTCTTTATATAAAACGTTTCATATAACTTGGCAAAGGAAAAGATAAAAATGTCCACACAAACTTTAGAAACCAAAAAAGGGTTTGTTAGGTCCACCCATAGTGTCTTCAAGATCATACAACGTATGTGCACATTTAAATTTATCAAAGCCAAGTGCACCATAACAAATTGATTGGTGTGTGACAAGATGGTTACACCCTTTTTGGAACTTAAATTTATTTTCATTTTATTAATCACATGAACTAAACAATAAGTTTTTTTTTTCTTTCGTTCTTCTTTTTTCGAAAGAAAAAATAAATCTTCTCATCTATTATAAACTGTATTTATAAACACGTTTGTTTGATTATCTTTAACAAGAATCGAACCACATGGTATTTGAGATTGAGAATTGAGATTTCTCTTACCTTGAGATTAAACATAAGAGGACAAGTTTCTCTTTTATTTTATACTATTTTCATACCAATTTAAATGTTCGTACTTTTTTTTTAGGTTTTTAAAAATAATTGTCCATTTTCACTTTTAATATCAAAAGAGTTTTTAGTAAGTTAATGAATTTTTTTTTTATTAACTGTGTAATGATCACGATTTCTTAAAATAGATGTGTAAACACTTAAATTGGGATGGAGAAAAAAAATATGCTATTTTATTTTCTTATTTGAACATAAGAGGATCCGAATCATTTTTGTTAATGTTGCAATAAAATTGTGTTAGATTAAAGACGTGTCTATACATACGACGACTCCAAAAATACATTGAATCAAGACGAGTATATATTGTTGTAATCATGATAATGTCTAAAAGTACAAACACAACATATGTAGTGATAATATTTGGAATAGTTCTAGCACTTTCATGTAACCTACTTTTTAAAATACAAATAAACAAAGTGGGGAAGCTTTACAAGGATAATACCGAAATAATATTATAAGTGTTATAATGTAAAATCAATAATTTTATGATCTTAGTTTACCCACTTGCCCTTAAGTCAAAATATAACAACTAGCGTTAGGTTATTATTATTTTTATATATATTTAACCAAACGAAATTGTTACTATTAAATTACTTTAGATCGTTTAAAATATGACTTACATAATCTATCTTTATTTTGCTTTTAGTAAAAGGTAAGTAAAGAAATAAATTAAAATATTGCAAAATTAATAATTAATAAATAAATGTTTTGATTATAGATATTTAAAACTTTTTTTTTATTTTGTGTTTGTACACTTTGTCGGCTTATTATATCTTTCTTGATTAGTAGAGTTTATATGTTTAGATGTTCCAAGGCACATTTTTTTCGTGCTTACTTTTCATATTACCTAGTGTCATTTACTTTATCTTTGCTTTATATTTTTCATTCACTCACACCGACATCAATTTTATATATATATGTACCCAAATGTATAAATATTATGTTGTCACTCACTGTTGTCGGAGGTCTTTCTATGATCTATAATAGGAGTATGATCGATGGCGGATTTAGTTTAGCCTAATGTGGATCACTTGTCCCACCTTTAATATTAATTAGAGAACAACAAATAATTTTCATATTAAACCTATTTAACTTTTGTTAGTGAACCTCCATGAGTAAAAGAAAGAAAATGAGTAATTCTGATGGTGCATATTAATGGTTAGATCATTGTTTATTTATTTTTATCTTATTTATATTTTGAAATATAAAAGGCTTAGATTATTAATACTATATTTTAATGAACATGGTTGAGTTTATTATAATTTTTACCTTTTAATAATCCTATAGAATTTATGTTTATATGTTGACATTTGTGACCCGACCAGTCGATTCGAATTATTTTCGTTTCATATTTTTCCACATCTACTAAGGTGTTGTTCTTTTTTGAAAAAAAAGTCTGAATAGACTCTGAACTCTGACTCGGTCAGAAGTTTTAAAAATTTTGTTGTTCTTTTTTTTTTCAACAAGAGACAAAAAACCTCTTTTTACCTCTGATACAACCCTACATAAAATATCTCTTTTTCATCTCTGGTTAGGTCTTTTTTTATTTTTATTTCAGCCACCCACTCAAAAAATTCAACCCTAACATCCCTTCCTTGTTCTCTCTCTTCTTCTCGCCATTTTGGTGGCAGCCACCGGAGATCAAATCTTCTCGGACGCCCAAGATTTTCACGGGGATTATTCAGATTCAGAGTTTTGGATATTGATTCAGATTCAGAGTTTTGGACCACCTCTGATTATTCAGAGCTGGTATTCAGATTCAGAGAAAAAACCTTTGGTTCAAAAGAACAACACCTAAGTCTAAACTGGAATCCTAGATCCGTCACTGAACATGACTATTACATCTCAACTTCTCATACTTCGACCTTGCAAAATTGAGTCTTGTTGTCCTTCTTGTTATCGTTGTAATGTATATAAATATGGACTGATAGCTAATAGATCCAAAACACTAAATAATATATAAACTTTAACGAAAATAATACTATATAGTATTAATCATTTTCAAATCATATCATAAATCCACCATATCTACTTTTAATCAAAATAAATTTTAAAAAGACACTTTAATTGCGGGAAAACGTCACAATCCAAACCTGCCGGGTTCTATTTGATATCTAATCTAATAAAATAAAAGAACCAATAATAAGATAAAAACAAAACAAAAATGATATATATATTTATAGAACACTTCTTTCCTTCTTAAAAACACTCTTTTATGTTTGTGACATAAGAAAAATATGAGGTTTTTGCTAACTCTTGTTGCATGTTGCGGTGTTGATGAATGCGAGTCATCAACGACACTAACATCGTATGTATCTATGCAGAGTGACGATAAAAATCTTGTTGTTGGGTTAGTTCGTGAAAAGAAGCTTGGTGGTGGTGGTGGGAAAAGTGGACGACAGCCAGTTCAATGGCGGCCATCGTTATGTACTATTTCTGAGGAAGATGTGGTTAAGGGAGAGAGGATACAATTGTATGTGAAGAAGCCTAGTAATAAAGGCGAGAAGAGTAAGATAATGACGACACCAAATTTTTCACATTTTGGAAATAAGAACGAGTTTATGTAAGTAAATGTTCTGTTTTTGTTTATGTACATTTAGTCTTTGTGACTCTAGTTACTTGCGTTGTTTTGACATATGATTGTTTAATTTTCAGGTTACGAGATTCGTGGGATAAGGTTTCACCCGTCCCAACGGCATTTTTATTTTGATTTTGATGTTATGTATTTTTCCTATAGTGTTTGTGTCATTCAATTGTTACATGTATGGACGGTTTTCTACTCGTAAATACTTTCATGTAACGTATTCTACAAAACAACTCGGAACTCGGTTTCTGATGTTTGGTTCCACATGTGTTGGGTTTAGTTTGGTCCTGTCTAAAGGTGGTTTCTCTTTTGTTTCAACTAAATGACATTCAAAACACGTTCATGGAACACTTTCAAATTCGATAATCATCTTTCAATATTCAAGCATTCAATCGGGTTATTACTACTTCAAACATAAGTTTTGAAATAGATATCCAAACACCCCGCTAGAAAACTCAAGAATATAATTCTAAAAGTAAGCAGATTTTAACAATATGTTTTAATTGATACTATGCAAGGGAACATGTAATATAATAAAAGTTGTCAACAGATATTGCAAGACAAGGTCCAAGTCATGTAAAAAACCGATTGATTCAGGTCTGGTCCTTTCGTGCAACTGTACGCACCATGGAAAGACCAGAGAGCACAAATTCGCACCAAAAACTACAATTTAGATGTAATGGAAGATGATAAATACCAAAACTCGTCTAAATGCATAAACATCTTAAAACAAATGATGTGCATCAAATCAAATAGGCTATTACCCTTTTGAGTAAACATCGAATTTCCTGATAAAAAACTGCCAAGAAAGAAGAGATTTAACCATGGCTATCTAATATGTTTATTGTTTCTCCCACTTAGCTTCTCTAGATTTCAAAAACACCCACATCATGGAGCAAGCAAGGGAGCATGGAGAACCAATTCATGACACATAACAGAAAACTCACTCCGTTTGCTAGTGAACATGTAACCTTTTGATGGAATCGAGCTCTGAGCTTCATTGGTAAGTTCAAGAATAGTACATTGTATGACAATCAGTCAATCAGTGACCGTTGATTTGAGATCTGGTACTTGGTTGACTGGTTAGCCGAGAAAATGGAATCTGGCCTTGACTAGGAATTCCTCTCTGGTTAGAGAAACGGTCAGTGGCTACTTTTGGATCGGAGACTGATTTGGAGAAAGCTTGGGCTAGCTCAACTGCAGAAGATGCTTTTCCGTAACGTGGTACGGCAGCTGGTGTGGGCTCAACAGGTTTGCGCCAGGTTTCTGGTGAAGGCGGTCTCTCTTGTGTCGGCTGTTGCTCAAGGTCTCTGCTGCTCTTGCGATTGTCAATTCTCCAGTTGGTTCTTCTCTGAGTATCTGATTTTTCAGCGATGGCCTTTCCAGTTCTGTGATGGTCAAGGGTTTCTGGTTTCCCGTTTTGACGTGGAGTAGCAGTTTGATGGGTGGGTGGATTTTCAGCCCTAGTAATTTCCTTTTTCAACCTGCAAAAAACAAAACATATGACATTAGCTTTTTTAAATCAGATTTATTATGATTCACTTTTTAGTTTTTGAAGTAAATATGTATGGTGTACCTATTAGGAGACTGTATCATGTCATGATTAACAGCAACATCATCAACTCCCCGCTCTTTCAGAACCTGACATCGTTCGGAGAAGTGAATTAATACAAATGTTACATAAATATGCTATTTATAATATGACGGTATCACTCAACAAAACCATTGAAGTTAATGAATCTGCAAATGACACAATGACAGTGTAGTTCTTACCAATTCTCGAGGGCGAGCACCACCAAACAAAGAGTTCCTGTGCAGATGATAATCATTAGTTGCATAACCAGGAGAGTCAATTAAAAATGGATCCAGATTTGAGGATATAGAATGACAGGTATGATGAAATAAAACCATTTTCAGGTAAATTTTTAGGACTGCTTGAGAGAAAAAAAAATGTGAACAGTTATCTGATCGGATGTGAAATGATCAAACAGCTTGACCGCCACAAACTACCTATCAAATTATCAAACAACTTAAATCCTTTTCATTTGTTAAATAGCAAAGCTTAGGCTTTCGAAAATGAATACTCACTCATCCATACTAAAAAGTAAACTCTTGATACAGCAAAAGAAAAAGAAAAAAAAAACCAAAGGCCCTAATGAGTGATGACAAAATACAACCATAAAATAAAATTCTTCAAAGCACTACTTCTAAACCACAGAAATACACGATCAAAGAAGATCAGCACAATATCTTAAGACTCAAACCATTATACGAGTTCCTAGCTATCTCTTTGATATTAGTAAATTCTTTTACTGAAAATACTCGCACTATTACGAATAATAAAAAAAGGTGAGTTGTGTGAAATATATTTGAGCGAATGAACATAAAAACTGAGAAAAGATTTGGGATAGGTGACCAACCTTTCTCTTTCAGTGATCCTTTCCATTGGTTCAAGAGGCTGTGATCGTGGCTTTAAGTTCACTCTTGGTCGCTCAAATGCCTGATGACTATCCTCTGCTCCAGCTAAACCATGTACTATAGAATTTGAATTTCCATAAGCTTCATTTCCAATATCCACCATTACTGGCTCACCTGACTCTGGGATATTCTATAAACAAAAGACAATTAATCAATTCCCACTAAATAAAAACAATAACCGAAAACCAGACATTAAAAGACAGAATATCCACTTCTCATACCTGCTTATAAGCAACGATTGGTTCCATAACCTCAACTGGTTTAGATCTCGGAAGTAACTTCAACTTGGGCCTCTCAGCCAACTCTGAAGGTGCAAATGGATGCATCTCTGACCCAGCACTATGAGGTGGCTGAACTTGAGCTTGAACTCCGTCATTTATAGCCAAACTCCTGCCCGCATGACGGGATAAAGACGAATCGTTAAGATCTGCTGACCCATAAGAAGACGTGGTGTACGAATTTCCTTTTGTTTGTACTTTAGCTTCAGGTTCTGGATGTCTGTTAACCTCTACATCAATCTGCTTATTTTGGTTTGAAAGCCAACGACCCGAGGTTACCTTCTCAAGTGCACTTGCATGAGCTAATTTAGTTGCAGCATCAGGAGCAGACCAAGAAGCAGCAGCCGGCTCAGAAATCCCGACCGCCGTTTTCCTCGGGCCCCACGCATTCGGGGATGGCCCATTAACATAAGACCTACCACTACCAACATTGCCTGCTTCACTAAACCTAGCTGCATAAGAACCACCACCAGTCCCACTACCACCACCACCCGAAAACTGAGAAACAGGAGTGGTAGCAGGTCGAGTTTGCACATTTCCCGCCAACGGATAATCAACTTTTACCTCCTGGCGAACAGGCACAACACCATGAATATTCTCATCACTTACAGTTCTACGAGGAGCAGATCCTCCATCTAACGGCTTCCGTTCATCTTCATCAAAATTCCGCCCAATTTGCACATTATGAGTAAGAAATGGAGTTTTATCATCATAAGTTCTTACAGCACCAGCTGAACCTGGACGCAGTCTATGATCTTGTCTTCCCATAGGATTCGTCCACGATGTATGACGATCTAATCCAACATGATTCAAAGGCCTCACACTTCTAAACAGCCACAAAATAAAATATCATTAAAATCAAAAACTAAAAACATCAAATATCCGAAATCAAAGCTAATACTCTACTAGCAAAATAACGATTACAAAATTATTAATCCTAAATCATAATCATTTCTATAGAGTCTAATATAAGCTTTATTTCACAAATATCTACAATCAAAGCTAATACTCTACTAACAAAAAATGGATACGAAATTATCGATACTCAATCCATTTAAGTTCGATTTCTCTGATTATAATCAATTCAATAGAGTCTAATTAAAGCCTTATTTAACAAATATCTATAATCAAAGCTAATACTATACTAACAAAAAACGGATACGAAATTATTGATTCTCAATCCATCAGTAATTTAAGCTCTATTTCTCCGATTATAATCCTTTCAATATAGTCTAACTTAAGCTAGATTTCGTCAGTAAATTTTCACCTAGGGTTTCGAGATTTCAGTAACAAATTACAGATCGATAACCTAATCAATCAATCAAATCAAATCAAAACACATAAACACCAGATCTAAATCACGTTAATCAAAATCAGTAAAGAAAAAACGAACAGATTCACATCGGAAAATAAAAAACTGTGAAAAGGAATCGAAGAAATGGAAGAGAGGTAGACTTACACGCCGGGAGCTGAAGGAAGAGGAAGATCGGAAGGAATAGCACCGCCGTGGAAGTCCTTGAGAGACATCGTAGCTTTCTTCTTCGCCATTGTTTGTTTATGCTAATTGATGATTGTGTGTATGTATAGAATATATAGATATAGATGAATGTATGTATAGAAAGAAGAAGAAGATATCAAGTCGTTGTCTTCCTCAAGAGAAAGTTTCTCTCTCTAGGGATTCAGAGAGAGAGAGAGAGACGCTTGCGTTATAGTCACGGCTAGCGAAGCTACTTTTAACTTGTTGATGGTCAGGGATAATGGTCATCGAGTCGGCATGTTGTCTCTGTTTTTTTAGTTTACGCTATTTAACTTTTAAATATCGTTATTGTATATGTTTGATTTTAAAAAATAATAGAAGTTTTGTAACGATAAGGGTCAAAATATAGAGAAAAAAAACATACATTTCATGTATATAAAATTATTTGTTTCAGTATGAGTTGTATCACTCTAAATACCATTTTTATAAAACAAAAGCATAAAACATATATAAAAATTACTTCTAGATGATAAGTTACGTAGATATTTCACGTCTTAGGCTATATATAAGGATTTTATAAAACAGACTTAAACAAAGATAAAAGTTCATTAAAACATATGTGTAGTGAAAATAACCTTTTTATATCACTTAAAACAAAAGATACTTCATTCTCCTAATATGCCTTTCGGATTTAGGTGGCATTTACATCGCCTTAACTTAAGACATCATTCAAGTAGCAAAGGACGATACGGTCATCACGCAGGCGTTACGCATGTCTAGATTGGCCTAGGGCGTTACGCATGTCTAGATTGGCCTAGACATTGCCTTTTTATACCACGTTGTCACATCACTTATTTACAATACTCTACCATTTATTCAACTAGGAAATATAAATAACATGTTATATATTAAGATTTTGTACAATTTGCTTCAAAGAGTTTATTTGTAGAAAAAAAATTCTATCTCTATTTTCTTATTAATGAATCATGTTTTAATTTCTTAGAAAACATATACAATTTGTGAAAACCCGTTTAGCGAGTACAAAATATTCACTTGCTATATGAAATTTTGGAAAAGAAAAATTTGAAAACAAAATAAAAATAAAATAAAATAAACATTTTCAGAATTGTAGTTTTAGAAATGAAAAGTGAAAATTTCTTTTTTCATTAGGAAAATTTTAAAAAATTTGATTATGTTTTCTATTTGGAAAAATTTATAATTGTCTTCAACTAAACAAACAATGTTTTTCAATGAAATTTCGTTTACAGTTATCCTTTTATTCAACGAATCTAATAATAAATTTATCATGCTAAATAAGCAACCCTTGTATCAGAATAACATTTTAAAGTTGAGCATTTATATGTTAAAACATCATCAATAATTTCTATGCTAACTAGTTTTTTAAAAATTTGAAGTGGATAGAGTAAATGCTTAAATTACAAAAATATAAGCCCTTTTTTAAGTTTTTTAACCACTACTCTAAGAATTATTATAAAAACTCTTTAATGTTTAAACTACTAATCACGTTATACGAATGGTTATTTATTAACCATTATTAGAGAAAAATAATCACAAAATTTGTCATAGACAATGCTGTTCTCCATGTCGTCTTTACAACATTAATAGACATAAAAATTAAAAATAATATCCTAATGAGAGATGGAATTGTTTATATTTTTCTAAATTATAACCGAACCCGCTTTTGGGAGGTTGGATTCAAACTGTTCAAGTCCCAACACGAACATTCTACGAGTATTTGGCACAAATGCACAACTTGGCTTTAATAATCTCGATCTGAAAGCGACTTTCAGTACATGAAAACGTGGGATTTAACACAAGATTATGTAGAACCGTATACAAAGCAAGTCGACATAAAATGAAATATCAACAGACAACAAAATACTATACAACGGTCATCAGTGGATAAGTGCTCCAGCTGTTTTGTTGGTTTAATATTGAAATCAATGTATAGGTCCCAGATTATGGCTTCTTTATTCTTGAGGTGTGACGAGTCTCGAAAAAACCTTTATCGATAATGAAAGGTGGATTAAAAATGTAAACTAAGAAAACCTACAACTTTATAGATTTAACATAACTGAATTTGACTCGAGGTCAAAGTTACCGCATCTAGAAACAAATCAATAAATAAAAAAATGATCATCTTGTTGGCTCGTTTTCGTGATTTAAAGACCTACACCTAAATGTTCGGTTCAGGTCTAATGGATCACAAGTTAACAGCAACATGTTTAAATAGTCTAATAATTGAGATTTTGAAGATGAATATAAAAGCTAACCTGATTTTGATGGGTCATGCGAGTTTCTCCTATGACGTTTTGCGAATGAGCCCTAAAAAACACAATGAAACAACGAAAATCTATGTTTGAGGATGATAAGTAACGGTTACAGCTGACGAACATAAGTAGTTTTTTAATAGTTAATACTCCCATTAATAATACACACAAACAGACAGAATTACAAAATAAAAGTTTTACAAACAGACCATTACATAAAGCAAACTTTACTCTGACAAAGTTTAAACTAGAAAAAACGAAGAATTAAGAACGGAGTTATGGTTCTTTCCCAGGTTTCGTCCTCGAAGACACTCCAAATCCAGCACTTGAGAATGATCAATAAAAAGGTTAACCTGTATCGAAAGAAAACATATGAAATCAACAACTATCCATTTGAAAGGGAATAAAAAACATAGAGGTGGCCCTTTTGACCCATTTCTTACGAGTGTGCAAGTTTGAGTTGTCTTCTACATCAAACGGGTCAAATAAAAGATTAAGCTAAAAGGAAAACGTGTCAAATGGGTTGAAACTAAGCTACTTTTAATGCATTCAACCTCCCAACCGACCCAACTCATTTCGACCTTTTTAACAAAAAAAATTACTAGTTTCAACCCGAAATCGTTTTGACCTGTTATCTAACCAACCTAACCCGCCCATCTTACCACCTCCAAAAAAAACTTGTTAAGGATTTGAAGGGGAAGAAAGTACATTTGGGCCGTATTGTTTAATGAACCACTCCGACGTTTTGGGGTTTGACGCTTCAAACATGGTCTTTTCAAGTCCTAGACGGCCAATAACCTTAGCAATGATATCTCCCCTAACAGAGTCGGCATATCTACAAACATCTTCAGCATCAATTGATATCATGTCTGCTCCAGCTTCCAAACATCTCTCAGCCCTTCTGATCAAGAAATCAACATCCTCCACTCGTTCTACATTGTAAGAAAACAACATTTAATTTATTTCCCAGTTATGCAGTTTACATAAACATATTAGCAAGAAGTAGATGAGTACCAGAGGTTCGAGGTGTCGGAATGACATAAGCACCGAACGCTCTTGAATGGGTTGGAGGAATGTCAGCCTTGTTGAACTTCACAGCAAACTGAGGTTTGACTTTAAGACCTTTGCTCTTAATCAACCGTATGTATCTTAGTAGAGTATCTTCGGGAAGGTCAAGTGAACCTATATTCAGCTCAACTGTATCAAATCCCAGTTGCTTACATTCCTGCAACGGTCATACAAGTAACTAGAACAGATTTCAACTAACAAGTGGAATGAAATTTGACATATTCTAGCTCCGATTACCTCTATATATTCTTTGAAAGAAGCTGAACCTTTTTGCAGCAGATATTCAGCCCAATCACCTGTGCTCACATATATGTTATGTTCATGGGCTAATTTTACGGCTTCTTTGATAAAGGATTTTGGCATCAGACTTTGAGAGCCTCCCGTAAACTTCAAACCGTCCACAAACTGCCCCATTGACTCCATCATATCCTGTCCCAAACACACATACAAAATACCTCAGAAAAATAGTAAACCAACAAATAAGTAACGGAAATGCCACACATTATATAACAGTGGATAAAAGAAAAGGAAATTATCTTTAGAAGGCCAAATGTAAACCACTTTCTTCAAGGAATGCACACTATCAAACATTTTGATGATTGCACAATACGAACCGCTTACAAAATTACACTTACACTACTAGTATCTAGGATCTTGACATCAAAACATAAAAGTCGTTGTAGTATAGTGGTAAGTATTCCCGCCTGTCACGCGGGTGACCCGGGTTCGATCCCCGGCAGCGGCGTTTCATATTTTTATTTCCTTCTTTTATGCAGAAAAACAAACTCTTATTTTCTCTACTTAACAAAGCAATTAATCATCATATCCAAAAAATGCTTTCAAACAAAAATATGTGCAATTAATGATATAAGTTACCTTCAAAATTTGAAAAGTTATATTAAAGTGTAAAATGGTAAGTTACTACTTAAATAAATTGAACGGTGAACATTTATTTTTTTGGACGGAAAAACTATGTCTAACTAGAAATGATTATCCATTCTTCTACAATTTAACAATTTAAGGGGTGTTTATTAGTTTATGTAAATTTTGATAAGCTCAAATTTTTTCGACTTATTAGCTTATCAAGTTTAGCTTATGAGCTTAAATAAACCATAAACTCGACTTGATAAACTCATAAGCCGAAAAATTGGGATTATCATAACGTCATTATATAAGCCTAAACAAACACGCTAAAAGAGGTAAGACCTGAAGCAAGTTGTGAGAGAAGAGAGAGGTGTGATTCGGACCACGGATCTCCGTTACACCGAGTCGCCGAGGTTTTTCAGGCCGGTCTATATCCTCAATGAAGCTCTTCCATCGGTAAACCGCCATTGTTGATTGATTACACACACCTTATTAATCGATTATTGAAACAGCTTAATTTGGAGGTGAATGAAATAGATTAATGAAACCCTGGGAATTAATAAGCGGTTTCTAGAAAATGATAGAAGCTCATATATGATGATCATAGAAATTGAAATATTAAAATTCTAAATGATGTTTCTAGTATTTTTCTTACGTGTAACAAGCCATGTCAGCAATGTTCTCACTTGCCAGGTCACTAACGTTCATATTAAAAATAAAGAATATTGAAAATAAAAATAAATCATATTACTCTTCCTTATTAATTCTCTAAGATTCCTATGGATTTGTGCCCGAAATTATTTTTAATTCGATTTGGGCTTTTGGGCTTCTAACAGTGCAGACGAACTGATCCAGTCCACAAACCTATTCGATCCACTATAGGAAGGTTCTGTTAAACACTCTCATATGCTGCCACCTGTTCTTTTGTTTTGCCTCGCTGTGCTTTCTTCTCACTCTATCTTTCATCGACTTTGATTTCAATTTTAAGGTTTGTTGTTGTTCTTTAGCTGTTGCATGTGCTATTTTCCGGGGTTTTCGTTGTTGTATTAGGCTAAAGTAGTCCCCGCGAACACAAACCCGCAATCAGGTACAATTTCTTAGTCAATCGATCCAATTTGTTAACTTTCTGATTCCGATTACAATTTGTAAAATTAATCTATTTAGGGTTTCGATTACTGATTTGATTTCGATTTCTGTTACTGATTAACAGATTTGAATTTGAATTGAAAAAAGATGAAGGTGACTCACTTTGAAATCAAAGTTAAACCTGAAGACACGGTTTGTTTTTTTTTTTTTTAAATTGATTGGAGAAGTTAGGGTTTTTTTATGTTGAATTTGATCTGAATTTACTTGATTTTGATTGAGGTTTGGATTTTTGTTTTGGAATTGGGGATTGTGTTTTATTAGGGTTTAATATACATTTTTTTTGTTTTGTATAAGATGAGTTATTCTACTGAAATTAGTTGATTAATATGAGAAATTGGGATTTTGTGTAATGTTTAGGGAGTAGTATTCAGTCCAATTCCGTATCAGTTAGATGATTCGGCATCCACGAGTCCAGAGAGAGGGGTGGAAGTGCTGCCTGTTAATCGCTTGGGAATCGGGTTTATAGGACTTGGTTTCCAACCAAAGTGGGAACGGAAAGATATACCTGTAATGTCCAAGGTATTAAAATTTATTCCAATTCTGAATTTCATTTATACAATTATATGGTTGCTTTGGTCTGGTTTGTTTTCGGTTTTGCTGTTTAATATAATCTATCTAGCTGAAAAGGTAAGTATAATAATCGTATCTTGCATTAAACGTGTTTATGTATGTTGACCTTGAAGGTCAAACCTCAAGTCTTCTATGGACAGAAGTGAATAATAAATGTAGTTGTTGCATCATTATTTCGATTTTAGCGGAAAAATGATTTTATATCCTCACGAATGACTAAAATTAGGGTTCGTTAAAACTTCGAACTCTTTTCCTTAAATAATTAGCCAATAGTGAAGTTTGAACGTATATTTAAATTGTTAAAACTCCATACTTTGTCGTCTTTTATTACACTATTCAGCTTTTATCCATCACATATTCATTTTTACATCATTTCATTTTCGATTCAAGCAATACCACTTGATTGAATTTTTTGTAGGTATGATACGCATTCAGGAATCAGCGAAAATATTGGAAATCATGATGACATAGCGACTTGTGTCGAATACTCTTATGAAACAGGTAAATATTAAACAGTTGTTATGTCAAAAGGCTAACTGTATTACACAATTTGAATATGATTTCTGCCAATAAAAATAACTGTTTTGACCTGTTTATCTATATGCCACTTTCTTTTGCTTTTATATCTGAATTTCGTGACACTGGTCTTCGTTTTTGCAGGGCAAGTTATTAGTGGTGGCTGGGATAGAAAGATTAGGTATTGGGATGCATGTTCAATGAAACCTCTTACTTGTGAAAATACAGTTAGTGTAGCGGTTGAATCTCTCTCCGTTAATGGGTTTATTGCAATGGTTGCTGTTGGGTTATCTGTCAATATGTACGATTTACGCAAGTTCAACGATTCATTTTATAGCAAATCTGTGGACATCCAGATTAAATGTGTTCGGCCATATGTAGATCAAGGTATTAGGTAATACATTTTCCTGACCCTTGTAGTAATGTCTTGGTATTTAAACTATTTTATTCTAAAATTAGAATATTGCCAGAATATTCACCATTTATCTTCAACTTGACCCGTAACATATACTGTCGGAAACTTATTGTGTTAAATAATTATGTAGGTTACCTTATTGCTATACAGATAATGCATAGTATAAACCATTTGGTTGGAATTTATACGGAAATCATATGTTCTATGACTTTTGACATTCTTAATGCTTTTTGAGAATCCCCACCCCGGCATAACACTTACTATATTTTTAAAGAACAACTGAATGAATTTTTTTTATTTAGAAGTGATGATATGGGTGGGGTGGGCAACTGGGCATATTGCTTTGAAGTTCAAAGAAGTCATTTTTAGTACAGACTGATACGGGTCGGGCGGCTTAGGTTTTCTGCTCATTTTTAGGTCTCTAAAATAATGAATACGTTAATTTTAAATTACAACAACAATATATTACGATGAGAATCCTTGAATAGGCTTAGGGCTGTTTTCATCCCGTTCAAGCCACTGGACCCTTCGCTTTTCACTAATTGTTTTGATTTGACCCATTTGAGATGAAACACAACCTACATCGACCAATCCATTAGCAAATGAGTCAAAATCACCAGATGTAGTTTACTTATTTATGTATATTCAGGGTTTGCGGCTGGATCAGTTGACGGACGTGTCGCGTTGAAGTACTTTAAGCCATCTGAACAAAACAACGATGGGTACATTTAAAATAACGTACATTTTCAGTTTCTTGTACAATTAGCATGTTAATATATAAAACTATCACTTATTCTTACCATTTATTTTTTCTTGCAGATATGCTTTTCGATGCCAACCAAAGGCAAAGGAAAATAGGCATGATCTTGCAACTGTGAACGATATCGTTTTCAGCCCATTGTACGTCTTTCTTCGACTGCTCTTTAATCATGAAACTCATAAAAATTTACACCAACAATCTATATGTAATTAGGATTTGTGGTGCTTTTGTTACCGGGGACAATGATGGTTATGTCAATATATGGAATGCTCAAAGCAAAAGAAGAATATTTGAGGTAATTTTCATAATCCAGTGATGATCTCTTTGTACGAAATAAAGCTAATTTATTTGGTGGCATTTTGTCATAATTTCAGATGCCGAAGTTTGACAATAGTATCGCCTCATTATCTTACAACCGTGAAGGACAATTTCTGGCTGTTGCTTCAAGCTACACATACCAAGAGGCAAATGAATTGTTACTATATCTTTTGGTATTTTTGTCAACTAAGTTTACATTTTAATGTATTTATTAAAATACTTACCTTACGTATTGCTATCATATTTTGTTGAACTTTTATACAGGGAAATACCTGGAAGTTCAAAATAGAGTCTTTTTTTTTTTTACATTACCGTTCAGGTTAGTATTTCTTTGAACAAAAGCTGTACTTTTTTTTTCTGAGAACTAATTATTGATATTCTGTTAAATTTGACAGGTAAATCTGGACTTCTCTTCTGAGGCTGACATGATCAGAAAATTCCGCGCTGGTCTTGCGTTACAACCTGTAAGCATAATTATTTTACATTTTCCCTTATGGCTGTGAACTTATGTTGATATGTGGATCTAACGAGTTTAACATGAATCAGATTGGAACGACACTATTTGCTAATTCACCGTTTACAGAACGAAAACCGAATCAGCAAAGTTCATAGCACGCAAACAGTGGGTTGAAAGCTATGGCTGCTGAAATTGAAGTGGTTGATGGTCCTAACGATGAGTGTAAGATATTTACCCGCCCTGGCAAGCTCAGTGATCGATACATGACGGCGAACCCGTGCAACGCACGGGTATCTTCTAGTTCAAAGTAAATCTTCAAAAAAAAATTAGTGGTGAGCAAAAACCGGACCGCAAACCCAAAACTCGAAAAAATCGATAAAAACTTAACCATAAAATCGGACCAAATACAAAAATCGATGGTTTGGGTTTCGATTTTTGAGAAACCGAAAAAACGGTTCGGTTTGGGTCGGAGGGTAAAACCGAACCGAACCATTATATGTATATCAATTTTAATATGTTCACTTTTAGTAGATATTTAAGTTTTATTCTTTTTATTTTTTTCCTTTGTCTAAAATTTTAAATCATCCTAATAAATTACTCCCTAAACACACAAACTCTCGATGCTAATAGTGAAGACTCAATGTTTTCTTTTCTAAATTGTCAATTTCATACTTATCAATATATAATCTTTTGGTGTCATGTAGGCCACAATACTCAGCAACATAAAGGTTTATTTCTTCAATTTTTTTTTATTTTATTTTTTTGCCATGTAGGCTACAATTTACTAAGTCATATATAATATTATTTTTTTCTTAATTTTGTGTTTAAAGTTTTCCGATTAAAACTTTTAAGTATACTCCATTTCTCTTTTTCAATCATTCTCTAGTGGAATTTCAAATGTAGTTTAAATCCCCTTCTTCATCTACCAAATGTATTTTAAAATGTAGTTTTCTTGCTTCCCTTCCATTTCACAATGCAAATTCTCATTGCAATTGCATTCAAACTCCTAAAATCCAATTAAATCCTTTACTACCCACCAAGTGTTTGTGAAAATGTCTCAACCAAAATAGCATACATAAAACACACTACACCCTCCCTACAAACTCATTCACGTATTTTATTTATTCTACTTGCATGACACTCACCTCTACCTCTTCAGACGGAGTTTGGCCGTGTCCGTTCCGAGCATTTCATTGTTGCCCGGATGGTGAAGTGGGCAATAAAGGGTTTCCTCGTATGATATCTCATATCAAGAGGCTACACCTTTCCTCCGATGAACGTAAAGGTGTCTTACGTGAGGCCATTTCTACGAACCATGGACTATATATGGCAGTCGAGAACACTTTAAAGTCATTGAAGCTATGGTTGTGTGCGAAGTGTATGGTTTTACATGCTGTGAGTCGCGCTTGTCATCACCCGGATGGTATTGTTCGTTTTTTCAAAGGACCTGATGACATGTACAAATACATTGTTGGTATTTCAAAGCCGTCTTATAAGAAGCCCGTAACAGAAACAACTCAGGGGTTGGTTTTGGATGCTCAACTTTTGGATCGTGTTTTTATGGTGCCTATTACTACTGTCAAATGTATCCCTCATGGTTGTCGTCTAGCTTTTTCTCAAGCATTGAAAACAGTTCTTTGCAAGGTGGTTGCCCAACCCGTTTCTATTGATGCTTGGGTCAGTTTGTTACTTTTTCCAATATGTACGCTGCAGGTGTATAGGCCCAAGAATAGACAAGAACGTAGGTCTGGGAATAGAAAATCATTCCAACAAAGTTTTATACTTAAAGCACTGGCTACATGGGGGAAAGATGATGGGATTACAACGTTGGTTAAAAGTATATTAGACGGTTTTGCTTTTGGGTCTTTTGGCCAGGGTGGAGGTGATTTTCTAGAGGCGAGGGAAACGGGTAATACCAATGTCAAGCAGTGTCTTCGTAAGGTTGCGGATGGGCACTTTACAGCCGCAGTAAAAGTGTTATCATCCTCCGGGGTTGCTCCATATTGTGATGATACCATTAAAGTTTTGGAGGCTAAGCATCCTTACAAGCCACCCCCATCCATGCCTAACATCGCATTTTCTGAGCCTCCCCTTGTAGCAGAGATTGATAGTGTCTTCAATTGCATTAAATCGTCTCCTAAAGGTACTTCATGCGGTAGAGATGGCTTGAGGGCACAACATATCTTGGATGCATTATGTGGCGAGGGGTCTGCTACTGCCACAAATCTCTTAAAGGTCATCACCTCGGTCGTTAATTTGTGGTTAGCGGGGAGGTGTCCGCCTATCTTGACAGAGTTTGTTGCATCGGCTCCTCTAACGCCACTCCTTAAACCAGACAACGAGATTCGACCTATTGCAGTAAGCACTATATGGAGACGTTTGGTTTCCAAGGTTGCTATGAAAGGTGTGAGTAAAGAAATGTCAAAGTACCTTAGTGATTTTCAATTTGGGGTTGGAGTGTCGGGTGGCGCTGAGGCTGTTCTACATAGCGTCAATAGGGTGCTGAGTGAATATCATCATGATGGGTCTCTTGCAATGCTTACTCTAGATTTCTCGAATGCATTTAACCTTGTGGATAGATCGGCATTACTCCACGAGGTTAGGGTGAAGTGTCCCTCTATTTCTTTGTGGGTAGATTTTTTATATGGGTGGGCATCGAGATTGTATATAGGAGACACACATATCTGGTCTGCCACTGGGGTGCAACAAGGCGACCCGTTGGGACCTCTTCTTTTTGCTCTTGTATTGCACCCTCTTTTATATAAGATCAAAGATAACTGCAAGCTTCTTCTTCATGCTTGGTATCTTGATGATGGAACCGTTATTGGAGATTCAGAAGAGGTTGCCAAAGTGTTAGACATTATAAAGGTGAGTGGTCCAGGTTTGGGTCTTGAACTTAATATTAAAAAAACAGAGTTATTTTGGCCCTCATGTAACGGTATGAAGCTTCGTGATGGTTTATTTCCTGTCGATATTCGGAGGGTATCATCGGGTGTGAAGCTTCTTGGGGGGGCTGTTAGTAGAGACACAAATTTTATTAGTGGGTTGGCTATGAGAAGAGCTGTGAATGCTGTTGATTTAATGAGTATTCTTCCACGGTTACATGACCCGCAGAGTGAACTTCTTTTACTTCGATCATGTATGGGTATTGCCAAACTCTTTTTCGGTTTAAGGACTTGTCAACCTGAACACATGGAAGAGGCGGCCTTGTTTTTTGACAAAGGTTTGCGTGGGTCAATCGAGAATATAGTGGTTTGTGGTGGACCATTCTTTGGAGACTTACAGTGGCGACTTGCGTCTTTACCGATTCGATTTGGTGGTTTGGGTTTGTACTCGGCAAAATTGGTTTCCTCATACGCTTTTGTAGCCTCGAGGGCCAATCTTGGGTGCTACAAGACCACATATTACGTGACAGTGGCATATGTGGTATGGATGATGATTATGCTTCTGCTTCGGCTCGTCTTCGTGATACGCTTCCAAGCTTTGATTTTAGTGGGTTCACTAATAAGGACACCGTCCCCTCGAAACCCCAACAAACACTGGCGAATGTCCTTTTTAGCGATTTGGTCAAGAATATGGAAGTTCACTTTGACATGACTATGAGGCAGAAAGCGGTTTTTGAGTGTCTACGCGCACCACATGCTCAGGATTTTCTACTAGCTATCCCCATAGACGGGCTTGGTCAACATATGTCACCGGTGGAATATCGCACTATTCTTAAGTATCGTCTTATGATTCCATTATTCCCGGTTGATGCGATATGCCCTGTTTGTCGCAAGGCATGTTTGGATTCCTTTGGGGAACACGCGGTTCATTGTAAAGAGCTCCCGGGATTCAAATACCGACACGATATGGTTAGAGACGTCCTCTTTGACATATGTAGACGTGCCGGGATCTCCGCCAAGAAAGAAACACCTGTAAACTTTTTAACAGACCCATAGGATGGAAGATCTACACTTAGACCGGCCGACGTTTTGGTTTTTGGATGGGTTGGAGGGAAACATGCGTGGAATCTCTGAACTTACCCATGTCCAAAAACCGAAATAAAAAACCAAACCGAACCGAAAAAAACCGAAACCGAGTGGAACCGAACCAATGTAGAAACTGAACCAAACGGTTTAAAACTTTCAGGAACCGAAATTTCGGTTTGGGTTCGAGTTAAGGTCAAACCCGACCCAAACCGACTCATGCTCACCCCTAAAAAAATCATTCAAACACTAAGGTGGTCTTTTGGTTTATAAGAAATCATGCAAATTACATCTTAAACAAAACAATTCAATTATTATTTAAAATATTGTTTGTTTATAAAAATGGATATTATAGAAAAATTCAAATATAATTAATTTTTTGAGAAATGATATATACACAAAAAAAATTATAAATTTTCACATACAAAATGAGTTGTCATTTTATAAATGGTGAAAAAATATAGAAGACATAATAAGTGTTTTTATGTGATTGGTTAAATATCAATAAATACTCATTTTGTATGTAATTTTTTATAAACTCTTTATATATGTAACATTTCTCTAATTTTTTATATAAAGAATAAGAAGAAAAAAAGAATATTATGTATAATTTAAATGTAATGTCATTAATACAATTATAATTCAAAAAATATAAGAGTAAAGATTTGTTTTGTTCTATAATATCAATAGGTTTTTGAAAACTTATCATACTCGATGAGTTTGTTTATTCTTTTCCTTTATAGATTTGTGTAAACCTATCTTTTTTAAATAAAAACATTTATCATTTTCAAACTCATACCTCACCATCTATCCTAAAACCAAATAATTAAAGAGTTGTCAATAATAGATTTGATTTTTCGTTTGCTTAATGACAATGGACAACAAGTTTTTGTACCCTTCAAAATGATAAAATACTTATATATAATGTCTTTGTAAATTTTGATGGTGTAAAATGATTAAAAAAATTCTTAAATGGATTCAAATAGGTTATAGAATTGATTATTTTTTAGTATAGCAAGGTGTACTACTTTTTTAATTCTTTTTTATTATTTTATAACCTTTTTAACAGAATTAAAATAAAAGAATTTACATTCATGCTCGAGTGACCTTTGAAGTTATACTAGTTTATTTCTCGCGTATACGCGGATAATTTTATTAAAAAGAATATAAATATAATATATAGAAATTGAGAAAACATCGTGTATCATTAACAATATATAACAATATGAGTTGTGATATCATGTATTTGTTGTTTCGTTTATATGTATGTGTTTCAGTTTCATTTTTAAAATTGTATACGTAGATAACTCTATCGAAAATAATATAATTATAACCTATTAAAAAATTTGTGGTATGGTTTTTATAAATTCAATAAATTAGTTGAATTATGCTAGGTTTTATATATGGGTCATTGGAATGTTTTAGATGCTTATAATCTATCAAATTTTAGATTTTAAATTATACTTTCCGTTATGTCATGTTGGTGGAAGTGGATATTCAATAAATTTTTTATTTAATTTTGCTTTATTTAAGAACATATTTTAAAGGTCAAATTAAATAGTTTTACGATATATATGATGTTATGTATCAGTACACAAAATGTGTCATTTTTTATGTCAATATTCACTTTTATTATTTGTTATAGTTTTTTCATACTCATACAATCTTAGAGGTCAAATTAAAGTCTTTTGTTAGTCTCGTGTTACTTTATTGTTAAACAAAAACGAAAATATAGAGAGTGACTATGTGACATCCGCTAATTTCTCGGTATTATTCTATCGCTTCGTATTCGTTTTATTTATTTATATTCGTGTTTTGACCCTATTGTACTTCTTTTATGATTTGTCGTATTCGTATTTTATGAGTATCGTAATTGTATTTTATGCGTATTTGCGTTTATCGGGTATATAGCGTGTAAATCGGATCTTTATGTCGGGAACGTATAGTCTTAAGTGCCTTTAGTATAAGTCTAGTATGCTCTTATGATAAGTTTAGGGGAATTATGCCTTAATTAAATGATTAAAATTAACGTTTAAAAATATTTCATTTTTGGGCTTTTCGGAAATCTTATTACAAAACTAGTCCTTTTTCATAAATTCATTACAAAAATGGTCCTATTCAAATTTTGTCTCATCTATGCCCTATGTTTTTGTCTTTACCCGTTTCTTTCCTTTCTTCCCAAGTCATTCTAACCTACACTTTATCTCTCTAAAACTCTAAAAAACTCCATTAAACCCCAAACTTCTTTCTAGATTATCCGGCGATCCAACCGTCAAAACTTAGATCCGAGACCGGATTCTTGTTCCTTATCATCATCTTCATATATCCTCCGAATTTCATCACGATCAAGTAAGTATTTCTCCGTTTTGATTTTAAACTTTTATCCATTTTTATACAATAACGTAAATCACATTTTTAACCATTGAAACCGAGATTTTATCGAATATTATTGTATGTTATTGCAATCTGGACATAGGGTATTAATTGTAGATCAAACGGACATCAAAAACTCTCAAAACTCGATTTTCCGGTCATCTTCCTCGCAAATTCCGGCCATGCACGTAATTATCTTACTCTGCACGTAACACCTTAATTTCGTGCACGAAATTGTCCCTATGGTCACGTAATATTCACCTGGTCACGTAAGTTGAAGTTCGTGCACGTAATTCCGGTGTTGATCACGTAATTCCGTTTATGTCACGTAATTCAGGTTATCACCACGTAATTTCCATGATTGCACGTAACTTGGTTATTTCACGTAATTGCTGCTCAGGCTCACGTAATTTCGCTTATGATCACGAAATTTCAATTACATTCACGATACACCTTGATTTGCATGTAAGTTCACTTGCTGCTCACCAAATATTACTTACACTCACGTAATTCTCATGCATGCACGTAATTCCTAATGTTTAATCACATAATTATACATAGGTGCATGCAATCACAATTACGTTCACGAAATACCAAGTGAGTCACGTAATACATGCATGCTCACAATTTCTAGTTTGTGGTGCACGTGACTTCTCCATGCATGTGATTCCTTATAATTCCCATAATTTACTTAACATGCATTTAAAAAAACACTCGTAATCCCGTTAACTCGATATTCCTTTGGTTATTTTAAAATCCGTATAAAACGTTAATCATTAAGGCATAACCCTACTAGACTTAGAGATACTTAGACATATTTTATTTTACATGATGTATAGGGCACTTAGACGTTGAAGCGTGACGGTATTATTGTATTTCCCGACACATATAAAGATTTGGATTGCTTTGCTATCTGTGAGTTATTCGTTGCCCTTTTTACTGCTTTTACATTTTTGGGCATGATTAGCGTTAAACAAATATATTTTATAGTATGTATGTATTTTGGTTATGTAATATGGTATATATTTTGGATATGGATGCCTTAGGTTAGCATTACCCAACTCGTTCCGCCTTTGTGGTAGAACGAGGCCCCGTATACACACCTGTTTAGCTTTTGCCGCCGGAAGTATATATAGCGCTATATGGGTCTGACAAACCCTCATTCTAACACGATATTAGGATAAGGGAGGAGCCCTGTCCGTGTTAGCAATGTTACGAACGAGTATTTATTTGATTTATCGAGGACAACCTAGCGTAATGCACTAGGTGGGGTTAGTTGCCTTTATTTATTGTTGAGGTTCAGGTGTATCGTATTAACCAAAGATCATATTATCCTATCCAGTATGATATTATGCTATGAACTCAGTATGGTTCGATTTGACTACTGAGTATAGCATTATGATATCAACTCAGTATGGTTCGATTTGACTACTGAGTATGGTATTACTTTATAAACCGAGTATGATATTTTATAAACTGAGTATGGTATAATTTTATAAATTGAATATGGTATTTTTATAAATTGATTATGGTACTTTATGCATCAAGTATGAGTATTTTATCAAAAGGTTTTGTATACTTCAAACATATTTTTTTTAATATCTTTTCAAAATGACTTATCTCCAAGCCTTATCTTTTCTGGGTCAAAACTTATTGAAAACTTTTATACTAATATGTTTTCATTTACTATTGCGATTAATTCACCAACTTTATGTTGACGTCGTATTTTTAACGCTTTTCAGGGATTTGAGGTTGCTTTATGATTTCTATGCTTTATCTGGCTACGTGGGTTTTGCTGGAATATATCCTGTTTATTGTAGCTCTTTAGTATCCCAGACTATGTAGCCGTATTTTTGATATTTCGGATGACTGTAACAAACATTCAACTTTCAAACTCTTTTATCTATGTTGAATATGTTTGGTTATTTATGTTTGATGTAACCTTGAATCTCTGATACCGTATACACTGTACACCTCGGTTCCGCCATTTCTATGCGGGGTGTGACAGAAGTTGGTATCAGAGCCAATGGTTATAGAGAACTAAGTGACCTTACTGAATCACTTAGACTATGACCTAGGCTTTTGGACCTATCTGATTTACCTTATGTGCGCATTTCCTTCTTTGTGGGCCTGTATGTGATTTGTATGTTATATGTGCTTTTGTTTTGCGTTTTATGCTTTGAGGCCTGCTCGTTTTAGTCGCACATTCGGTTATCGTTCTTATTTATTCTGTTTGACGCTCGTAGAAGATGCCGTCTAAGAGAACTGCTAAGAGAAGATCGAAGAGGCGACGTCGCGCCAGTACTAGAGCGAGTGCTGCTGCTCAGAATATCACTGCGGTCCCCAATGCTAATACCGCTATTTCGGATATCAGTCATTTGATTGCGGAGCAGATTGCAGCGGCAATACCCGTGATCGTGGCACAGCTTAGAGGTACTGAAAATGTGTTTGACATGGCTAGTCGGTTGACCGCAAGTGCGAGTCGTAGTGGTACTCTCCAGCCAGATGTGAGCCGAAGAGATGTTGGTAGGCATGAAGGGAAAGATATGCGTACTTCGAGGAAGAGAAGCCGTAATCACTATCAGAGACCTACAGCTTCTCAAGTATATGCGTTGACGGGTCCTGGAGCTGGTTATCAGGACAGACGCCCTAGGTGTGGTACATGTGGCAGTGCGCATGCAGCTGATGTGGCGTGTTGGGTCTGTAAACGCTGCAAGAAGCTAGGCCACCTCGAGCAATATTGTAGAATACCTGCTGGAGCTTGTTATGAGTGTGGAGAAATGGGTCACCGTCGTCGTCAGTGTCCCAAGCTTGTATCATCTACTCCCCTTCCTACTACTAGTGCTGGTACTATGGAGTCTTCTGAAGCTCATCAGGATCCTACCGTAGTCACTGGTACATTTCCTGTCTATGATTATTCTACTTTTATCTTATTTGATTCGGGTACCGATAGAAGCTTTATTTCTAGTGACTTCCGTCCCTTAAGTAAATCGTGCCTCTAGTCCCTTAGGGCCTGCGTATGATGTAGAAATAGCCGATGGTAGATGTGCCTGTGTTAGAGGAGTTATTCGTGACATTTCCCTCGTTTTAGCCGATATTCCTTTTCCATCGACCTTATTCTGATGAAACTCGGTAATTTCGACGTCGTAGTCGGTATGGATTGGTTAGCGAAGCTTAAAGGCGAGATAGTCTGTTATGAGAAGTTTATTCGTATTCAGAAACCGGATGGAGATCAGTTGATTGTACACGGAGACAAGGCTGGGAAACGTTTTTAAAGTCATCTCAAGTTTGAAAGTTCGCGAGTATGTCCGTCAAGGTTGTTCCTTATATCTTGCTCACTTGGTGAAGAAAGACTCTGCGGTAAAGATTGATGGTATGCCTATTGTTCGCGAGTATTCCGACGTATTTCCCGACGATTTACCCGGAGTCCCTCCCAGAGACAAACCGATTTTCGTATTGATCTTATTCCTGGAGCTGCACCTGTTGCTAAGGCTCCGTATTGTTTGGCTCCTTCCGAGATGCTCGAGTTGTCGAAACAAATTCAGGAATTGGTAGATAAGGGTTTTATTCGTCCTAGTTTCTCCCCGTGGGGTGCTCCTGTTCTCTTCGTTAAGGAGAAGGATGGCTCCATGCGTTTATGTATTGATTATCGGGAGTTAAACAAGTTGACTGTGAAGAACCGTTATCCCCTTCCTCGTATTGATGACTTATTCGATCAACTTCAGGGTTCTTGTTATTTCTCCAAGATCGATCTTCGTTCCGGTTATCATCAGTTGAGAGTTCGGGAAGATGATATCCCGAAGACTGCTTTCCGTACTCGGTATGGTCATTACGAGTTCATGGTGATGCCGTTTGGTATGACAAACGCCCCTGCAGCATTCATGGAACTAATGAACCGTATTTGTCGTCCGTATCTTGACAAGTTCGTTATTGTATTCATCGACGACATTCTTATCTATTCCCGAAGTCGCGAGGAACACGAAGAGCATTTGCGTCTTGTTCTAGAAGTGCTTCGAAGAGAGAAGTTGTATGCGAAATTCTCTAAGTGCGAGTTCCGGTTATCTGAAGTTCAATTCCTTGGCCACGTGGTTAGCGCGAAGGGTATTCACGTTGATCCTGCTAAGATTGAAGCTGTTAAGAGTTGGGTTGCACCGAAGTCACCGACCGAGATTCGTTCATTTTTTTGGGTCTTGCTGGGTATTATCGCCGATTTATCGGGAATTTCTCCAAGATCGCTTCGCCTATGACTAAGTTGACACAGAAGAGTGAACCTTTCGTTTGGGGTTCCGATCAGGAGGAAGCATTTCAGATATTGAAGCAGCGGTTGTGTAACGCGCCTATTCTTAGTCTGCCAGTTGGTTCCGAAAATTTCGTGGTTTATTGCGACGCTTCGCACAAGGGTCTTGGTTGTGTGCTTATGCAAAATGGTAAAGTTATAGCCTACGCTTCGCGTCAGCTGAAAATCCATGAGCAGAACTACACGACACATGATCTAGAGTTGGGAGCTGTCGTCTTTGCATTGAAGATTTGGAGACACTATCTGTATGGGACCAAGTGCACTGTATTCACCGACCATAAGAGTCTTCAACACATATTTGATCAAAAGATGCTGAATATGAGACAACGACGATGGGTTGAGTTACTGAACGACTATGATTGCGACATTCGCTATCACCCCGGTAAGGCGAACGTTGTTGCTGATGCACTAAGTCGTAAGGAAACAGTCAAGCCTGTCCGTATTCGTTCTATGGTGATATCTATTCAGACGAGCTTGAAGGCTCGGATTATTCAAGCACAGGAAGGTACTATGACTGAAGACCGTGTGAAAGATGAAAGATTGTATAAGTTAGCATTGGAGTTAGAACCGAAGGAGGATGGAGTTCTGTATTTCCTCGAGCGTATTTGGGTTCCGGTTAGTATCCGTCAGTTGATTCTGGACGAAGCCCATAAGTCGAATTATTCCATTCATCCGGGTTCCGACAAGATGTATCATGATTTGAAAGATTTTTATTGGTGGCCGGGTATGAAGCGTGAGATCGCCGAGTATGTTAGCCGATGTATGACTTGTTCAAAGGTGAAGGTTGAGTATCAGAAACCATCTGGACTACTTCAACAACCGAAGATTCCCGAGTGGAAATGGGAGCGTATTACTATGGATTTTGTTACAAAGCTTCCGAGGTCTTCGAGGGGTTATGATGGTATCTGGGTTATTGTTGATCGTTTGACGAAGTCTGCTCACTTCTTACCGATTCGTGAGAACTATCCGATGGAGAGATTCGTACGTTTGTATATTTCCGAGATTGTATCGAAACATGGTGTTCCAGTATCGATTATTTCTGATCGGGATGCTCGTTTCACTTCTCGATTTTGGAAGACATTTCAGTCCGCCATGGGTACACGGTTAGATATGAGTACCGCTTATCATCCGCAGACCGATGGTCAAAGCGAGAGAACGATTCAGACTATGGAAGATATGCTACGAGCTTGCGCTATTGATTTTGGTGGTAGTTGGGATATTCTTTTGCTGTTGATCGAGTTCTCGTACAACAACAGCTATCACACGAGTATCAAGTGTGCACCGTTCGAAGCTCTATATGGCCGCAAGTGTCGATCGCCTGTTTGTTGGGCAGAAGTTGGAGATAGTCAGATTTCCGGTCCGGAGATTATACAAGAGACCACTGACAAGATCTTCAAGATCAAGGAACGATTAGTTACTGCCAGAGATCGACAGAAGAAGTATGCTGATAAGCGCAGGAAGCCTCTCGAGTTCAGTGTTGGAGATATGGTATTATTGAAGGTATCTCCATGGAAAGGGGTTGTCCGATTTGTGAAGCGCAGCAAGCTGAGTCCGAGATACACGGGTCCATTCAAAATCTTAGCCCGCATCGGCCCAGCTGCTTATCGATTAGAACTGCCGGCGGAACTGAGCAGCGTACATAACGTATTCCATGTATCTCAGTTGAAGAAATGCCTGGCCGACGAGACATTATTAGTTCCTCTTGAGCAACTCCAGATTGACGACAAGCTTCATTTTGTTGAGGAACCGATCGAGATCGTTGCTAGTGATGTTAAGCAACTCCGACGAAGTAAGATTCCTATTGTCAAAGTTCGCTGGAATTCCCGCTTTGGTGCTGAGTTCACATGGGAACGCGAAGATGAAATTCTGCGGAGGTATCCTCACCTTTCTCCCGGAAGTAGTACTCAGTGATAATTTCGAGGACGAAATTCTTTTTACTTGGGGAGACTGTGACATCCGCTAATTTCTCGGTATTATTCTATCGCTTCGTATTCGTTTTATTTATTTATATTCGTGTTTTGACCCTATTGTACTTCTTTTATGATTTGTCGTATTCGTATTTTATGAGTATCGTAATTGTATTTTATGCGTATTTGCGTTTATCGGGTATATAGCGTGTAAATCGGATCTTTATGTCGGGAACGTATAGTCTTAAGTGCCTTTAGTATAAGTCTAGTATGCTCTTATGATAAGTTTAGGGGAATTATGCCTTAATTAAATGATTAAAATTAACGTTTAAAAATATTTCATTTTTGGGCTTTTCGGAAATCTTATTACAAAACTAGTCCTTTTTCATAAATTCATTACAAAAATGGTCCTATTCAAATTTTGTCTCATCTATGCCCTATGTTTTTGTCTTTACCCGTTTCTTTCCTTTCTTCCCAAGTCATTCTAACCTACACTTTATCTCTCTAAAACTCTAAAAAAACTCCATTAAACCCCAAACTTCTTTCTAGATTATCCGGCGATCCAACCGTCAAAACTTAGATCCGAGACCGGATTCTTGTTCCTTATCATCATCTTCATATATCCTCCGAATTTCATCACGATCAAGTAAGTATTTCTCCGTTTTGATTTTAAACTTTTATCCATTTTTATACAATAACGTAAATCACATTTTTAACCATTGAAACCGAGATTTTATCGAATATTATTGTATGTTATTGCAATCTGGACATAGGGTATTAATTGTAGATCAAACGGACATCAAAAACTCTCAAAACTCGATTTTCCGGTCATCTTCCTCGCAAATTCCGGCCATGCACGTAATTATCTTACTCTGCACGTAACACCTTAATTTCGTGCACGAAATTGTCCCTATGGTCACGTAATATTCACCTGGTCACGTAAGTTGAAGTTCGTGCACGTAATTCCGGTGTTGATCACGTAATTCCGTTTATGTCACGTAATTCAGGTTATCACCACGTAATTTCCATGATTGCACGTAACTTGGTTATTTCACGTAATTGCTGCTCAGGCTCACGTAATTTCGCTTATGATCACGAAATTTCAATTACATTCACGATACACCTTGATTTGCATGTAAGTTCACTTGCTGCTCACCAAATATTACTTACACTCACGTAATTCTCATGCATGCACGTAATTCCTAATGTTTAATCACATAATTATACATAGGTGCATGCAATCACAATTACGTTCACGAAATACCAAGTGAGTCACGTAATACATGCATGCTCACAATTTCTAGTTTGTGGTGCACGTGACTTCTCCATGCATGTGATTCCTTATAATTCCCATAATTTACTTAACATGCATTTAAAAAAACACTCGTAATCCCGTTAACTCGATATTCCTTTGGTTATTTTAAAATCCGTATAAAACGTTAATCATTAAGGCATAACCCTACTAGACTTAGAGATACTTAGACATATTTTATTTTACATGATGTATAGGGCACTTAGACGTTGAAGCGTGACGGTATTATTGTATTTCCCGACACATATAAAGATTTGGATTGCTTTGCTATCTGTGAGTTATTCGTTGCCCTTTTTACTGCTTTTACATTTTTGGGCATGATTAGCGTTAAACAAATATATCTTATAGTATGTATGTATTTTGGTTATGTAATATGGTATATATTTTGGATATGGATGCCTTAGGTTAGCATTACCCAACTCGTTCCGCCTTTGTGGTAGAACGAGGCCCCGTATACACACCTGTTTAGCTTTTGCCGCCGGAAGTATATATAGCGCTATATGGGTCTGACAAACCCTCATTCTAACACGATATTAGGATAAGGGAGGAGCCCTGTCCGTGTTAGCAATGTTACGAACGAGTATTTATTTGATTTATCGAGGACAACCTAGCGTAATGCACTAGGTGGGGTTAGTTGCCTTTATTTATTGTTGAGGTTCAGGTGTATCGTATTAACCAAAGATCATATTATCCTATCCAGTATGATATTATGCTATGAACTCAGTATGGTTCGATTTGACTACTGAGTATAGCATTATGATATCAACTCAGTATGGTTCGATTTGACTACTGAGTATGGTATTACTTTATAAACCGAGTATGATATTTTATAAACTGAGTATGGTATAATTTTATAAATTGAATATGGTATTTTTATAAATTGATTATGGTACTTTATGCATCAAGTATGAGTATTTTATCAAAAGGTTTTGTATACTTCAAACATATTTTTTTTAATATCTTTTCAAAATGACTTATCTCCAAGCCTTATCTTTTCTGGGTCAAAACTTATTGAAAACTTTTATACTAATATGTTTTCATTTACTATTGCGATTAATTCACCAACTTTATGTTGACGTCGTATTTTTAACGCTTTTCAGGGATTTGAGGTTGCTTTATGATTTCTATGCTTTATCTGGCTACGTGGGTTTTGCTGGAATATATCCTGTTTATTGTAACTCTTTAGTATCCCAGACTATGTAGCCGTATTTTTGATATTTCGGATGACTGTAACAAACATTCAACTTTCAAACTCTTTTATCTATGTTGAATATGTTTGGTTATTTATGTTTGATGTAACCTTGAATCTCTGATACCGTATACACTGTACACCTCGGTTCCGCCATTTCTATGCGGGGTGTGACAGACTATTTTTGAATGTCAACATTAATTTATTTTTTCTTACAGTTATATTTTTTTATTTTCTTAGAAAGAAAAAAAACCAAAAGAAAAGTAAAATTGAAAAAAGAAATCGTTTATCTTTTTATAAAAAGTTTATTAAACAAAAATAGTTAATATTTAAAGTAATAATGTCAGACTATGTTTTTTAAATATATAATAAAGTTGAAGAGTTAAAATTATATTTAAAATTGAAGGTTAAAACGAAAATAATTAATTATGATGTCATATGACATCATCATTTTGATCTAACGGTGTTAAATTAATCTTTAAATCAATCTAATGGTCCATATTTATCCATGTGACTTTTAATGCATCTCTTTTATATATTATAGATTATTTGTATCATAAACTTATATTTTTTCTAAAAATAAAAGTATCTTTATGTGGTGATAAAAGAAAACCTTTAATTTATAATATATTGTCTAACTATTATCTAGAAAAATAATATGTGCAACAAATACATATGTATTTTATGGTAGCCAAACCATAAATTAAATTGATACATTACCAAAATAACATGATAATGATATAATTATAATTATAATTTGTTAATAAGTGTTGGTTTGTTCGTTAAAATTTTATAAAGATTGTCGTACTAAATTGATAAGCTAATAAGTCAAATAAAAAAATTATTTACTTTTTCAAATTGTAGAGTATCCACATCCTGTAAAATTTAAACATTGTCTCAAAATGTCGTATCACTTTTGAACAAAATAGCACTTATTAACGTGTGATCTTTATAGGTCCAAATAAAAAATGGGGCAAGTTTCAATAAAATCAAGCCTTTTTTGTGAAGAAAGTTACGTCGGGTTCTCAAAGTTATTTTTTAATATAAATCGAGAAGAGGGGAGTGAAAATTAAAAATAATTCCCCTCACACACCATCGCTTTCCTTTGAAAATATAACTCGATAACAAATAGTAAGTAGTCAACGGGTTAAGTACTAAGTACTAAGTACTAACGATAAGAAATAAGGATTCGACCCTAATTAGAGGGGCAAAATAAATGCCCATTTTGGTTCAGGCCCTTTCGAGAACAAACCTTTCTATACTATAGAACCGAACAGTGAACAAGGTAAAATCTAGTTCTCGGCGTTATAATTTTTGTGAATTACAGGGCGCTTGGCCTAGCTCGTTTTACTAGCTCAATAGGTTATAGCTTTTAAGACTTTATTAAGCTCTTTCATTATTCAAACAACTTTAAACTATTTACATTTTCAAGGCTTAAAAAGCTCTTTTATAAAAGCCAAATTGTTGGTGTCTTTCATTAAAGTGCTTACAAAGCTTTAAGCTCGTAACCTAATAAGCATAAGCACTTTTGGTGTGATACTCACCTCTATCTTTCGAGTTTGATATCTTTAACTCTATGAACACGGTAATACTATATACAAAATAAAATAAAAACTTAGAAACAAAACGGATCAAATACCCAAAGACATCAACTGATCAAGATGGATTGTTAACTCGGTTAGTAAAAGCCGGGACATAAACTGGACCACGAGTGAAAAGATACATTTCTTTCCTTGTTAGACTACAGAAGGAATCCAAGTTAAGATAAACAGCTAATCTTGCAACATAACCATATGCAGTTCAACCTCATTCACTACTCCCTTCATCACTTTATTCATTTATTCCCTTCTTCATCTTCTAACCCATGTCCATAAAATCCCACACTTTCTTCATCAATCTTTCATCTTTTCTAGACTTACCAACGGCTAAAATATGGCGTTAAACAGTCAGACTCGGATGAATGTTCAAAATTTGAGTCAATACATGACACCGTTTGTGTGTTTGTTGATCATACTCTTGGATCTCATTGCGGGAATCCTTGGAATACAGGGTGAGGTGGCTCAAAACAAGGTAAGTTTTTCGACTTACAATCCTTAATGAGAAACTAAATCCACCGGGTTATACTCAAATGCATATACTATGATTATGTTGAAAAGATTTTGTCATGATTATATACGATAACATAAAAATCCAAATATTTGAAGGATTCTTTTGACGGTTAGGAGGTACATTGAATAGAATGTGATGTCGACTAATCGACAAATTAGTTTTTATGACTAGAAGTGGTATGTTCGACAAATATACTTATAAATTGGTTGATTTAAGTTATGTTTTTTCACCAACGAGGCAAATGGGGAGGAACTAGATAAAAGAAAAAACGACAAAACTCTATTTTTAATGCCAATAACCTTCTAAATTGTTAAATTGTATTTAATCGTAAGATAGATTGTGAACTAATATAGTTTTTAAACCATTATTCTCTCATTAGATAATTGGATTTTACAAACTAACTAAAAACGGAACCATCTTGTTAAAAAGAAGTTTTTAAAATTATGTCCCCGGTCTAATATAACCAAGTTGTACTGATCCGTACTAAGAGGGTGTTTAAAAAAAATAGATTTTGTGTTTACAAAACGGCTTTTTGAAAATATGTCTCGATGTGCTTTTTCAAAACCACGTTATTTAATTCAACACAGGTAATAAGTTTTTTTTTTCCAATCGTTCGAAACCTATAATTTTGAATTGTCTACGTTTTGCAAACATAATAATTAAATAATCTCTCTCAAGGCACAATCACGATACTAAAAAGGTGAACTTATAATCATGGACTTAGGTAGGTCTAGGTGTAAGTGTTTTGAAATGTGTTCTGTTTTTCACAGGTGCAGAATCTAAGAGTGTGGATCTTTGAGTGCCGAGATCCAAGTTATCAAGCATTTAAGCTCGGATTTGCAGCCGCGATACTTTTGGCCTTTGCTCATGCAGTTGCAAACTTGTTGGGTGGCTGCCATGTTGTATCGTTGAAAAAAGAATTAGACCAAGTCAGCTCTAACAAGCAATTAGCCATGGCTTCACTCATCCTATCATGGTAAAAAAAATTATCTAACTACCTACTTTCATAATAGAATCGTACCTGATGCGTTAAGCTTTGTAACAGGATTACACTCGTAATTGGCTTTGGAATGTTAATTGCCGGAGTCATGGCTAACTCGAGTTCAAGAAAATCTTGTGGTGTTTCAAATCATCGTTATTTGTCTATTGGAGGCATCGCGTGCTTTATTCATGGGATGTTTGCAGTTTCTTACTATATTTCCGCCACTGCTGTTGAGAAAGAAGAAAAGAAGCTGAACCCACAAGGACCGATCATGACCTTACATGGACCGGTTATGAACCCACATGAACCAAGGATGACCCTACATGGACCGGTGCACCAGACTGCATCATCAGCACCAGTTTGAAACAAAAATGTAGTCTAACCCAGATGCTTTTGTTTTCTTCTCTGTTTTTTTAGTGGATTGTACGGATCAAACGGCACTAACGTTATTCCATTCGTTTAATGAAATTCGTGAATTATATAACATTGATGTAGGGAAAATGCTCCACCTAAACTTTCCCATACAGAAATGGAGAGCAATCTAGACCATTTACAACTTATTTAGGGATTTCTCTAAAAGAACTAAAAAAGAGAAAATCAGGATACAAATTGCCAACTTTCAAGAGGAGTCATCGTTCCCAACACTCCTAAACGACCTAATATATCAAATCAACCATAATACCTGATCTCCGCTAATCCCTGCTTATAGAGTTTCCTTCTTATAAAAATACCGAGGTTGGCGTTTTTGATAAATAACACAAGGCTTAAAATTAACATGGGTGGAGCCGTGGAGGCCCGTCAAATCTAACATCCTACTCTCTTCCTTAGATACAATGGATTCCTAGATCTCAACTTTGGTAGTTTGCAAAATATAACCAAAACTTTCTAAATTGTTGCAAACTAATTTCACGAATATAACTTCCTAAACAGTAAAAGCAAGTCTTAAACCTAAAAACTGATTTTAAAATTGTTTTTCGATTCTTATATCAAGGTTGAAACTTATGTACCACACAACACTATGACAGATCTCTTTGATAAATAACGTATTAACTGAACTTTACGTAAGCCCTGATCCGTACGGATTTGTATTTTAATATCATCCAAGATATTAATTAATTGCAACACGTTTATTAAACTATGTGCTAGCTTTAATGGGACGGAAGGACTAATATGTAATAATTTCCTCAGTTGCAATTATCACGAGGTATTCCAAAAAAAGTGGTTATGTCTTTCTATAAAAATCCCAAGAAAACGACAACTTGCATTTAACCGTTGCTCTGCTTCACTTTCCCGCGGATATTAAATTCAAATCCCAAACCTAATCATCAACCAATGTAACTTTCCATGCAACTATCGCGGTTATATACCATAAAAGATGCTTAAAAAGCTATCAATCGATCTCACATTCTCGCCGCTTACAAAGAATTCTATTTATTCTTGAGTTGTACCAATAGACCTTATCAGTATACTTTAAACACAAATAAATCTTAACTTCGGAGAATCTTCTATGTTAGAGACCAACTTACCTAGTCTTTATCCAAAAGAACAAGTCAACAAACAGTTAAGTAACCACGCAAGAAAAAATCAATAAAATGAAACGAAGAAAAACAAAACCATAATACATAATCAACATAAAAAAAACCCCAATATTGTAAATCCGAAATTATCAAGTTCTATTATCAAACAAGCAATTAACTTGCTGCAATACGGAGCTCAATCGGTTCGTTATCTTAAAAGATACACAATGACTGACAAACCATATCACGAAAACGCTAAAAAAGTTGACTTTACCAAACTAGCTCATCATAAACATACCAAACAAACATATATCACATAAAACAAAATCTAACCTTTTTGCAATTACATATCGCTTCTACGCACATACAGCTCATAATCAGAAAGTACCTTATTTAGCACCACCCGACTTGGTTATCGCATTCAACACAACCTCAGCTTGCTCTTTCAACAACTCCACTTTCTTCACGAAAAACTCAAGCTCTTGAACCTTAAGAGCCTTCCACTTCCCCTCCATCTCACTCCTCTTCGCACCGGACATCTTCTCCAATCCCTCACTCATAATCATATCATCCGTCAACAAATCAACCTCGTTTACAATCACTTCTTTACCATTCCCATTTCCCAAACTAACCGTCTTACGCCTCTTATTACTACTCTTACTAGGCTTCGGGGTCACATTAACTTTCTTGGAACTCGACATAACTACATTGTTATTACTATCACTCCCCCATAGATTCTTCGACAGCTCATACATTTTCTTTTCGTGTGGATTCGAAAAGGACCTAACTTTCCCATTCTTCACAACTTTTGCAACATTGTTTTCGAATTTCTTCTTCAATCGTCTAGCTTTCGTCAACACTTGGCGATTATTAACATCGATATGAAGCGAACCGTTCACAAAGTCATAGAATTCATTCACATCTGCAAACGGGTCTTTCGCCTTTTGTTCAACATAACTAATCATCCCTTGAATCAACTCAATTTCGTTCTCCTCACTCCATAGTCTTTGAAAAAGCAGTTTTTTTTCGCCACCCACTTCGGCTTCCGGCGCATCGGGTGCAGCCACGGCGACCACCGTGTCTTTCTTGACTCTTTTCACATCTCCGCCGTCGTTCTCCGCCGGAGGTCTTTTTCCGGTGGATCTGGGTAAATTTTCCATGGGCTTTGAAGATATGGGTTTGATAGATGGATCAGGTTGATCCGGGTCGGATTCAGAATCATCTGAAGATGAATTGGGGACTAGTTGAGTTTTGTGGGGTTCGGATTCGGAGTCGGAGACTCCGGTGGAGTGTTCTTCTTCTTCGCCGGAGGTGGAATTGGTGGGTTCGATCTCCGATCCGGCCATTGTTGGTGAGAAAGAGAGGTAGGGTTTCTGTGATATGTGTAAAAAGGTAAAACAAGAGATTGATTGACCAAATGATGTTTTGTGTGTCAGGTTAGAGAACCTTTTTTATATATGTGGCTTGACGAGTCGAGTCGAGTGCTTGAGTTCGGATTGTTTAAGTTACACGAGTCTGAGATCGAGTTTTGCTATGCTCGTTTCGAGTGTCTCATATGTAAAGTTTGAGTTCGGTCTAAAAAAAAATTATAAACTCTACACGGCTCTAACAAGCTCCTTTACATAAAGGAATGTAGTTTTTTTTTTTTTTTTTTTTTTTTTTTTTTTTTTTAATGTTAACATAGGTATCCAACTCGCTTTGCGAGGTAACTAATCCAGGACGACTTTAGAGACCAAGCTTTTACCACTAAGACAATTATATTTAATAATATATTATTGTATTTAATTATATAACTAGAATTTCACTTGACCTCACGAAGTTAGTATATGAAGCTCAAGTTCGAGCTCGTCTATTAAACGAGCTTTAAATTCGACCGAAGCTCGCCTTTAACACGTTTAGGCTCGACTCGAATCGGTTTCTTATCGAGTCGAGCTAGAGTAGTTTATGGATAATTTGACTCATTTATACATGGTATGAACGTGTAATATGCAAGGATATGAACGGGTAGAACGTATAAGTTTTATTTGTTGCTATATAGGTATTTTGATTTTATGTTGCTTAATCGAATTATTGTGACATCATTTTAACATATATATATTTTTTCCAGCTATAATGTTTAGCTATCGAGTCGAATTTGAAATCTCTAAAAAAATATAAAATATTCGCAAGTCTTACAATTATATTGTAAATCGAAGTTTTAATAGTTTAAGGCTATAAATTAAATGGGTTCTACTTTGAGTTTTCTACAAATTATACACTAATTTGTAAAAAATAAATAATGAATTGACACTTATGACATTCAATAAATGATAAGTGTTTTAAAGGGTGAAGGACCATCATGTATGCGATAGTGGAGTGACTCGGGTCGTGAAACTTACGACATGTGGTGTGAGCCATGTATCATATCATGTTATCCCTACTATACGGAACATCCTAAAGTTTTATTTTGTTTGTTCGATTTGTAATGAATGTGTATTTGAGTTCTTCATTGGATGTCGAAACTATAACTATTTGAAAGTCTATGAGTTGTTCATAATAGTTTTTATTTTTAGGTGGATTTTAAATGACATTTTATGTTTATTATTTTCGATAAAATCAAACTCTGGAAAGTAATTTGTGAGTATTTTTTATACATATAACTGGTATTTCGTCATAGTTTTGCTCTTAACATAGGTACATGGATGTTGCGATAAGTTCATCACCCCATATAGGGGTGAGGTTATGATATTGTAGGTAGATCTAAAACTATATTCGTTATAGTATCTGATTTGTATGTGGATGGTCAAGGAGTAGTACTTGTGATTGGAAACGAGGCATACGAAGGAACCATGGCTCGTTGGGTTTGTTTGATGATTTGGGAGGGTTGTTTGGTTCAAAACTTCAATTTGGGACTCACCGCAACGCATCAAGACCTCATTACGACGCATATGGAAGTTAGCTAGAGAATTGGGATAGGCTAAAGCCTCACTGCGGCGCAGTGAGGGATTTTCCGGGTCGAGTTGTTTCTAGATCCTTCTCGTTGAGACACATTAGCATCCACTGCGACGCAGTGGGATATTAGCGGAGAAAACCGACTTTTTATTACTTTCGTTTTTTTTATAGGGTTTAGTTTATTTACCTATATAGTGTAAAACGTTTGGCAGCTCTAGGATGTCGAATATTGATTAATAAACAAGGGGTTTCTCTCTTTTCTATTGAGTTGTTGATTGCAATTTGCAATTGTCATTCCTAAATCGCGTTATTTGAGTTTGATTCGATATATCAAGTAATAGGTCTTGCTCGATTCTCACCGCTGATTGATTTATAGGTCTAAATCAATTAACATACTGTCATTGTTTGTGTTTCTACTACAAGTTGAATCATAAACGTCAATTGTTTGATTCTTGGCTGCGAATACGTATCATAAGTGGTATCAGAGCCACGATTGGCTCTTGATTTTCTTCTTGATTTCGAAATTACAAGGTTTTGTTCTTGTTATTGACTTTAATTGATATTTAAAAAAAAAAAAAAAAAACTTTGGTTGTTGTTCTTATATTTTTTTCATGGTCTTTCAATCTGAATCAATGGAGATCGTGGTTAAGTTCTACAAGTATTGGGGTTTTGGTCATTCCATCAACGAATGTCCTAATGGAAATTTTTTAACCTATTCTGAATGGAAATCATCTCAATCGGATTCACTTCGAGATGATTTTGAATCTTTAACTTACGAAATCTAGTCCGGTTTCGATTCATATAATGAGGAGTATGATGAAAGTGATACATATGAAGAAGAATAAGTCGTTGAAGACTTATTTTGTTTTATTAAATTTTATGAATCTGGTTCGTTCTTCGATTCTTATGATGATGGGTATGATGATAATCATTTTCTTCCGATTTATGATGAAAGTGGTGGAGAAGAAGAAGTGATTGATGACTTAGTGTGTTTCACTAAGTCTTATTTGGTCCAAGCAAATGATTGTTCTATTGTCACGAATTCCGTCAAGGATGACCATATTCAAGATTTTTCATTGTCTTGTATGTTAAACTACCATGATCCATTTTTATACGAAATTGTTATTTTTAAGGTTGGTGATATCTCTCCTTATCTCCATGATGACGGTATCAAGAAATTTGGGTCAATTCATTTTAAAGGATGAGGGAATTATACGTATGTGGATGGTCAAGTAGTAGTACTTGTGATTGGAAACGAGACATACGAAGGAACCATGGCTCATTGGGTTTGTTTGATGATTTGGGAGGGTTGTCTGGTTTAAGACTGCAATTTGGGATTCACCGCAACGCATCAAGACCTCATTACGACGCATGTGGAAGTTAGCCAGAGAATTGGGATAGGATGAAGCCTCACTGCGGCGCATTAAGGGATTTTTCGGGTCAAGTTGTTTCTAGATCCTTCCCGTTGCAACGCATTAACATCCACTACGACGCAGTGGGATATAAACGGAGAAAAACCGACTTTTTATTACTTTCCTTTTTGTTTTTAGGGTTTAGTATAATTACCTATATATATATTGTAAAACGTTTGGCAGCTCTAGGATGTCGAATATTGATTAATAAACAAGGGTTTTCTCTCTTTTCTATTGAATTGTTGATTACAATTTGCAATTGTCATTCCTGGATCGCGTTATCCGAGTTTGATTCGATATATCAAGTAATAGGTCTTGCTTGATTGTCACCGTTGGTTGATTAATAGGTTTAGATCAATTAGCATACTATCATTGTTTGTGTTTTTTACTACAAGTTGACTCATAAATCCCAATTATTTGATTTTTCGTTGCGAATACGTATTAATATCCTCTATAAGTTACTCACTTGTCAATGCAATAAGAAATAACACAATTAATCTGGTATATAGGGAATTCCATGATTGAGTTCAGGTGTGAAAGTTAATATGCGAAGGAAGGTTAAATGTAAGTGCAAGTACATGGAGTATGTTTGAAGTTACCTACAAATTGAATAAGGTGTTTGGTACTTATAGTGATTGAGATTCAGGTAACAACATGGACCTTTTTGGACGGTGCTTTTACTTTCTCGTAGTGTGTTATTCTTTGGATCTTAGGTCATAACATTAGATGGCTTATTTTATACCACTTAACGAGAGTATCTTTAATAGGACGTTCGTTTGTGACCTAATTAAAACCAACGTTCGGACGTAAAGGTTCAAATCTCAGTCATATAAAACTTTAAAAATAACTTTTGAGTTTTTAGTATATATATGTAGTCTTTTCTATAATAGGTTTGCTCTGAACATAGTTACATGGACATTGAGTTGCAATGATAAAATCGTTTTATATGGGTTTTCTTTTTTTGAAACACAACAATTTATATAGATAAATCAAAACTAGCAAGAAGCTATAATTACAACGACACTAACAAGACACTAAACCAAACTAACTCTAAACTTTTATCTCATAACCGACACTAAATTATAAAAACGTAAAAGATGGACCTCCATACCAACCGAATACAATATCAATAAGAGCATTCACTCAATTGAAAATATGGAAAAAGGTTACAATACTTTCACCTCGTATATAAATAATATCTTCACTTTACTATAAGAAAAAATGATGTAAAAATAGGACAAAGTAAAATGTGCTATTGAATTCATTTTTATTATGTTATGATCTAATTTCAATGTTACTAACTTAAAGTACAATATAAGTTATTTCCACTCAGCCTATTGGATTTGATATGTATTTGTTATTGAGCACAAAAATGACAAGTTATGGAGTTAAAAAAACATTTCACAATTTCAATATGTCACGGTAATTTGGTCATGTCTCGTTCCATTTATCACCATTGGAGGCGATTCAACATTGAAAACTTTTAAGAGAAAAATCTCTACGACTTCTATGTTTGGAGCTTGAGAAAAATATCCGCAACTTGTGTACATGGAGTTTTGACGATTCTCCGTGGATGCATAATTATATCAAATTTTACATTGGACAAACTATTTTTATGACGATGCATAAAAATCATTTTAGGAGCAACTAACCAATGCATTACATTATCCCAAATCCTCGGTTATAAGAAATTTCGTAGTTTTTAAAGACACGAATATATATAGAGTTGCGATATATGTGTATAAAGCATGTATATTGTGTTTTTATCTTATCACTACATCAATTAAAATAGATATAATTAGAAGGCTACATGGTAAATTTGCCACAATACCATTGAATTTACACTTATTTCATATGAAGAAAATGGGAAAAAGAAAGTAAGAATAATTCGAAGAATGATCGTAAGAAGTCACCAAATCCTTAAGAGGTTCACCAAATGGAGAAAGTGGCTCCATCTTTATCGGTTTCACTTTAGCATAAACATCATGTGATAGATAGCTTGTTGTTAGTCCGGTGGTAATAAGTTGTAACACAACTCTCCGACTCATTTCTTTTTCATCATGTATATATTGGCTCTTGATAGCAAGTCCAACTCGGGGTATGATGCAATAAGTAGTAACAACCATATGGTCGAGACGGTTAAAACCATTAAGCAGAAGGCGATCTTTTGACACAAATTGAGAGGACCCTAATAAACCAATAAAAGCCATCGAGGAAAATTTGAATTGTTACCTCTTTGCCATGGTTCATTTCTCCATGATAATATGATTCTTGGTCTTTTAGTTGTACAAATGTATGGTCACCATTTTATTTGATATTCTAGATAAATGTTGTTATGGTCAACAACATCAAAGGTAGACCAAATAATTCAAACCCACACATATAGCGAAACTTTTAGGAGCTATAACATTTTATTTTCAAAAAAATAAGCTTGTAAAAATAAAACTCGTATGATGGGGGCTTTTTTTTTCTTTAAAATAAAAAACTCCAAAGTGAATACCAATGAGAACAGTTTCCAAAAAATGAAAAACTCCGGCTCAAACTTATATCTTCAACTTTAGAAGTAAGCAAAAACAGGTACAGAAAGGTGAATCGAACTGAAACCGGTCCAACCCCATGACAATCAGTCTATAAAATTATGAAATTTCGGTTTTCGATTCGGTCTATTTTAAAACTGGTTACCAACTGTCCGATTTCCGGTCTTACATTTAAAACATTTCCGGTTTCAGTTTGATTTCCGACACATGCTTATAACAGGATGAACTAAAATCGGTCCAATTGGTAAACGAAACTAAAATTGGTCCAAAATTGAGTAGTAGCAATCCGATTTTCAGTCTTAATTTTTATACATTTTCGGTTTTCGATTAATGGTCCGATTTAAACCGGTCCAGTCCGATTTTCGAACCGTGTCAAACACAACTTTAAACTTTATAAATCAAATTCAAATAACGACTCTATCCATCCTAAAATAAGTGATACTATTTATTTGAGTTTTCTAATAATATTTTGAAATAAAATGGTAGTAAAAGTATTACCCACCTAATTAAATTTGAAGATTTCCTATGGAAATGTGCAAATTATTATATTTTAATGTTTTGGAATTTTGCATTTTAGTCCCTAGACTTTAAGGACTTAGCGGTGTTCCCCCCTAAACTTTAAAGACTTAGCGGTTTTCCCCCCTCAACTTTAAAAACTTTAACGCTTTTTCACCCTCAACTTTAAAAAATATAACGCTTTTTCACCCTAAACTTTAAACGACTTTTAGCTTTTCCTGTCTGCACTTTATATGTTTTTGCGTTTTTCCCCCCTCAGCTTTAAATAATACTTTTACGCTTTCTACCCCTCGGAATTTTATTTGGATTCAACTAATACGAACATCTACTCAGATTAATAATAAATAACGGCATCGTTTTAGCAAATAGCTACATTTATACTTCGATAAAAAAGTAAAAAAACAAAAACTCGAGTCGTTTTATCCGGAGTAGGATAAACGACATCCTCTCCTCTTCTCGCTTCGATCAATGACTTTATCCGGACCTGATGGGATGGAAGGTCGTAAAAGTATTATTTAAAGTAAAAAAAAAAGTTACGATAAGTAAGAAATAAAAAAGACGTGGAAGCCCAACAATAATAAGCCCAAAAAAACCCAAAAAAACACCCTCATCCCATACCCGGGCACGAACCATGGCCTCATCTTGCATGCGACGGAATAAGCCCAATGATGAACACAAGGTGAAGAGCGAATACAAAGCGAAGAACGAACACTGCCTAACACTAACGCCGAAATTGACGAACCCGTGCAACGCACGGGATTCTTCTAGTTTCTATTCAAATAGCTTGAAAACAATACAATAACATATCTTTCTTTAAAACTCATAACCCGACCCGTTAAAAAAAAAACTCAAATCTAAAAAATCATAAAGAGCGCCCAGATCTCAATTCAAAATTTTCAAATGTTGGGGAGCCTATCTTTCTCTTTGTCTCTCTAACTAACGGTCCGAAACCCTAACCCCCAAATTAACCTTCAATTTCCCCAAAATCAACACACAAATCCGGTTTAATTCCATCTACTCAGTATAAAACCCTAACTCGTTGTTTACCGGTGGTGTTGGAATTCGATATCGAATCGATGACTTCTCGGAACCAAAATAAACCTCCTGCTCCTCGTAGTCCGGTTAACGTAACCTCACTTTGTTTAATTTCACTATTTGTTTTTAAACTTTAACTAAATTTGTACTTTTCATTTATTTATTTTTTATTAGTGTTTTGAATGCTATCATGTTTTATCGTCTCGTCGTATATGTTATCGTAGATTTAGTTCACTTAGATACTGTAGTCATCGTATATGTTATCGTAGATATAGTTCACTTAGATACTGTCGATGCTTATATAGAGTTTGTGCTTTTAAAAACCGTGAAGAAAAAATGATTACATGTTGACTTAATTGATTGATTTCTCGGTTAAAAAGGTTTCATTTTTGACAGGTTGTTGTTGAAGTCATTCGGTTTCGTGTGTATTGTTTATATTGTTACATCGTATGCTGAGGTGTTGTTATAATGTTTTGTCGTTGTCGTATATGATATGTGTTATTGTATATTATTAGTCGATGATATGATATGTGTTATTGTATATTATTTGTTAGATATAGTTCACTTAGAGATTGTAGATGCTTATTTAGAATTTGTGCTGCTTAAAAACGTGAAGGAAAAAAGTGTACATGTTGACTTAATTGATTGATTCCTCCATCAAAAAGTTTCATTTTTGACAAGTTGTTGAAGTCGTTTGGTTTCATGTGTATTGTTTATATTTTTACTTCATATGTTGAGGTGTTGTTAGAAGATGAATCATTATTTTAGTGATATTATTTGTAGCTGTTAGAAGTTGTGGTGTTGGATATATTGATTATGCATAGAAGTCAATTTGTAGTGTGGATTTCGTTTCATTTGTTGGGTGACATATGATAAAGTTTGCACGAAATGAAATGGGATGATATATTTGAATGGGGAAATAAAACACGTTGAATCAAAATAGGACATTTTTCTCGGAGTTGAAAGTATTCTATTAGTTATTAAATCTCAAGTACTGTAAATGGTTACATCTAAATTCTGATATATAATGTCCCTTTATGTGATTTTTCTCGGAGTTGAAAGTTTTCTATTTGTCATTCAATCTCATGTAGTGTAAACGGTTACATCTGAAATCTGATATATAATGTCCCTTTTGCACTTCATTTGTGTGAATAGTATATTGATAATTGTTAAAAAGTTCATATTTCCCTTGTTGCTAATGCGAATTGGTGTTTGCAGAAAAACCGAGTTGTTGATGAAGCTCCTTTAGATAAGCGAAGGAAACTTGGTACTGGTAGGGGGGTGATGTCCTCAACAACATCCAGTCGAGGCAGACAAGCACTTGCCCCAATGAACACTCAAAAGGAAGCTGCTGTAGCACCTTCTGAAGCTGAGGTGCCCGAGATTGAACATATTGAATTTACAAAGGAGGAGGTAGATGCGCTTTTGAATGAGAAGTTTAAGGGTAAAAAGTTCGATTCAAAGGTCTGACTCGTGTCTTGTCATCACACTCTGTAATTCCATTTATAAGTAATTTGATGTATCATCATCTTTTTTATTTTAATAATTATGTGCTGGACATTTTCTTATGATTTTCAGGGGAAGCAGGACTGGATGACGGAGTATATGAAAAAGTTGAAGGTGTGTATTAGATGGTTCCAAAAGGGTTTAGAAGACATTGCTGAGGAAAAGGAAAACTTACGTAAATTGCTGGATTCATCAGAAAGAAAATCCGTGGAAGCAGGTTGCGTTGATTAACTTAAAGCAAAAGTAAAATCACATTAAATTACAAGAATTTTCTCTACATTAATTATCTATTATATCATTTTACAGAGGCTGCAATGAAAAGTAAGGAAGAAGAGTTGAACGCAACTATTTCTAAATTGGAAACAAAGATTTCTTCTTTGAAAGAAAGTCTCGCAAATGAGGAGTCACAGAAATTAGTAAGCCTCTTAATCCAACAGCTGTTTGGTATGCCATTATTTTCTCAGTTTGTTTTGCTATCTCAAAATATCTAATCTATTGTATACGTTGTTAGGACGCCCTTGATTGTCACGCAAGGGAAAAAGAAGCTAGAATGGCTTCGGAAAAAACTCTAGATTCTGTACGGGAAGAGCTTGGAAGGGTTGAGCAGAGTGCGTTAAGTGCTAACGCGAAGGTAATATAAATTACAGAATCCACGCATAGCAGTAAAACTAAAAGTTGTGGTTTTAATGAGATGGTTTGATTATTTTATATATTTTTCCTTGATTGATTATCAGGTGAAAACACAAGAGGACATGTATAAGAGGTTACAAGAGTACAACACTAGTTTGCAGCAGTACAATACCAAACTTCAAAACGAGCTTAAGACAGCTAATGATGCGAACAAACAAGTAGAGAAAGAGAAAGCTGCAATATTGGAAAACCACGCCACTTTAAGGGGTCATTATAACGTGTTGCAGAAGGAGTTTACTTCTGCTAAAGTAAGTCTTCCATATATCACTAATCTCACTTACAGTATATGGTCGTCGTGATGTTTGAAATTGTTTTACTTTTATAATGAATATGGAGAAGTTTATTCAAGCGTATTCTGTGTCTCTCCTATCAGTCTAGCTTTATATTGACCCCTATAGTATTAATGGTGTCGCAATAGGATTCTCGCGAAGAGGCTTTTAAACAAAAAGAAGCTGCAAAGAAAGAAGTTGACATCCTTAGAGCAGAATTACAGAAAGTAAGGGAAGATCGTGAGCGTCAGTTATTACAAGTGCAAGACTTGAATTCACAACTGAAAGAATATAAAGAAAATACCGGTCGGACTGTTGTAGAGGTCAACAGTTTGCTCGTAAAGTCAACTGCTTTGGAGGTTAGTTTGCCTAGTGAATAATAGCTGACCTGTCATCTACTTCATTTACAAGTTATGTGCCAATATGTTTTAATTTCTTATTTATTTATTTGATAGGAAACATGTTCATCTCAAAGAGAGCAAATATCTGTCCTTCAGCATCAATTAGCAGCTGCAACTCAAAAGCTTAAGGTATGTTTACTCGTCATCTAGTCTGCACTGATGTAAACTTTATAATGAATGTTTGAAAAGCCATTTCTCATTATCATTTCTTCTTTCAATTAGATGGCTGATTTATCGTCATCAGAAATAAGGACAGAGTACGAGGAGCAGAAACGTGTCGTTTGTGAACTACAAGATCGTTTGCGAGATGCTGAAAATCAACTTCTAGAAGGGGAGAGTTTAAGAAAAAAGCTTCATAATACTATCTTGGTACTATTTTATTTTCAACCAAAATTTTCAATTTGTCGATTTCTGTTATGTTTTATCTTTAAGCGTTAAAAGAAAAAATAAGTTTAATGGGAAACAAGAATCTTGGTCAAGTTGTATTTTAGTTTATTCAACCACTTATATTTTTAAACTAATATATTTTTGTGATCATATTTTATGCATACTTTATTTATAAAAACCGAGTACAAAAGTGTGTTGGGTGGACACATACCAAGCCGGCATGTACACTATATTCCCTGTTTTGACTGGCTACTCTAGATTGATTTGATGGTTTCTAATTGCAGGAGTTGAAAGGCAACATTAGGGTTTTTTGTAGGGTCAGGCCTTTGTTGCCTGATGACGGTCCTGAAGCAGAAGCCAGTGTCTCTTATCCCACATCAGTAGATTTAGCTGGCCGAGGGATTGATCTTTATCAAAGTGGTATGGATTCTTTCTGATGGATATAAAAACTGTAAAGTGCATAACACTTGTGTTTAGAATTATCACATTTTTGAACTATGCAGGCCAAAAGTACCCATTCACTTTTGACAAAGTGTTTGCACATGATGCGTCTCAGCAAGAGGTCTTCATGGAGATATCTCAGCTGGTGCAGAGCGCACTTGACGGATACAAGGTCATTCATTCTGTCTTTCTAAATTTGATGAAAACCAATTTTAATAACAATATAGATAGCATTTTTTATCCCTTCATTTATGAATGGTTTGATTCACACTATGATTGATCAGTAAAGGGTCAAACTTATAAAATTAAAAACTTGCTGATCGATTGGGTTGAAAGTCTGCTAAAGTGTGCTTCCATTGCGTAAAACCTCATAGTTATTTTGTAATAAAAAAACTAGGTGTTTATAAAAACTTCATTTTTTTGGAATATTCTGTTTCATTGCCTCTTTTTGTCACCTTTATAATATCTATATTTTTATTTTAACAGGTGTGTATTTTTGCCTACGGGCAAACTGGGTCTGGTAAAACCTACACTATGATGGGAAGACCAGAAGCTCCTATGCAGAAGGGTTTGATACCACGTTCATTGGAGCAGGTCTTTCAAACAAGCCAGACCTTAGCTGCTCAAGGATGGAAATACAAAATGCAGGTTTTGCATCTACTCTTGCTGTGGGATTATCACTATGTGAATCTGCTTACGAGTACTAACAATTGTTATCATTGAATGTGTATAGGCATCTATGTTGGAAATCTACAATGAAACAATCCGTGATTTGTTGTCACCAAGATCAAGTGGTGGAGATGGTGGAGGTGGTGCAGGGAAGCAGTATGTCATCAGGCATGATGCCGATGGAAACACATCTGTTTCTGATCTTACCATTGTAGATGTCTGCAGCATCAGGGAGGTTTCCAATCTTCTTCAACAGGCTGGACACAGCAGGTAGGGAATCGTTTGAAATCGCATCTTTCTTTGGCTAGACTTAATGACGGTATGCTCATTATTGTTATTTTCATTAATATTATTTCAGGTCTGTTGGTAAAACTGATATGAATGAACATTCATCCAGAAGTCATCTTGTTTTCACATTAAGGATTTATGGTGTGAACGAGGTAAATTTAAAAATAAGATTCTGTTTTGAACTCTATCTGTCCTTACACATTTCCTCCCTCGTGTTAACAGAGCACTGAACAACAAGTTCAGGGGGTTTTAAATCTTATTGATTTAGCTGGTAGTGAACGGCTCTCAAGAAGTGGGGCAACTGGAGATCGATTGAAAGAGACGCAGGTCTGACTTTGAAACTTTATATAAGAACCTTTACATGAAAATATAAATAATTATGATTTTAATTTTAAGTTATGATGTTTTGTTTCAGGCAATTAACAAAAGTTTATCGTCATTGAGTGATGTCATTTTCGCTCTCGCAAAGAAAGAAGATCATGTTCCGTTTAGGAATTCAAAATTAACTTATCTTCTTCAGGTATACATCTAATCTCAAATGCCACTTTTTCTTATTATATTATATATAAGTAACATCTTTAATTTTTACATGGGTTATGTGCAGCCTTGTTTGGGAGGTGATTCGAAGACTCTAATGTTCGTGAACGTGTCACCTGATCCATCATCTGTGGGAGAATCACTTTGCTCATTACGTTTTGCTGCAAGGGTGAACTCATGTGAGATAGGAATCCCACGTCGTCAAACCATCAGACCTTTGGATTCTCGTTTGAGCAGCGGATGATTTATATAGATTATGATTGTGGTGTTGTTTGTCATATGCCCAATGACACTATTACTGGTTTGTTTTTATTGAGAGTGAAGAAATGTGTTTTTAACAATTTAAAGAATTCAACTTGTAGTAATTGTGTGGGAATTTGGTTTGTGTATTTTGTTGTAACTGATAATGATAATATAGATACTAGTGTTTTCCTACATATGTGTTATTTGTATATGAACAATCAATGGTTATATGTTATTTTATAGTTTTTTTTTTTTACGTCTTTTACGTTTTGTTTAATTATAGGATATAAATTAAACTACATTAGATGTCCGTTGGATTCTAATGTCTTGGATCTTTGACGATTGCTCACTTGACCCACTCCAATGTTGGTTGGAATGAAATGGCTTGGATGTAGGAGGATCGCTCACTTGACCCACTCCACTGTTGGTTGGATTGTAATGCTTAAATCCAAATAAACTATTAAATTGTTCATTTATGTTGTGTTATATACAAGCTAATAAAACAAACTATTAAACATTCAATTCAATATAATCGCATGGGAATAAAAACTAGTTTAAAATAACTTTTAATGTAAATTATACAAGATAAACAATGTAATTAGAGGTGTTTGTTTTGTTTTTTACAAAGGACTTATTATGTAAAATTGTTGATATCTTAGTTTTTTCTTTTACTTATTTGTTTATTAAATAAAATTTCGACCATAAAATAACTAATAAGCTCAATTTGATAATATCATAAGTCTAAAAATTCAAAAATCCTTTTTAATTCAAAGAGTGAACTTTTCAATTTCCTGTGAATATATTATTTATCAATGGTCATATTTTATTATACTTTTATTAGGTTTAGTTTAATTACAGAAAATAAATTAAAAATAAAATTTCTTAAGGGTATTTAATTTTCCAAAATATAATTTAATTGAAAATTCTGATAGTGAAATATTCATTGGGTAAAATGTTTGATTTTGCAACTGTGACGTGTTTTTTTTTAAGCTATTTTTTTTTTGAAACGGTTTGAAAATCAGTTAATGTTTTTGGACCTCTAAAATAAGTTGTCAAATTAAAAGCAGTTATATCATGGTATTGAAAACACATTGCCTAAAACCTAAGAAACGAACACATGATACCAAATAATCTATGAATTGCTTACTATGAAATTGAATTACCAGCTTATGATGTCGTCTATCGCGTATCATAATTAAAACACAGAAACAATGTTTATCAACAACCAACAAACTTTTTAGTATAAATGCGGGTACGTCCAATACATAAGCTAAAACAATCACCCCCAAGAACTTTCACATTTTTACGGATATAAATAGGATCACTTTGTTACAATTACATTTCTCCTTTTTAGAATATGAAATAAAATAACAAAAACAGTCGAGGGACCAATTTTACCATTCCACATAAAGATTTCTCAACAATTTTGTTACATAAAAACCCACTTTCACATTTCACATCCAAACCAAAACCTAATTTTGCCACTTTACTGTCTCTTAAATAGTATCATTATAGTGTTGTTGAGGTTCTTTCTCAAACTTTTCCTTTTCAAACATACCTTAAGTTTAAGAAAGGAATCGATTATTAGAGAAAGTGACTCTGCAGTACCATTTTGATACTATTTTTTTGTCATCCAATCTATTTATTCGTAATATATCGATTTTGGTTATTTATTCGAAAAGAATATGTAGTCATTATGCTTTCAAGAACACCATAGACATATTCTTGAAACTAAAATAAAAGATAAAAGTAGTAGTCTTCTTTTAATGTAAGTTTTAATTTGACAAGAAAATCAAAATTAAAATTATTTTAAGAATAAATTGTAAATATCTTTATTTCTATTTCTAATATATATATTTATAAAAAAAGAATTACCGTTTCACAGCAAAACAATGACGTTTTATAGAATAAGAAATTATTATTTCAACTCTTTAGGTTAAAAAGTCAACAAATACGCCATTTTTTCATAATTTTGTTTTAAATATATTCTTTACCGAAATATTCATCAAAACACTTCTTTACTAGAATCGTTAAGGCTGATGCAATAAAACTGGAGGTATGGAGTTAGATTTCTCCATCCGTAATTTTTTTTTTTTTTTTTTTTCATAATTCGTTATTAAAATAATTTTTACTATAACAAAACATAATATTGCTAGGGATATAAGCAATTTTATTTAATCAAGTGGCACAGGTTCAAAACTTTTTTATAATTTTTTTTTATATATCTAAATAGGACACTACTGATTGAAATCAACACAGCTTAAAAAATAAAAACTTTAAGTCGACATCGAATTCAAAATATTTGTTGTGATATAACATCAAAGTATATATAGTATCTTAACAAATGGATAGGTGCAAAATCCATAGATTCCTATGACAAAACCATCAATGAATTGAGTGGAATTGATTATTGAAATTGGGTCCCAATTTTTTGTGGTTATCCAAACTATCTTTTTTTTGTAAGTGTTATTATTATAAAAAAAAATACTTTTTAATTTTATAAATTACCTGTAAATCTTTGAAAAAAAAGAAACAGAAAATGGAAGATGATCAAGAAATCCCAAAACCAATAATTGAAAACATTATTTCAACTGAATCATGGGATTCCTATCTTCATCAATCAAAATCTCATGGAACCCCTGTAAGTAGTTCATTTTTTTTTATTTTTATTTTTTAAAATTTGAATTGAAAGTATTGTTTTTTTTTTTTTTTTTGTTGCTCATTGAACTGTTAATGTGAATCTTGAAAAAAGTTTGATATTTTTATTCAGGGTTTTTTTTTAAGATGTGCAAAATCTGTGTAATTTTTTTTTTTCTGTTTAGGGTTTTATTTGGTTTATAGATTATGTGATTGAAAACAGAGTAGCAAAGAATTTTCTCAATCAAACTGTATTTTAATAGTTTAGCCTATTGGGCTATTGGTATGTGATGGTGTTGGGGATTGCATATTTTTAGTGCATATTCAATATTGCGTTTTTTAAAATGTTTTTGGGTAAAACTATGTTTTTTTGACTTATTTAGAAAAGAAAAATGTACTTATTTTTAGCACGCGCTTATTTTAAGCGCACTTATTCAAAACGCACTTTTAAATATGCAATCCCAAACACCCCTGAGTTTATCCACCGACCAAACACGGGTTCTAAGGGGGTGTTTGTTTCGGCTTATGTAACCGGCTTATGAGTTTATATAATTTTTTTATAAGCTCATAAGCCTATTTTTTTCGGTTTATGAGCTTATAACTTTAAATAAGCTATAAGTTCAACTTGATAAACTCATAAGTTGGAAAAAAATAGGCTTATGAGCTTATAAAAAAATTACATAAGCTCATAAGCCCGTTATATAAGCCGAAACAAACACCTCCCAAGTCCCGTAATGGATAAAAGTGTGAATTTAACGTGGTGTGTTGTATAATGCCTTTTGCGGAAAAAAATTTGTTTATTCAATCAAAGTTTTGGTGATTTATGTTTATTAAACTGTTAAAATTCAATATTTATTGAATCTTGTGTTTGGATTTGGTTTGGTTCATAATCTAGACTCGGGGCCTTTTTTTCACCAGGGATATCTTTTTGTATAGTTTTATTTCGATCATATTGTGTTGCAAAAACTGCTGATTATCTCTTTCTTAAACTGCTAATTTGGATATTTGTTAGGTTTATACAGTTGGTTTATGTATTGTGTAAAAGGTAGAAGGATAAAATAGAGTTCGTTTTACCATAAGTTTACGTCTGCTAATTCCGTTCCCGTTGTTTTGTTTGGAGTCGGAGTTTGACTGGCTGTCTGTTTAGATTTCAAGTTTGAACTAACTTAGTTCAAGTTCCAAATTTCAAGTTGCATTTGAAAAGGTAATAATTTGTAAAAAGGTCTTTGGTTTCGTTTTCCATTTTTCTTGTAAAATTCATGATACAAATAAACCAAGTTGAATGATTCTTTTAATGTTAAATTTGTATGGGCAATTTGTTTTATTCCATTTTGATTTACTTCCTTACACTGTTTGGTGTGTATAGATCGTGGCACATTTTGCAGCATCCTGGTGCATTCCTTCGGTGGCCATGAATGACTTTTTTGACGAGTTGGCCTCAGATTTTCCAGACATAACCTTTCTTACAGTTGATGTTGATGATTTGAAGGTAATTATCTCCCTTAGTCTCGTAGTCCTTTTTTGAAATACGAGGCCCAAAACGCTATATGGGGCGTTTTTAAATCCATTTTATTTAATTTTCTTATTTATTCAAAGATATAATAAAATTTAAATAACTATTACTTAAATTTCTTGTTTATGCTATATTCTTTAATAGTTATAGTCTTATAGACATTTGAAAATTACCTCTGTTAGTATGAGCTAGAACTTTTATATAAAAAGGGTTGATTCAGGGCGGCTACTAAGTTGTTCCCTCATGAACTTCAACAATACGTAGATCACATAAATTGGAAAAAATTAATAACATCGCCAGTTTGTCACACTAACCCGTTAAAAATGGGAGTTTTGTTTAACTTTGGATCTGCCTTTCGTTTGGGGGATTGCGTATTTGTATTGTTTTTCGGCCATCAAAAAGCACAAACGATAACAATCAAAATATGTAATCATTAAACAAGACGACAATCGCATTGTACGCATTGATATTTGTACTACATAAGCATTTTAGTCCTTTTCATATTGCAAAGTGCCTCTCTTTTTACTGCCTGTCTTGTTTAACTATCTTAACCTCGATGATGATAGTCACAAACTTTAAACACACGTTTCTTTATTCTCACGTTTTATCGTGACTTTTTAGCGCTTGTATCCATCATGAAATCACAAAATAACAAAAGTCGAACGATAGATTGTTAGTTGTATTGTCCTCATTAATAGTTGTAGAATATAAACATGCGTTGCGAAAATGGCTCTCTTGTTATTCAAAGGTCCATATCTTTATGGAAATTGATGGGAATTTATTCGGACATTTTCTTAGATGCGGGTACTTACTTTTCTTTACTTTCAAGTTTCGATTTTTTTTTCAAGAATATATCTAGCAAGTATGAGTTATTGCCGCAAAAGGGTCTATCTTTTTTTTTTTTGGTGAAACTCTAGTTTTTTATTTATGGGAATATAAACGAAAGATGTTCTTGACGCGATTCTGATTCTTTTTTCGTTATCCAGGAAATAGCAAAGAAGTATGAGGTAAAGGCAATGCCAACATTCTTGTTAATAAAAGAAGGTGTTATAGTTGGGAAACTAGTTGGAGCAAATCCTGAAGAAATCAAGAAAAGAATTGAAACCCTTCTTCAATCCAACACTCACTTAGTGGTCTAATGCTACTCCAACAAGTACTTTATGCTTATTATCTTGTACATTCTCAAGCCATTTGTATGATATTATAACTTGGTTTGTGGATCCTTTTATGTACTTTATGATTCTTGTTTATAAAAAAACTTTGTATAAGATTGGTTTGAGTTCACTCAAGTTGATCTTTTGTGAGTGGTACATAAAGCATCTTGTCAATCTTTTTCCATTAATATAGTATCAAGTTGTGTTTGAATGTTTGTTGTGTTTTTGGGAATATTTTATCACTTTTGGTATTCCCAAGAGTCATTTTTATATGTGTCAAACCCATATCCACCAACTAACTATTTATTGACCATCAAGTGTTCAAATTGCAATATGGGACCTTGTTTATAACATGTTTATGAAAGACATACATAGATATTAAACATCTTTATTTGAGTCTTGAGACTTGAAACAAAAATGATTATGAGTGTGGCACGATCTCAATATAATTTTTATTTACGCTTGTTATGGACGATCTCATAAACATCTTTCCGTTGTACAATTACATTGAGATTGTAACTAGAACAGCCACACTCATAATCAATTTTTTTTATTTACGCTTGGTATTCACCAGAGTCATTTTTAAATGTGTCATAAAGGTTTATGAGTTTGAATTTCTAACATTTTGGGTGTTATTTAAACACATTTGACTCATTAACACCTCTTTGTAGTAACAATGTGAGAACCTCCATAACAAGAGCAAAATAAATATGGAGATAACGGATCTCCCCGACATAAACCTCGTTTCCCTTGAAAATACCATGCAACTCCCCATTCACACATATAGAAAAAGTCGTAGACGTAACACATTCCATAATCCATTTAACCATTATAGTGTGAAAACCGAACCAAATTGAAATCGACCTTAGGAACCCCCAATCCATAGTATCATATGATTTCTGAATATCTATTTTAAACGCACATCTTGATACTCCTCTCTTAATATGCTAATTTTTTACAAGCTCCTGAGACAAAAGAATATTATCTGAAATACTCCTCCCTGGAACAAAAGCAGATTGATTACTCACAACATCAGCTAACCTCTCTTTTAAGCGATTAGTAATAATGTGGCTAATACACTTATATAGCACATTACAACACGAGATAGGCCGTTAATGAGTAACTTTAAGAGGAGATGGAATCTTGGGAAGTAACGCGATGATGATGCTATTTAGTTCTCCAACATTTTCCCATTTCGGAAAAATTCATGTACAACTAGACAAACCTCCTTTCCCACTATATCCCATGCATTTTCAAAGAAAGCAGACGTATAACCATGTAATTATAATACCATCAGGACTCGGTGCTTTATCCTCCCCAATAGCAAACATTGCATCTTTAATTTCAGAATTTATAATACCTCGAACCATGTAATTAGCTTTAGATTCCGAAACACGTTTATAAAACAAATTCCGAGGGTCTCATATATCCTCCACCTGCCCGACACTCCCTAAAAATGTTTTATAATGAGTAACAAATGCACCCGCAACATCCAAATCCGAAAAATACATTTCTAGCATGTCATGAACAATCGAGATTTGACTCCTATTCCGTTTCCCTTTAACAACATTATGGATTAAACCAGTATTACCGTCATCAGCTTCCAACCATCGGATTTTTGCTCTTTGTTTTAAGAACAATTCTTCCTCCAATTTTGCATCATTAGAAGCGTTAAGGTAGTTACTCTCCTCCTGTCTAAGGTCAATCGAGTCAGGATCTTTATCCAATTACATCTACTCTTTATCTAGCTCGTTTTAAAATATTAGTAGATACTAAATTATCATCGATGGCATAGATATTGAAGTAATGTACAATTATATAGATATTAAAGTGGTGTACGTCTTATATGAGTTTGAGACTTGAATTCACAACCAATAAAGATTTCGAATGTTGTTGTCCTAATGAAGATCTCATTGTAATTGTTTTATAATAAAACATTAGTTGATACTTAATTATCAAACATATATGTTTTTGGATTGTCTATTTCATTTTTTCTAATGACATTAGACCAAGTATTAATTCTCTTGAATAAGGGTAAAGTAGGTATAATTTGAAGTGGCTTTTAACATATATTATAATCTTGTATAAATAAAACTCATTATTATTAAAAAAAACCCGGAGTAGATTAAAGATTGTTTTCGTATTTTTATTTAAATAATAAGTTTTATTTTTTAAGATGAAACTTTACATTTTCGGTTATATATCATAACTTGTAATGTTGATTTTTTATTCTTAGATATTTGTTAAAAATTCCTTTAACTTGTGTACATGACAACTTTAACTCGTGTATATGATAATTTATCGGATTAAATACAGTATGCATTTAAATGATAACACAAAATCATTCTATTTAATTTACTCTTAAAAAATGCTCTATAACATGTTCATTGCGATCTTTTTGTTGTCTTTTACCATCTAAAATCTGTTAGCTGTATTTTACAAATATAGTCTTTAAAATGAACGTCCGTTTAACAGATCTATTAAATTTTTTATTATAAGTATTAGACCCTTTTCATAAATTACATATTTAATAAGGATATGTTTGGAAAGTTTTTTTTTAAGGTTTTAGGGGGTGTAATCTTTTGTTCTTTTAACTATAAGTGTTTAAATATAAAAAACTATGTTTGGATAATAAAGTCTTAGCTTTTAACTTAGAAAAAAAAGGACACCAAAAAATTCATTGAAAAACTAATTTAACTTATTTCGAAAAGAAAAGAGTCATTTTAAAAACTTTAACATAATGTTAAACAAACATTTATTTTAGGAACGCAATTCATAGTTAGAAATAAATCATAATGACGATTTATGTAATTTCAATATAACAAAGGGACCAAATGTGTCACTAAAAGAATCTAAAATTTGACGTGTGACAATCGCCACCCAGAAAGGATCCTAATCTTGCCCAAAATTCCCATGTGCTTTTCAATCCCCCACCGAATAATTTATAATCTTATATAAACGTTTTCTTTTTCTAAACAAATAAAAAAATCCCAGATACAATTTTTTTATTTCTCGCCGGAAAATTTTATTCCGGCAATGGATGTCTCTGAAGAAGATGAGAATTCGAATTGTTTCTTTGATTTTAGTTTGATTGATCACTTTCCGGTTCCCGGTGGTGATTTACCCTCTCTTGAACCCGGTTTTCATTGGTCCTCTAATTCTTTCCCCGGTTCAACTAATTCCAGGTCACTTTCTTTTTATCAATTTTATTATTATTTTTAGGAGTACTATAATATTTTTTTTTTTTTTTTTCATAAGTGTTAAGTTTTACTTTGTATCTGAATATAGATGACATCCATATAACTTGTTTTACAAGTGTTTAATTGGTCGGATACATGGAATATCAATGCAATTATTAAAAGTTAGATATATACAATATATCAATGCAATTATTAAAAGTTAGATATATACAATAGACGAGTTTTAAGTTGGGTACATAAAAGGTATGAATATATTTTCAGAAACTTGTACCAAAAAGTGATAACTAGATATGTGAAGAAACTTTGATTACTAAATTATACGGTTAGGAAATGCAGAGTATTTGAGAAAAAGGATTCGAAAAAGTTATTAATTACTAATTTACTATTCTATGATATTTGGATTTTTAAGAAAATATGTTTTTAGTTAATGAAATGTTTTTGGATAGTAAAGTAATGAGTTTTATATGTTTATGTTCTTTTATGTCAGTTATATTGTTATTCAACTTGTAGCCATCGTTACCACTAATCTCGTGCCATCGGATTATCTATATTTGATTCCTTGAAAAATATAAATAAAGGTATTTGAATTTTGTTTTACTCTTGCAGTCAAGAATTTGCAGATTCATATGCAAAACCAAATGCTACCAAAGAAGATGAGTCCAGGAAGAGGTACAAATTCTGTTTCAATTTCCATTTCCCCCCGACACATCATGACATATGAGGTAACTTGTTGTAGGGCACATCCAGGATCGAGCTCTGATACAAAAGCTTGCCGAGAGAAGAAGAGGCGTGATAAATTGAACGAAAGGTATATATGATCTTGTTTTTCCCATTTGTTTTTTGCTTACCACATGCATGGAAATTTGTACTTTCCATTTTTTTTTTTTTTTTTAAATTTTGGCTATTTTGGTAAAGGTTCCAAGAATTGAATGAAATGTTGGACCCGGGAAGGTCAACCAAGACGGATAAGACTGTTATATTGGAGGATGCTATTCGAATGGTTACTCAGTTGAGAAACGAAGCTTCAAAGCTTAAGGACTCATCTCAAGATTTGCTTGTCAAAATCAACGAGTTGAAGGTAAAATATCTTTTAAGTACACCTTTGTAACTTTGATTTCAATATTTCCGACAGAAGACACAATTTGACTTTCGAGGTCAAATATACAAAATTTTCAACTTCAAATCCGATTTATTCTCGACACCAAGGTCATTTAGTCTGAGACAATTTCGATATATGGTAGGTCGAGAAAAGTGAGCTGAGGGAAGAGAAGCAGAAGCTAAAAGCAGACAAAGAGAGACTTGAACATCAAGTGAAAGCCGCTGCATGTTACCCCCCTCCGGCGGCCTTTTACCCTCCTATGCATCCTACAATGCCGGTCCCTACTCCCGTTGGTGGCAACAAGTTCATGCCGTTTATGGGATTCCAAGGAGTCCCAATGTGGCAGTTCGCCTCCCCAGCTGCTGTTGATACCTCCAAGGATCATGTTCACCGATCCCCACTTGCATAGAAGAAATTCCCGTCTTTGTGCAGACATGAAATTAAGAAAGTATGTGATAATATAACACACTTTTGTCTAATTTTATGAGCTATATATTTATGAACATGGTCATGATCAGTTTAGTGTAATGTGACTTCTTTTGATATGTTAAAATAAACATTGATTTTTTCTTAAGCTGAATTAAATAAGGATTAGTCATTTTGACCAAATCCAAAACTAGGTTTGACTTTCGTAATTGAGTTTAACACGTATGGTTTACATTTTTTGTTAATTAATTAACCCAAAAATCGACTATAACTAAACAAAACAGTACTACGAATAAACGACAATCTGAGAATGGACAAGTTTATGTTATGGACTATGTTGCTCATTGTGATAGGGTTTGGTTATGTAGACGGTATCCTACATGTGGGTTCCGGATGTTCAGAACCTCGGAACTCAATAGTGAATACTGTCTACCAAGCAAACCTTAGAAAACTTTTGGGTTCTCTAGTCACAAACGTTTCTCTTCAAAACAATTTCTTCAATACTAGTGTTGGGAATGGTTCTAATCAAGTCTACGGTCTAGCGTGGTGTCGAGGGGATGTTTCTCCCGACACATGTTCTGAGTGTTTAAATGATTCTATTAGTGTCCCTTTACGAGATTGCCCTGAAAGCAAAGACTTGGAGATTTGGTCTAGTTTGTGTAGTTTAAGGTTCTCAAACGAGAGTTTCTTTGGCGAACTATGGAATAGCTCGTCGTCATCTAGTTATGGTGGCAACGGACTTGATGACCCTTTGTTTTTTTCAGAAGGTTTCTCCATGATGGAAAGTTTAGTGAGGAATGTTTCTAATCAACCGTTGATGTTTGCGACTAGTGTTATTAATGTTGGAAACAACAAGCATAGGTACGGATCAGGTCAGTGTAGTCGAGATTTGAGCAAGTCGGACTGTGAAAACTGTTTGGAGGAGCTTCTAATGAATTATCGAAAGTATGTGTTGAATCGAACAGGGTGGGAGATGTTGGGAGTGAGTTGCGGTATGTGGTATGATGATGTTCGGTTTGATGACAATGATTCAGGGCCGACTCGCGAACCAAACACTTCAGGTGGAGAAAGATGGTACAAAGGAGATGTAATGTTGGTTTTAGTAGTATCACTTGTAATAAACTGGATTTCATGAATCAAGATCAAGATTATATTATAGCGTGTAATACTATATTGAATTATTATATGCACTGATGTGTTTGTAAAACCAATTGATATTGATATATACAAATAAGACATATTTAATTTTATTTTGGTTATATTTTGTTGGATATATGAATTTTGATAACATTTCAGTTTTGGAGTCTTTTTCAAGACCATCAATATTTCCATCTTCATCTTTTAAAAGTGTATGGCTAGTACCATCCATTTTACAATATTTCCATCTTCATCTTTTGAAAGTGTATGGCTAGTACCATCCATTTTAATGTACCGTGCGTTATGTTTGATAAAATAGTTGAAGTTATAGATATAAGCTGAAACTGGAACTCGAGCTTTTTTTCTATCATTTTTTCAGTTTAGATATTTGTTAATATTTCTTTGAACTAGTCCATGAATTAGTCTTTTTGACCAAATCCGAAACTAGATTTGACTTTTGCAATTGAGTTTAACACGTACAATTTGTTTCAATCAATTAAACCAGCAGTAGACCATAAATAAACAAAAATTGTAAAAAAGAAACAACATTTCTAAAATGAAGAAGTTTATGTTATGGATTATGTTGTTTATTTCGACAGGGTTTAGTTATGTAAACAGTAGTGTTTTTATTGTCGGTTCCGGATGCTTTCAATCTCGGAACTCAACAGTGAATACTGTCTATCAAACAAACCTTAAAACCCTTTTGTATTCGCTTGCTAAAAATGTTCCTCTTCAAGACAATTTCTTCAATACGAGTGTCGGGAATGGTTCAAATCAAATTTATGGTATAGCATGGTGTCGAGCAGATGTTTCTCACAACACATGCTCTGAGTGTTTAAACGTGTCTATTGGTGTACCTTTACGTAGTTGTCCTGAAAACAAACGTTCGTTTGTTTTGTCTAGTTTGTGTAGTTTAAGATTCTCGAACCAAAGTTTCTTTGGTGAACTTTGGAACTTCTCGTCGTCAGCAGGTTATAACCCTGGCAAAAGGCTTGATGACCCTTCGGTGTTTTCAAAAGGGTTCTCGATGATGAAAGCTTTAGTAAGTAATGTTTCTAATCAACCATTGATGTTTGAGACCGGTGTTATTGATGTTGGTAAAGATGGGAAGAGGTACGGGTTATGTCAGTGTGGTCGAGATTTGAGCAAATCCGTTTGTGAAAATTGTTTGGAGAAGCTTCTAGCAACTAATCAGAGGTTGGTGTTGAATCGAACACAGTGGGAGATGAAGGATGTTAGTTGCGGTATATGGTATGATAATATTCGGTTTTATCAGAACAATTCATGGTTGACTAATTCGGAGATGTGATCTTGGGTTTTGCAGCATTTCTTATGTTCTGATATGTTTGTAAAACGAATTAGTATATAAAAATCCATCTTATTGAATAATTTTATACTTATTGTTATTATGGTTTGGGATGGATAACATGTGTAATATAAGCCATTTTATGGCACGGATCGACTTGGTTATTCGGTTGTATAAGTTTATACTTATTGTTATTATGGTTTGTAAAAACGCAGATAATTATACACTAGTGTTTGATAAATTATATGAATGAATATATGAAAATGATGACGATCCATACAAGAGAAAACGCAGTTTTGAAAAGCAAGGACGTTTTATAAAACTTCAATAGAAACACTTATTTCAGAGATTTACCTTCATAATCCAGAATCCAAGGACTTAGCTAAAGAAATTACCAACGGTCAATGTCAAATAATAAACGGCTTTTTGGTTAACGACTAGCATGTTAGCAACATCCCTTTTGGTGGCAAATTTGTTGGTAACTTAAATTACCAACAAATTGACGCATTTACCACCGGATTTAAGAAGTTAAATTTATGTAGTTTTTTATTTGTACTATTGATATAAAACATCCTCTATGATGATATCAATTGGTAGTTAACTTTATTTTTAAATCAAGTATTAAATATGTTATCATACACCCTTTTTGACATTTGGTAAGATAAATGTATAGAACCGGGTAACCGGCCATTGGGCTTTATAATTTGTGAATTAGTCATTTTGACCAAACCCAAAATGTAAGTTTGATTCTTATAATTTACAGCTTAATTAATTAACTAACCCAAGAATCTGAGTCTAAATATATAATGGACAATTTGCATATTATGACGTGGTTCGGTCATGTAGACGGAATTCTCAATCTGAGTTCCAAATGTTTATATTCTCGGAACTAAAATGGTATTATATCGTTACTATACGTAAAAGACATAGAACCCTTTTGGATTTAGGAAAGCGCCTCTTGAAGACAATTTCTTAGTGTGACGAATAAATCAGACCGAGGTTATGGTTTAGTGTGGTGCACGGTGGATTTTTCTCAACACACATGCTCCAAGTGGTTTAACCATTAGATTAGCACACCTTTAAGTGATTGTCCTAAAAGCAAAGACGGGCGATTTGTTCTAGTTTGTGCACTTTAAGGTTCTTGAACGGGAGTTTCTTTGGCATAAACTTTCGGTGGACAAGGTTTTGACGACTCATGAGTGTGTTGTAAGGAATATTGTTAAGTAATCGAACTTTAATGACATAAGTTAGAGGTTCAACTCTAACACCAATTTTCAGGATAATTCCCTTGTTTAAGTGACATGGGGTAACATAAACTTGTTTGAAACGTCATTGATTATTAAACCTTACTAACTACAAATTTGTAAAATATAAACCTACTAGAAAAGGTCAAAAGTGCCGATTCAAGCCAAAATTATCTATAATCACTTTGACTTTGTCTTTTTCCTTAGTCGTATCAGTTGACCAACTCTAAAGACTAATTTAATTCATTTCAATTCATATTTAACTAAAATCAAAGCATAAATCATTTAATCAAAAAAATAATCAACAAAAAATGTATTTCCCTTTCTATGTTATCTTTCTTTCAATCTTAATCTACAAATTTGATATTTCGGTCGCTCAAACTGATTTCTGGGGTCAGTATTGTGGTGTCACTGGCAACTACACACAAAACTCGCCTTACCAACGAAACCTCGACGACGTACTCTACTCCTTCACCGGAACAAACAATGGGTTCGGGTATTATAATTCTTCATCTGGACAAGCGAACGCTGCTGCCCTCTGTCGTGGAGATATCGAGCCCGAAAGCTGTAGGAGGTGCGTAGATGATGCTACTCGTAGGTTAAGACAAGTTTGTCCGAATCAAATTGAGGCTGGTGGGTGGTATGATACTTGTTTCTTAAGTTACTCGAATCAATCAACGAGTAACGGAAATAGTTTTGTTTTTTTCAACACGAATAATATTTCTGGTTCAAGTTTTGAGCTATGGAATCAAACAGTGTCGAATTTGCTTGGAATGTTGCGGCCGGAGGCTGCGGGTGGTGGAGAGTTACGGAAGTACGCTTCTGGTAACATAACGTCGGGAAATTTGTCCGTCTATGGGATGATGCAGTGTACTCCTGAATTATCAGCGACGGAATGTGATACTTGCTTGGGTTTAGTTAATAACGTTATTCGACCATATGACAGAAGTTTGGGGGCAAGAATTTACACGACTAGTTGTTTTATTCGGTATGAGAGCTATCGTTTTTTTAACTCGACATGGTTTCCTACTCCCACACCTTCAGGTGAGTAGTTTTATATCTTTTTGTGACGGGTCATTATTTTTGTTAGATTACTAACCAGTCGTGTTTTCAGGAAATACGAAAAGCACCAACATCGGAGTCATCGTTGGTGCGATATTAGGAGGGCTAGCCGTGATCATTTTGGTAGTTTTCATTTTTGCTTGTCGACGACGACATAAACGGTTACAAAAAGGTCAGCACAAACTATCCTTTATTTGTAAGTTTGTATTGCTTGTTAGATCACAATTAGAAACATGTACGAGTAATCGAAGACTCACATAGTTTGATTTATTTATAACGACATTTTCCAGGGGATTTAGTGACTGTTTATTAGCCCGGAACAAAAGTTGTCCCATGATGATTACAATCTGATTGTTCCATATGAACCAAACTTAAACCGCAAAGATGAAAAAAAATGTTGTCATTAGTAGTCTGCTTTAGAGACAATGCAGGGGCTTTTAGCAAGCTGTCTCTCTTAACACGAAAGTGATTTGGTAGCCATTTATTTTGTAACAGGTTCGTTGTTACCTAAATTTCAAGTGGGGTTTAGTGACAGTTCACCCGAAGCAAGTAAACATGAAAGGGAAGACGATGACACGGGAGAGATGAATTCATTCAATCTAAGTACCATACAAGTTGCTACCAACAATTTTTCGTTCGAAAATAAGCTTGGAGAAGGTGGTTTTGGTCCTGTTTACAAGGTAACGGAAAAGTTTTTATCTCAATATTAAAATTAGTTATTTTGTTTAAAACAGTGACAAAATTTGTACTATTAATGCAGGGAAAACTAGAAGATGGAAAAGAAATAGCCGTAAAACGACTATCTAGAAACTCCGGACAAGGTCTCGTAGAGTTCAAGACCGAAGTACAATTGATTATAAAGCTTCAACACAAAAATTTAGTCCGGCTTTTGGGTTACTGTGTAAAAGGGTCAGAACGACTTCTCATCTACGAGTTTATGGCTAACAACAGTCTCGACACCTTCCTTTTCGGTTAGTATCTGTTTCCTCATCACAAGAAATTTCATTCTTTTGCGAGTGTAGTTTCCTTCTGGTACACAAAAAATTCCTTAAAAAAAATCCTCTGTGACAACAGTTTTGCTACAGAACATAATTAGGAACATATTTTGTGTCCGGTTTAGAACTTCAACTGAATTGTTAATGAATTAATGCAACAGATCCTAACAAGTGTATGGAATTGAACTGGGCAAAGCGCGTCAACATTGTTAATGGAATCGCCAAGGGACTTCGATACCTACATGAAGACTCACGTCTCAAAATTATTCATCGCGACATGAAGGTGAGCAATATTCTCTTGGACGAAGAGATGAACTCAAAAATTTCGGATTTTGGAACTGCCAGAATTTTCGGAGTCAATCAAATGGAAGCTGCCACCATTAGAATTGTCGGAACTTAGTAAGTTTACACAGTTTTTTACCTCTAATATATTGTCGCAAACTAATTGTAAATGCGTTTAGGGGTTAATCTTTGCCTCGTTCAAAAATAAAGCAAAATCAAAGTTTCAGCTAAATGTATGCCACAAACGACAGCGATGACAAAACTTCCCAGCTTCAGTTCTATTGACGTTTCTATGCCTAATTTTTAATTAACACTTGATTTTGGTTCATAGTAAAGCCAAGAAACATGTATTCTAAACATAAAACATTGTTTTAAATTTTGGAAAAAATTACCAACTCTATTTCTTGTTATTAGCCATAGATTTTCCGCTCTTTAAAACTACTAAGTTTTCTCTATTGATATCAACCTTGATTTCGACAGTGGATATATGGCACCAGAATATGCAATGGAAGGACTATTTTCAACAAAATCCGACGTCTACAGTTTTGGTGTATTGTTGTTAGAAATCGTTTCAGGACAACGGAACAACAGATTCTCTTACCAAGACCAGCCTCAAAACTTCCTCTCAACCGTAAGCAATTTATCTTATTCTTCATTTGAAAAAACATCAAAGTTCACGTTTTCTATCATGAGTTTAGTTAATCCATCTATAACATACGTGTTTGACTTTTGAAGGCGTGGCGATTATGGAAAGAAAACAAAGCAGAACAGTTGATAGATGTTCGCCTAATTCAAAATTTTCCAGTTGGCGAAGCGCTTAGATGGATCAATATTGCCTTATTATGCGTCCAAGAAGACCCTCAAGACCGGCCAACCATGTCAAATGTTGTTTTTATGCTCGAAGGTCAATGGTCCACAAATCTTCCCGCACCATCAGAACCACCTGCTTCTTTTGCTAGATTTGCAGTCCTTTCTGAACAAACTTCGATAACTGGTGATACAACTGCACATCCCTCAATGGATCTAACAAATTCCACTACAACTTCTATCTAGATATTTAAGTTATATTGCAAGTGATTTCTTATAAGTATATCTACAAGTAATTGAAGCATTAGTTGTAGATGCTGGCAAGCGAAATCTAAATGCCATTAACCTTTTTTTAATGAATTTGTTAGTTTTATATGGAAACACAAGACAACATATTCTTGTAAACCTTTGTAAAAATTGTATCAGAGTTCAATTCCGTGGCTAATTCTCGTGTGCTTATGTTTTAATTCAATCTTAACTTCTTGTTGTTGAAATGAATTGCAAACAGAATCTTTCACAGATAGCCGTCTTAGGATCAACCAAAAAAGTTGTCATCAATAATTATCATGTCATTGCTAGCTCATCAAAGGTTAACTTGTTGCCTGATGAACCTATCAACTTTATATTTAGTTATTTATCTCCACACACTCACAACTTGTTGCCTGATCGAAAAGGTACTGGCACCCACCCATGCGACATATAAGTATGAAAATAACGATTTTCATTCAATCCATCGCCTTTTGTATCGTGAGAATTGAGGAGGAAATTATATTTACTTGTAGACATTGTGATGAATACTTGAATAGTGGCTAGAATTCAATTATGTGGTAATTCTTCTTGTGTGTCATGTTTGATTATATTTAACTTCTTGTTATTGAATTGAATTGTTAAAAGGAAGGATCTTTGACGATTTCCCTATTAGAAAAAAAACAAACAAAAACTTGATTTTACCAAAAATATTATTATCAATAACAACACAAATATAAGATGATATTAGAATTGAACTATTCGATTACTACCATGTCATCGATAATTCTGATGTCGTTGCTGGCTTATAAAAGATAACTTATCACATGGTGATAAGTTTCTCAGAGTTCAATATTTATGATGAAAATAAATCTTTGCAACTCGAAATAAATAAACAATTAGGATGAAAGTTATATATATGATCTCTAGGTCATGGATATACCATAGAAATGGACTTCCTCATCTGGGTTTTGTTTTTCTTTTCCTCATGACGAGGTTAGTAAGGAACTAAGCCCAATGACTAACAAACAACGTTGATTAAAACTAGTCGGCTGTCAGGCTGGTCAGGCTGTCATAAACTGCCTGTGAAGTTGTCAACGGCTGACAACACCTGTCAAGGTCAAGCTATGTCATCGTCTGTCAAAGTCAAGCTAGGCCTGTCAAAGTCAAGCTATGTCAGCGCCTGTCAAAGTCAAGCTATGACAGCGCCTGTCAAAGTCAAGCTATGTCAGCGCCTGTCAAAGTCAAGCCATGTCAGCGCCTGTCAAAGTCAAGCTATGTCAGCGCCTGGAAAAGTCAAGCTATGTCATCGCCTGTCAAAGTCAAGCTATGTCAGCCCCTGTCAAAGTCAAGCTATGACAGCGCCTGTCAAATCAAGCTATGTCAGCCCCTGTCAAAGTCAAGCTATGACAGCGCCTGTCAAATCAAGCTATGTCAGCGCCTGTCAAGTCAGCACCGCCTGTCCAAGGTGTCAGCGTCTGCGACTGCTTTATTATCGTCATAATAGTAAGGCGTTACATACACTGGTGATTAATGATTAAGACCGTTCAAGTATTCATGATCATCATTAATGGACAACGTTCCATATACTTGACACTGGCTATATAAATACATGGTGCAAATCATTATCGATCTGAATTTTTCATCTCATCTCAACACATACTCACAAAACCTTAAACGCAAAGTTCATATACTCTCACTCTCATCCTCAACCTTGATCACCCTAGGTTCGTCAAGAACTTGTTGGGTTTGCACTGGGATCATCACAGGAGATCCAAGGTTGACATCATCCAATCCTCGTGTTTGACAATCGTTGCTTGAACACCTCACTACTGCCCAAGATGATTTCTGGTGACACAACTGCGGTTCGGGCAACTACACATCGAAATCTGCCTACAAACAAGACCTTGAAGACGTACTCTACACCTTACCCGGATAAACAATATTTTTTGTTTTTTGTTTTTTGAAAAGAAAAAACAAGAGATACAATTTTAATAATGGAATCATTACGGCTTACTTATATTTATATACAACCACAAAATTGTTATTTTTACCCATTTTATCGTATCACTTTTAAAAAATGTGTAGAATTCTATCAAATTCTACGCACTTATAATGTGAGAAATTGGTAAAAGCAAGAAGCTGATTAAAAAAAGATTTTATAGATATCGTTCAATAAAATATCTAATAAGTAAACATAACCTAAGACTTTGTTAATAGAGAAAAAAAAATCAATGAGATGTAGTTCTCTTTTTCTCCGATTAGTTTACCTATAATATTTTTTTAAAACAAAATATTGTCTGATAAAAAAGAAAAACAATTTACTTGCTAAATGGTTGATTGCAAAGTATATTTAAGCACAAAAAATTTGATTTCATAAACCACTTATGAACTACCTCGAACTTAATTATTATTACTTACTATCAATTTACAAAGAAAATATACTTTAGTGAACAGTAGTTATTTGTATTGATTTATATATATGTGATATTTAGCAAAAATTAACATAAAATTCATATCTTCCATCGTGGTTGACACCTTCCTTCGCTAACCAAGTGGTCTGGTGTTCAATCCCAGCCCATAATCTGGTTGAGTTGTGAACAATTGAGAATCACAAAGGAGATTCAAGTTCTTTCTTCTACATATTCAACTTCTCCGGTGTCTGTCTTTCTAAACTATTAAAAGACATGAAAAAATAATTGTGATAAAACATGCGTGAAATGAGAAATAATAAGAAGTTGAGAACTATTGCAATGACCGTGAATGTAGAGAAAATGTTGAACTATGCATAATGTGGGTTCGCATAAATTGTAGGGTTTTCTTGTAAATGGAATGGAAGTTGCTGTAAAGAGACTATCAAAATCATCTGGACAAGGTTCACAAGAGTTCATAAACAAAGTCATTTTGATGGCAAAGCTTCAACACCGAAATCTCGTGAGACTCTTAGGGTTCTGCCTCGAAGCAGATGTGAAACTACTCATCTATGAGTACATATCCAACAAAAGTCCTGACTACTTTCTCTTTGGTATGTCAGTTTATTTTTAAGTTGAATCGTATGAATTTGGTTCCGTTATCCAATGATTTTTTTTAATATAGATCCTAACAGACGCGAACATCTAGATTGGCCAAAACGCTACAACATCATAGGAGGGATTGCTAGAGGAATGCTTTATTTACATGAAGATTTGTGACTAAGAATTATCCTCCGTGGTCTAAAATCAAGCAATATCTTGTTAGATGATAAAATGAACGCAAAGATTTATGACTTTGGTCTCGCGAGGATCGTTGGAGCGGATCAAACAGATGCAAACACCAATCGAATTGTCGGAACATAGTAAGTTCTTAATTCTCCCTTTTATTACCTAAGTTGAAACTTTATTGAAATAAATAAATAAACAAAGTGTAAACCGTGCATTTTTCAAACGTCTTATTTAATTCTTTTTGTCACTCAAACGTCTTATTTAATTCTTTTTGTCACTAATTTAGTACGCTCCAACAAAGTATGTGCCTTATCAGCAACATATGAACACGTCATTATATGGTAAGTATCATATTTCTATATAAACTTTAAATACACATTTTTCTTTTTAAAACATTGTCAAAACGTTTAATTAGAGCCAACGTTTAGAACTGCCTGATGATTTTGGGTTGTTAGGTAGCAAACCTGTGAATACTCCAATTGACTCTAATATTTCTGTACTGTTTGATAAAGTGGAAAATAAAATTGGTGAACTGTTAAGCAACATTTATGTGTATCAAAAGCTTATTAGAAAACTGATTTACCTTAACTTAACAAGACCTGATATTAGTTTTGTTGTTCAAACTTTGTCCAATTTATGCATGCACCTACTGAACTTCATTTTAAATTGGCTCTTAAGGTTTTAAGGTATCTTAAATCTACTCCTCGTCAAGGTATTCAAATTTGTAAAATTGATAGTTAAAATTATCTGTTTATGTTGATTCTGACTGGAGTAAATGTCAAGTTTCTAGACGTCCTGTTACTGATTTTTGTGTTTATTTTGGTGATCCTCTTGTGGCTTGGAAAAGCAAGAAACAACCTACTGTTTCTAGGTCTTCTGCTGAAGCGGAATACAGGGCAATGGCTGCTGCAACTTGTGAGGTGTTATGGTTGATAAATCTTCTCCATGATATGAGCATTTCTAATCTTACGCATGTTAATTTTCATGGTGACAACAAAGCTGCTATGTTAATTGCTAATAATCTTGTGTTTCATGAGAGGACTAAGCATTTTGATATAGATCTTCATGTTGTAATGGAAAGGTTGTGTTCTGGTGTTTTAAAGCTGATAAAAGTTGAATCTATTGATCAACTTGCTGATATTTTTATAAAGAGTTTGTCTTCAAATCAACATCACTATTTGTGTAAAAACATTTGGCTTTACAATGCATTCAAAGTTCAAACTGAGGGGGAATGTAAAAATTAACATAAATTCAGTTTTAACTTTGAATAAAATTAAGTAACTAACTTAGTTAGTTTTGTGCAGGTTTGTTGATGTTTCATTTTACAAGGACTAAAAGTGACAAGCTGGAAAGTTGTTTTAATCAAAGGACTGGAGTGTCATTCTTGGAGGTTGGAGGGCTCAAGTGAAAGTGAGGAGTATATAGTTGTTGTCAGCTCATTTTGAGCCATTCATTCCGATATTATTTCACACACACAACTGTGTTCTCTCTCTCTCTCTTCAATCTCAGATTTGTAAATTAGGGTTTGTTGTTGAAACCCTAATAAGTCTTAGTCTGTTAGTTTTGTGAAAGGATTGTTAGTATTTGATAGTTGATTAGGTTGTATTGAAGTATTATTTTGTTTTTTCGGAATAAGATTGAAAGTTTGGTGGTATTCTTATTGTTTACGATTGAGTTTATAGTTTTCTTCATAGATCGTAGCCTAGATCAAGAAGACCCTCAAGACCGTCTCACCATGTCAAATGTAGTTTTCATGCTTGAAGGACAATAGTCACTTAAACTCCCCACACCATTAGAACCTGCACAATTTATTGAAGATATAAACTAAATATAGTGTATTATATAGTTTAAAGATGTATTATTTATTTACTAGAACATAAAGGACCAATACTGTTAGTAGTTAGAAAGTTAGTCAAGAAAAACGGTTATGAAACCGAACAGGTGTGTTGGTTGAAACATGGCCATTCATGTACTATAAATAGAACAGGACAAAAACATGAAGATTGTAATTCGTATTCATAATTCACATATATAGATTATAGTTTATATTTTATTATTGTGTTATCGTTATTACGAGTTACCGATTTGCAACAGTGGTATCAGAGCCGAAGGTTCAAAACCTAGAAAGACCGATCAACGATCAAGATCAACAGCGGAGAAGCGGGTTTTGATTATTAAATAGCGGTGAAGCGGACAATAGTCATCATTAGCGGGAAAGCGGACGTGATAACTATTTTGCTAGGCGGATTTTGATCTTTAAACAGCAAGGCGGGTTTGATCAAGATAGGAAAAGGAAGGAAGAAAAAGAAGATGGCAGGAGGCGAAGGATCCAAGAACGAACCGACGAAGGAAAGTGGAACATCAATGACGTTTCAATACCCGGTTCTCAATTCAACAAATTACACGATTTGGGCAGTGAAGATTAAAGCAGTATTTAATGTTCATGGAATCTGGGAAGCAGTTGAACCACCAACGAACGCTGAAGTTGATCAAAAGAAAAACAACATGGCAATCGCGATGTTATATCAAGCAATTCCAGAAAATATGGTTTTGCAAATTGCAAACCTTACTTCGGCAAAAGAGATTTGGGAAGCATTACAGGTTCGACACGTGGGAATTGAAAGGGTTAAGGAAGCGCGCGTTCAAACAATCGAGTCAGAATTTGAATCTTTGAAGATGGGTGCAAATGAACCACTAGACGTGTATGCGGGAAAGATTAGTGAGATCGTTTCACAAGCAAACAGTCTCGGACATACTTTGGAAGAAAAAAGACAGGTTCGAAAACTTCTAGGATCGGTGCCAGAAAAGTTTATTCAAATAGTAGCGGCGATTGAGCAATTTGCAAATTTGAATACAATGACGTTTCAAGAAGCCGTGGGGAGACTAAAGGCCTTTGATGAACGCACAAAGAAGCAGACTAACGAGGAAGACAAGACTAGTGAACTTTTATTCACTAAGGAAGACGCTAAGGAGAAACACCATAAATGTGAGCATTGCGGTTGTGAAAATACACGCCAGAGGGACTTTGGACGTGGCCAAGGACGAGGTCGGGGGACCGGGAGAAGTCAAGGCGATGGTCGAGCACAACGGGACAAGAGCAACGTGAAGTGTTTCAAATGTAACGAACTTGGGCATTTTAGTAATGAATGTCCAAGATGGGAAGACAAAAAGGACGAGGCGAATCTGATTCTGTACGAGGATGACGATCCGTTGTTATTATACGCCAGTTGCAAGGATGAAGATGGAAACCTTATTTAAACTATATTTAGTTTAAGGGGAAGTATTGAAGATATAAACTAAATATAGTGTATTATATAGTTTAAAGATGTATATTATTTATTTACTAGAACATAAAGGACCAATATTGTTAGTAGTTAGAAAGTTAGTCAAGAAAAACGGTTATGAAACCGAACAGGTGTGTTGGTTGAAACATGGTCATTCATGTACTATAAATAGAACAGGACAAAAACATGAAGATTGTAATTCGTATTCATAATTCACATATATAGATTATAGTTTATATTTTATTATTGTGTTATCGTTATTACGAGTTACCGATTTGCAACACAATTGTCATCCCCTCGACTTGCATCGCTCTTTGATCTATTTAGGACCTTTAAGTTGTTTGAGTAAGGAGCCATTTTTTATTAGTGAGTTTTTCTTTATTGTTTTCGTTTGACAATTTCCTAGTATTTAATGAACTTTTAATGTATACATTATTTCTCTCTCCTCAAATACAATGCACAAAGTTTTACGAGTTAAGTTGATTTTTATGTCTATAAATTAGGTCTCTCTATCATCTCTCAAAAAAGAAAACTATATTAAACTAACTGAATTTCATGTTGAGGTTCATATTAACTGATAGTATAATCTTTCACTAAAATTTCAATGGAAGAGAAACAAAAAAAAGAAAAAAAAACTCAAAATTCTATGGGGACGTCCATCTTACACATGTCTTCAACAACTATCGAGGAGTAATATCAGAAATGGAAGCATCATTTACTGAAACCTTTGATTTAGCAGATCTTGATCTATCACCTTCCTCAGACTCCAAAGCATCATGCTCTTTAATGGGTGGCATTGGTTGATCAGCACTACTCTCAATGAAAAACGCTGGCTCGGATGGTACTTGCAGAGTGAGGGAGAAGGTATTGAGCATAAGTAGAACTTTAGACATGGTTGGTCTGTCTGCTACGTTTTGTTGAACACAGAGTAACGCAACGTGAATGCTTCTGAAGATGTCGTTCAATGAGCTGGATCCTTGTAACAATATGGGATCTATTATATTTGACGGAGTTCCATCTCGCCAACTTCTCCATGCCTAAAAAGATAATTATATTTTCTTAGTTTCCTTGTAATATTTTTTGTCAATCTACTACCTTAATAGTGTTGGGCAGAAGGCCTCGCTATAATTTGGTGTTATGTTAATTGACATAAATAGTATTATCTTCAATAAAAAAAATTAAAATGAATCACACATACTTACATGACTGAGAAGATAGACACTATCCTCGTTTCGGAAACTGTGATTTTTTTGACCTGTTATTATTTCTAACACCAACACTCCAAAGCTAAAGACATCTAATTTCACCGAAAACTTGCCTTGCATCACATATTCGGGTGCCATGTAACCACTGTAAGATTTCATTAAGCAAACAAAAATTAGGATCGACTTGATGATCAACAACACTTGAGTAAAATGTTTTATTGCATTGGTTGGGAAAAGTAATTGACACAAATTGGGTCTCTAAAACCCTACTTTAACATTAATTAGTTCATAATGGTAACTAGGGGGTGTAAAAGAAAGGTAGTATACTTACTAGGTTCCCACAATCCTGTTTGTGTTGCCTTGAGTTTCATCAGCGCTAAACATCCTTGCCATGCCAAAATCAGTGATTTTGGCGTTCATTTGAGCATCTAGCAAAACGTTGCTAGCTTTGAGATCACGATGGATGATTCTTAGCCGTGAGTCTTCATGAAGGTAAACCAGACCTCGAGCAACATCTTCTATGATTTTGTAGCTTGTATCCCAATCGAGAAGGGTCCGCTTATTAGGATCTACAAATTCAAACGTTAACCGCATATGGAAAGAGATGCATATGGCAATCAAGAGTTATTAATGCATTTAGAAATACTCATACCAAATAAAAACCTATCTAGGCTTGCATTTGGCAAAAACTCATATATGAGGAGCTTTTCCTTTTCTTCTAAGCTGAAACCAAGCAACGCAACTAAATTACGATGGTGAAGTTTAGAGAGCAGCACCACCTCGTTCTTGAATTCTTGTTCACCTTGTCCAGAATCTCTTGAGAGCCTCTTTACTGCTATAAGTCGTCCGTCTTCGAGCTCGCCCTTATTATTATAATACATTAATGTAACATATCAGGCTCCATTATTTCCCGTTTCAAATTACATAAAATGAAATTGAACCCGTAATTCAAAGTCATTAAAACATATTATTTGAATACCTGGTAAACAGATCCAAATCCACCCTGTCCGATTTTACGGTCTTCAGAGAAGTCATATGTGGCCTCCCTCACCCTACTAAAATCGTATTCCAAAGATTCCACAACACTTATATCGGTAGTTTTAGCTATAACGCAAAAGAAATCAAGTATCAAGGTTTAATTAGGTTTCATTCATAAACCGGTAAATTTCTAGCCTTACCCACCGGCCACCACCAAGTCCGGTTACCAAATGGTTTCTTCTATAGTGATAGTAGCAAATTTGAGTCATCTTATATATATGGATGAATTTTAGAATGCAAATTACAAAACTTACTTTCTAAAGATTCTTCTAAACTTTGTTCCAAACTCTCTTGGAGCATTTTCTTCTTCCTCATTGTGAAGATGCAAACAGAAACGGCTACTATTACAAATGCAGCTGCCGTCATAACAACAGATGTTACGATTCGAATTAGGTTGGTGTTTTTTCCTGTGGGTATACATGTAAAAAGAATAATGGTCATAAAACTGTTAGGCGGATTTGTTGAAAAATGGAAGAAAAAAAATAGAAGATATGAGGAATACTTTCTATCAACCCATCTCTCTAACTAGGTGATAAAGACCGTTTAACCCAACAACATAATATATAATATGTAAGAGTAAATGGTATGATAATCACAATTATGGGTAATTGTGAGATTTTTTTGCTGACGTGGCATCCAGAATAATGATTGTGAGTTCTTTTGGTGGTGTGATAATGATAATTGTGTGAGATGTACATCCCAATTTTTTTTTTCTTTAAAGATTTATATTAAATTGAAAAACAATTTTATTAAATTAAAAACATTATATTAAATTAAAACCTAATACATATGTTTTAAAATAAAAACTAATCTTATAAAAAATTGAAAATAAATCAAATTATAAATACAAAAACTTTGGGATAAATAATATAAAAAACAAAAAAGTTTAGGGTGTCTATAGATATACAAATAAAAATGAGGATAAAATTGGAAATAAGAAAAGAAAAAGTTAAAACTAAAAATATACCTTCTCCTTCATTACCTGAAAAAGAAAAAAGAAAAAAAAGGGGTTAGATTTTATTCTCCTTAAATTGTAAATTCATCATCTTCTTAATAGTCATAACATTCGGTTTGTTTAAACCTTTGGAAAAGAAAAAGAAGAAAAAAAACCACAACGGCTGGTTAGCCGGAGAACGAACACCACAATGAGGCCTCTCGGTGGGATGACGAGATCATCAACTTGTTGTGGGATGGACAACGAGCCCACAACGAGCCTATAATCACTCATACCCTGTGCTTTAAGACTAAAGAGATTTCTAAAACCAAGGGGCAATAGAGGGAAAAACTCATTTGTCTTATATATGAACACTAGTCTTTATACTCGTGTCTACACACGACCAGTTTAAATTAATTGTATTTATAAAGAAAATAAAAATTTGTTTGCATTCTAAGATTCTATATAATTACGTTTACGTTTAATTATGTGCCGAAGTTGCTCTTGTACAGAATCATTACATTTTTGAAAAATGATTAAAACATAAGGCGTAAAACGGTATCTATTTTAGTACAATTGTATTTTAGTATAGTTATAGTATACATTTAAGTGGTTTTTTTTTAACTTTTTAATTAATAAACCTTAATTTGTAACCTTGACAATACTTAGCTATTCATTTAATTATACCTAAAAGAAACCGCGGACGAATTAAAAATATGAAAAACTATACTCACAAAGGAAGAAAAAAAGTATGACGTTTTCATAAAATTTTACTAATAACTATTTTTAACATACAATCAAAATATCATTGAGGTTGATGGCTATAGGATTTTTGGTTAAAATTTAGGGGTAACTTGAGATTATTTAGTAATTGGTTAAATAGAAATATATTAAATTGTTATGTGAAAGGGTTAAATTGATTTAATAAATTATTTATTTTAATTAGTTAAATAATAGATGGCTAAATTAAAATTATGTAAGAAAATATATTATTTAACTTTAAAATCGTTAAAATTAAATGGTTAATCTATTTACTAAATTATTTCTTTTAATTTGTTACAAAAAATTAAATTGTTCAATTTATTAAATAGAAAAAGTTATAAGCTTATAATTTATTTAATAAATTATATCAAGTAAAAACATCCCCTCCTATAATATATTTTATATGAAAAGGTTAAAAAACTTTCTTTTATACATTGATTAAATCTAGTAAAATTAAAAAAAAAATCGGAAAAAATAAAAATAAATAAATAAACTATTTGTTGCGTGATTATAGCAAAACAAAAATTAATAATTGTTAGCTTACATCCAAACTGAATAAAATGATAATTAAAAATTATATAAATCCTAGTAAATAACGAAAAATAATAGAGTATATCTATAACAAACTCAAAGAACATATTTATATTTATTTGTAAATTTTTTTATCTTGATATCAATTGAAAAGGAATTTATTATTATTAATTTTTGGAATATGAAAAGTTATTCTAATTAAAAATATATTTTTGTAATTACTAAAATAAAATTGTTTATTCCTAATTTGCTTTAATAAATAAAGTGTTATTATATCAATGTTATAGATATCTTTTAGTTATACGGTGGTGATTATTAATTTAGAAAAATTAAAGGACTAAATTGGCTATAATATTAATTTATAGTGATTTTTTAGTTAAATGAGTGAAGATTTTTATTTAGGAAAATAAATAACTAATTGATTAATTGTTAAAGATAAAGGACTAAATTGACTTTATAAAATATATAAAATTATTGTTTTCTATTGGTCAATAGAACTTAATTTTTCAAATTACTTTTCTTATATACTAGACCATAGACCCGTTTGTATACATGAGCAACTTTAGGTTCTTTATTTATAAAGTTAGTTTGGAAATATTTGTAATTTTAATAAAAAAAAGTTACGTCCCATATCGAGAAAAAAAAAGTAAATGTAGTTATCTCTTTGTTAATGTTTCATTTTATCAACACTAGTAATTTTTTATCGCGTAAATCAACCTTACTTTTTATTATTCAAGCTGACAATGTTCATTTTAATTTTTAATATTTAAACTCTAATCTTAATATAGTTATAATAAATGTTTAAATCTTTTTATTATTTTGATTTCGTACGTTATGGTTATCTTTTTTATTAGGTATCCATATCTCAAATCAGTTAAAAGGTTTTTTATTTTATAGATAGTAAATATATAAACGTGGAGAAAATTAGGGAGATGATGGTGAAAATATGAGAAATAAAGCTTAAATTAATGTTAATATTATTTTTTAAAGATTATTGTGTTAGAAGAGATATTATTTATACTGATTGATTAAAAGAAATTGTTAGTTGATTAAATTGGTCGAAAATAAGAAATTAAATTGATTAAATAAGAAAAGTTTCTCACTAGTCAATAATTTTTTAAATTTCTTTTTTTTATCAAGATAACTTGACATTAGACTAGTGCGTATACATATACAATTTTTTTAGATTATTAATTCATAAACTTATGTTAGAAATTTAAGTATAATAAATAAAAATTTGTCCCACAACGAACAAGAGTGAATGCAATATCACATTGAAGTTAACTATATTCTTTTTGTTAAAATCATATGTGATTTTAGTAGTTTCATATATGATCTTGGGGCTTTTCTTTTCAATTCTTATACATCATATAACATATTTAGGTTTTGCAATTTATATTTAGTCTTATATCAACATTTTCTCAAAAAGTCTAAATATAAAAACTCGTCGCAATTCGATTTTTTTGTAGGTATATATATTATACCTCATATAATATTGTGGTGTTTTAAATTTGGGCTAAGTGCATGTGAATGTAACCAACTTTGTCGGTTACACGTAAGTAAAAATCCGGTTTGTTAAATCATTGGTGGAAAATTAAGAGTTTAATACACACGATAGAGTTTTTGAGAGTTGGATACACATAATAGAAAATCGAACAAAGTTTGTTACATTCTTATAAACATAGCCCTTTAAAATTCACATTTAAAGTTAAAATTATGTGTGTAATTGCGTTATGAGTTTTCAAAATGTTACATAAATAGTAGAATCATATATGATTTACAGTATAATTACATGTGATTTACTACTATTACATGTGACTTTAGTACTATCAAAATTTATCTCAAAAAACGAAGAAGAAGAAGAAGAAAAAATCGTCAAATTTCGTTTTTTGATTCTTATAAATTAAGGTAATTTATACATTTTTTAGTATTTATTTTTTAGAAATTTTAGTATTAGTGTTAAAATCATATTTGATTTTATGGTTACGATTTCAATACCACTGCTCTAATTAAAGTAAACACACGACAATCCAACAGTGTCATTGGTTTTCATCTAACGATTAATATTTTGAAAGATAATTTAAGTTTAAAAAATAAAATAAAATGGTGGTTGGCTTAAATATTTGTCATTAGATTAAAATGAAATGAATGGTCAATATTTTATTTTAGAATTAAAAAAATTATGTACGTTTTGATTTCTTAGGTTATGAATATGTTTTTAGGGGTATCCATATCTCAAATCAGGTAAAAGGTTTTGTTTTTCTTCCTCAATTGCATAAATAAAAGAGGTAAAAATAACGAGAAATAAGAAAATGGTGATAAAATTTTTTTAGTTAAATTGGTTGATAATAACGGATTAAAATGATTGATTTGGTTGAAGATAAGAGATTAAATTGATTTTATAAAAAAGTATTTATTGGTAAATAATATTTAAAGTATCATGTATGTAATTTATGTTTTTTATTTATATGTTATCTTTTTTTTTTTAATTCACATATTAAATATATTTTTGTTATAATTTTATTAGACTTTATAAAGTTACATGTAATGTTTTAATTTTAATTCAAAAGTTGCTATCGTAATCAATTATTGTGTTATTTTCTTTAGTATACGTAAAATAAAAGGTTTTGATTATTTAGTTAATTGTTTTGAAAGAAAGAGTTATTGTTGTTTAATTTTGGTTATAGAAGATTTAAATTGATTATTTTAAAAATAAAGGGTTAGCATTAATTTTGAATGATTATTGAGTTAAGAGGGGGATTATTTAGTTAAATTGAATAAAATAAAGGATTAGTTAATTAAATTGATAGAAAATAAGGGACTAAATTGACTTTTTTTATAAAGTAATTCTATTGGTCAATCAATTTTAAAAATTCTTTTCCTATATGTATATCTTTAATTTTTAATATATAATAAAAGAGTGCACTTAAATGTCATATGGCAAAGTAAAGTCTATTGGATGATTTATATATTTTGATTTCAACCGTTAGATTAGATTGATGATGTAATCAAATATTTTTTCATTTACACCCTCATACAATACATAATTGCATTCTTTCTTCAATTTCATCACCACTACAATAAAAAAAATATTTGTCTCTTATTGGAGTATGATTTACCTTATTATTACTATTATAAAATCTCTTAATACAAAATATTAAATAATGTGTATAAGTGTAAATGTATAGTTATTATAGCTATAAACAACATGTGTATAAACATAAAAATATATTTGTTATTATACGTGCAATATTGTATACTCATAGTAACTTAAAATAACAAGTTCATAAACATAAAATTTATGATTCAATTTTTTGTCTATATTTACCCCCTCTATCACGGGACAATAATCTAGTTAAGATATATAATAAGATTTAGTTTAGTCTTTTACCGACATGACATTGGTTTGCAGAAAATACTAGGTATAGAGAAACCCTCGTTTAAAGGGTTTTCACAAACACAAACCCTTTGACAAACATAATCTAATACTCTAAATCCATCCTCAAACAAAACACAATTCCACTTGTTATGTTAAATCTCTAGTTTGGCCAGGAATACTAATGGCAACATATTATCGGCTTCTTCTCCAACTTATTCTGTAACTAGGGGTGGCAAAATTTCGAAATACCGGTACCGATTCAGTACCGATACCGACCACTATGGACTGAATTCAAATGGATTAGTGCTCAGTACAATATTTTTAAAAAATTGGTATTCGGTACCACCAATACCAATTATATTGGACATTATTTTTGGTACCCTGCTTACTGATACCAAACCTGACCGACCGATCATTTCGATAACTTAAAATTCTTCATATTACTTGCTTTAATATATCGGTTTCTAATTTTGTTAGGCACAACATACGATATTCACCCCTTCTTGTTTAAACATTAAAGGGAGGAATCACGGGTATGTAACGGCACATGGTATGTCAGGCACCACATACGATATGCAACCCTTCTTTTTAGACGTTTGTCTTAGTGCTATGTCGAGAGTCCCCGCCTCTATCAATATTGTTTATTGTAATTAACGACTATATGTGTATCTCGTGCGTTACGGCGGGGCTAAGTTAAACAAACGAAAGAACCAAATATAAATAACCCAAATTATTTTAAAAAGTCACATATTTTTAGCATAAGAAAAAATTATTTAAAAAAGAATACTTTAAGTAAAAGAAAATGTTGGAATTCGACACAAACATGAGGAAACCCACATAATATAAGAATATTTATTTATGATGGTGGATATTGAACAAGAAAGAAGAAAATAAACCGAGAGATGAGAATGTTTAGACGACTCTCATTAAGGAAAAGAGAAATTTGGTATAAGGTTTAAGCCTCACCTTTCACCTTTATATATAGGTGATTGTTAATCCTAGTTAGAATTAAACTAGGAAACAACTTCCCAATACCATTCTAATCTAGATTTGTCTTTCAAGAAAAACAACCTTATTTGTAGACGACTATAATTAAAAGAAAACAAAACTCTAACCTAATACAAATACTTAATACTTCTAGAATATTCTATCTTAATTAATTAATAATTGGATAACAGAAAATATATAATAAAATTGTTAAAAAAAAAAGAAAATTCGAATAGTTTTTATTCCGACCCATGGATTGACCCGATATGTGTCGGCTCGAGTTGCGACTCTGCTGGCTTGTGAAAAGTCCAACATAGTTGGCAATTGTTAGTGGTATAATTTAATTCAAAACTTCATATATATAATTTATTAGAAAATCACGAAATTAATCATCTGTTACATTAAAATTTCGAAAATAATCATCAAATTCGTGACAATTTTCTCGCGACATTTGTCTTTTATATTTAGCGCGAGAACGAGATATTTTGAAATAAGTGGTGTAGAGTAAACCACGTCTTCGCGCCTATTAATACCCCTTCTAGCGACATGGCAATCCCGTTCTCACGTAATGACGTGACTTAATATACATCACTCATTTTAAAAAATCTCGTTCTCGCGCTAAAGATAAAAGACAAAATTACCGAGAGAAATTTGTCGCGAATTTGGTGATTATTTTCGAAATTTTAGTGTATCCGATGATTAAATTAATGATTTTTCTCATAATTTACCGGGTAGACCCTCTTAACAAAAAAGGAAAGATTTACGGTTAATATATTATCACCTATCATGAATTCAAGAAGACGTACCAGACATCGGTGGTTGCGTCCGGGGTGGTGGTGGAAAAACTGCCACATCGTCATAAAACCGGTAATTTTCGTACCTTATATTGCACCTAGAGAGAAGCGCCCTCGCAAAAACTCTCCCATAACAACAACCAGTGATTCGACTAACCGCGTCTCTCAAGCAATTGGTACATTCTTGATTCGAAAGATTTGGAATACATTGTACAAGCCCATAAGTCATCGGAGGCCGTGTAGTCGTTCCAGTAGCGTACTTTAGCAGCCCACCATCCGCCGCTTTAATTGTCAAGTTGGCCATTAGATTTAACACATCCTGATTAAAACCAACAGGGTCTGTTACGTTTGCCGTACTCCAATCTTCTATGGGATATCTATCACTGGTTTTCCCTAAAATATCATCATTAGAATACTTCACCATACAATTTTGAAAATATATAGTTGCTTCTGTTTGATTGGGGCAACGCTGCCTCAATGACACAATAGAGCTGCTAACACAACTACTACATTCAACCGGTTCTGTGTCTCCCCTACAAAGGGCGATGGCATTGGCTGTATCGGGATTCTGGCCTATAGAACTGTTGAAGAATCCGTAACCAGAGTTTGTGGTAGGGAGATTGGCAAGAGTGCGATCAAGATTTGTTCGAAAAGTACTGTTTGAGCTATAATTTAAATCTGGGACACAAAATGCATTTAGGAATTCGGGCTGGGCTAAGATGAGATTGTTTACCAAGTGTGTGAAATTAAATAAAAGAAACAAGAGTTGTTTTCCGGTAAGTTTTGGCATGATTTTTCCTCTATTGATGGTTGCTGTGGTGAGTGTAATATGCTAGAGATAAATGCTTTTGGTCAATCGAACAAAAAGGATTTAAGTCATGTACTTAAAACCAAAATAAAAGTAAGAGGAAATTACATAGAATGTTCGTCTGCATAATATATAGGGTTAAAAGTTTCATTGAAAATTTTCTTATAACTAAATTTTGTATTATTGATTTTCATTTATGACAAAGATCGTTAAAATATCTCGTTAGCCGATATTATTGGCTAGACAGAAAAGTTATGATGATGCTATAACAACGTTTACGTAAATTGCAATCCATGTTACAAGTTTTGATATAAAAAACATTCATATGAGTTTTTGAAAATTACATGATGTATAACCTATATGAATCTGAAAAGTTACATTATTGTGTTTTTGAAAGTTACATAGATAGTGTTTCGTATGAGTTTTCCGACTTTTTAGTTTTTCCGACTTTTTATGATGTATATGATGTATAACACAATAATGTTATAAGATACTTATATGAATCCGGAAAAAAAAAATTCGAATTTTTAGGAATTTTTAGTTTTTCGTTTATGGCTAAATGTTGAAATTTGTGAAGTAATATCACATGTGATATTTATATTAAATTGAATTTCCAAAACGTAAATACGTTATATGATGTTTACTGAACTAAAATAAAAAAGAAACACAAAAAATTACATCTAATATCATATGTGATAAAAATGTGATTTTATAATTTAAAATTTCAAAACCCATAAAAAAAAACCCGGAAAAAAATTTCGTCGAAAATGTATCGAATGAGTACTCTATAGAAAGAGAATTTGATGGTCGTAATGCTATAATTTATTCGTTTAATATATTAATAGTTTTGAGATATTTAGTTTTAAAAAATAAAAAAATTAGAGTGGGTTTTTAAAATAGTGAACTATGATTGATACATTTGATTACAAAAAATTTCATGATCTTTCATGATTTCAACCCTAAATAATAAAATTATATATAAACTAAACATTAATAAGCTAAAGTTCAATATTTTTACTACTACTTTTAATACTTCGATTATTCTACTCCAATAATCAAAAAAAAAAAAAAAAAAAAAGAAAAGAAAGAAGAAGTTTAGTTCGTCGACGTTCAAGAAGTATATAATCTTCATCAACGTTGAATAATTCAACCAGGATTGAAGAAACCGGAAGCAATCGAACATAGATGCGTGTGTTGAAAATTCAATTGTTAAAATGAAAAATCAATGTGTTGAAAAGTAACATCCATAAGTCATGGGGAAGCATCAGAAAGAAAATGTAAGTTTTGCCACTAATTTGACTACATTCATCTCTATTCTGAAAGGCTTATTATACTAACATCTTCGGTTCATATTTTTTTCTTTTACTAGATAATTAATATAATAAGTTTTTTATATTTTCTTTATCTTTTGATTGAATCATATTTTTGTTTTGTTTTTTTTGTTTTTTAAGTTTGTTTTTTATTTTGTTTTTTAATAAATAATTAATTATACTAAATAAAAAACAAATTTGTTTTTGTTTTATTTTTTTAAGTTAGTTTTTGTTTTATTATTTTTATTTTTTATTTTTGTTTTTTAACTTTGTTTTTGTTTTGTTTTTAATTTTTTAGTATAATTAATTATTTATTAAAAAACAAAATAAAAAACAAAAGAAAAACAAACTTAAAAAACGAAAAAATAAAAAATTTTATTATATGATTAAACCAGAAGATAAAAGAAAAATAAAAAAATTTATTATATTAATTATCAAAAAGAAAAAGAAAAAAAAAATGAGGGCCGAAGTGTTTGCATCAACCCTTTCTGAAAACCCGGATTTGTTTTTTGTGATGGGGACCAATTTATTTTAGTTTGCTATTGAGCAATTTTTCAGATTTTTAGTCATTTTTGTTGATATGAGTGTTGATAGCCATATTATTGAAATTGTTGTTAAAACATATCAGTTCGTTATACGTATGTCAATTATAGACCTTTTTATTCTGAGCGCACGTATATTATATTATATTATATTATATTATATTATATTATATTATGTTATGTATAGTTTAAATTGAAAAATTAGTTTATTAATTTATTTTACTACTTTTGGTTAAATTAATAGTTTTTTATACTGCTAAATGGTTTATAAAATATGGTTTGGGCTTTTTACTTTCCTACGGTGGCTTTACCTTTTCTTTTTTTCTTTTTTTTTCATTTACTAATCGCAATTTTTTTTTTTTTTTCATATGAATAAATTTTTAAAAACATAATATTTATGTATAACCACAGAAAACATAAAAAATAATACAATTGTGAAATTAGTTTATTAATTTATTTTAGCACTTTTGGCTAAATTAATAGTTTTTTATACTGCTACGTGGTTTATTAAATATGGTTTGGGAATTTTATTTTCCTATAGTGGTTTTACCCATGGTTATCAAAATCACAAATTAGCGATAAATATGTCGGATAGACAAAATCCGGAGAATATCGTTCCACCGTCTAACTGTCCTAGCATAAAGACATCGAAAGTCTAAGTATCTTTATAAGCGTAGTAGGGTTTAGCTTTTAATAATTAATGTTATATTATATATTATATTTAAAAGTGTTTGAAAGAATAATATTTCGAGTCCAAGTGACGAGTAAAAGATAACGATATTCCGAGTCGATAATGACTACTAGAAGATATCGATAATTTGAGTCAATAATGACGAATAAAAGATGGCGATATTTCGAGTCATTAATGACTACTAGTAGATATCGATAATTCAAGTCAATAATGACTATTAGAAGAGAATGATATTTCGAGCCGATAATGACTACTAGAAATATCGATTGAAGATAGAATACTGATACCAACGTTAGTCGAAGTTCGCCAAAATCAACGTTATGAGATTTGGTCAAAGTCGACGATTACGAAAAGAGGTAAAAGTCAACTAAAAGTCAACATTCGACATTTGAAGAATTTAAATATTTTGAGTTAAAGTAGTTTGAAAACAATTTTATAAAAGTTTAACGAAAGATATAATTTATTAGTAAAATTTAAGATTACGATCGCATTTTTGAGTAAAGAGTATATTTATAGAAAATATGAGTTTAACGAATATCATAGTAATAAATATTATGTTTAGGATTGCGATTACGCTTTTGAGTCCAAATACGTCTATCTGTCAATATGTACTATTTTGCGTATAATATATTTATATATGTTTGAAACATGTATTTTTCTTATTGTAAGTCTATTTTGTCAAGTATTCTAACTAGTATATATATATATATATGTCTTATCCATATATATATCTTTTAAGGTATATTATACATTTTATTACGAATCTTTTAACAAAGTTACTAATTATAATAATTAGTCGTAATGGTATATACAATATATTATGTCAAGAATGTTATATTATGTAAATATGTATATAAGTTTGTATATATATACTTTTTATGTACATATATTAAATATGTAAATTTTACATAATAATTAGTCATTTTACTAAATAATGTTCAAATGACATTTTTTATATATATACTTAAGTCCAAATAGCCAAGATAGCCCATAAACTCCAAAAAGTCCAAATACGAAATAATTTTTTTACTATTTATACATATTTACTTATAATTTCACCAATTTATATTCTTATTAATTAATAACTTATAATATGAAGGTTTTATGTATAATATGTTAATACTTTACATTTTCTTCCAATTTTAACCATATTCATCTATTTTATATATTACTTAGACGAAGATTAAGATAAACAAATAAAACCTAAAGAATTTGAGGGAAACTTTAGAAAGTACCGAAGACCTTCGCAAATATCTACAAATTTCAGAAAAAGGTCTCGGAATCTCCCGGAAAAAGAGCTCCAAAGGTGGTGGTGGTGAGGGTCCAACTCCAAACACACAAAAATACACACATTTAATAATATTAGGAGCTTAGAAAGTAAAGATAGAGTAAAAAGGTAGAATGTTTCACTTACCAAATCTTAAGAGATGTAAATCTCCAAGGTGGTAGATATAACCCGGATGTGAAGAAGTGAAGATGGAAATCTTGTAAACCACAACAAGGATTACATGTTAGCAATCTCTAACATCATCATTAGGAAAAGAAAAAGTTAATGTGAAAGAATGAGAAATCTTATCAATGGAAGGAAGTAAACAAATGGTGAGGTAAAGTGATGAATTAACTCTTTAATTTGGAAACCCACTCTAGAACCCTCTTTCATAACTTATATTTTCTAGAAATGTTAGAGAAAATGGGAGAGAAATGAGTGTGTTTGAGGAAATGAAAAGAGCAATGAAAGAGAATCAAATGTAAAAGTTGAGAAATGGAATGAAAGAAGATTGGAAACTTGTTTAGATCTAAAATTTGTTTCATTAGGCAATAAAGGAGCTTAATTTCACATGTCAATGCCTAAAAAATGCAGAAAAGTGGTCAAGTTCACGGGTTGAAAGCAAAACAACAAAAATCCAAAACTGCAGCAGACCTCCAGCCACCGGCTGGCCAAGCCAACCAGCCACTTTTCGTTAACTTTCGTTTTAAGGACCAAATTTGTAATAATCTTAACGTTAACCTCGTTAAAGGACTTACTTTGTAATATATTTTTAACTTTAATCTTAATCATATAAGTAAAGACATAAAACACCCTAACTTATCTTACAAGTATATTTATATCTACTAGGCACTAAAACGTTTGTATCACGAAGGACAAAACGTTAAATAAAATCCCGACTAAACAATAAATAACGTGTGATAAACGAAATAACAAATAATAATAGGATCAAAACAAAAAATCGACAAATAAAAGACAAACGGAACATCAAATTGATATTTCGAAAACGCGGTTGTCACAACAAACCTATGCTTGAAACTTAGAATTGTACGAAACATAAACTCTATTTTATATACATATGTTTTACATCAATTAACATATTAAAACTATGTTAAACTATAAGTATATATATTAAGTTTTCCAAAAATTAATTTATGGTTTATACGAACACAAATGGTATCAGATTATTGTGCACAAATGTAAACGCGAAGATTTTTTTTTTTTTTTTGTTCCTTCTCCAAGCAATGTATATCATTGGTTTTAATCTTCCCTTAGTTCAATCACTCGGCCCGGTTTCGCGTACTTTATAATGTACTCCTTTATGGTACTAGCATAATAATTTTCTAACTAAGAATTCCCAGGTCTTCTCTTTGGGCCTTTGTTGCTCACTGACTGTATTAAGCAGCCCATAGGATTGTTGGGCCTGTTGTCCAATTCTTCTAAGTTTGCAGCCTACCCGAACTCTCCAACCCTCTTGTGACAAACTTACAATTATAAAGTGGGTACTCTGCATGCCCTCTTTTGGGCCGACCCATCTTTGAACATTCGCAGAAGGCCTCCTAATCATGGCCCAGAGTGAAGTGAAATAGTCGAGCTTGAAGAACTAAGCAAGTCGGCCGGGTTAATCTTGGGCCAGACAAATGGATATGGACCTTTAGATCTTTCAACAGGAAGTTAATTGATGAAAAAACATTGCCTAATAGTTTCTTCAAAAAAAAAATTTCTTAGAAAAATTGCTATTCACTTATGAAGAATTCATAACGGGCGCCTTCCTATTAGAGGCAACCTTGCGGAAAGAGGAGTTGACCTACACTCGACGAGAAGCCCCACTTATCTTTACCATTGAAGGTTGAAGTTGCAAGTGGTGGCTCGATAAATTTGAGAGTACTTCTACACTAGAACTTTGTACTCGTATTGCTTAAATTTCTTCTTAATTACTTCGAAGATAAATATTTTCTATTCTATAAAATAACTAAAATGTATATATTAAAAACTAATTTCCATAACAGACTACCATAGTACCATGTTACTAAAATTCAAAAAGGTTATATTTACTTATTGGCCATTTTCATGCACGTTGTTTAGGGGTAAATTCATGATGCAAGAGAAGCTAATTTAATTGCAATGGTTTTTTACGATTCTGTATCGTTCACTAATGTTTCTTTCGATGTATGTTACTCATGGTTAGAAAGAAATGCACGTCTTATTTTACGGCAATTAACAAATTAAAACCGTATGAAACTCAAAATCCATATGAAAATAAGTTACGTGTTGTAACAATTATTTTGGCTTATAAGATCAAAATTAACTATCAAATATTACTGTGCACAAATGGACATGAAATCCATAATCTCATTTTTGTTCCTTCTTCAAGCAATCATCAATGGTGTGGATCTAGCCAAAGCTCAAAACCCGTTGCATCAACAACACATATGCAGAGACACCGGTGTTTTCAAAAACAACACCCTATTAGAAAGCAGAGATGAGGCATTCGAAAAAGTCTACATGTGGTTTAAGAATACAAGCTACACTGGGTTTTGCCATGTTCAAGGTGGCATTAGCAAATGGGAAATTAAAGTTGCCGTCATTGTGCTTTGTCCCTCTAATGTAAAAATGGAAGCTTGCCAAGATTGTATCAAGAAAACTGTCCCATATCTTAAACAAAAATGCCCTAACCAAAAGGAAGGCGCTGCGTGGACCAGCTTACCAGAGCTAAGTTGTATGGTGCGTTATGCTTCAGACCGTAGCATTTACCAAGAGCTCGATGATTGGGGTTGGGTCAATTTTGCGAACCCAAAACCTGACGGGAATGCTGGTGACTTGGAGAAGGCCTTGAATAACTTGGCAACTATGTTACAAGGGCAAGCAGCTGGAGGTGGTACGTTAAAAAAATTTGCTTCTGGGACGGTAGGGTATGGGTCGGGTTCACGAAAACTCTATGGGGATATGCAATGTACTCCTGAAATATCCAAAGAGGAGTGTATTAAATGTTTATCTAAAGCAACTAATTTGACCCATACTTGCTGTACTAAAAAAGGGCAAGTGTCTGCAAGAATGTTGTCTACTAATTGCTTTCTAAGGTATGTACTCCAATGACAAATATCCGGAAATCTACGACAACTCTCCACCATCTTCGTTCACTTCAGGTACCGGTAATTGACATCTTCGGCATTTATCAAATGAAGATGGAAAATATTTCTTCAAATAAGACAATGGTTATTTATTCCTTAAACCTTGTACCTTTTTTTTACTTGTGGATCTTCATTTTAGTTGAATATGAATTAGTTTCCTATTAATTTTATTTTCTTAATTTGCTTAAATGTCAAATGGTGTATTTTATATGTGACTTAATATTTTTGTGTTGGGATAAAATGATATTTTGATTTGTTGTTTATTAAGATATACATGGGACAATGTTATAATGTTTCAGGTAGAATTTGAAATGACATCATCATGGACTTATTGTTTTAGCTTATGATTAATTCAATGTTTTAAAAACCGATTTTGTTAAACCGGTTGGGTATTAACAAACAGTTCAACCGTTGAGCGAAATTGACTAGTCAACTTATATTTTCATAAAAGTGCTACTAAAGTTGTTACATGTCAACAAAAAAAACACTAAAAATCTACTTAAAAATAATATCAAATAGCAACAATAATAAAAAGGAGATATAAGTTTTAACCTCACCAAATAACTCAAAAGATACAAATTATCATAAAAATAAGATAAAATTTATTTCAAACGAAAAAAAACATGTTTTTGAAAAAAAAAATCCTGGTTGAACGGGACCTGAAAAACAGGTAAAAACTGATATGTTCAAACCGTTGGGCAGTACCGTTTTTTCAATCGACAGGAGACCGATACGAACCGGTTTTCTAAAACATTGGTTTAATTTAAATTTTAACTATGTATTAATGTTGTCATACTATTTTTAGATATACTTTTAATTATGTATTAATGTCATCATAAACTAAACGTTAAGTTGAATGATGTTCAGCCTATATGCAATTGTGTTTTTAAAAAATTGAATTTAGAAATGCTACTTTGGGCACAAATTTTATGAAACATAGGTTAACCTCTCATAATTAAACTTTAGATAAATTGGTCTAAAAGATGAAAATAAAATTACCAATGGTGACATCAACAATAAAATTATATGATCTAAATTAATACAGAAAAAAAATACTTTCGCTTAATTTGCGGATATAGTATAACTATAATATATGCAAAAAAATATTATGCAAAAAATATTATGTAAATAGAAGAATTTACAAAGTGGCAGAAGGCAAGCGCACAAGCTGCGCCGCTAATCCTTTTTGGATTGGAAAGTCAATACGTTTAAAAACTACATCAAAACGTCTAAGTGTCATGACATTGTTATGCATAATCCGTTGAACTCGACTAAGTAGCTCTACCGCCTCCGATGCAAGGAAACCGAATGTATCAAAATCAAACGGAATAAACACGTGTTGATTTTCAATGCATATTTCTATTATAATCCAATTAGGAAACAATTTAGGAAACTTTTTTAATTATCGACTAATGTTCCATGAATCCATGTTAACAGAAGGATAAATTTACATCGTTATGTATAAATGACTATGTTAACAAAAGTCATTGGTTCATATCATGTCAGTGTTTCTTAGTTTAGTTATAAATTAAAACATCATTGTTCACACATAGGTTTATTATTCAGAATTGTTGATTATGTAGAGCATTCTTGTACTTTATTGCTTTTAGTATTTATATTGTTAATGAAGTATTTTATTAATTTTATTTTTTGTGGTTTAAAAAAAGAAGTTGACAACTCATCAATTATGTGGAACCAAAGATAAGATACCAAAAGCAGAAGTGTAAGTAATTTTGTTTAAATATAATAAAATAGAAAAATATATTATTTAAATTAAAAAGTTTAAAACTAAATATAATTGATGGCCCTATTAAAAATATCTAATAATCCAAATTAAAAAATAAAACCATTTAATGATTCTACTTTATTATATAAAATTTAAAAATTTTCTTTTATAGATATAAATTGCTTCTAGAAATAAAGTATATGGAGAGTAAATTCCAAAATTAGTTTTTGTGGGCACTTTAAAGAACATTTGGATTGACCCGATCCTCACGAATAATATCCACATTCTTGATTTCATATGTTATTGCTTCTTTAATATTCGAAGTTGATTTATAATATTTTTGAGTTAAAACATAAATCATCCCTAAAGGTTTATTTTAAATTATAAATTTCGTCTCTAAGTAAAAAGTTTGTATAAATTATCTAACTTTAAAAACTAATTAACTTTTTCGACCCTAAGATTTGCTCCAATTACGGATTTCGTCCCTAAGGTTTGTCCTCCATACGGATTTGTTTCTAAGGTTTGCCCCAATTACGGGTGCAGATGAGAAATTAGGGATGAAAAACGTAATTAATTTCTAAACTTTGACGATTTATATAACTTTTTAAATATAGGGAGGAAATCCATAATTTTGGATAAACCATAAGGACGATTTATGTAATTAACTCAATATTTTTTTGTTCCAAAAATTTTTTAGATGGCTAAAATTTTCTAAACTTTTTTATATCTTTTCAACAATTTGTTATTACGAAATATATATCACAACAAATTTATAATTTTAGTCAAGGTTGTAAAAATCCAATTAATCAATGATTAATCTCTAATCCCTACTTTACCGATGAGATTTTCATTAATACCTCGGTCAATAGTCGGTCAACAAATCGATCAAAATAGTAGCAATTTAATCATAATCGGTTTTAATATAATCGGAAGAAGTGTGAAAACTATGGAAGCCAAAAAGATTTTTGTGATCCAATAGCCTATTTAATTAGCCAATTGCATAAAATACTCAAATAATAATTCATAAATAACTTTAATAACCCATTATATATAAAATTTCAATCCGATTAATTTCGATTAACCTACGATTAAGTCTAAGGGGTCTTTTGTTTTTTCTGAATACTTAAGTCTGAAATCTGAAAACCAGTTCTGAATGATAAGAGTTAGTGTCTGAAACCTGAAAACATAACCAGTAAGACTGTTTGAAAAATAGTCTGAATAGTTTCTTTTATCATTTTTAATGATATTAAACTAGCTAAATTGCATAAAAACAATAACATTAAATTAAATTATGATTATAAAAAAAAAACATAAACTATCATTAAAAATGTTATTGCTCATTAGTAAATACAAAAATGATCAAAATTCAGTTATGCCGCTTGTTAAAAAAGAATGATAAATAAATTTAAACCAAAGTAATATTAATTCTTATTTTATAGAAATACTAGTTAAAAAATAGACAACACAATAAGCCTGGAAGTTAGTTTCAATAAGAGGGATTAAGATTTAAAATTTGTCTTATTAAATAGGAGGATAATCAGATATATATAGATCTTATCCAAAATAATTTTCAAAACATCTTAATTATAATTGCACTTAACGAATAATACAAATATGTCCTTTTAAGATCTTAATTAGAAAAACAAACGAGACCTAAGATAATCTTAATTAATCTTTAATCTCTACTCCACCGTCTAACGTGCGTCTAGCGACTTCTACAACATTGATTTTAGTTGATAAATTAGAATTACATACAACTAAAACTTCATTTACAACACGTTTATTTTACAACAAAAAACGAATTAGAACTGTATAAAACTAGTTGTCTATTCTACAAAAAGTTAGGTTCTACAACACTTAGTTTTATGCTTATAATTAAGAACACTAATTATCACAAATTATTGTGCATTAAACAAAGAAAAATGAATTCCAAGATTTTATTTCTATTTCTTCTTCAAGCAAGCATCAATGTATTCAATCTAGCGATAGCTCAAAGACAACAACAAATATTCAGATGCAGAGACACCGGCGATTTCAGTGCCCCGAGCCTTCAAAAACAACGAGATTCTGCACTTGACTATCTCGCCAGTAACGTTGTAGGGACAAAGTACACAGGCTATTTATATACCCGATCCTCGAGTGGAAAAAAGGGTGAGCAAGTTGACGCCGTCATTCTTTGTTCCCCTATTATCAAAGCGGAAGATTGCCAGAGATGTGTCAAGAAAACGGTCCCTTATCTTAGAAATAACTGCCCCAACAAAAAGGAAGGTGTGGCTTGGACTTTGGAATCCAACTTTATAGGTTGTATGGTACGTTACGCGGAATCTGAATTTCAGCGAAAGTATGACTGTTGGGCTGCCCTAACCTTCTCGAGCGCAGATGTTAGTGCCCGTCCCGCAGACTTAACTGCCGTGGTGTCAGGTTTCGGAGTATATTTAGCGGAACAAGCAATAAGAGGCGATGCCTTGAAATATGCATCAGGAAAAAGAACATACGGATCCGATAAGAGTGTCTACATGGCGTCGCAATGTACTCCTGATTTAACAGTTGACATGTGTTATCGTTGTTTAAAGGATGTAGGTGCCACTCTCCAAAAATATTCTAAATTAGGACATATTAGAGTAAGATCGTTGTGTAACAATTGTTATACAAGGTACAATCATGTTCCAATTACTCAGACTATTAACTCACTGGCTCCGTCGTCGCCCTCTTCAGGTAACCCTTGTATTAGCTTTTGCAACTTTATAAACATCTTTTTTACTCTTGTGGTTAAAGGCTTCGAGTTGGCGGGTCAAAAACACTCAAACCAACCCGCCATCATGAATAATTATCCGTGTCTAATAATTATTCACTCGAACATGACATGAGAACCCGTTTACATAAACGGGTTGGTGGGTCGCAATTTCGGGTTAATTAGCGAGTAATAATTCTGGGTTTGCGTGTCAAAATTTCGGATTGTACAATGCGTTAAATGGGTTGACGGGTCAATATTCAATGTGACTGGTTTTGAGAAAAAAAAAAGCTTTTTTTAAAAAACAGTTAAGCAGGTTTACTGTAGACACGACACGAAAATTTCGAAATCGTACACACTATATAAATATCCTTGTACGTGAATTGATCTCATTTGAATTTAGTAAAATTTGAAAACAGGGACTTTATTTAGTGATTTAATCTACTTTAATCGTTCATGTTATAATTCTTGTACAAATATTAACATATTGTTTTGTTCCAACTTTTTTTTTTAATGTAGAGTCTACAACGTGGATGTTCAATACAACTGATTTGGAATGACAATATTGGGCATAATATCTTAAATTCGGTAGAATTTTATTTTAAACAATTGATGATATATTACATAAATATAGTTTTTCTTTTATGCTTTAAAACTTAATAATGCTTAAACTGTATCTAATTACTTAGCAGTGTCGCCAAGGAGATAAAATCGATTTATTTAAGTTATTTGTTCAAGCAATCATCAAGGATGTTAATATCCATGTTGGTCGCCCTCATTAGATCTCGATTTGAACCCAAACATTAAAAAGTCGTCGAATTACTTTAAATTGAATATATTATGGTGAAACACTCAAATAACCGAATGATTGATATCATTAAACTTACGTAAAGTATTACAATACGACTAATATCAAATACGTTCGATTACAAGACAAAAAACCTTCTCGATTGGAAGTTGCGCAGGTAGAGCTCTTGGGTTGGGTAACAGTCAACCTTCTCTCTCTAGACGGCTGCATTTATGACTTGTAGTTGGGGTATTTATAGGTGACATAAAAACCCTAACTTGTTACGTAACTGCAACACCTGAACCACTGTTACGCAGCGCAACACACTGTTGCGCAACACTGAGCGTAACAACCCATAAATGCTACGAAACACTTTACAATTCGATCTATATACACTCAAAACTTCACGACATGTTTCTAGACGAAGTACAAACTATAATCAACGACGAATAGGCTCCAACAGTTCCCTTATATTTAAGTCCGATTTCCTCTAATAACACCGAGTTTACACTCTCGATTCCCTATTAAGGAACTATTACATAATAGGGTTTCGATTGCTTGGACACTTTGAGAGTCATGTAATCATATTCAGCTTAAAATATTTCGATGGTAGAATCACAATCTCAATCGAATAAAACTCAGAATTATGTTGAACGAGAATCTTTGTCTTTTGAGATGATGAACAAAACTCTACCAACGTGATTTAACCAACAAAAATGTGTGGGTTGTGTTTATCAATATTAACTGCCATTCGACAAGTTATTAACCAACCGAACCGGGTTTTTTAAACTAGATAAATAAACAGGGTTATATTTATATTTAGGTTGTCTAATACATTTGTAATAAAGCGATGTTAACTTAAATAAAAAATCGACCCCAGCTAGGGGCTTTGTCCCTTGGACCCGCTATCGGGGGCCCTGTCCCCGGACACTTGTCGTTTAGGGGCTTTCGTCCACAAGCAATCATAATAAATTCAAACAAGCGTACGCTCCGCACCAGCCTAACTTTTTCAATATTTATTATGATTATATTGGTTAACAAATAATCTCTTTACGATTATATTATATTGGTGACACAAATCACCAACAGAAACCCCAAAAACGTTTACCATTATTATCCCAAGTCTCATGCGGCAACATGGATGATTTTGTGGTCATCATTATGCTTTGTCGCCCAATTTCAAAGTTGTGTTGAAGCTTGTGACGATTGTATCAAGAAATGAGTCCAATCTTATTTGTCACGTATAAGTTGGATAGCGTTTAATTTCGGTTAACCAACAATTTCTAAAAGGTCATTAACATGATTGAAGTTATAGTTTGAAAATGGGAACACATTACTTCGGGCCGAGTCAGGGAACAATCACTTTATAAAAAAATAATTGTTAATTTCACAAATTTGTTTAGAAATTAAAATGATATAAAATATATATAGGATCTGGATTTTGATCCAAGGCAATCATAGCTAGAGGTGGATAATAACTTTAATCAAGTATATGTAACGATAAAATACTACCTTGCCGAAGATGCAACGTCACATACCTTAAATTGTCAAAATAGATCGTTAGAATATGTGATGACATGACTTTTATGTGACAACATAAATAGATTTTAATATAGTTGGCGACCTAAATAATCCCACATATTTTTACTTTCTGATTACTTAAACCAATTGCTAAAACTTTTAGATATACTAAATTGTCAAAAGTTTAAATATTTGATGTTCCATTTCTTTAAATTTTGTCCAACTAAGAAATATATAAAATCAAATTAATATTTTCATTCAATTGATGAATTAGACTCGCATCAAACTCAAATACCATTTTATAACACGTTTTATGATACACCAATTAATTAAATTAGAACCACACAAAATTTGTGGTCGATATGATAAACAATTTTTAAAATGCGTTTTAGAGAAAATATGTTTAGAATAAGTTTAAACGCAATTTATATTCAAACACATAATATTATATTTTACGTTTTAAAAGATGCAATCTACAATAAACACCTATAATATGAAACTCCAACACACCCCTTAGATACAACAATGTTACCCAAACCTCTTTTATTCTATGCCGAAAGGAATTTTTACCAATATATCCAAAACATAGTTTGAAAATTGTATAAAACTCGAATGGGTTTTAAGATAAGTTGAGTTTCTCATCAATCAACTAAGTGTTTTGTAAAAGGATAAGATTCTTTGGAGAGATTTATATTTATTTAATACTCATTACTCTTCTTATTTAAATTTGTAAGGATCATATGGAAATGTGCAAAATATTATATTTTAATGTTTTGGAATTTTACATTTTAGTCCCTAGACTTTAAGGACTTAGTGGTTTTCCCCCCTAAACTTTAAAGACTTAGCGGTTTCCCCCCCTCAACTTTAAAAACTTTAACGCTTTTTCACCCTCAACTTTAAAAAATATAACGCTTTTTCACCCTAAACTTTAAACGACTTTTAGCTTTTCCTGTCTGCACTTTATATGTTGTTGCGTTTTTCCCCCCTCGGCTTTAAATAATACTTTTACGCTTTCTACCCCTCGGAATTTTATTTGGATTCAACTAATACGAACATCTACTCAGATTAATAATAAATAACGGCATCGTTTTAGCAAATAGCTACATTTATACTTCGATAAAAAAGTAAAAAAACAAAAACTCGAGTCGTTTTATCCGGAGTAGGATAAACGACATCCTCTCCTCTTCTCGCTTCGATCAATGACTTGATCCGGGCCTGATGGGATGGAAGGTCGTAAAAGTATTATTTAAAGTAAAAAAAAAGTTACGATAAATAAGAAATAAAAAAGACGTGGAAGCCCAACAATAATAAGCCCAAAAAACCCAAAAAAACACCCTCATCCCATACCCGGGCACGAACCATGGCCTCATCTTGCATGCGACGGAATAAGCCCAATGATGAACACAAGGTAAAGAGCGAATACAAAGCGAAGAACGAACACTGCCTAACACTAACGCCGAAATTGACGAACCCGTGCAACGCACGGGATCCTTCTAGTTAACGTTTACATTTTTATGAAAAATTTAGAGGATATATTGAGGATATAAAATGCAATTTTTAATTTCAAAGAAAAAACTCCGGTTAATTGAATGCGATTTAACCTATGCCATTAGAGTACAAATTAACCGAATCCTAAATGAACACCCTTGTTTTTACGATATCACTCCTCCATGAACGGAAATACAATTAATTGATGACATTAACCACAAACCAAAAGGTTATGACTTATGATTATCAACACCTATGTGATAATGGAGTTAATTATGATATGTTAAACAGAATACGTTATTTCTATTTTGAGATATAAGTCTTAATAAGAACCTACCTATATAGATAAGACAATTTGTTCTTGAGGCTTTTCGTGATGGTTTCCAGGTCCTTCTGTTTTTGCATGGTGTCACGGTTTAGCCTCTTAAGGTTCTGGTTCGTCTTAAACATACGCTTCTAGATGTTTTACATATCTGGGTGTTTTGATCGAACATTACATACCACAAATGTATATACATATTTGCTAACAAAATTTAAACAGGCGTACAACCTCTTGGTTAATAGCCACCTTAATATCAATGTTAATGAAGTAAAAAATAGTTATTATTATTTAAAAAGGATTATCAGTTTTATAGTTGACAATTAGAACCATAGACAGGTTAAACTCTTAATTAGGCAAGTTAGGTTTTACAACAAATAACGTTTTATAAAAGTGAAAAAGTGAAACTCTATTTCAAAAAAGTTAAATGTTACTTTTAAGTACATCCGGGTTTCTTTCCAAACAACAAATAAAATATATTATAAGCGGTAGGGGTCGGAATTCGTTTCGGGTTCGTGTTGGCCAGTCAGTAATCACTCATATAGTTATCTGTGTCGAAAAGTTCTACACCGACCCCAACGCACATAACTTGGACATCACATGCGAACCCGTATGAAAAAAAGAATCCGTTTTCAGGTCATAATATGTGGTTCACAACAAGAAAACCCCAAACCTAATCATGACACAATATATTATTTGGGTCACCCGTTTGACACGTCAATCCATCAATCCTCGATATATACCTGTTTATTTTTTTATCGGTTTCATGTCGTGTTAAAAATTGCCACCCATACGGATTTTAAATTTTTCAACAATTTGTGAAATACATGCATTAAGGAAAAACTCGAACTCTTTTTCAAGATAAATTACGTTTCACGACAATGCATTATAATTTGTTTATAAGAACACAAATTATTACAAATTACTCTCAACAAAATGGAAAGGAAATCAAAACTTTCATTATTATTTCTTTTTCATACAATCATCAATGTTGTTAATCTCGCTACAGCTCAACCAGTCGAAAGCCACGTCTTTAAATGCCGAAAGGACTCTGGTACCTTCCCACCCAACAGCCCCTTCCAAAAAAATCTCATGACCATACTCAATTCCCTCCCCAGTAACACCGGCCCCGAAGGCTATTACTCTACAAATGTTGGTGAAGGAAAACCAAATGAGCAAGTTTTCGCCTCCGCCCTTTGTTATGGAAATTTCTTAGGCAAAGGTTGTGAGGGTTGCGTGAAGAACGCAATCCCGGAGCTTAGAAAGAACTGCCCTAACCAAAAGGAAGGTGTGGCCTTTCTATTGAATTGTATGGTACGTTACTCGGGTACCGAATATGATAGACGATTTAGTGGTAAACTAGATAACTGGGTTGTGGGAGATCTAAAGTCCAAGGAGAGTGTTCCCAGAATATATGAGTTCGACAGCGTTGTGTATAAATTAACCGTTAAGCTATCAGCAGAAGCAGCCGCAGGTAGATTTAAAAAAGTCTCGACAGGGTCGAGTACTTATGATTTCGGGCATTGGACTGTGTACGGGCTTATGCAATGTACTCCTGATTTAGATACGGACTCGTGTAATCAGTGTTTCTTAGCTATAATGTTTGATTTGCATCCTTGTTGTAGTGGGAAAGTGGCTGGAAGAATATTTACTCCATGTTGTTATTTTAGGTACTCACATACAAATTTTCTAAAATAAGAGCTCATATATGTGGTAGAAAGTTTGTATCTAAAGTTATAATAAAAACATGATTATGGATATAAATTGTGGTCTAAGTTTGTTGAATTATTTTGTTTAGGAATTATGTTTCCTACAAGAATGAAATGATTAAACTATACGTGTATAAATAAATAAGGAATAATATCTCTGGGTGTTCATGAATCGGTTAACCGAACCTAACCTCTTATGTGATGCGGCCAAAAATATGAACTTTAACCTAACTTAATTAACTTCATTTTGCGGTTAACCTTAATTCGATTGACACTGATGTAATTAGTGTTTCTTGGTTGTAAAAAAAAAAGAGAATGAGGTTAACCATAACACATAAGGTTATTAAGGATATACACTCTAAGCCCATAAATCCACAGCAGCCCAATGACTCAACTGGCTCCAAGACTTAGTACAATAACACGTTTATAATTTCTCTGTATATTCAAATGTATAGTCAATTAGGTCCTACATTAAAGCCTGCAGAATTGCTCTCAGTTAGTTGTAGATACTCTTGTAATCAGCCTATATAAGGCATGTAATTCATTGAATATATTAACACATTCAATCATACCATTCTCATCTCTATATGGTATCAGAGCTTTGAATAGCTCCTCCGAGTATTTTCTTTTCGATCCTGATCTTGCAACATTCTCATGGCTATCATCGATGTCAATACACACACACATTTTCCAATCAAACTTACAGCAAGCAACTTCCCGGTCTGGAGAAAACAAGTCGTTGCAACCCTAACAGGGTTAGGTTTAGACGGCTACGTCACAGGGTCAATCGAAGCCCCTCCAAAAGTTCTATCTACTGATCCAACAAAACAAAACCCGGAGTATCGACCTTGGTTCCGCCAAGATCAAATTATTCTAGGAGCATTACTTGGAAGCTGTTCTGAAACAATCCAATCAGTTGTTTCCTCGGCAGAAACATCGAATCAAGCATTCAAACGTCTTACTGAAAGTTATGCAAGCGTATCACGATCACGTATCATCTCACTGAAATCTCGTCTTGCTAACAATCCTAAAGGCACAAGATCCATCACTGAATTTCTTCATGATATGAAGAATATATCCGATGATTTAGCTTTGGCTCAAAGCCCAGTCGACGAAGAAGACCTGATCGTCCATATCCTTGGCCAGCTAGGTGATGATTACACTAACATCACCTCTGCTCTTAAAATCAGAGACACTCCAATCACTTTTCCAGATTTATTCGACAAACTCCTTGATCATGAACGTACTCTTAAAGGTACTTCAACACCGCCTCTCATTGCCACTGTTAACAATACCCAGAAGTATACCAACCGCAACTCCTTCAAAGCCAACATTGACAATCCCTTCTCCCAGCGTTTCCCAAACAACAACAATCAAAACTCTGGAAATCGCTCTTTTCGCCCTTCTGGTCACTCCCATGGAGGTAACACATTTCAACAAAGTCACAGAAACGTTAATTATTGTCACTATTGCAATATTCCAGGTCATGCAACAAAGGACTGCAAGGTCATGCAACAAAGGACTGCAGGAAACTAGCTCGATTTCTCAAGGAAAACAACATCGCTATCTCCACTTCAGCAAGTCCAATGGTTAATACTACCACAGCAGGTTCCGGTGCTTCTTCTAACTCACCTTGGATGTTCGACAGTGGTGCCTCTCACCATGTTGCATCAACTCCTGCATCGTTTCACACCCTATCAGAGTATGGAGGACCTGACGAGATCGTGTTAGGCAATGGTACATGTCTTTCTATTTCTCATGTTGGTCAAGCTAGTCTTCCCACAAACTTTCACTCTCTTAATCTTAATGATGTCTTATATGTTCCGCAATTACGTCGTAATATCATTTCTGTTGCTAAATTATGCAAATCTAACAATGTCTCTGTGGAATTCTTTCCTCACTTTTTCTGTGTTAAGGATCTTCGCACGGGCATCACTCTCATGCAGGGGGAGAACCTCAATGATGTCTACTATGCAGCCGTCAAATCTCTACGCAGTCTTCCTAGAGTCAATGCTACTACTCTCTCCACTCAATCAATAAGCTCCTTGCATCACAAGTTTGGGCATCCATCAGCCAAGATATTCAAGTTTGTTCTTAGTCGTCTATGATCAACTTGTAATAAATTGTCTACTGTTTCTTTCCATTGTCATTCATGTTCTATTAATAAAAGTCACAAATTGCCTTTTGGTGACAATTCTTTTACAGTATCTAAATCACTTCAACTTATATACTCGGATGTGTGGGGACCTGTACAATCCTCCAATGATGGTTATGCCTACTATGTCACCTTTGTTGATTATTTCTCACGCTATATTTGGCTTTATCCCATGAAAAGAAAATCGGATGTTTCCATCCTCTTTCCCCAATTCAAAACTCTAACCGAAAAATACTACCAAACCCCTTTAGTCTCTATCTTCACAGATAATGGAGGAGAGTTCATCAAACTGTCTTCTTATTTACAACAACATGGTATCTCCCATTTTACCACCCCTCCACACACACCTGAGCAAAATGGAATTGCTGAACGACGCCATCGTCATATTGTGGAAACTGGTCTTTCCCTTTTACATCATGCTAATCTTACCCTTGATTTTTGGAGCCATGCGTTTCAAACTGCAGTTCACTTAATAAATCGATTACCTACTCCCGTCTTACAATACCACTCTCCCTATGAAAAGCTTCACAATCGGCCACCATCCTACACCAATCTCAAACCTTTTGGCTGCCTTTTCTATCCTTGGCTAAGACCCTACTCCCTCTCTAAACTTCATCCACGATCAGCCAAGTGCATTTTCCTTGGCTACTCTACTTCCAAATCTGCCTATAAATGCTATGACCCACTTACTTCAAAACTCTACCACTCTAGACATGTTGAGTTTATTGAAAACATTTATCCCTCTCACACTACTTCCACTCCTTCCTTACCAACAGCCGATGCCTTTTACTTACCTCCAGCTACTAACCAAATTTTACCACTCTCTTCCTCATCGATATCCACTGCTCCTCCTTTACCCACCACTCGTATCATTCCTGATAATGAACCAGCAGCCCCAGCCTCACCACCACATCTCTCCTCCTCTCCACCTATCTCGTCTCATAATCAGTCATCAGCAACCCCACCCTCTACAACCTCTACTACACCTTATCCACATCGAACCCGTAAACGCAACTCTAAATATTTTAATGATACTCTTATCAACACTACTACCCTTCATCCAATACCCCCATCTCTGGAACCAACTACTCACACTCAAGCATTTAAAGATTCCAAGTGGCGCGCTGCCATGGACTCTGAATTTAACGCTCTCATTCAAAATCATACGTGGGAGCTTGTTCCCTCATCCGCTCACACACCCATCGGATGTAAATGGGTATTCAAAATAAAACGCAATCCCGATGGTTCTATTTCTAAGTACAAAGCTCGTCTAGTTGCAAAAGGTTTTTTACAGCAGTATGGGAAAGATTATTTTGATACCTTCAGCCCCGTCACCAAACCTGTTACTATTCGTACTATTTTATCTATAGCCCTCTCAAATGATTGGCCTTTACGCCAACTGGATGTTAACAACGCTTTTCTTCAAGGGACACTTCATGAAGAAGTCTTTATGTCACAACCTCCGTGTTACGCTGATCCTCAATACCCAAATCACATATGTAAACTCAAGAAATCGATTTATGGCTTGAAACAAGCTCCACGAGCTTGGTACATTGAACTCACAACCTTCCTGCTCCAGTTTGGCTTCAAGAAATCATTAGCCGATGCCTCACTGTTTATCTATCAACTCCACAATATCACCTGTTTTTTCATGGTCTATGTCGACGATATTGTCCTAACCAACAACAACACTCCCTTTCTCAATCGTTTTATCTCCTCTCTAAGCGCTAGATTTTCTCTCAAGGATCTTGGTGATCTACATCACTTCCTTGGTATTGAGGTTATTCCCACCTCCACAGGTCTCTTTCTGTCCCAACATCGTCATATACAAGATATTTTAAATCAATTCCACATGGAAGGTGCTAAGGAAGTCACAACTCCTCTTAGTTCTACCGACCCACTATCCATTCATGATCAATCCCCAGCTGTAGATGTCACGCCATACAGAAAACTTGTCGGTTCTCTCCAATATCTTGCCTTCACCCGCCCGGATATCTCCTTTGCCATCCACAAACTCTCTCAATTTATGCACAACCCTCGTCAAAGTCACTGGCAAGCTCTTAAGCGTCTTTTGCGTTATCTCAAAGGTACTATATACCATGGTCTAGTCCTCCATCGTCACTCGCCTCTTACACTCTCCGTGTTCTCGGACTCTGATTGGGGAGGTGTTCACAGTGCAGGTCGTTCAACAACAGCTTATTTACTTTATCTTGGTACTAACATTGTCTCATGGAAATCCACCAAGCAAAAATCAGTGTCTCGATCATCCACGGAAGTTGAATACAAAGCGCTTGCAAATGCTACTGCTGAGCTTCTTTGGTTGAAGCATCTACTCTCAGAATTGGGTATATTCTCCAATGCTACTCCCACATTGTTTTGTGACAACACTGGCGCAACTTATCTGAGTGCGAACCCTGTCTACCATTCCCGAATGAAACATATTGCATTGGATTATCATTTTGTCCGGGAGCAAGTCTCATCTGGATCACTTCAAGTACGCCATATTAATTCTCATGACCAGCTTGCTGATATGTTAACCAAGCCGCTTCCTCGTGCTCCATTCTTGAGAAACATATCCAAGATTGGAGTCTCCGATGGATCCTCCATCTTGCGGGGGCGTATTAAGGATATACACTCTAAGCCCATGAATCCACAACAGCCCAATGACTCAACTGGCTCCAAGACTTAGTACAATAACACGTTTATAATTTCTCTGTATATTCAAATGTATAGTCAATTAGGTCCTATATTAATGCCTGCAGAATTGCTCTCAGTTAGTTGTAGATACTCTTGTAATCAGCCTATATAAGGCATGTAATTCATTGAATATATTAACACATTCAATCATACCATTCTCATCTCTATAAACACTACAACAAATATGAGTATTGTTCACGGTTTTTTCTTCGCGGTCTATGAATGTGCGAACTTTTTTTTTACAAAGTTCACATTCATAATTGTTTAAAAACTATCCACATTTATAAGTGTGAAAAAAAATAAAAAGCTACAAACAGTTTGCATTTTTAGGTGCGGAATATAATGTTCACACCTATAAATGTGAGTTAATAAATATAGATTATTATCACTCTTTAATGTGTGAAGAAATATGAAATTTTTCCGCAGTTTTAAACGTAAAAAAAATTAATATTTTTGCTAGGTTTATATAAAAAAAAAACATATTCTCACACTTCCAAACGTGAAGAAATAATTTTTTTTTAACCAAACCTCACCAATTGGTAAGGCGTGATAAAATGTGAAGCCCCTTGAGAAAGCCCATAAATAAATAAAAAGAAGTCACCCTCACCCAGTCAAATTGGTAAGGGTTATGACTGTGGGAGAAATTGAAATTCATAACCCTCTCTACAACATCCAGTCAAATTAATTCCATGCTATATAATCAACTTTTTCACCAACAATATTTGAATGCAACCTAGGTTTCGATTGTAGTTTTTTTTTTGACGATTTCTTCAGCCCTAATCCGACGAGATTTACATTCGTCTGTGTGAATCAATCCCTAAATCATCCAATTTCAGCTTGAATTGAACCGATTGAAGAATTCTATATACCGATTTCATGTCGATTGAAGAATTGCTATCGTCATATGATCATATTTAGGTATGATTAATCAAATTTAGATCCAGTTGTTTAGCTTTATGAATTAAACTGTTATAGTTCTGTTCAAGCTATTACAGTTCAATTTTTAGTTAATTAATCTTTGTTAAAATTGAATTTACAGATTGTGGTTTCCGCCATGGTTTCTGCAGAATTTGCTCGCACAATTGTCGGTATCATCGGTAAGCTCTCTCTGATTCAATTCGTTGATTTGTTGTTATTGTATAATGTATACTGCTGCTTTAATTTCGATTTGAAATCAGGTGAATGTGATGTATTCGATGCATTCTAGTTGTGAGTATTGTTAATAATTAATAGATTTATGATTATTCATGTGTTTTAATCATGATTCCGAGTTGAATCGTTAATTTGTAGTTATCAGCTGAATGTGATTCAACCACTGCATTCTAATTGTGCGTTTTGTTACAGATCGATAGATTTTATGATTATACTGGTTACTGAATTGAAATCGGTGCTTAAATTTGAGCTGAATCGTTAATTTGTAATTGTGAATTTTGTTCGAAATTTGGAATCGGTGCTCGAAATTTGTGTTAAATGTGATTCGTAAATAGCGTTCCATCTGTTTATGCATTTTGTTAGCGATACGTGATTTTACGAATTCATCTGTTATTGAATTGAAACGGAGCTCTACATACCTATAGATACAGATATATGTACGTATATGTAATGTAATTGTGAGTATATAATAGCTGATTGTTGATAGGAATTGTTGTTTAATTTTGCAGGAAACGTGATTGCTCTCATCTTGTTCTTATCTCCTGTGTAAGTTCTATCTCTTCACCGCTTACATACGTATAGATACAGATATATGTACGTATATTTAAGGTAATATAGTTTAAGTTATAGTACTATTTTATGAATTTAACTTGTGATATTTTTACCCTTCATATTGGCTTTAATGTGTTGATTACTATCATGTTAAAAATAAGCGTAATTACGAGAACAAAAAACTGTATAACATCTAATAACTAAAACTTTAAAATGCTATAATATTTTATTGATTGAAAAGTACAATAAATATATTTGTAAAAACATGGTTATTGTTAACATCTAAACCATGGCTGTCCATTAATCTACAGTAACATACCGCTAAAAGCTTTGTTAAGCAAACTATCACGAATATTAATATTGAAGTAAAGTGATGCTAATTTCGATTAAAGAAATACTTGAAATCCATAGTCTATTGAAAATAATGAAAAATCATTGCAAAAATTTTAGTCTATGAAGTATGAACTGCAAGTCCATGACTCCATGAGATTTCAAGAATAAAAGTATTTACCAAAATGAACCAAATTTGTGCCCACATTAATATATTTATGTGTGTAAGTAATTTTAGCAATTACAAAATCTTTTTAACATACTTCCAAGTAGAAATAAACCCTCTCAAAATAAAGAAATATATAACAAAGTGAGTAGATATGAAAATATAATAGAAAACGCTTCAATTTTATGCGCTTTTCAATCAGCAAACATGTTTTTTTGATCAAAACTTTGTCAAACAACAGATTGTATTAAGGAATTCTGAGTTTGAAAAGTAAGACTATGTAATACCGGGTCAAAATAGTCGGGTTGGGTTTGATATGTTAGAGAATGCGGATTTGGTTTACCCCTTTGTCCAAAAAGTGAATATATAAAGTACTTTTGTGCTGACTGTAGGCTACTGAAGAACTTCGAGATGCCTTAGAGAAATTAAAAACAATGTACGGTTCTGGTATCAAAGCTTTGGATGATATAGCTGATGAGCTTAATGGGAATTCACAGTCAACATTTGGACATTTGAATTCCCAAGTCTCCAAAAATTCTTCTTCTGTTGGAGAGGTATGTATTTATTAAATAAATTTAACTTTTCAATGAAAAAAATCCGCAAATAGTTAACTATGTTTTGTTTGATGTCCAGCTTTTCAAGGGCATTGCATCAGAAGCTGAAAAATTGCTTGATGATCTTTAAAACATTCTTTACAGCGAGGAAAGTAAACTAACTGCATTTGCACAACAACAACGAGAGGTTAGATTTTATTAACTAGTGGCAGATACTGTAATAAACTTGACTGTAACAGAAGATAAATGTTTAAAATGTTTTTAAAAATACGTAGGCACATTCAAGAGCTGTGGAAACATCACGATCAATATCTAAAACTACCGTGAACTTCTTTGATTCGCTAGACGTGCATGCAACAAAATTGATAAAAATCGTTGAAGATGGTCAAACTGCAAATAACCACAGACTATGTGAACTTGAAAGAAAGTTTGAGGTAATAAAATTTATCTTGAACTCATGTTTTCTTCTTACTTGTTGAAAAACAAGTCTTGGTTTTCTAACTAATTATATTATCAACCACTGCATTCTAGAGAAAGTTGCAGAATTGCTTGCAGTTTCAAATGCTAGAAAGAAAGAACTGGTATGGGCAATATGCAAATTTTTATCGTTGGGGCTTGTTTGGATTTACGATTTGAATACAAAATAATTAGGAGCATAAATATTTTAACTTACAAATTATAATAACTTATACAGGTTAAAACAGCAGTGGGTGGTTCTTTAGAATTGGTATGTGTATTTTATGCTAAAACAAATCTTTAGGTTATTTTTATTGGTCAATATTGTTGACTTTTGATTAAAATGCTACAGTTTGCAAAAGGCATCCTCCCCACTGGCTGTATGGGCGGGTTGTCCCTCGCTGCTGCCGCGAAAATGGGGTCACAACAATGGAGTAGTGCTCAGGAATCCTTGCTCGGTTTAGAGAAAAGCAATGCTGCATCTGTGGATGAAATTGTTAGGTAAAAGAAATTTTACAGCTTACATAAAGGATAATTTTTTGTGACCATAAAAATGGGTCAAGTGGAGCTGAATTTATTTGATAACGGGTCAATGGCTAACTTATAAAAGGAATTATATTTTTTAAAACGGGTCGATTTGGGTTGTATTTGCTTGATAACAGCACAAGTAAATCATTTTATTTTAAAAGGAACTATATTCTGCCTGCCCTGATGCGTTTTGACCACCCACCCTTTTTTAGACTGTTATCGTCTTGTTTACCTTTTGACGGTTTTTCTAGGGGAGGATTGGAAGCCAATCAACTTTTGCGAACGAGATATTAAGCTGTTGTATCATCTGCACTTGATGACATAAATGTTGCAAGCAAAAACCTCCTTTCCTCAATTGACAGTAAGTTTTGCTTTTCAATAATAACGTCTTCAAATCTTTTTCTTCTTCCATTTTTCTTGACAAATCAATTGCAGATTCATTACAATTGGACCACGATGCACGAGAAAACCTTGATTCCATCATTGTTCCTTGTTGTGGAGAACTGAGAGAACTCAAGGGTGGACATTACCATATTTGTATTTAGATCTTTTTGGAATTTTAGTGTTTACTTAATTCATGAATGACAATTAAATTTTTTAAAGATCTATTAAAGTATCAATCTTTTACATATGTTTTGTTTTGTTATCGTTTTTTGATATTGTCGTAGTATATATTATAAATATAAATTTTATAGTGAAATTGTCACGTAAAAGCGTGAGGAATGATGTTAAATTCCCAACACTTTCGAGGGTGACAAATCATAATGCTCACACATAGAAGTGTGAAGAATTATTTGAAAATTTTCACACTTGGAAGTGTGATAAATTATCCTCACACCTAAAAGTGTGAAGAATTATTAGAAAATCCTCACACTTGGAAGTGTGATAAAATATCCTCACACTTAGAAGTGTGAATAGTTATTACAAATTCCCCACACTTAAAAGGGTTTACATTATTCCAAAGTTTTCACAATTTCAAGTGTGAATAAAAACCTCATATATTCACATTTAATAGCGTGAAGAATTTTGTTACACCAATATTCCTCGCACACAAGTCAAATGCGAACTTCTTAAATTTTCGTGCTTTTAAGTGCGAAAATATGTCCTAAAAAGTGCGAAAAAATGATGTTTTTGTTGTAGTGAAAGGTTAGGTTAAGTTTTTATAGAAATTACAATACTTTTATATAAAAAGTTGATTATTATTATTATTTACAAAAATGACTTTAAAATATATATAAAAGTAAATTACAAAACAGTTTTTTGAGGTTTGATAAATTGCAGAGGCAGTTCTTACAACTATGAAAATCAGTGGCGGAGATCACCCTGTGCAAGAGGTGCAACCGCACAGGGCCTCCAATTCGAGGGGGCCTCCGAATTATATATATCCGTTAGTATATATGTTGCATCTTCTTTGGTGAAGTAAAGATCTTTTGCTTTAGTGAACACTCTAAATATGATGTAAGATACTTGAAACAAGTTGCGAATTATGAATGAACCTTATATTTCGGATAATAGCTAAGCTTTTTGTGATTCATGGGGCCTCATTTTTAGTTTTGCACCGGGCCTCTTATATCAATGAGACGGCCCTGATGAAAATGTATTTGAGGTCACTATTGAGAACTTTCTGTTCATTTTTCATCCATAATAAAAGTAAAATAACTGAAACAATAACCTCGTCACTACCGAGCAAATAATGTAAAGATATCTATGTCATTTCAGTTTTTCCACGAACGAGATGTGATCGTGATATTCCTTGCTGTAAGCCGGTGTCGTCTGTCACATAGCATAGACGATGATATTACAATGCACTATTCATTGATTGTAGTATATGTAATGATAACCACAATATTCTAAACAATTTGTTATTAAGAAATATTAATCACAACAATTTTATCATTTTATTTCGAGAATTAGAATCACATAAAACTCAAACTCCATTTTAAAACACGTTTAGTTTTCAACAATTAACGAAATAGAACTGTCTAAAACTCATAGTCTAATCTAAAATAAGTTAGGTTTTGCAACAGCTAGTTTATGCTTATAAGAACACTAATTATCACAAATTACTGTGCATTAAACAAAGGAAAATGAATTCCAAGATTTTATTTCTATTTCTTCTTCAAGCAACCATCAATGTTTTTAATCTAGCCGTAGCTCAAACATCCAGCTCCGGGACACAACAAGTATACAGTTGCAGAAACCTTGGCGATCTCGGCTCTGAGTCCCTCCGACAACAACGAAATTCCTTACTTGACTCCCTCACCAGTCAGCTTGGACAGCGGTACACAGGTTATATACATACCCGATCCACTAAAAATAAATCAGGTGAGCAAGTTCATGCCATCGTTCTTTGTCCCCCTGGTATCGAAGCGGAAGATTGCGGGAGATGTGTCAAGAAAACGATCCCTTATCTTTTACAGAACTGCCGTAACCAAAAGGATGGTGTGGGATGGACTACCCTATCCAATTATATAAATTGTATGGTGCGTTACGCGGACTCTGACGTTGAGGCAAAGTATGAGTTTTGGGGTTCAGGAACCTTCTCGAGCCTAGATGCGAGTGCCCCTCCCGCTGACTTAAGTCCAGCGGTGTTAAAACTCGGAAAAGAGTTAGCGGGAAAAATAGGATCTGATGCCTCACAGAAATATGCATCAGGAAAATCAATATACGGATCCGATAAGCGCAATATCTACATGGCGTCACAATGTACTCCTGATTTATCAGCTGAGAATTGTCAGCTATGTTTAAATCGTGTAGCTTCTGCTCTCGAAAACTTAACTAAATTAGGAAAAGTTAGAGGAACAGCGCTGAGTATCAATTGTTATACAAGATACGATCATGATCCAGTTTCTCCTAATATTTACTCATCGGCTCCGTCATTGCCCTATTAAGGTACTGCCTGCATTAACATTTGCAACTTTATAACAATCTTTCGTACGGTTGTGATTAAAGGTAGGAGTGACAATTCTTATGAGTTTCGGGTTGTTGGGTTAAAATCACTCAACCTGAACATTCGTGTCCAAAACTTCAACACTAACCCGAACACGACACAAAAATCCGTTGATATAAACAGGTTGGCAGGTCATAATTTTGGGGTAGCTTGTCATAATTCCCGGTTAGCATGTCAAAAATCAGGGATTAGCATGTCAAATTTTCGGTTTGGCAGGGTCAATATTCACGTTCGTGGGTTTGGGTAAAAAAAAGTTTTTAAAAAGTGAAGCGGTGAAAACATTGTTTACCATGTGGAAGCTTAAAAGAAAAATCTACGAGTTTTATGATTAATAACGTTATTTCACGTTTAAATTTGTTATACACTTGTTAATGAAGGAGAAGATTCCGAAAATGTGTTATAAATTTATATACAACCAAATAAAACATTTTTATATTCTTTTACATTTAACAAAGCTGTTGAAAATGGATGTATCTATCATACCCCAAAAAACTAATGTCCTATGTTATTTCTATTTTCTTTGATAATTTTGTTAAAAACTCTTTTACATTAACCAATTCGTAGTGTATATTTTGAATTATGTCACAACAACAAAAAAAAGTTACAATTCTCGGAATTTAATCTAACGCTATTATAGGTGAAAGCTCGCCGTTTGGATTTGCTACTTATGCATCCGTCTATGATGATAATAATTCGGATGTTGAAGGTGATTAGTCAAACATCTTTTTACTTAAATATCTTCATGTTTTAGCAATGCTAATTTTTTAGTTTCTTTAGGATGTGAATTACGTGTATTAGTCTCTTTTTAATTAAGTGAATTTGAAAACGGAGTTTATTTAATGATTGAATTTACTTTGTTCATGTAATAATTCATGTACTAAAATTAATATATAACTTTTAATATAGAGTCCCAATGACAATGTTCAATACAACTGATTTGGAATGACAATCGTGGGGGTAATATCTATTTTATAACACGTTTTATCATACAACAGCTCACCGAATTAAAACCATACAAAATTTGAGGTCTATATATTATTATTTGATGCGGATAATAATCGTTTGCCATATTAAAATGATTAAAATATCCATGTAATTTGGAAAAATTATAGAAAAGAACACAAAAATATTTTAATGAGTTAATTACACGGATGGTCCTTAACCTAATACCCAAATGACACTTTCCGTCCTAAATTTTGGATAATTACATGGCTAGGCCTTTATTTGGAATCTTTGCACATGGACAGTCCTTTGGTCCGTTAGGGTTAACTCAGTTCCGTTAGTTATATCATAATGACCAATTTACCCTTTTTGTCTTATTCGCAAAGGACCATCCGTGTAATTAATTCAAAAATTTATTAAAAGTATTAAAGAAAAAATTTAAAACTTAAAAACAAAATAAAAAAGATAAATTTACATTTAATCATCTTCTCCAAACTTGATTTTGTCCCTTTTAATTCCACAACCACCTTTAGCAACTATTCTAATCTCCATGAAAACAAACTCCAAATCCCTTTTAATCATCATCACTAAGAACCAATTGTTTCTTTTTTTTCCTTCATCATCATTAAATAAACAAAAAACTCCAAACATTGAATGTTTAAGCAACAAATTCTACATATTTGTATTCAAATGAAATTGTTTATATTGTACCGGAATTGTGCGGTTACAGTCGCCGGCAGTCGGAATTGTGCGCTTACAGTCTCGAGGTTCACCGTCACCACCATCACCTACATCTGGGTTCGATTTCGTCACCACTACAGCCCAACCTTTGATTTTACGGTTCCGTTTCCATTCTCCGACCATGGCTTCCGTTCTCCCACCGCTGCTAAGTTCTTATTTCCCAGTTTATGTTTATTAAAGTCACAGATTTGTGAGTTTTTTTTTTTTTTTTTTCTTTTCTTTCCTTTTTGTGATTTTGATTTTTGGTAGTTGTAGGTGTAGAATAAAGAATTTGAAAATCAAAAGTTCAATGTTCTTTGAGTTTGATTCAAAGAGGTTGTTGATAGTTGATGTGGTTGTGGAATTAATAGGGACAAAACCACATTTGAAGAAGATGATTAAATATAAATTTATTGTTTTTAGAGTAAATTACATAGATCGTCCCTAAGGTTTATATCAAATTACGGTTATTGTCCCTAAGTTTAAAAAGTTGCATGGTATGTCCCAAAGTTTGGAGTAATTACGGGTTTTGTCCCTAATTTAAACGTCCGTTACTTTTTCCGTTAGTGTTCCCTCACGTGTTAAACACGTGAGGGGTATTTTGGTCTTTTTGCAATCTTCTTTCCCAAAATTAAATAAACCCTAAGAAAAAAAGCTTACACAAACACTCCTTCACACACACACACACTAACAACAGATCGAATCAATTTAATTGGTATTTTTTTATCCAATTTGCAAAAAAACCCCTTAATCCCCTCCCATGGCCTTTCTTTACATCATCGCAGACTAGTCTGTATATGTTCCTTCACTGCTCGGCGTCGAATTTGCTGCCAAATCTGCTCGGCGTCGAATTTTTGGTCGATAAGGAGACGATCGAAAGGTGATTTGGGAGTGTAGGGTTTGAGTGACGCGAATAAGTGTTGTGATGCGATACGGGCGGTGGTTGCGAGGTCTGGTGAGGGAGTTAGGTACATCGGTGGCTCTGTTAGTTTTAGACGGTGGAGTGCTTCTACTCCGCCGGTGGTGGATGGTGTCGCCGCCATGGTTAATCGGCTGGGTTTCCCTCTTTTCAACTCAAATTTCAGTTTCCAATTTGTTTTTCCTAAAAACGAAATTGAGCAGCCACTTGATTTAGTCGACTCGATTGATATAACGAATCATGGTTTAGTTATAGGTCAGGTGATGGTGGTGGCTCCGGCGACTGGTGGTGGCTCCGGTATAAACACGTTGAAGTTAAACCTAACCGACATTCTGATTCTGATTGCAATGGTATAAATTTGTTTATATTTGTTGTTGTTTTTGTTTGATTTGTTGTTGTTTTTGACTTTTGGAAGATGAATTGAATTTTGATTCTGATTTGAATTTTGATTCTGCTATAAATCTGATTGCAATGGTAATATGGAAGATGAATCTGATTTGAATTTTGACTTTTGGGAATATGAATCTGATTTTGACTTTTGACTTTTGACTTTTGGGGGCAAAATGACTAAAATACCCTCACGTGTTTAACACGTGAGGGAACCCTAACGGTAAATTAGACGGACGTCAAAAATAGGGACGAAATCCGTAATTACTCCAAACTTTGGGACATACCATGCAACTTTTTAAACTTAGGGACGATAACCGTAATTTGATATAAACCTTAGGGACGATCTATGTAATTTACTCTTGTTTTTATTTTGTTTTTAAGTTTTAATTTTTTTCTTTAATACTACTTTTAATAAATTTTTGAGTTAATTACACGGATGGTCCTTTGCGAATAAGACAAAAAGGGTAATTTGGTCATTATGATATAACTAACAGAACTGAGTTAACCCTAACGGACAAAAGGACTGTCCGTCTGTCCGTGTGCAAAGATTCCAAATAAAGGCCTAGCCATGTAATTATCTAAAATTTAGGACTGAAAGTGCCATTTGGGTATAAGGTTAAGGACCATCCGTGTAATTAACTCTATTTTAATCATTTCAGTTGATTACGTAAAGATACAACAAATAGTCCCCACAAGGATTGTGCCCCTTTTGAAAGTGTAGAGATTGCCTTGTAATTTGGCTACATCGATGACTTTTGCGGTTAACTCAACGTCCAAAGTCAAATAGTTAATTCGTTTGTTATAAGTTCTCAAATGGGAACGGGCGCAAAAAGAGTCAAAACATGCTCAATGTTTTTAGATCATTGTCTTTCAAAATTTTGAACTTCTAAGAGTGAACCAAAGCCAAGAATAAAAGTCAGACTTAAATGTCAAATTGTTATGTATCGTCGTAGTCTTGACAGTCTTTTCGACGACAGAGTGTTGCATTAGGACCACACACTGGAACCGAAAATAGGACCAAGTATCATAACTCAAAATAGGGACCAACCAAAAATTCTTTGTTAATAGAGTAAATTACATAGATCGTCCCTAAGGTTTATATGAAATTACGGTTATTGTCCCTAAGTTTAAAAAGTTGCATGGTATGTCCCAAAGTTTAGAGTAATTACGGATTTCGTCCCTAATTTAGACGGACGTCTAATATCACCGTTAGGGTTCCCTCAAGTGTTAAACACGTGAGGGTATTTCAGTCTTTTCTAATTGATTTCATTTTCTATCTTAATAAGGACGATATATGTAATTTACTCCATTTTCTATTTCACAAACAAACATCTCTCTCTCTCATCTTTCTCCCCAAACATCTCTCTCTCTCTCATCTGCATCTGTTCTTCAATTCTGTTTCAAAAGGCCCAGCTAACTTAGGTTTCAAACCTAAGAATTCGTCGCCACCACAACAATATGCGAGCATCTGTTCTTAGCTGTAATCGAGCTTCTCTTCCGACACACAACAATAGGCCCAGCTAACTTAGGTTTCAAAAGCAACGAATCCGAAGGCTCAGAGGCTCGTTTAGGAGGCAAATTCGCGGGCTTTGAAGAACTTTGAGATCGACGGTGGTGGTGATTTCCGGCATTCGGCGGTGGAGAATGGGGTAGAGCAGCGGTGGTGGTGATTTGCAGGTCACAGATCTGAATTGGGGTGGCGGTGAATTGCTGTCGCAGCTGCCATTTGTGTGTGTGACGAAGATAGCAGGGGAAGAAGGGTGTTTGGATGATGAATTAAAGATGAGAGGAGGAAGAAGATGGTGGTGGATCGGAATTTTGTCTTCAGATCTGTTCATTATTTGAACAGTGAATTTTGTCAGCTGCCGTCATGCCATTCTCATTTTTTTGGATGATGAATTAAAGATGAGAGGAGGAAAAATAAGATTAAAGATGAGAGGAGGAAGAAGATGGTGGTGAAGGCCGTCATGCCATCACCGATTATTGTTTTATAAACTTAAACAAATATTTTTATGATAAATTTTTGAGTAAATTACATAGATCGTCCCTAATATAAATGAAAATGGCGAAATGACGAAAAACCCCTCACGTGTTTAACACGTGAGGGAACCCTAACGGTGAAATTAACGGACATCCAAATTAGGGACGAAATCCGTAATTACTCTAAACTTTGGGACATACCATGCAACTTTTTAAACTTAGGGACAATAACCGTAATTTCATATAAACCTTAGGGACGATCTATGTAATTTACTCTTGTTAATATTAAGTTCCTATCTTTACATATACAAGACCAATATAAACTTAATTTTGATATTTTTTCAAAAAATTAATATAACACATAAAAACCTAATACGGCTTAGACCTCCTCATTTAGGTAATACAATGGGTACAATACACGTAAATCTTACAAAACTTGTTTACTAAAGGATTTCGAACAAAGAGCTAACCTATATATAACCAGTTTTGATCTGATCCGTTTAATTGCTTCTTATTTTATTTAGTTTTGTTGATCAATAAGGACCATGACAACTTCTACCCGTTTTTTGTTGAATGTTATGTATTTATGAGGTTTCGTTCTAATGTAATACATATATAGTTGTTAAGAAATTATGTATCATCTAAAAAGTTAATCAAATTTGATTACGTCCTTATTCTAGAAGAGTTATATTTTTCATGATTTTCATAAAGATTATTCAAAAGTCATTAATGATAATAGGAAGTCTTCAATAGATCATTTGAAACTTAGATAATTTTCATGGTTTTCGCCTAAACCGTGTGTCCGTGTCCGTATTAATATGACCAAATTTAATAATGTTTCCTAAAGATAAATTTTGAAGATAAATATTGTCTTTTAAGTTAGAATATTATAAATCATATTCTTTTAACAAAAAATTATTCCATAGAAACAGTGACAGTTTACTAACTATGATAATTTAATATTGAAAATATCACATGTGTATAGATGAATCAAGTGCATTATTTTAATCTATCAAGTTTCAAATAAATGAGTATTGATAACTAAAATTTTGAAGACCGGAGCTAAAGCGTAAGGATACAGATAAACATGTATTTCATAATTATAGAAAATGATATTCACAAATACATAAGCAATTTTATTTATTAATTTAACAAAATAATGAATGTAATGATTTAGTCACATCCTATATCATTATAGTTATCAAAACTTATAATAAAATAATAATTCTGATATAAATTTAAATTAATTTTATAATATGTAAGAACGTTGGAAACAACATTATATATTATATATTAATCATAATTGCAAATTATGTATTTAACGACCTACCGTTGGTGGGAATTATAACAATATTCCTTTTTCACATGTTTATTAATCATAATTGCAAATTATTTATACCTTTTTTGATATTGTAGCAGGTGTTAGACTAAACTTTAAACAGTTTCCTAAATATGTATGCTTTAAATATGATTAGCCTATCACAAGTCCGTCCAAAAATGTTGATTTAGTCTATAAAAAATATTTGTTCGTTTAAATTTAAAAAAGAAAAAATAATGAATGCAGCAAACCTAACTTAGGTGTAATAAAACTAAATTGAGAAGTCATTTATATAAATATAAACACTATGTGTGTTAATTAGGGACGGAGCCGGTAGGGGGCTGGAGGGTGCTCGATCCCCCCTAACTGACCTGACGACTACCTTACCTTCATGGCAAAAACTGTTTTTTATAGCTTATTTGACCGGAAACTATGGAAGTTTTTAAAGAATTGTGAAACAGGTGAAATGAGAAGAAGAGGAAAGTAGATAATAGATTCATGGGGAAGTGAGAATCAAAAGAGTGTCTCGGTAGGTGACAAAAATATGTACTTTTTACATTACATATTAACATTAATTTTAATTAAATATATACAGATTTTCTTTTTTGTGAATAAATAGACAAATTCATGATCTAATTGTATGTTACTACTAGTTTCTAAAAAGACAATTTACGTTACTATCGGGAAAAAAATCGAGCCCCCCTCACATAAATTTGTGGCTCTGTCTCTGGTGTTAATATGCTAACCATTGCTCCGGAACAGGGGTTAATTTTGATAAAAATGAATAATATGAATTAAATGAACTAATAACTTTCATTTTATATAGATTTTTAATACGTTTTCATTATAAAATCACTAATTATAGAATATATTTAATGTAAATATAAAATGTTTTATTTCGTTTTAACAAATATAACCATAATGTTACATATTTTATTTCGTTTTAACAAATATAACCATAATGTTACATATCTTTTGTATTCCACGTGGAGTTCCAATTCTCAGAAAGGAAAGTAGTCAAATAATAATATTCTCATCTTCACTAATAACAATACAATTTCGTCACAAATGACTGCCACCAAAACAAACTGAAGAAAAAAAAAATGAAAAAATCCATAACAATAATAATTTCAGTTGTATTTCAATTCCATCTTCTTCATATAACAACAGCTCAATCCCCAGATTACGGCGTTTACGAATGCAGAAACACATCAAACCTCGCCACGTCAGCATTCCAACAAACCCTACAAACCGCCTTAAACTCACTTCCGGCGTCCACGTCACTTCACGGCGGCTTCCACCACCTCACCGCCGGCAACACCACTCCTACACCAGTCCACGCGCTTGCTCTTTGCCGCGGCGATATCGGAATCCAAGACTGCGATAATTGCGTCAGCAATTCCATCCCGTCGATTCGACGCAATTGTGGGAATCGGACTGAAGCAGTTGTCTGGTACTCTAACTGTATCGTAAGGTATTCAGATCGTGAAATTTTTGGAATCCTTGATAATTGGATTTCTGGTGAGCTGTTTAACACTGCTAGGGTTTCTGATGAAGGTGAATTTAATAGTGCTTTGAGTAATTTGAGTGTTAGGTTACTAGAACGAGCTGTTTTAGGCGATTCGTTTCGAAAAATGGGGGTAGGTAATGTGACTTATGGACCGGATTCGTTGATGATATATGGAATGATGCAGTGTACACCGGATTTATCGAAAAATCAGTGTAGTGAGTGTTTGAATAATACGATTACTCAGATTCGTCGTTGTTGTAGTGGTTTGATTGCTGCTAGAGTGTTTTTTCCGAGTTGTTTTTTTAGGTATTCGAATGAGCATTTTTATAATGATGTTCCTGTTATTCCTGGTCCATCTCCCCGAACCGAAATTAATTCAGGTGAAATGAAATTTGACTTGTTTATGTATTGGAGTTAAGTGATTTTATTGTTTGTTAATGAAAGGTTACTGATCAGGTAAAAAGAGTAATACTGCGAGAACGATTTATATTGTTGTTCCGGTGATATGTGTTAGTTTGGGGATAATTGGAATCGGCATTTGGTTTTTTGTTGTGAAAAGACGGAAAGATGGTGCGTTAAAGAAAGATACTACCAGCTCATCTTCTTTACTTTATGAACTGAAACAAGCTTCAACGAATGATACTGGTAAGTTTTGTATCAATATAATGACACTAAATTGATGATCAGTTTACGTTTGAATCGTTGGACTTGAATTTTAATTGTAGATTATGTTGTTTATGCAAAAGCGACAAGAAAAATAGTACAGTTTGTAAAAAACGATATTTTTATAAATTCTTCCAGATTAGAACCTCATTTGGAACACTCTTATGTAGCTTAATGTTTGTAACTGAACATTAACTATAGTTTAAAAAGTTTTGTCATTTTGATAGCTTGTTGTGATTGTTTAGCTGGAATGGAGATAGTGACCGTAGAATCCTTGCAATATGATTTGAAGACGATTGAAGCTGCAACAAACTACTTTGCCCCAGGAAACATGATCGGGAAAGGTGGATTTGGTCTGGTCTACAAGGTATGAAGTAATTCATTGCTATACTAGTATTATATTGGGGTTACTTTGGACTATGTACTGGTTTACGGACTAAGTTCGGAAGAAAATAGTTATAAGTTTATAACTGTTGAGATGACGATTTTTTCGTTTACCATTTTATTGTCGGCTTTTTTTTCATTAAAACAGGATTCTCGTATCCATGAAATATATTTTAATTCTAAAAAACCCATTTTGGGGAAGATATTAGTTAATTGTCACTTAATATTCTCAGGGTGCTCTTCAAAATGGGCAAGAAGTAGCAGTGAAGAGACTATCGGAAACATCTGGACAAGGTGTAGATGAATTTGTAAATGAGGCCATGTTAGTGGCAAAGCTTCAACACAGAAATCTTGTTCGGCTTTTAGGTTTTTGCCATGAAGAAAAAGAGAAGATCCTCATTTACGAATATGTTCCAAACAAAAGTCTTGACTACTTTTTGTTCGGTTAGTCCCAAATCCACTTCTCGTGATTTTACTAGATATTCACACCCTTTATCGCGCATTTGTCACATCTAAAATGTGCTTCACTGTCAATGTAGACTCTGTTAAGCATGGGAATTTGGATTGGGCCACACGATGGAAAATCATAGGAGGAATCACTAGAGGAATGCTTTATCTACACGAGGATTCACGATTACGAATCATCCATCGAGATCTCAAAGCTAGTAATATATTACTAGATCAGGATATGAATGCAAAAATCTCGGATTTTGGATTGGCTAGGATTTTTGGGGTGGATCAAACTCTAGGAAACACGAGCAAAATTGCTGGAACTCTGTAAGTTTTCATCACATAACTTGGATAACATTAAATACTGTATGTTTGATTTTCTATGCTTTCCACAACTACTATTATGTGTTATTATGGAGATTTTACCCTTTAATCTTCCTATTTTAGTGGATATATGTCACCAGAATACGCTATGCACGGACATTTTTCAGTGAAATCTGATGTATTTAGCTTTGGTGTCATAATTCTTGAGATTGTAAGTGGACGAAGAAATTCTACTTTTTATCAACAAGATGACGTTGAGGACCTTCTACTCTTTGTAAGTAACCTTTTGTGCTTCCATTACAATATTCTATAGGTGGTACTTTTGCCCGATTTACTTTTAAATGGGCTGATTTGGGTTGCCTTTATCTTAAACGGGTCAAATCAAACATTTTAGCTAAACTAAAACAGGAACAGAACCCTTTTTTATCGCCTACAACCTCGGAAATTGTTTTTATTAAAACTTATAGATTATTAGCGTAACCTTTCTGATCATGTAATTATAATCAGCACATTAATTACTAGATAGTTATTTATGGTTCAACCCAACCCGACCCGTTTTGAACTGCACTAGGATGACCCATTTTGCCCCCTCACCCGACCCGCCTCTTTTGTGTCTAAAGGTCTGAAACCGCCTCTAATTGTATTTTTTTCACACATACGCTGATCACTTAATCGTATCTCCAAATGTTTCCTTCATTGTCATCCTCATTGTGTGGTTTTAATCTCGTGATCAGTTAATCTTCACATTATAAAATAACATGTAAAATGAAATGAACTGATTCACATGTATCACGAGTCTAACATACAATAACCTTATCAGGCTTGGAAACGATGGACGAGTGGAATGCCATTAGAGCTATTGGATCCGACACTCGCTGAATCTTATTCAAAGAACGAAGTCATTAGATGCATAAACCTTGGTTTGTTATGTGTTCAAGAAGATGCAGATGCAAGACCTTCTATGGCTTCTATTCTCAATATGCTCAATAACAACTCTATTACTTTACCAGAGCCTAAAAAACCACCGTATTTTCTTTCAAAAGGGCTCTTTATGGACAAATCAGGTGATGTCGATAAATATATTCCTGTAGTTAGTTCCGAAGATGATTCATCCATTACCAAAATGTCTCCTCGATAACCAAAGTAATTGCCATTTTGTGGAGTGTATATACATAGATTCTTCCACGTACAGATGTGATGATGGTCATAACATATATCCATATTTTATTTTTCCTTTCGGGGTTTTGTTCATGTTTGTTTTGGTTCAACTCGAGTTGGGGACTTAAAGTACAAGTATACGAAGAGGAATGATTATTAACAGATTCAATTGTCTTTTTAAACTGTATTATTGTTGTTTACATTGTGGTTTTTACCTTCCCAAACTCAAGCATATATTCAAAAAAATCAGTATCGTTAAAAAAGGTTGCACTACATTGTCGCAACATATGAAACAAATACTATAAGTTGTTTACGGAAAAATCACGTGCTCTGCATCTTCATGAAGATCTAGGATTACTTTTCAAATGATTAGAATTCCTCGCCCTTGAATTGGAATCTTTGATCAAGGGTATTTCTGGATTCATGCTCGAATCCATGAAAAATGCAGGCTCTGATGGGATTGCGAGGGAGAGAGAGGAGCTACTGAGCATGAGAACAACTGAACCCATAGTTGGCCTGTCAGAAGGTTCTTCTTGAACGCACAATAGGCCTATGTGGATGCATCTGATCATGTCTCGTAGAGAATCTGAACCTTCTCTTAACGTCGAATCAATTAAATTTGAAGTGGTTCCATCTCTCCAACATTTCCATGCCTGAAAGCATACAAATTACAGCATGAGAAATCATGTTCTTTAAGTAGTAGAAACATGTCTTAAAGTACTATTGGAGTCATTGTTGTACAAATGTTATATATCGAAACTTACATGACTAAGAAGATCTTCTACCACCACTCCATTTTGGAAAGTATGGTTATTGTGGCCCGTTACAATTTCGAGTATCAAAACACCAAAACTAAAAACGTCTGATTTAACTGAGAATTGTCCGTGCAATGCATATTCCGGTGCCATGTATCCACTAGTACAACAAAAAAAAGTGTCAAGAATACCGTCACAAGAGGAGTAGTTACTGCTTTTGGCCTTTTAGCCACAGGAATTTGCATCATGTCATTCATATTTCTAAAAGAGACTTACTAGGTTCCGACAATTCGACAAGTGTTAGCTTGGGTTTCTTCAGGTGTAAACAGCCTTGCCATACCAAAATCTGCAATTTTAGGAATCATTTGGGCATCCAACAAAATGTTACTAGCTTTCAGATCTCGATGAATTATCTTTAGTCGTGAATCTTCGTGTAGATACAGGAGCCCCCTCGAAATACCCACAATTATTTTATATCGTCTTTCCCAATCAAGAAGCGAACGCTTCGCTGGATCTAAAATAATAATTTCAAAAAATGAATCCTTTCAGATTATCATAATTCTTTCACACGTATCAGTTCAAGAAAAGTCAACTTACGGAATATAAACTGGTCTAGACTTGCATTTTGTATAAACTCATACATCAAAAGTCGTTCGGACGCTTTTAGGCTATAACCTAATAGCCGAACCAAATTCCTGTGCTGGAGCCTTGCAAGTAACACAACCTCGTTCGTGAATTCTTCTTCACCTTGACCCGAATCCTTTGATAACCTCTTTACTGCTATTTCTTTTCCATTTTGTAACTTACCCTGTAGTCCCAAAGAATTTAATATTATTTCAAATCAATCTTCTCGTGGAAATTCGCAAAAGCGAAAAATTTATTACCTTATAAACTACTCCAAATCCACCTTCTCCAAGTTTATTATTATCTGAGAAGTTATTTGTTGCTGCTCTAATGATACCAAAGCTATAACGCAAAGATTTGGCTGTGCTAATTTCGTCGATATTTCCATGCTCTTGAACTAGAATTATAATTGCAAATATTAAATAATATCGAATTACACCTTAATGTAGTAGCAAGAAAAAGGAAAGAAAAACGCGTTCTCCAACCTGAATTATCTTCGCCGCGTACTTCCATCTTTCTTTTTCTTCTTATAAAGACACAAATGAAAACCGCTATCAATGTCACAAAACTAACAGTTGCAATGACGGCGATGACTATGATAGTTGTATTACTACTCTTGCCTGAAAAAATCTCACCGGTATAAACATTAAAATGAAAGGACTATAATTGTTCTACGAATTGACCAGATTTGGGTCATTAATTGTATTAAGTTGAATGGTACTCTTGAGTTAAATGAGACGAATTGACCTAAATCAAGTTAAAAAAGAATTTCAATACACAAAGCCCATATTTAGAAGGTAACATACTTGGACTTGGAGGTGGTGGTGGTGATGGCGTTGGTGGCGAGAGAGCTTCCATTGGTGGCGGTGAAAGCAAAACGGTGGCGTTGAAGAAGCGTGAATCCGAGTACCTAACAATGCAACTAGGATTTAAAATCCGTACATCTGAACTATTACTACAACAACTTGGAATCTTGTTTGTTGCACTTTCTAAGCAACTATAGCAATCATTCTCGGTTAAATCCGGAGTACACTGCATAAGTCCATATATCCTCGAAAATCCCGGCCCAGGCGTATCACCGGACGCGAACTTCCGTTTCAAATCTCCTCGCGATGTTTCATCTTTTAACCGTTCCATTAACGGTCTCATTGCCTGGTATAACTCCTCTACATTCGGTATATTATCAGTAGCCCAAATAGCTCCACCACGTGTGTCCAAAACTTCGAAAATCGTCCCACTAGAATATCTCAACATGCAGTCGTCGTACCAAACCGTTGCTCCTTGTCTGTTAGGACAATATTCTCTTCCCCTATCATATGAATCATTTATACACCGGCTGCAAGTATCTGGCAGCACGTCGCCTCTACATAAGGCGAGGGCGTTGACTTTATCCGGTGTTTGACCAACGGATTGGTTGAGGAAACCGTTAGGGGTGGTGTTGATGCCCGAGGAGAGTGATGACACGATTAAGTCGAGATTCGTTTGGTAAGTACTGTTTGCTGTGTAATTTCCATCGTCACAACGATTTAACAAAAATCGAGATTGAGATGGTGAAGTTAGGATTAAGAGATTGAAACAGAAAAATAAAAATGATTTGGTCATGATTTTAATTCTAACCATATTGTCAAAACTATACTTTATATCACATTCAAATCATTTATAGCTATTTTTGTCATATTTTTATGATGATGTTTGGTCAAATGTACATGTACAAGTAACATGTGTTATGTTTAAAAAATAAAAATAAATGACTGGTTCTTGAGTGAGACATAAGTTATTTAAGACAAAAATGTGTGGAGTATATGAACTTTATGACTTTAATTTGGTCCCCATCGTTTACTTTTGATACTTTAGACTTTGAGTCTAGAGTCAATCAAAACATTGAAAATCAATTTGAAACCGTGTTGTTTGAATATCTATACAATGTAAAAATGTATTACAGCTTTAAACTCGAGATCTCTCACTCTTTCCATGAAAGTGCATGTTCAACTATTAAGCCGTTGTGTCTATATAAACATGGTCTTAAAGATAGGCCTAACTCGTTTATCAAGCCTAGTCGGTAGTCGGGCCAACAAGTCTAGTATTGGTCCATTGGACCTTGGTAATTATCTAACAAAAATTATCGATCTTTGGAATTCATAGCGTAAACTTGTCCTTGATATATCAATCGTTTGTCACCATTTTCCATTAGAAGTTTCAAGTCCCTTGTTAGTCGTAACGCACAATATTATTTGTTATCGCAAGTCTTCTCCAATTAAGGAGAACAGGGGTTCGGGTGATTTTTCTTCTTGTAAGTGTTGAACGTGATAACAATTCAACCTAGAGCCTTAAAATAATAAATAAGGACTGTGCTAATATCTTGAATATACTTATACTTTTCTTACTAAAAATATGATTTTCGTTAATTATGGGTCGAAGCTTTATTTACTTGGTCTTGCTAGTAGGTGAAACTTTAAAGTTAATTTTCAAACATTACTATCAGATGTGTTAAATTAAATAGGAAAACAGCAACATACTTTAATTTGTTTATAACCGTAACATTTCTTTCTACACATTATTGAAACTTTAGACGTGTTAACTATTTGCTCAAGACTCGGAAACATGAATAAACCAATATAGTGTTGGACCCATATTATTTGTGACCCTCATTGATCATTTATCCTTACTGATATGATGACTGACGCTAACTGAAATCTGTGTCTAGTAAATATTCGATGGACGTATTTACCTTACCGACACTATAGATTTCCCATTAGGTGATCGGAACTAAGAGAGCTAAATGTAAACACTTATTAAACACCACGGGACTAAATAATACACACTCCTAATTTGAGTGTGTGTATAAAGGGATGTGATAAACCTTTAGAAGGGTTGGCTCATTTTATTATCACCATCACTTTCATCCCAAACACACACATAAGTTTTCTCTCTAATAAGGTTCTAACATAACCTTAATACCATCCTAATACGATCATCTCAATCTGGGAATCATGTCTAACCTATTCAACAACATCCCAGGATCATCTGCAGGTATGTAAATAACATGAATCAATCTAATTTAATCCAACATGTGGTATCAGAGCCAATGGCTCGTGATTATCCATTGGTTCATGTTTATTTATCGCTTGGCTATTGCTATTATTGATTATGCGAATTATCTGGCCGGCGGAAATCGTTTTTGGATGAAAAAATGGAGTTTTTTGGCGTGGTGGCGGCTGGACTGCAACCCTAATTTCGACGAACTTCGTTCGTGCGAATGAAGGCTCATCCGTACGAACCTGATTTGTTCGTTCGTACGGATGAAGCCCTATCCGTACGAACCTGATTTGTTCATTAGTACGAACCTGATTGGCTCATTCGTACGAACCTGATTTGTTCGTTCGTACGGATGAAGCCCTATTCGTACGAACCTGACTTGTTCATTAGTACGAATCTGATTTGTTCATACGCACGAACGTAACTGTTGATCCGTACGAATCTGGGCTAATGAGTGCGAACCTAGGCTTACATTCGTACGAACTTAAACCTTACATCCGTACGAACCTAGGCTTACATTCGCACGAACCTGGACTTACATCCGTACGAATCAATACTCATCCGTACGAATATAATCTCATCCGTACGGATGACTACAGACCCTAATTTGGTCGTTTTTAAAGTCTTATTGGTTGCCTTATTTATAAAAATCGTTTAGGGGCGCAGCCCCCTTGACCCCTGCCTTATTTGTAGTGGTCACCTTATTTAGTCACCTTATTTATATGTGACCTTATTATACTTATGCACTAATATTCATGTTTTCATCTTTGTTGCCCAAAGGTCAAAGGTGATTCCTATGATTGCATTTTTCCTTTAGCCTAATAAACACGTAGGATATTAATTCTGCCCAAAGGTGATTTAATATACTTGTGTGCTTTAAAGGATTCTTATTATGCCTTAAAACACGATGTTCTATTTTGTTGCCCAAAGGTCAAAAGACAAACATAGTGTTGCATAAACCTTATGCTCATAATTTTACTTAGATATTAGTTATTTCTGCCCAAAGGTGATGTAACATCTAAGTAGAGCCTTACTTTAGCTTATTATTTTGGTGTTTTTTAATAGGCTTACCTATCACTAGCTTCATTACTTATATGGTCTTAGTCTCAGGAACATTACTATTAGGTCTACTTATTTTAGACATTACTCTAGTTCTATTACTTTAAGGGATATTACTTAGTCTGCCTTATATAGCTAACTCTGTCACTCTAAAATCTTCTATAATTCGTATCATAATCTTATATCCTCCTTATTCTCCACTACAGTACCAAACTTCGGCATTGAGGCACTTACTGGTGCTAATTTCACTTCTTGGAAGGAGCAACTTAACTTAACTCTGGGAATGCTCGACATGGACTATGCTATTCGCCATGATGAACCCGCCGCTATTACTGCTGAATCTACTGCGACTCAGAAAGCGGACTTTGATAAGTGGGAAAGGGCGAATCGGTTGTCCCTAATGATGGTCAAGAACTCAATTCATCCCAGCATCCGAGGAGCTATCCCTGATAACGACAAAGTGAAAACTTACCTCAAATCTGTTGAGGATCACTTTAAGGGATCGTCTAAGGCAACTGCGAGTAGTTTAATGCTACAGATGCTAACCCTTAAGTATGAAGGTTCTAATGGTGTCCGTGAACACATAATGAAGATGGTTGATATGTCTCATAAGCTTAAGAATCTAGAAATGGAAGTCTCAGATGGCTTTCTTGTGCATTTCATAATGACTTCCTTGCCTGCTCGGTTCGACACTTTCAAAGTGAATTATAACGCTATGAAAGATAAATGGTCGATAAGTGAACTGATTGCTATGTGCGTTCAAGAGGAAGATCGTCTTAAGCACATTCAACCTGAAGCTGCTGTTCACTTTACTACCACTTCAAACTTCAAGAAGAGGAAAGGTAACTACAGTAACAAGACTGAAAACAAAGTCCAAAATCATGGTGCTTCTACCTCTGGCCCTAAATCCTCGACAAGCAATAATAACTGCAAATTCTGTCGCTCCAAAGGGCACGGACAGAAAGATTGCTCTAAATTCAAGGAATGGCTAGCTAAGAAAGGTAACATTCTTTACGTAATATTTGATTCCTTTACTACTGATGTTCCATTTAATACATGGTGGGGTGACTCTGGTTCTATGGTCCATGTGACCAATTCCTTACAGGGATTCCTTACAATCCAGAAGCTACAAAAGGACCAAAGAAAGCTTAGAGTTGGAAATGGTGATCTCTTAGATGTCGAAGCCATGGGGACCTTAAATTTACATATGAATACCGGAAAGTGTATTAGATTAATAGATACCTTATATGTACCGAGAATTACTCGGAACCTTGTATCTATATCTAGACTTGATCTTGAAGGTTATGTAATTACTCATGGTTGTGGCAAGATCACTTTTACTCTTAATAATGAATTGTTTGGTTGTGGTTTTTTGGATGGATTACTGTATAAATTAGAACTAGATCATAATTTCTCACAGTCTTTGTTGTCTCTTAATACTGATGACATAACTAAAACAAAGATAAAATCACCTAAACAAGCAGAGAATTCCTCCACATTGTGGCATAAACGTCTCGGCCACATCTCACGAGATCGCATGACACGACTCGTAAAAGAAGGAATATTACCCTCTCTTGATTTTAGTGATTTTGAAACATGTATTCAATGCCTCAAAGGCAAAATGGCTAAAGGGAATATGAAAAGAGCCACCAGATGTTCCAACTTGTTGGAAATAATTCATACTGATATTAGTGGCCCCTATCCCGCATCAATAGCAGGACATACATCATTTATTACATTCATTGACGATTATTCACGTTATATGCACCTTTATCTGATTAAAGAAAAATCTGAATCCTTACAAACTTTTGTCGATTATAAAACTTTGGTTGAAAACCAACTTGATCATAAGATAAAAGTTGTCCGATCAGATAGGGGAGGTGAGTATTACGGTAAACATACTGATATTGGTCAAGCTCCTGGTCCTTTCTATAATTTTTGCAAGGAACAGGGCATAATTAACCAATACACCATGCCAGGTTCTCCTCAACAGAATGGTGTTGCTGAAAGGAGAAACCGAACTTTAATGGACATGGTGAGAAGTATGCTCGCCAACACTAACCTACCCAAATTTCTTTGGACTGAGGCCTTAAAAACAGTTGTTCATATACTCAATAGGGTTCCATCAAAATCTGTCCCTAAAACTCCTTATGAGATCTGGACAGGTAGGAAACCGAGTCTAAAATATATGAAAGTATGGGGCTGTCCTGCCGAAGCAAAAGTCTATAACCCTAACTTAAAGAAACTGGATTCTAAAACCCTTACATGTTTCTTTATTGGTTATCCCGAGAACTCAAAAGGTTATCGGTTTTACTGTCCTTCTCACTCTACCCGCATCATAGATACGCAACATGCCACTTTTCTCGAAAATTCAGAGATCAGTGGGAGCACGACAAATCCTGATTTAGATTTGCAAGAAGTACAAGAAGCGGGGGGAAACCATTCGTCGGTTATTACGATTCCTCCGATAATTCCTCTTGTACCCAACGCTGCTCCCGATATACCTGGATCTCCTAATGAACCGGTTGAACCTCCTATGCCTCCTAATCTAAACGCCGAAGAACCGCTTGTTCCTGAAGAACCCGTAATTCAGCTCAGGAGATCATCAAGGGCTCGCAGAAACACTAATTTTGATGATTTCGAAACTTATCTGGCTGAAGTCGAAAACATTGGGAAACTTACTGATCCAACCTCTTACCGAGAAGCTATGAATAGTGATCAGGCCGCTAAATGGATTGAAGCCATGATTGAAGAGCTCAAATCCATGGAGCGTAATGGCGTTTGGGTATTGGTTCCACTCACTAAAGGATCCAAAGTAATTGGATGTAAATGGGTGTTTAAAACCAAATTAGACCCGAATGGAAACGTCGAACGCTATAAGGCCAGACTGGTTGCAAAAGGCTTTACTCAAAAGGAAGGAATCGATTATCAAGAGACCTTTTCTCCTGTCTCTCGTAAAGATTCCCTAAGGATCGTCATGGCACTCGTAGCTCATTATGATTTAGAGTTACATCAGATGGATGTCAAGACCGCTTTCCTAAATGGTGACTTGCAAGAAGACGTATACATGCGGCAACCTGAAGGATTTATTCCAGAAGGTAAAGAGCACATGGTCTGCAAGTTAAATAAATCGATATATGGGTTGAAACAAGCATCACGACAATGGTACCTTAAATTTGATGAAGTCGTAAAATCTGATGGCTTCCTAAAGAATCAAGTGGATCAATGCACCTATCTCAAGATCAGTGGGAGTAACTTCATTATCCTTGTTTTGTATGTGGATGACATCCTACTTGCAAGTAACAACTTGGATCTGCTACATGAGTCGAAGCGAATGCTTTCGCATAATTTCGACATGAAAGATCTCGGTGATGCCTCTTATGTTTTAGGTATCGAAATAAATCGAGACAGACGTAATGGTGTTCTAGGTCTTTCCCAAAGGGCTTATATTGACCGTATTCTAGAACGCTATAACATGCAGCACTGCACACCCACTGTGGCTCCGGTAGTTAAAGGGGACGTATTTGGACCTCATCAAACTCCGAGCACTGAAACTGAGAAGGCTGAAATGAGGATGATACCTTACTCATCTGTAGTTGGGAGCATTATGTACGCTCAGGTCTGTACTCGACCGGATATCGCTTACATCGCTGGTATGCTGGGGCGTTACTTATCTAACCCCGGATTAGCACACTGGAAAGCGGCTAAAAAGGTTCTACGATATCTGAAAGGGACCAAAGACTATAAATTAACTTATAGAAGAAGTGACAACTTGGAAGTAGTAGGTTATTCTGATTCTGACTTTGCTAAATGCAAAGAAGACCATAAATCTACTTCTCGGTATATTTTCATGTTAGCTGGCGGACCAATCTCTTGGCGGAGTCATAAACAAAAACTGACCACAACGTCTACTATGATGGCTGAATATGTTGCCGTTTATAATGCAACCTGTCATGGGATGTTGTTAAGGAACCTGATCAGTGGACTCAAACTCGTCAACTCAATTTCTAGACCATTGAAGCTTTACTGTGATAACTCAGCTGCTGTAACTTTCTCGAACAGTAACAGTTCGACTGGCGTTGGGCTGTATCTCGACACAAAGTATCTGTTTGTACGCGAATGGGTTGAGGAAAATGTTCTTTGTGTTGAGTACATAAGTACACATGACATGCTAGCGGATCCGATGACCAAAGGTCTTCCTCCTAATATATTCGTAGGACACGTGTCGAATATGGGGCTTACAAAAGACTTAATTTAATAGCATTGTTGTACTTATTGGTCATTATTATTTATTAATGAAAATTTTCCTCCTTATTCAGATTTTGTTTGTCTATTATTTACACCTTATGCGCATAACTGTGTTGGACATTATTATAACAAAATTTGTCTTAGTTGGTCTATCATTGCTTATTCAGTTTTGAATTTGAGTCATAGTTTGACTAGTGGGGGTCCTGAGTAGATGTTCTTCTCTACGACTGTACTTATCAACTATGATTTCGGTTTTAAACAAAATGAGTATTATCTCGTACGGACTTAACAATACTCATAGATAAATGATCTACTCGGTCAAGTGGGAGAATGTTGGACCCATATTATTTGTGACCCTCATTGATCATTTATCCTTACTGATATGATGACTGACGCTAACTGAAATCTGTGTCTAGTAAATATTCGATGGACGTATTTACCTTACCGACACTATAGATTTCTCATTAGGTGATCGGAACTAAGAGAGCTAAATGTAAACACTTATTAAACACCACGGGACTAAATAATACACACTCCTAATTTGAGTGTGTATATAAAGGGATGTGATAAACCTTTAGAAGGGTTGGCTCATTTTATTATCACCATCACTTTCATCCCAAACACACACATAAGTTTTCTCTCTAATAAGGTTCTAACATAACCTTAATACCATCCTAATACGATCATCTCAATCTGGGAATCATGTCTAACCTATTCAACAACATCCCAGGATCATCTGCAGGTATGTAAATAACATGAATCAATCTAATTTAATCCAACATATAGTACTTGTCACAACTTATATTCGGTCACAAAGAATATCATATCACAATATCTAAATAGTCCGTGTCTTACTAAAATTCATCTACCGGGAATATAAGTCGTTCATGGATATATCACTTGCTACCGATCGTTGTGAAGATCTTGACTTACTTTTCAGATGCATACTAGAATCACCCGTACTTGAAGTGTACTCTTCAAATAAAGGTTTTTCTGGATTTGTGATCGTACGCATGAAAAAAGCGGGCTCTGAAGGGACCGGGAGGGTTAGAGAGAAGCTACCAAGCATGAGAACAACTGTAGCCATAGTTGGTCTATCATTGACGTCTTCTTGAACGCATAGTAGACCAATGTGTATGCATCTAATCATATCGCGTAAGGAACTAGTACACAATGTCGGATCGATTAAACTTGAAGCCTTTCCCTCCCTCCAACTTTTCCAAGCCTGAACGAAATAAGTTGTAACATAAGAAATTAAATAAATATAAATGAAATTATTATCTTATACCAAAAATAGACATATTAGTAGTTTTGTGAGACAGTTAATTACATGGCTAAGAAGATCCTCCATCATGGACCCGTTCTGGAAACTGTGGTTCTTTTGCCCCGTTAAAATTTCGAGTACTAGCACACCAAAACTAAATACGTCTGATTTTACAGAAAATTGTCCGTGCATTGCATACTCCGGTGCCATATATCCACTAGTAATACAAAAGAGTACTTGTTAGCTGACACATTAATGGAAGTTGAATCTAAGTATTTCCTTTATAACCACAGAGTTCCCTTTGAGGCAATGGCTAAACATTAGAGACTGATTTCTATCATAGTCCCGCATACCTAACATCTAGAAACGACGAATTTGACATCTGTGATAATAGACACACATTTAGGATGGCTTTTGTTTGTTGGAAAATGACATTTAGGGGGTGATTAGGATTGCATCACTACAAGAAAAAAAAAGCTTTAGTGACGAAATTTTCACTGACGACTATTTTTGGTCACTAATAACCTATTCTAGTCAACATTAAAAAAAGTCATCACTAAATTTGGTCTCTAAACAAAATAGTGAGATAAAACTAACAATTTTTTGTCTCTAATAAAATTAGTGACGAAATGTGACAACTCAAATTTCGTCACTAACATCAATAGTGACGAAATTTTGAGTCGTCACCAAAGACTATTTTTTTGTAGAGATTCTAATACTGGGTTTTGAAAAAAAAATGTTTTAAATAACCAGCAAAGTTTGGTGCTGAAAAATAAGTGTGCATTTCTTTATAAAATAAGCCAAAACGTTGTTTTACACAAAAACTTAACACTACGTTTTGTGTCTAAAACTATACAATATGCAATATGCATCCTAGAGACCTCTATATTATTTAGACATGGTAAAGAATAACATGTTCTCTACGACAAATATTTCATTTGGTTGTAGTGAGACTTACTATGTTCCAACAATTCGACTAGTGTTGCCTTGGGTTTCTTCGGGTGTACACAACCTTGCCATACCAAAATCTGCAATTTTTGGATTCATTTGGGCATCCAACAAAACGTTACTGGCTTTCATATCACGATGAATTATCTTTAGTCGTGAATCCTCATGTAGATACAGAAGTCCCCTTGCAACACCCCCTATTATTTTGTATCTTCTTTCCCAGTCAAGAGTTGTGCACTTAGATGGATCTAACAAAATTTTAGATCATGAAGTAAGAAGAATGGATTTCTACAAATTTATGATAAATACAGGAGTAAACTGACCGAATATAAACTGATCTAGACTTGCATTTTGTACAAACTCGTACATCAAAAGTCGTTCGGACCCTTCAAGGCTAAACCCTAGGAGTCGAACCAAATTTCGATGTTGTAGCCTTGCAAGTAACAAAACCTCATTCTTGAATTCTTGTTCCCCTTGCCCTGAGTCCCGAGACAACCTCTTCACTGCTATTTCTTGCCCATTTTGTAACTTACCCTAAAAAATATAGTTCAGAAAATGTTAATGGTCTTAAAATTTTGAAAACAGTTTTAACAAATAATAACTTTCTAATTGTGATACTTTTGTTTACCTTATAAACCAAACCAAATCCACCTTGTCCAAGCTTATTGTTCTCTGAGAAGTCATTTGTTGCTGCTCTAATTGTACTGAAGCTATATTGCAATGATTCGGCTGTCCTAATTTCGTCGATATCTCCATCCTTATAAACTAGAATTATAGTTACAAAAATCATAGAATCAGAAACCCAAAAGTTGTATCAGTATTCAAAGGAGTAATGCGAATAAGAAACTAAGAACACCAACCTAAATTCTCTGGTGGACTTTGTCCTTTGACCTTTCTTTTTCTTCTCATGTAGACACAAACAAACACCACCACCAATAATATCACAAGACTAACCGTTGCAAAGACAACAATGACTATAATCGCCGTGTTACTACTATTGCCTGAAAAAGTGAAAAGCTCACAAAATATTATTGAAATTATACAAGTTGGCATAGCATATATAATCTCATGTGTACTGAATACAACAGGCCTTTTGACCAAGCGGTTTTTGTATATAAAAGTTGGGTAAGATCTTATTAACCAACTGAGGATCGGGGGTTCAAGTCTCAACTTAGAACAAAGCGTAGGGTATGTGAGTTTGCCAAGGTGATGGAAATGGTGATTACGTACCTGTTGGTGGAGACGATGGTGGTGCAGATGACGGTGTCGGTGGTGACAATGGTGATGGTGGTGTAAGATCCACCGTATCATTATAGAACCTATATTCTTCATATCTAAGATTGCAGCTAGGGTAATAAAATCTTGCCCCACGTCTACTATCACAACAACGTGGTAAAAGCCCAATTACACTTTCCAAACAATTACTACACTGAATTTCTGACAAATCCGGCGTACACTGCATGAGCCCATAGAGTGTGGTAAAACCAGGGCCCCTTGTACTGTTGGAAGCGTATTTACGTAGAGAACCACCTCTCGAAGCATCGGTTCTTAGTTGATTGAATAGTTGGTCGAGCCCTTGGTTAAACTGGACCACATTTGACGCGTTACCAGTATTAGCCATGTACCATCCACCATTAGTGTTTGAAATTCCCAAAATAGTCACATTGGAGTACCTTAACATGCAATCATCATACCAACCAATTGCACCCTTTTGATTAGGACAAATCTCTCTTAGTCTTGTAACAACTCCATTTATGCACCTCCGACAATCATCCGGCTCAACGTCTCCTTTACATAGCCCAATTGCATTGACTTGATCGGCAGTTTGACCAACAGACCGGTTGAAGAACCCGTACCTAATGCTAGTATCGGATGTGAGGGATGACAAAGCCTCGTCTAGATTTCTTTGATATGTTCCGTTTACAGTGAAATTTGCGTTATTGTCACAAGTTGACCACGAAAGTTCTTGAGAGACCGAACAGTTGAATGAATTTATCATAACAACAATGAAAAATAAAGCCACGCTTTTGGTTACTATCAACATGGTGTTTCAAAATTGCAAAACTTTATGTCGTTGGATTTGATTAATGAAGTAAGAATATGTTTGATATTTCTTATTCTTATTAACATCAAGTTGAATCTTGATAAAGTATTTTTTGCGTTGTTTTGGTCATCGTTTACTTGGTCAATCTATTGAAATTTCGTCTGAAGTTTTTGTTTGAATTCAACAAAGAAATCATGAGGCAAATTAGTCTACACGTAACGAATATTGTTAATTTACGTAGTTTGATCAAATCAAACGGACGTCATACAGGATCATATTTGGATTGTTCATGAAAAAAACTTACATAGAATATGTGAGGGCAGTTTTTTTGATGACGAGATCGGAAATATTTTATATAGTAGCAATTAATGAAACTTAAACAAGATTGAGTTATTGTAGCGTTAACACGGTTTGTCATACTGATTATAAATAAAAATTAAAATAATGATTTCTTTTTCAAGTATTCTATACTATCAACGTAATGCAAGGTAATTGAGATCGAATCAAAATGACGTTTGATAAAAATATTTATAATTTCAATCTTCAAAAAAGGTTTTATTTAGAGTAAATTGCAATTTTTGTCCCTTGAGACTTTCAATTCGTCGATTTCGTCTTTAAACCTTTTTTTTTTCCATAACTTGTTATTTTACCGTTCTTTTGTGCCTTCATCAAATTACAATTAACTTTTATCGTTAAATATTAACTGAGCTAACTGAAAGAACCAAAATGAAATTTTAATTATCTTTTAGTTTGTTCAATTAACATTTAACGTTAAAAGCTAACTATAACTTGTCGGAAGGACAAAAAAATCGAAAAAATAACAAGTTATAAACAAAAATTGCGGAAAAAAAAAAGTTTAAGGACAAATCGGCGAATTGGAAACTCTTGAGAGACAAAAAATTGCAATTTACTCTTCTATTTATTATCAAAAAGGGAGGTTTTGTTTGTTTGTTAATTAAACTAATAATGAAAATAAATATTAAACAAGAGATTATATACAAGGATGGGAAGTGATTCGATTCCAACTTCTACTTTTTTACTATTGTCAATTTATCATGAAATGATATTTCAAACAAAGTTGTTTAGTTTAATCTTATTTAAGTTTGTACCAAAAGAAACTAACAAGTTCTAGCCTCTTTTGTTTACCAAAATGTTTATATCAAAACAAGTTTTTGACATAAACCTAATCCTCAACAATTCAATCTATACAAGCTATTAGAAAAGAATTGGAAGATAGCATTAACGTATGTCACAAACATTTCAAACAATGAGCTCCGTTTCACACAAGCTCGAAAATGTAATCATGTGATTTTAGTTAACATCGAAGTGAACAACGTTTTGTTACATGTTATTAGACTACAAAACAATTACGGATTTCATAATCTAATTATAACGATAGTTAATCAATACCCTAACCTAGGTGATCAACAAAAGTTAAGAATTGATTCAACATAATCGTAAATCAAACCAAAATCACTAAATAAGAATATAACAAACATCAATTCAAATATTAATTAACATAAAGAGTATAGGTTAGAATCGAAATCTGAAAGTCTACCCACTCATGGCTAATTATATAACCATAGAAATAGACATAAAATTAAATGTTTCAATGCTTACAAACATTTAATTAAATGTCCAGTTAATGTATAGAGCTTCCCCACTTCTTCTCCATCATCTCATGTGCTCTCTTCCATTCCAGAATGATAAAAAAAAAAGAAAAAAAAAAAAAAAAAACTTTTTATTTTGGTGGTTAAATCGTGTAGCAAGTAAACACAACAGAAAACCCGGATTTTGGGGACCTGCGCCGGTTTTTAGTGACCCAGACGGGGTTAAACCTTTGAAAATTGACCCATGTGGGTTTTGTCTAAGAAGCTTCCAGAACTCGAAAACTTGTGCCCAGATATGACACGGGTGGGTCAAAATACACTACACCCAAGACCCAATTGGGTTTTTTTTTTTTCTTTTTTTTTTTTAGGTACAAGCCTCCATTTTACCTCCAAACTTCCAAGATTCCATCTTCGATCAAAGTGATGAAAAATATATATAATATGATAACATGACATTAGTCGATTTGTGAGACCAAAGCAAAGTCGAGTTCGATTCAAATTCCATAAAAAGATCGAGTTGAGAACAAGGTGTATAAGGGAAAATGGACCTAAAACATGGTCAACTTTTGAGACCGAGCCGAAATGATAAGTTGTGCCTAAAAAGGGCTTATGGACCGAAACATGCCAGAACAACGTAGAAGATGGATAATTGGGTCGAAGTGCAGTTGATATCACGCAAATGTATCAAATAGTTTATATATCAATTTAGAGGTTATGATTGGTCAGTTTATGTGTCATAAAGAATAAAAAATTAACCATTTATGATGTAATACAATATTTGTTTTAAAAATAAAGATACAAACATAGATACACATTAATGTTGTTATTAGTTGGTTTTAGATTAAACCTTATTAGAAATGCAAAAGTATTCATATATTAAATGTAATTAGGGGAACAAATTATCTATTAACAATTTACAAAGTATTATAAATAATTATGGTATGGATATCAATATCTCTAAAATATATTTGTTTATTATATTGGTAAATATCTTTCTTGATGATTATTCCACATTGAAACTATAAATACATACCTTTAGAGATGAATAATACAATTATCTATTCTCTTTTCACTATTATTCTTGTCTGTTTCACAACACAAAGTATTTTTTTTTTTGCATTTTTGTACATTTTCTTTTGTCATTTATTTATTATTCATATTCGTTATTTAGCAACTAAAACAAATTAAATTATTTTTTATTTTATACACACAACATTTATCCAGACAATACTTATCCAAAAGAAAATTTATAAGCTATGTGATTTGAACGTTACAATCCAATATGTGACTCCCAACAAAGTAGCTTTGAGACATGCCTTAAAACTAACAAAACAAAGTAGAGTGACTGACTTCGGATAACGCCTTAAAAGATCTTTTACGTGAAATGATCTCACCTTTAAACGAAGTATATCCTTGATAATCTTTACTAACCGATCAAAGGATCGTGAACAACAAAGTAAGTTATTGCAATAAGCACAAGTCTCTTGATGCCAAACAATGAGAATAGACTCCGCCTCCGTGTTTGTACAATTCAAACAACTAACCATATCTAAACTAAAACGAGTATATATTTAATTTGAAACAAGTGATTCTTTTTCCACTTCTTGAGTTTATCCCCAATGTTCAAACTTTCATCCATAATAAGCCACAAAATAAAACATGACTATATTACATACCAGACATGACAAGCATACAATTTTACTTAAAATCGTTTAGATTTAAGATTAAATATTTTAATAAAATAATTCAGTTTAAGTACACTTTAAAAAAACAATCTAATTACATTTTTATGTAAATGAATCATTTATTTTCACTAAAAAAAAAAAAAAAGACTCGAGTCATCACCGAGTCGACTCATCAAAAAATTCTAAAACCCTAGCCCTCATTCCCTCAATCACAAATCGCCATTTTCATCACCATAATCTCTCACTCCCCCTAAAAACCATGCCTTTAATCTCTGCATCAAAACCCCAATTCATAAACCCTAATTTCTTCTCAAATCTTTCAAGAATCACCAACACCCAAACCCTAAATTTCTTCTGCACATCATCTTTTCCACAAAATGAAGAAACCCCACAACCCGAAAACCCGGATTCAATCCAACCCGGATCGACCCATTTCCAAGATTCAAGATTCCCAAAAGGTAAACATCGAAACCCAGAAAAAATCGAAGACACAATTTGCAGAATGATGGCAAACAGAGCCTGGACTACCCGGTTACAAAACTCGATACGAAAGTTAGTTCCTTTATTTGATCATAATCTTGTGTACAATGTTTTACATAATGCCCGTAATGCGGATCACGCGTTACAGTTTTTTCGATGGGTAGAGCGGTCTAATTTGTTTAAACATGATAGGGAGACACATTATAAGATAATTGACATTTTAGGGAAGGCGTCTAAGCTTAATCATGCTAGGTGCATTTTATTAGATATGCCGAAAAAAGGTTTGAAATTTGATGAGGATTTGTTCGTTGTGTTGATGGATAGTTATGGGAAAGCGGGTATTGTTCAGGAAAGTGTTAAGATTTTTAGGAGTATGGAGGAGTTGGGAGTAGCGAGAACTGGGAAGTCGTATGATGTTTTGTTTAAGGTTATTATGAGACGTGGGAGGTATATGATGGCGAAACGTTATTTTAATAAGATGTTGAGTGAAGGGATAGTTCCTACTCGACATACTTATAATGTTATGATTTGGGGGTTTTTTCTTTCGTCGAGAATTGAGACTGCTAATAGGTTTTTTGAAGATATGAAAAGTAGGGATATTTCGCCTGATGTTGTTACGTATAATACTATGATTAATGGGTTTAATCGGGTGAAAAAGATTGATGAATGTGAGAAGTTTTTTGTTGAAATGAAAGGGAAGAATATTGAGCCGACTGTTATTACTTACACGACTATGATTAAAGGGTATGTTAATGTTGGTAGAGTTGATGATGGTTTGAAGTTATTTGAAGAAATGAAAGGTTTTGGTATTAAACCAAATGATTTTACGTATTCGACTTTGTTACCTGGTCTTTGTCAGGATGGTAAAATGTCTGATGCAAATACTATTGTAAAGGAAATGGTTCACCGTCATATTCCTCCACAGGATAATTCCATCTTTTTGCAGATGATTTCTGGTCAGTGTAATGCAGGGGATTTGGAAGCAGCTGCGGATGTGCTTAATTCGATGATGCGTTTGAATATAGTTCCTGAAGGCGGGCATTACAGTGTTTTAATAGAAAGTCTTTGCAAAAAAGGTGTTTATGATGAAGCTGTTAAATTGCTGGATCAAGTTATTGAAAACGAGATTGTGTTGAACACAAAAAGTTCGTCAGAGTTTGAATCAAGCTCTTATAATCCTATGATTGAATACTTGTGTAACAATGGGATGACGGGTAAAGCGGAAACCTTCTTCCGACAGTTGATGAAAGTAGGTGTTTTGGATCCGGTTGGTTTTAATAGTTTAATAAGGGGACACGCGAAAGAAGATTCACCTGATTCTGGTTTTGAACTGCTGAAAATCATGATGAGAAGAAACGTTGAGTCGGAAGAAAGTTCTTACAAAATGCTTATCCAAAGCTACTTGAAGAAAAATGAACCAGCAGATGCTAAAACCACTCTTGATTTAATGATTGAAAATGGGCATGAACCGGATTCTGCTCTTTATCGTTCGGTAATTGATAGTCTGTTTGAAGACGGAAGGGTACAAACAGCAAGTCGTGTGATGAAAATCATGGTCGAAAAAGGTGTTAAAGAACACATGGATTTGGTTAAGAAAATTCTGGAAGCACTTTTGTTACGTGGCCATGTGGAAGAAGCTTTAGGAAGAATCGAGCTGTTAATGAATGCCGGATTTGCCCCTGACTTTGATAGTCTGTTATCATTAGTCTCTGAAAAGGGAAAAACGATCGCTGCTGTGAAGCTTTTGGATTATGTTCTAGAGAGAGATTATAGTGTTGAATATTCGAGTTATGATAAGGTGTTGGATGCTCTTTTAGCTGCTGGAAAAACGCTTAATGCTTATTCGATTTTATGTAAGATTAAAGAGAAAGGTGGTGTTACAGATAAAAGTAGTGGTGAAGAGTTGATCAAGCTTCTTAACGAACAAGGGAACACGAAACAAGCTGATATTTTGTCACGACTGATTAAAGGAACCGGAAGCAAGAAAACCAAGAAACAAGCATCGGTTGCAGCTTGACCAAGGTGAGCCGCTGTATGGTTAATTATAGGTTTTTTATTCGCGTAATAAACTTTGCTCGAGTTATTGTAACATGCATCTCATTGTTTTAGTTCAGGAGTCAGAACTCTTTTACAGAACTTTTTATTTTCTTTCAATCTTTGTTAAGGGGCAGAATTTTGTTATCAAGCGTAATGCACCCGATAACTATTTTTGCACTGCTTTGTATTTCTTATATTAAATTAATGCTGTTGATCGTTTACTTTCAGCTTTTTAATTCTGAGTGTGTAAATATTGTCGTGAAGGTAAAGAACTCGATGCCCTGTATCTGTGATCAATGATCAGATTGTTGATTTCCGTATTGCATTTGTGTTTTTATTAGAATATGAGAAGGTGACTTAGGTATAGAATTTCTTAGTATGAAGTTTTCAAATCTGGAAAGGTACACTCTGTCGAAATTGATTGCAACTTTCTTGAACATAATGTGTGTTTATACCATACAGTCCCACAGCAGGCCCGTCTTACTCAGACCCAACTTAATTGCCAAAATCTTAAAGGAAACTGGGCAAAGATGTCTTCATCAAATCACCAAAACCGTAACTTATTAGGGCTGAAAATCTCAATGTTGTTCTTCAGAAGTACTTGTGAATTTTAAATAAAAAAACGGAGGGAAAATATGTCACGGAAACTTTTTTTGGCTTATCTATAATATCTGATTCTGTGCATACCTGTGTTTTGAATTAAATTGATGTTATGTGTAAACTTCACTTGGGTCAACGTCTTTAGGTATATTATTCTCCGGTGCAGTTTGATTGTGTTATTCGGTTCTGCTTTATTTAACTTAAAGGGTCGATTTCGATGCAATTGGTAGTTGGAGTCAAGGGCATTTTGGGTATTTGTAGATGGCAAATCTATATCTCTATCAGCCCTGTTGGGGTTTTAATTATTATTTTGACAGTTGTGACCTTGTGTACACCTTTTATATTTTGTCTCTGTTATAATGTGATTTAAAACATAGGATGTGGCTGTTACACAACCCAACATTTCCTTTCTAGATTTTTTGAAATAAAAAATCTTTTTTTAACTTTTTTGCTAGATGTTCATATATGTGAAAATATCCATTGTATGATTTAACATTTGTTTCTGGATATACAAGTGATTGGGACAATTTCGAGTTTACGTTTCAAAGCTCTTGACGGTAAGTGGTTTTCGAAAAGAAGTTATACATTTTTAGTTTACGTAACATAGTCATAAGTCACACATCTAGTAATAACCAGTCATTATAAACTTTTTTATTAAAATTTCCCTCAACGTACTTCTACTTGGCACTTGACGCACTTTCAGATTAAAAGACATTCATTGCTCACAAATACTCAATTGAGTGACATCTGATTGAAAGACATTCATTCTTCACAAACACTCAATTGACCGACAAATGAGGACTTTGGCTGATAAAAATGTCACAAGTTCGAATTTGGACTCAGTTCTTGGACAATAACTTTGAGACATGATAATATTTCCAGTAACGTTGGTACATTCATCTACTATCTTTCATAATAAGTTGTTACCGCCAATATATATGTGAAAGCATATCGTCACTTTATGTTCATTCATTTACTATTTTTCATAATAAGTTGTTACCGCCAATATATATGTGAAAGAATATCGTCACTTTATGTACATTCATCTACTATTTTTCATAATAAGTTGTTACCGCCAATATATATGTGAAAACATATCGTCACTTTATGTAATTCCGTTATACGGTGATTAGATAACTGATAAGACATTATATGTTTACTTAACATTAAAAACAGATCATTATAACTTTAAATTATAATCAATTGATACATGACAAAGAAAAAAGTAAATCAAACTCTCAATCCACCAACTCCCCAAAAATCAACCCGTTCTTAGCAAACGTTTATCCACAAAACTATTTTGTGAACGTTATCCACCAAACACCCCAAGTATGTCTCCACCAAATGATGATTTCGAATTACCGATTCAAACATTCTACAATATATTTCATATTAATTCCACCAACCAAAGTAAAAAACCCGTTTAAATTGTCGAGCCTCCTAAAAAAAACAAAAGGTCTAATAAAAAAAAGGTAAGAAAAAGTCTCGTACGATAGAATCCAATTGTATATAAACGCAAACATCAAATTGTGGAAACCCTAATTGAAGTTAACAAGATAAGATTTTAGCGGGTCAACCCATATACCCATAACCATATGTAAACCCTATAAAAAACCCCTCTCAGACATACCATATACCATCCCCTTACCAAAAACCTTATCCTCTCAACCAGCCATGGCGTCTTCAACCTCATCTCTTCAATTCCTGTCCCTCCTTTCTTCCAAAACCCTAGCATCAATTTCCAAACCCTCGTCACCGTCAACCCTATCAATTTCCTCCATTAAACCTCTCCCCAAGCTCTTCTCATCTTCAACTAAGCTTTTTGAATCTTCTAGAATATTCCGCAGCGTAGCTGTGTCTTCCGGTTTGGAACTCGACGAAGTGTTGTCCAGTGACGGAGATGATGACCAACAGCCCCAGCAGAGTTTCTCACCGGATTTGAAGCTTTTTGTTGGGAATTTGCCCTTTAGTGTTGACAGTGCTCAGCTTGCTGGTTTATTTGAAGCTGCTGGAAATGTTGAAATGGTTGAGGTAATTTTCATATAATTTTACCCAAACTGCGTTCCAAAATATGCGATATGCAATACACACCTAAAATATGCAATTCCAAACACCCTCTTCGTTGTAATTATGTGTTGGTTTAAGGTAGTACGTTTTAGACATAATCTGAATGTATTCTTTGTTATATTTTAAATTATAATATGATAAAGCTTGACAAAATGCCACTGTTTTTAGTTATATATTGGATTTGTATATTTTCAAAATTAAGTTTGTTATGAATATGTGGCTTAAAGTGATATTTCCATGTATTTTCGTTACGTTTTAAATTTTTAAAATGAATATGTGGCTTAAAGTGAAATTTTGGTTTGATAAGTTGAAGTCTTTTGGTTTGTATGGTTATATACGAGAGGTTTTGGAGGGATAATGGATTTAAAAAGGTGTTTGATATGTTACTAATGTGAGATGGTTTATGTAGGTTATATATGACAAAGTTAGTGGAAGAAGCAGAGGATTTGGCTTTGTTACCATGTCAGCTGTTGAAGAAGTTGAAGAAGCTGTCCGCAAGTTCAACGGCTATGTAAGTTGTTATAATATATACATTTTATCAACTAATATTCGAGAGCGTATAGAAAGTTGAAAGCTTTATTTTATTCAAGATTCTTTAGGCTTTGTAAGTATGGAATTTTGAAGTTTGAATTTTTGTAATTTATAGGAGATTGAAGGTAGGCAAATTAGAGTGAACTCTGGGCCTCCACCAAGGAGGGAGGAATCTTCGTTTGGAGGGCCAAGAGAAGGTGGTCGTTTTGGAGGCGGCGGTGGTGGTGGAAGGAGTTTTGACAACACTAACAGAGTGTATGTCGGAAACCTTGCTTGGAGTGTTGACAATCTTGCTCTTGAAAATTTATTCAGAGAGCAAGGAAATGTTGTGGAGGCTAAGGTGGTTTACGATAGGGAGAGTGGTAGGTCAAGGGGTTTCGGGTTTGTCACTTACAGTTCTTCTGATGAAGTAAACAGTGCTATCGACTCATTAAATGGCGTTGTAAGTCACCTTTTTCAATAATCTTTTATCTATTTTTTTTAAATCGGTCATTGTTAGTGTATGATTAATGATTTTTTACTGAAATTTGTGGTGCAGGATCTTGATGGCAGAAATATCCGAGTTAGCGTTGCTGAAGCTCCACAAAGGCGTCAGTTTTAAACTATCTATCATCTCTCACAAGTATTAGCAGGAAAGTGATGCTTATTTTAAACCTGTCGCTACTAGTACGTGCATTTTGTATGTTACACCGAGATTAGCAGGTTTCATAAGGGTCGTTAAGTTTTGTAATCTATGCTTTCAAACTATAATACTGATTTGTAATCAATCAATTTGTGTATGCAAATTGAATTCGTTTGGATCTTTTTGGGAAGAATGTTATGTGATGTGTTAGTATCTTTTGTTAATCAATATCCCTTTGTTACCTTTGTTTTGCAACTGATTGATACAAAACATCTCAATGCTGTAAAATAAGTCAGGGAAAATGTTGATTTTGTTCTTCAAACCTTTCATGACTACGCTTACTAAATTGCTTGCAAAATGCAAAACGGAAATGCACCTTGAGCGTCCAACTTTGTAGAGCGGAGTACCAACTGATATATTGCATATTAGGACAATGTCGGTGATTAGTCTCTTTCACGAAATCCCCTTTTGTTTCTAGTTCTCACTAACGATATGTCTATCTAATGGAAATTGTTATGTTACGTTTATGTAACGAATTTTAAGTTAGAATTATCATCCTTGCCATCATTTTTGTTTACGAGTTTCAGTTAATAAATAAAGTTATGTCAAATGTTGCGATTTTCGTGGAACATAAGTACTCTATTTCATAAATTCCTGAGTCAAATGATTTCTTGGTTTATATCTATAATAATTCTACAAATTCCTTTTCTTGTACATTTTCTGTTCTGTTTTCTAGCAACTTCAGTAGTCGAAAAGAAGAAATAAACATACATTAAAGACAAATATAAGAACAAACCGAATCATATCATAACATCAGTTTATAATTCGGAATTGAACTCTCAAAGTCTTCATTAATCGGCACAAGTTGCCAATTTCAGTAATATACCGTTGTATCTTCTTATCTTTTAATCTATAAAATGCCAGTTTATGCCATTTAGATCACCAACAGGTTTTTACATTCAATTATCGAGTTACCCAAGCACGATGACTAATTCTAAACGATACATCAGGTTAGATTCTGTTTCAGTTTGTTCATATGATTTATAAGTTTGAAATTTGTAACAATCTTTTTTACCAGATTCGATGGTGATGTTGAAACCCCGGAGGAGCCAAGTTTATCATTTAAGAAAGACGAGCCAAGTTTATCATTTAATAAAGACGACCCAAGACTTGGAAAAAAACTTTCACGAGTGTTTTCAGAAGATTACGCGAAAACCAACAAAAGCATTCTGGATCCACGAGGCGAAGCCACAAATCAATGGAACCAACTGTTTCTAATCGCAGCACTTATTTCACTTGCCGTAGACCCTCTTTTCTTCTACTTACCCGTTATCAAAGAAAATACATGTCTTGAGGAAGATATTACCCTTAAAATAACCCTCACTGTCATCCGTACAATCGTTGATATCTTTTACGCGATCAAGATTTACGTTCGGTTCCGAACAGCTTACGTGGCACCTTCTTCTCGCTTACTTGGAAGAGGGGAGTTGATTCTAGATTCTTCAAGCATTTCCGAGAGGTATCTCAAAGGTGAATTTTGGCTTGATTTCTTGGCTACTCTTCCTATTCCACAAGTAATGACTTGGTTCCACATTGTTGATAAGACCGAAATGATGAGTACGAAAACAAGTGTGTTATACATTATCATGATCCAGTTCTTCTTGAGACTATATCTTACGTTTAGACTTGGGACCCACATATCTAAACAAGCCGGTCTTGTGGCTAACGTCGCGTGGGTTGGAGCTGCTTACAATCTTGTGCTTTTTATGTTGGCTGCTCATGTATGTTCATATTTATTATGGCTCGAAATGTATTACAAATCGACAGTTTTTTATTTATTTTTTGATTATCATTTGTGAAGGTGATTGGAGCTATGTGGTATCTATTGGCGATTGAGAGGCAAGGGCTATGTTGGGTGGAAATATGTAATCTTGAAACAGAATGCAAACATCGATATTTCGATTGTGTAAATGTGAATCATCCTCCAAGAGAAGCTTGGTTTCCAACGAGCAATGTCACGAATGTATGTGCTGATGCTAGTGTTTTCCAATACGGACTCGTTGAGGATGCAGTTACTTACAGTGTCGCTTCGGCCAATTTCTTTAAAAAGTACTCGTATTGTCTCTGGTGGGGACTCAGAGGCTTAAGGTAACCTTTCATCTGTGTCTCTAGTGCGGACATACTTTCACTAAAAAATGATACAACAATTCTAAAAAAGACGGGTTCATTTATTGTTCGAGTTTTGCAGTTCAGCGGGACAAGAACTGAATTCAAGTCCGTTTTTAGCGGAAACACATTTTTGCATACTAATCGCCATTACCGGACTGATCCTCTTTGCTTTGCTCATTGGAAATATGCAAGTAAGTCGGACATTTTTTTTTTTTGCTATTATAAAAACGTTATGTTTGAGCAACAAAAACTTGATATTCTTGTATAAAATCAGCAATATCTCGAGTCAAGAACAAAGCGGCTAGAGGAGTACAGGGTGAAACGAATGGATACAGAGCAATGGATGCACCACAGGCATCTCCCTCATGATTTAAGGGAACGTGTACGTAGACACGATCTTTACAAGTGGATTACAACACGAGGGGTAGATGAAGAAGAAATTCTCAGAGCACTTCCTCTTGATATCCGAAGAGATATTAAAACGTATGTTTGCGCCGAATTAGTTAGACGAGTTCCGTTATTTGATCAAATGGATGAACGAACCGTGGATGCAATTTGCGAAAGACTAAAACCCGTAATCAGCACACATGGAACTTGCCTAGTTCGAGAAGGTGACCCCACTACTGAAATGTTATTTATAATGCGGGGTCACTTAGATTCTTACACCACTGGAGGGGGCCGATCTGGTTTCTTGAACCAATGTGAGATCGGCCCTGGCGACTTCTGTGGTGAGGAATTGTTGACGTGGGCACTAGACCCACGTCCAAGTGTCATCATCCCATCATCCACACGTACAGTCACCGCCATTACTGAGGTGGAAGCTTTCGCTCTCACTTCAAAAGATTTAAAATTTGTTGCTACACAATTCCGTAAGTTGCATAGCAAGAAATTAAGACACACTTTTAGGGTTCATTCGCACCAATGGAGAACTTGGGCAGCTTGTTTTATACAAGCGGCTTGGAAGCGATACAAAAGGCGAAAAGAGGCTGGAATTCTTAAGGCTAGAGAAAGTTCAAGCATTCTTAACATAAGCAATAGGATGAACAAATCAAATAGAAAGGATAACGGTTTATCGTTATTGGCAACGGGCATAAGAACAGGACGGGGATACAACGACGACGATATCCTTCGTAGCCCTGTGCCCAAACCGAAAGACCCCGAGTTTTTAGATGATAGCAATCATTGAAATGAGGGTTTATGTTTTATAATTCGGGTCAAATAATCCATGTAAAATAATTCAAAATTCCAAACACTTTGCTATTTGTATTTGTTTATTTCAAGATTAATGAAGTTATAGTAAGTTCGCCCTTATTAGTTGTTATAGTGGCGATTTAAAATTGAATAAACCCTCACCAAAAAAGTGAGGTGTCACATTTTATTCACACTAAAACTTTCCTTATAAGGAAATTCATCTACGAAATGAGTCATTTACGTTGGAAAAAAATTGAGCACCGTCAAACTTAAGAACTTAAGACTCGGTATGACTCTAATTTGTGTGCGTGTGTATTCGAATCTTTACTATTTTAAATCGTCGACATTCACTTGTCCTATATGGGTTACATTTTATAAAAACATATGTGGGCTATATGTAATAAATGCTAAATGAATCAGGGCTCAAAAATGTAGTAGACATGTTTGAACCAAATCATATGGTTCCTTAAAAGTTTGTTGTTAAGGTTTAATCAAATATAAAACAATTTGTAACCAACAACAATACAACCAAAAACTGTCCAACAAACATCACTGTCCATATAATAATAGTCATTCAAAAAATATTATTTAAATTACTTATATCACACTATATAGCTAAACAAACAAATTTATAAACTAATTAATATATGACCATCTTTTATACTTTATATTATTTTTAATAAATTAGTTGATAACTAACTTTGGTGTAAGGTTCGTAGGTCGCATACTGACCAATTGGATGTCACTGTGCCCCGAATAACTAATATTGTCGTTAAAAAAAAAAAACAAAAAAAAACATTTCAAGTAGGATATATGTCATATGATGTTAAATGGGCCCAATGTTTTGTGTTTTTCTATTAGGTTTTTATTGTTATTTGGATTTATATTGTTGTTACAAAAGTATTTAGGTTTTGAGTAACGACACATGGCCCTTTTGGTGGTTGAAAGGTCCATTTGATGTAATTCATGTGTCTTGGAATTTAAATGTGACTTTGATAAAAATACAAACTTAATAAAAGGTTACAAAACATGATGGTTAATTTATGTCGATGAAAATGTAACTTGTGTTTGTTTCCAGTTGTTTGATATTTTAGGTGTCGTTGATGTGTTATGTTCGGAAATGAGTTAACCTACATGTCTATTGCTACATTCAATTCTTGAAGCAATCTTATTGTAATGTAATGGTCATGTACATATTGATATATAAGATTAGCAACTTTAGCAAAGATGAGTCAAATATGTTTTATAAGTATATATAAAGTCCCAAAAGTTGTGAACCCAAATTAGAAGTTGTTAAGTACAACCTTTGAGAAATTGGCATAAAGTTTATTTGTCACACTCCGGTAAGAAAATATAAAGACCGGTTATAATATCTCTTATCATAACAAGATTCCATTTTATAACCATGAGTTTCGTGCTAGACAGGCTTAAAGAGGTGCACTAATCAAACGTTTAAAAAGAATATAGATTATATACTTTTAAAGTACACTTTGAGATGAGCAAATAAGTCACACAGCTTAAGACCTTTTTAAGAGTAAATTTCGAAAAGGTTGATGCGATTTACGGGTATTACATATTTGATTTCTCATTGCAATTTTTTTACGGGTTTCGTCCTTTATTTCATTGTTATGTTATGGATTTTACCTCTTAAATTACCTCTAACATGTTTGTTGATTGATTTTATAGTGTTGGCAAAATCCCTAAGAGCAATATAAATTGAAAAACAAATGATTTTCTTCATAAAAGTTTGTTTAGTACTCGGAATCATCCTAAAATTGAAAAAGGAAAACTTATAACGATAATAAAATTTGAAAAATTATTGGTTCCTAAATGGAAAGTTGTAATACTAATGGTCTCTAAACATGTAACACAATAACCCACCAGCTCAGTGACTATTAATGGCACACGTTTGAGTTATAGGGAGATTCATGTAATATATCTACATATGGTTTCCGTCTCAAAAGTTGGTTTATTACCCAAATAGTCGTTAATTAAAACTGAATAATGTTATAGTCCCCAAAATCGAAATAGTGTAAAACTAATAGTTCGTGAACATATATTTTAATTTTAGGGACAACCGGCTTAATAAACAAACTTTTGGGACGAAAACCAAAACTTTGAATATACCAGAAGGACCATTTATTTTTGTTAAAAGTTTATCAGCTAAATAAGTTTTACAAAACTCTAACTATCTCAAACATAAAGGTAACACTTATTTATATTAAAAGTGCTAACAGAAATCAACATGAATAATTGTACAAATAATCATGAAACTATCATTGCAATTTAAAAGTAGGATATATATTGTACAAGGTCTTCGCAGACAAGAATCACAAGATTAATTGGTGTTATGTCAAGTAATTTAATTGTAAATTAGGTGCTATTACAATTTTATACATAATTAACGTAAACATATTTTCGACAAGCATACTTTAAGTTTCAAAAAACATGAAGAGAACCTTACGGTAATAAGAGTTAATTTGTCTCTATTATGCCGTGTTCTTAATAATTTTTAAGTTGAAAAACATACGCATGCCGATTAGGTAATCAATTCATGTAGATACTAATCCCACAAGTCATTTTGTTGTTTGAAGAAGCAACTTATGATGTTTCAAACCACGAACGAATGTTGGGAATATATTGGCTTGACATAACCAATAAAGTAACTTAAAGGTAAATTAGTGAATTGTTTCAAACCGAAAGCCCAAAGAAAGAAATTTTTAAAAACGAACAAGTTATAACCGTACATATGGTTTGGCTAACGTATTTGATTTCAGGTTTCGATTTGAAATTTTGAAACACACCTAATGAAGTGTCATGTTTTCATTTCATAAACACATTCTGGTATGCTAAATGTGAAAGGACTGAAATTTAACCTAATATATCCAACATACACGGCCATATGGTGTTCCCTTTAAATTAATTGATTGAGAGCAACATCTCAAACTTATATCTAAGAATTTACTACTTTCATTTTCCAATGTAGAATTGAGCTTACATGAGCTCGAATGGTTGTTTCTCCTTGTGTTCGTCGTCCACATCTAGGTTACGCTCCACTACTTTTTCGAAAGGAAAACCCCCAAAACTACTCTAGTCACCATAAAGCAAAGAAACATACATCAATAATTAAATATTCAAACATAAGAAGAAGAAGAAAAAAATATGAGCATTCATACATACATATAGTCAGAGATGGAGTCAGAACATATTTCACGCGAGTAAAAATAAATACGTTTAATGAGTGAACAAAATTTAATGGTTTATATTTATCTAAATGATTTTTGTAAGAGCAAAATTTTTAAAAAAACATTCTTTAATATTTTTTATATCATGACAAAATTTGAAAAAAGTCGTCACCATCCCTGCATATAGGTTTATTGGATTTAACAAAGTTAACGGGTAAATGATTTAGCTATTTATAAAAAAGATTGAATACAATTACAAAACATTTTAGGATGTCAAAATAGGAACTTTTTTGATACTACATGGAAACCATATGAATGTCTTAAAGTCAAAAACAAGCAAAGTTTTGTCACAAAAACGAAAATTTTCAAAACGGAAATGAGTTATAATGGTATTTGTCGGATATTAACTTGACTTGATATGAAAAGTCGTTAGACATTATTTCGACAATGACATAGTACTCCGAAAATATGAGTTACATACGCAACGAATCATATCTCATATGAACTAATGTGTATACGTATAGAAACACATTTGATGAGTGTCACATTGACTATGTATTATGATGATAATATAGTCATGAATGTAATTCAAGCACCTCAAAGACAAAACCCACCAACATATGAAGTGGGGGCATGAGAAATAAGTGGGGGTTATATAAGATGTTACATATGGAAATGTATTTCTTTTAAATGGGGTCTTTAGTTGTAAAGTGGTTAGGGAAAAATTACACATCCATGCCTTCACATTAATTATGTCTTTTAATTTATGTTTTCTTCACAATATATATATATATATATATATATATATATATATATATATATATATATATATATATATATATATATATATATATATATATATATATATATATATATATATATATATATATTGAATGACTTATGCGAGAACTCTTACAAAAACTGTTAAATCACGTTTCACTTTATTCATTCACATGCAAACTCTTTTAGAGATTAATAATCAAGTAAAAATAAACGTAAGAAACTTAAAAAAATCATATAAAATAACGTAAAAAAAATTCGTTCATATATGAACAATTCTAAATACGCTTGATTTCATATAATTTTTAAAATTTTTCATTTATATTTTTACTAGATTTTCAATATTCAATAGTTTTTATAGGTTAATGAACATAATTACATGTTAATTGACATTTTTTTAAGAGTTCTCGCTGTTCTCGCAGAAATAGGAGTTCTCGCATGAATCAGTCCATATATATATATATATATATATATATATATATATATATATATATATATATATATATATATATATATATATATATATATAGGAGGAGGTTCTTATAAACCAATATTTAAAGTAAATTAAGTAAAAAAATATGAAAAAATAATTTATAATATGTGTAATTTTGTATTATGTTTATTTATTCAATTATAACAAACTTTAAAAAAGCAAGTTTTGATATGCATCAAAATATATGTCGTTTAGGGGTTGTGCATCAAATTCATTGTTTTTGTGCAGTAAATATTCAAATATGATGCACAACGATAAAACTACCCAGTTTTTGATGTACAACAAAACTTCGTTTTTTAAAGTTTGATATATAGTTAAAATGAACGATAATCCAAAATATCTAACGTTATAAATTATTTTTTAATTTTTTTTTACTTATTTTACCTTAAAGTTTGTTTTACAAGAACCAACCAATGTCTTCTTTAACATATAACATATAACAATACATTCTTTTTTATCTTTTCACTTTTCATCCATTTATACAGCATGTGAAGCTGCTTTTCAAAATATTTATCGGTCCTATTTGAATATCAACAAAAATATATCATGTGAGAGGTTAAGAGGAAATAATCCACAACCACAGACTATGAAGAAGAAGTATGTGTTGTCTGAGTCTTGTTTGGATTGACAAATAATGTAAGACAATAATCCATGTCCAAACAATTTGAGACGGTACATCAATGTGTCGCGGGTCGCGGCACGTACATACCACCAAACCACACATTAATATATTGTTATTGGTTTCCTAACACTCACAACTTCTACCATTTGATTGTGTGTAGATATCACATATGCCTACCTATCAATTGTGAAGCCCTACTCGAGAATTATCTCATCGCTCTTTGAGTACTCGTTATTTACTCATATATGACTCTTATATATGATCGTGACTTAAGTGTCATGTGAAGTAATTTGTGTACTAGTACATTCACACAAAGGCAACAAGCAAAATTATCTCATACTTACATTATTGTAATTATTTCCAGTTTAGTTACCGATTAATCTATGTTTGTAAAATGACTTATATTACAATATGTATCATTGATTAATATGATCGAAAACTCTACTCAGCGGGTTAATTGGCTAATAATTGTTGACGGCATGCACATAAACAGTTTGGAAACAGTGTAGACATTTACTTTCTCCCTAATATTATCATGATATATACAAAATAAATATATTAATACTTCTGAAGTTTATAGCTGGAAAAAAAAATTCCTAGTTTCACATCTAAATAACTACAAGTCTTCAATGTTATTTTTTTTTAAGAAAAACAACGTACTTACGAATAAAATTCATAAGTTATTATATAAGTTCAGTTTTAGCTTCGAATGTTTGTTTGCATTCTCTTTTATTTGCTGTTACCAATCGATGGTTGTACCTTTACATTTATAAGTTATCGATTTTGGTTTTAAAGTTATGGGCCTAAACCCTAAATAGATAAAAAGAATGAGTATATGCGAAAATAGGTATAAATATTTTTATAATAATGTAATAAATATGACAAGAAATATTTGCATGTAAAAATATTTAGTGTACATTTGAATTTATTACTCATCTTTTATGGTATGGACCAACAAATACTTTTTCACTACTTTAGAAACCTAAAGGAGCCAAAGACTGTCTCATTGGCTGCCCCACTTCCACTCCCACTGTCACAATAATTACAAATATTGTCTTAAGGTGTGTTTAAAAGACACTTAAAGTCCTTTATTAATTAACTTGTAACTATACTACTTCAACTATAGTTTTTCGACCAAATTTGTTCGTCTTCATCATGGTCACCTTGCACTTTCAAACTTTAAAAGGTTAAAAGGTTGTAAGTGAAGTATTGAAAATAAAAAACTATAAAATATATATATCAATATTTGATATAAATCATTGATGTATTAAATATATTATTAGATATATCAAACATTTTCTTTAATTTATTCTTTATATATATATATATATTTGAATTCAGATAGAAACCATTATATATTTAGGAATAGAAATCATTTTTCAACCAATCATTTAAATACTTTTAAATTAATAATTAACTTTAAATTAACATATATAGAGTATAAGTAGGTTTTAGGAAAAACTAATTACACCATTACAACAAACATTTAATTCTCTTTCTAACGAGCATCCACTTCATATACTTTCGTCGACTTTTTATTCTTTTTTTTGGTGAATTTTAATATATACACCAGTGTAAATACCAATTCGTCAAAAACACATTCGAACCATATATTCATAGATGAATACGTATTCATCGGAGTATGAATTAGTTCGTGAAGAACATTCTAACCATATATTCACCAGTATTATATACATGTAATTTAGATGGTTCTTATTTGAAACCATCTAAATATATTATATTATGAAATTTAATATAAAGTTAAACCGTATAAAAGTTATAAGAAAAAATAGTATAGTTTTTGGTTTATATTTTTATTTATATACAAACGAGGCAAAAGTATTTGAAAAAGATAAAATACCTGATGACAGGTTGTGATACACATCCATAGTTGATAGTGGTATTCGTAATCCATTAATCTTGTCTATCTCAATCAAATAACAATGGTATATATCGAATCAGGTGAGAATTATCACTCCTGATTCCATGCTCTAATACACACCAACTCGTAATTGCAAGATTTATGTATAATTTAGGAAAAAACAGTGTTTTAATACTTCTGTCGCCCAAAAATTATTGTCCATCTTTTTATTTAATTTATGTTTGTTCTAAACTTATCTTTGTTTTAAAATATTGATAGTTAAAATGTTTATTTTGATTTCAAAATTTAAAATTTTTTTAAAATAAACTAATTTTTCTAAATACATAAACAAAATACATACTTACACATATCATCGTATTTTGATTATTTATTGTTTCCAGACCTTGTTTTTTTAATGGAGCAATGTTTTGGATATTTAATAAAGAATATAGAAATTCGAATTTAAAAAGAAATAAGAAAAAAAAAAATGGAAATAAGGTGATGTGAAATACACTCGCTTGAGAGAGAGTGAGCTCAGTATATCCCTTTCTTTCCTGCAGACAAGAAGGAAAAACAGTTTCAGTTGTCAAAACAAACTCCACTCTTCTGGTTTCTAAAATCACGAAATTACAAAACAAACCCTATACTTTCACTAAACTAACAAAAAACACCATTTATTCACTATCCACTAATCTCAATATCTTAATCAAATTTTGAACCTTTTTGTTTCGTTGTTAAAAAGACTAGCTACTTGCCTTGCTTTTAGAGCTCTATCTTTTGACTTCAATTTCTCACGAGATTTTCATCATTTTCAATTTCTCACGTTATTTTCAAAAATAAAAAATAATAATAAAATGTGCTCAACTCATGACAGAGAATAAATAAAATAATATTTTAATATTTTTAATATTTAAAAAAAAAAAAATAATAAATAAAAAAAGGGTTATTTAAAACTAGTTTAAAAAGGGAAAATGGATTGCTTCCTTTAAGATCTTTGTTGTTATGCTGGCTTCTGAAGATACAACAGAGTTTCTTCAGATCCGAAGAAAAAGGTAAGAAAATAAATATAATTTTTTTTTTTTTTAATAAAATAAAAGTTAATTAAATTAAATTATTTTCACACACATACACTCACTATGTGTAAGAGTTGTACTAGTTATTGAATATTTTATTGTGTTATATATATACATATACATATAGAGATATATCTGTGTATAAAGCTTGGACTTTTTGTAGTGATCCAAAAGAGAGTCCTACTCCTAGAGAGAGAGAGAGAAAAGCATTGAATGAATCTTTTTCTTGTGAAATCTTTGTTGTGAGTTTGAATGCATGACTCTTTCTGTGTTTTTGATGATGGACTTTTTCTTGACTTTTATGATTATTTTATCAAATTTTTGACTAAAAATTGCTAAATTTTTTCTGGGTTTTTGTTTTTTGAGTAAAAAGTTTCAATCTTTGTAATCAAGAAACAAAAGGGTATTTTTAAATTTATGATTTTGTGCCATAAAATTGCAGTTTTGGAATTTCAAGAAAGGCAATGAGAGTCTACTCTGTTCATGCAATTTTTTAGGGTTTATCTCAAGATTTTGAGAGGTAAGTAAAAATTGTATCTTTAATTGAATTGAATTAATTATTATATGTTGTTTAATTAATGTTATTTAATTTAATGGTTTTTTTTTTTTTATGATTATGGCATTTACTATGAACAGGGGTTATAAAATCATATGAACTCAAGAGTTGTTTTAAGGAATTTATAGAGACAAAAAAAAATGATAACTTTTATGGATTCAAAAGAGAAATTGAAAGAAAGTGAAAAATGTTTAGATTCACAGTTATGGCATGCTTGTGCCGGCAGCATGATTCAAATGCCGCCGGTGAATTCAAAAGTGTTTTATTTCCCACAAGGGCATGCTGAACATGCTGCCGGAAATGTTGAATTCCGGGACCGGAGTAGTCAGGGTAGTAGGGTTCCGGCTTGGATTCCGTGTCGAATTACTTGTATTAAGTTCATGGCTGATGTTGACACCGATGAAGTTTTCGCCAAAATTAGGTTGATTCCGGTTACTGGTTCCGGTGAATTTACTACTTTTGATGATGAAGACACTAATTCTAGGAACGAAGGATCGTCGGATAGTCAGATTAAACCGACTTCATTTGCGAAAACGTTGACGCAGTCGGATGCGAATAACGGCGGTGGGTTTTCGGTTCCGAGGTATTGCGCCGAGACGATTTTTCCTCGGTTGGATTATTCGGCTGACCCGCCGGTTCAGACGATTTTGGCCAAAGATGTTCATGGTGATGCTTGGAAGTTTCGTCATATTTATAGAGGGACTCCACGGCGGCATTTGTTAACTACCGGATGGAGTACTTTTGTTAATCATAAGAAGCTTGTGGCCGGAGATTCGATTGTGTTTCTTAGAGCGGAAAATGGGGAACTTTGTGTAGGAATTCGACGAGCGAAAAGAGGGATTGGTGGTGGACAGGAGATTTCGTCCGGTTGGAATCCGGCTGGGGGCAATTGTGTCATTCCGTATGGGTATTCTCCATTGATAAGAAATGGCAGTAACGGTGGTGGTAGTGGTGGTGGGAATAGTTCGATGGGGAAAGTGAAAGTGGAAGCGGATTCTGTGATTCAAGCGGTGAAACAAGCGACAAGTGGACAACCGTTTGAGATTGTGTTTTATCCTAGAGCTAGTACGCCGGAGTTTTGTGTAAAGGCGGCACTTGTGAAAAACGCAATGCAAATCCGATGGTCCCCGGGGATGAGGTTTAAGATGCCCTTTGAAACAGAGGATTCTTCGAGAATCAGTTGGTTCATGGGAACCATTTCTTCTATCCAAGTTGCCGATCCGATTCGTTGGCCTGATTCACCATGGAGACTTTTACAGGTAGTTCTTTATAAACATAATTTCATTTATTTTGAAAGTTTATATGTTTTAATAAATTTGATAATTTGAAATTTAGGTGACATGGGATGAACCTGATTTGCTTCAAAACGTGAAGCGAGTTAACCCGTGGCTAGTAGAATTAGTATCAACGATGCCCGCAATTCATATATCGCCTTTTTCACCACCACGAAAGAAATGTAGACCATCCCAACACCCTGAATACCCGATGGAATCCCAGATGCCAATCCCAATTCCGGCACTTTGCGGACCCCATTCACATCTCTTCGGTGGGCCCACTTCAGGGCCTTTCGGTTACCATCTACCGGAGAATTTGAACCTTCATCAGCATCATCATCATCCTGCTAGCATGCAGGGAGCCAGGCACACACGTTACGGTTTATCTCTCTCAGATATCCAACTCAATAACAAACTCAATTCGGGTTTTTTTCCACCCTCCCATGTTAACCCGATTTTCAATAAACCTGCTGGATCCGAGCCCGTTTCTTGTCTTTTGACAATCGGGAACTCAACCACAACCACGGTCACAAAGGAACCTGAAACCCCTAAAACGTCCCAGTTTGTACTCTTTGGTCAGCCAATTCTTACTGAGCAACAGATCTCACAAAGTGGGAATGTTTCCGGTTCGGGATCTGGATCAGGGTCGGGACGGGAAACGGACTTGAACTTAGAAACAGGGCATTGTAAGGTTTTCATGGAATCAGAAGACGTGGGTCGTACCCTAGACCTCTCTTTACTTAATTCCTATGAAGAACTATGCAAGAAACTGACTAACATGTTCAAAATCGAAAGCTCTATACTACCAAATCGTGTCCATTATTGGGATGTTACCGGAACCTTAAAACATATCGGGGATGAACCATTCGGGTAAGTGAAACATTTAAGTTTCATAATTCTCATAGACTTTCGTAATTTAGTCCCATAAACTCATTTAATTTGTGTTTCTCGACAGCGAGTTTACGAAAACGGCAAGAAGGTTGACGATTCTAACGGATTCAAGCAGCGAAAACAACGTTCAAGACAAGGATTCTTAATTTAATTTTATTAAAATGTACATAACCGATCCCTTCGGTTTTTGCTCAAGAAACATGTTTTGTTAAATTTGTGGTTATCGAATTTTACTAAGTTGAATGAAACTAGTAACTATTGCAAAGATTTTGTTAATAGATATTGGTTTATATTAATGTAACGAAAGTCTTAAGGTTCGATTCTCACCGACAACAATATTTTGCGGAAAACAAAACCATGTACCATAGATATGATAAAAATATTTACGAGTGAAAATATTTCTGTTGAGAAGTCACTATTAGAAGCTGAAAAAGTTGTTGAAGAAAACATTTTAAACAATAAAAAGTAGGTAAGTATTTCGTGCACGCTTGGGAAAGGCAGGAAAAGGCCAAAAAAGGGAATTTGATAATAGTAAATAAATGCTCACAGAAATTGACCGTTAATCATAAATTAGGTTTTGTTAAGTTTGGGCAAAAATAACATCTTCATTTCTCACTCACATTGAAAAACCTTATTATGGAGTTTTCTCGTACAATTTTTCAAATGATGTTGTTTTTTAGTTATTGTTTGTAAACTGATGACAATCATTTTTTCAAAAAATAATAATAGAAAGACCATTTTTGAGACGGAAAAATGTCTTTATTATTAAACGTGTCTGGTGATAATCGAATTTTAGACTCTCGCTTTTAGAGACATTTTATCCAAATTCAAAATCGTTATGATGCGAGGACTAAATGATGAAATTTGTAAGGTGCTAGTTTATATATATAAAAAAAGAAACTCTAACAAAATGGTTTGAAAGTTGATTATGAAACGAGGCACCTATTTGATAAGGCATTATTTTTAGGTTTAGTCTATTTTTAGGTATTGTTTCTTTGTTTTAAGGATATGATTTGGTCGGGTATTGGTGTTCGGTTAGGTTTTTTGCTCAATTGTTTGTTTTGGTTGTTTGGTGTTTGTATTCTCTAACATAATGCTAATTGTTACGAATTATAGATTTTTTTTCTTCTTTCTGTTTGTTATAAAACGAGCATGGAAGACCTAAGAACTCAAATGGTAAAACATAAATTCATATACCGCAATCACCTTGTTTACATATCAAGCAAACATAAAAACAATCATCACATGAAATTCGTTTTAAGTAAATTATTGCAGTTACCCGTTACTCTTGATATTAGTTGAGCATACACTAAAAAAGCTTAGTGACATCCGATTACTCAAAACATGTACCATGTAATAAAATAAACATAAAGATCGTCAATTATATCATCGAATCAATGCTATGTGTTTACTAATCAACGACTCACTATAGGGTTCATTTAGAAGGGAAAAACTCATATGTTTCTCATTTTGTTTAAAGAACTTGTCTAGCTTTTTTTAGGGAATGTTTGCATCTATATATTAAGGGATCAACAAAGTTTACACTAAAGAACATATCATGGTAAACATATCTAAAGGTAATAAAGTGAAAGGGGGTAAAATGTAATAAATGAATAGTGAAAGGGGTGTAGATGAATAATAAAGAGGCAAAGGTCACATGGTAGACCAAATATTGTTCCAAACATTGAATGAATGTCCCATTCAAGTGCCGCAAGAGTTGGCCTTGTTTTAATTCCCTATTAATCTATTATATATTACCATTTAATCTAATTAAATCGTTAATTAATTAACTAATATTATTAAAATATATTCATGGTATTGGGATTATAACACAAATATTCAAATTTCTCTCCTCAATTTCTGAACATCATCAAACACAAAGTCAACAAAAAGCTGGAAAACAAACAATTTCATCTTTATTTCCACAATTACTTAATCTGTGGTTAAATGTTTATAATCAAAACTAAAAACGAAATACTAAAAAGAATGTATGTGGCCATTTTTGGCTCTTACGTCCAACATAAGAAGATAAATCTCGAAGTAAAACAAGACAGTTTTATTTATTCATCTATATTATATGTTTGTTAACTATTAATCTATCATTATAAAAATAAAAGATAAATGAAATATTAGATATGGACAAGTAATGCAGCAATCAATTCATTATCAAATATCAATCCTTTACTTAAAGGGGCAGATTTTAGGGGTTTGAATCTAATAATTTTGTTTAAAATAACTCATAATTGAAAAGTGTATTGCTTATTATGATATGGAAAATAATGTGTGTTTTATTTCATAGATCAATATAGAATATATAGATACAAATATGGATAATATCAATCACAATACAACTCTAATAATAATAATACTAATCCTAACATAATAAGAATACCAATAATAATATAACTCTAATATTGCTTAGTTAGAAGAGTTATTAGCTTTTATTTTTGATAATAAAATTTCACAAAGAAAACCATTTTAGAAAGTTCTCAAAACCAGATGGAGCTTTTGAATAAAGAAATCGATCATATAAGTGATATAATCTTCTATAATCATGTTATTTGTTTAGAAATTTACTGCACAAAGTGTCAATGTTTGTTCAAGATGTAGTATTTATTCCTAGAATTTTAAAGTGAGTGCATTGTATATGTGGGAATTCTTTTGTGAGAATGTCATCTCCTACAATTTAAACTTGTTAATTGCATATAGTCAGAAATGACATTAAGACAAAGAAAAATTATCTCATTGAGATATTGATGATATATGCATTTTCAAAATGTTTTGGACAAAACTTGTAATAGCAAATTTTTTAGAAGTATTTATGTAATTAACCTTTTATTTTATTTGATTAATTGTCTATAAACCCTTAATTACTTTATGTTTTCTCCCTTCAAAATCATCGAACTATTTTATTTCTTACTTGGTTATTATAAGTTGTCAAGATCTCTTTTTTTATTTTTATTTTTAGACTAATTTATAAAACATCTCTTGTAGTTTGTATAACTACAAAAATTTTCCCTAATTTAATTTTCTTTTACAAATATCGCCATTTATTTCACTGTTTCTTAAAATATTAGTTCATCGTTTGTTAAACTTAACAATTAATATGTTAAATTAACAAAATCACCTTTTTCCCTTATTATAAAACACTATCAACGAATACATCACATTTTCCCGGTTACATTTTCGAATCTTGTTAGATTTTGTAGAACCAAAGTTTTGTTTCATCATCTACGTTGTATTCTCGTCAAACGTAACATTGTCTTCCATTTCTAGGGATTTTCGGTTTTTGTTACACACTTTTTATAATAGATCTTATGATTTTCGTAAATTGAAGATAATGACGGTTACAGTAGCCTTGAATATGATGAAGATGATAAAACAAAAGTTTGAATACTACAAAATCTAACATGATTCAAAGATGTTTCAGGAAAGAGAGTGATGTGTTCGTTGATAGTGTTTTATATTAAGGAAAATAATAATTTTATTATTTTTACATAATAATTGTTAAGTTTAACAAAAGAGGGACTAAAATCGTAAGAGTATAGTTAAGTAAAGGATAATATTCTTAAAAGAAAATTAATTTACAAACGAGTTTGTAGTTATACAAACTATAGAGGCTGTTTTGTATTAGTTTTAAAAGAACTACAAAAATTGAACAACTTAAAAACTTATAATGACCAAATAAGGAATAAAATAGTTCGATGTATGAAATGGGCAAAATATAAAATATATAGCAGTTCTAAACAATTAACCTTATTTTATTTTATTTGTTTCACCTTTTTATGCAATTTTAATTTTTTTACTACATTTTCAGATACTTTGTCAAATATTTTTATATAAATATTAGTTTTAGCTTAAATTCTAAATAAATCCTTTAACTTTTTAGATAATAAATTCAACTAGTTTAATATGTTTGGAGACATATAGCAATTGTTCTTTCCTTTTATTTTTGTTTTTACAAAATAAATCATATATAAATACTATTTTGATAATTTTATCATAAACAATATAAAACTAAAAATACATATATATATATAACCTCTTTTTTTTCCAAATTATTTGTCCTCGTTAGTCATAAACACAAACTGTTTTAATTTAAATATTTCATTAAGAATTGAATATAATTTTTCTTTATATTAATATAAAAAGGCACACGTGAAGGTGAAATGAACGACAAGAACAATAATATGTTCACGTGCGGGATACGTCAGCTTACGTCACCCAAGTAGCAAAGGAGTGTGTTGCGCCGTTTAGATGAACGGGTTGTTTTTTTATCTTCTACTTTGACCATTTTATATAATATATATATAACTATACAATATATAACACATTATATGTATATGTATTAAGGAATTAAGTTTTTCTTTTTCTTGGTTAGTAGTTTTGTTAGATACGATAGATATGTTTTGATGTACTAACTTTTTGAGGAGTTTTCTTAATTTGGTGATATGAATGCACATATTTTAAATCAAGTTAAAGATTTCTATATTTATACACGATGACGATGGTGGTTGTTCGATTTCTTTAAAACATGACGAGATCTAACATGATGGTTGAAATTCAATTTTCTCGCACTGACATAGACAAAAGAAGAATTTATGGTAGTTGTCACGTTGTATCTTCTTTTAGAAAAAAAACAATCTAAAGGGTATGTGACGTTTTCCGTTGAAATAAAATCCACATTATAACCGATAAATTTATTAAAACATTCATAGTTGAACGTTGATATTACTTTGTTTCGATATTGAATCTAGGGTTTGGCTAGTTTATTTCCAATGAAGATCTACATGTGTAATACATCTTAACATTTGTTATATTGAAAGTTGAAACAAGTTAACAAGTGAAATATACAAACCCTAAAATAATAAGTTTTTAGAATTGAATTACCCAATATTTAAACAATAAAAATGAATGGAAAATGGGGGGACAAAAAGTAATAGTTGAAGTAGTAAAATAATGGAAATATGGTAGTGACAAGACCATGAGTTGGATCACGTGAAGGTCTTCCAAACAACGTTTGATCTACGGAGACCTTCGACTTATAAATAATATGTCTGGTATCTTTTCTTTTACACTCATCCGAATCTGGTCTAGTTTATAGAATAACATGTTTTTGGTTTTTTCATGCAATCTAGCTTAATATATGCTATCTTATATTATTAGTTTTATAGAATATTTAAGGTTTGAGATAAAAAAAAAAGAATATGATTTATAAATTTGATTTTTTAAAGACGATGAAAGTTTCTATCTCGATAACATCTTATCGATACATACATTTCAAATGAAAATATGTCGTTAGGGAGTTGAAGTGGGTAGGCATATGACAAATATCGGACAATAACATCTTGTTTTGTTGTTGCGATTGTGGTTTAGAAGGTAGAACATCGTCTTATTTTGTTATAGTGAATGTTCGGTTTCTCTAAAGACAGGAGATTATCATGATGTTTTGTTGGTGAATATAAGAAACAGATATTTAAACAGATGAAAGAATCAATACCCATTTCCAAGGTCCCTAAGTTTGTTTTACGATAAATTAAGTTATATTAATATTGTTGAAATAAAGACCATCCTTTGTTTTCAGTACCCTCCAAACAATACATCCCACAATATATGCCATAGTTTCTACCAATGCTCACTCATCATAATTCACAACTATACCTTTAAAATTATAGGGAAATGATAATGACAAATAGGTTGTCTTCGAAAATATTTAACTTATTGCTATAATATCTTTACATTAATTTAAACTCGCTTCTGCTTTATCGGAATTACATTTTCATTGATAAATGTATAATCAAAAAATTATGTATTTAATTTATTTTTTTTAAATAACCATATGGGCTCATTAGCATAGCCAATAAAAATATGTACAAAAACATCTTTAAAAACAAATAAAAAAAAGGTATTTAAGATCATTGTGCCGTTTTATGATGATATAGATATTTTGGGTCTCTAACGATTAAAAGTTCATTTGAATAGATATCTAGCAAAGAAGTTTGGAGACAAATTAAAATTGACTATGTTCACCCACGTCATGTTTCGTTGCATTAAACAATGAGCCGCGATAGCATGCATAAAATTTGGTCATGACGCGTTATCATGTAACAGATTTTTATCCCCTCAACTTCCTCTCGTGTTTCTCCAAGAATAAAGACCCGTAGTCGTTAATCAAGTGTAAGATGTATGTATGTTTATTTTTATCAAATAAACAACTCACTAAGATCTGGTTAAGCAAGTGTGCTGAAGTTTTTATTCAACTTGAGTTCTCGAACTTAGTTTTTGTATAGCTTCATAACAAATTAGCATTGATAGTGTATTTGTTATTAGGCATTTTCGTGAAATTAAGTATTTCAAGTTCTAAACATGATAGGAGAGTGTAATGGCTGGCAACTCATTTAGAAATTGACATGCCAAGGACCAACATGCATGACTAGTCAAGGGGGTGGCGGTCCTAGCAGGGGTCAAGCCGTCAAGGGACAACTTTCCTTGTAAAAACTGAAAGTAATGAGAAGTTGATAACTTCTTCATCAACTTCCGAGTAATTAACTAGTACACGAGCTGATGATATCAACTAGTTACTTTATTAAGAGACCCGGACTTGATAAGTGACTAGAAGTCTGAAACTTTGATCAGTGACATCCATTTAATCAGTGACGTGAACTTGTTCATCGTTCATGTAATTCATCAAGTAGTTTTATAACTTGACTTGAGTAAGTTTGAAAACTTTCCGTGAATTATTTTTCAGCGTGTATATATTTAGTGACTCGGCCATTATAATACCCTATGTTGGAGTGTTTATAAATAGTTACAGAGGTTGTTAACTTCTAGAGTTATAGTCCATCTTTTATAAATATAAAATACGCAACATGAAAGACTTCCTAGGATCGAATACTTGTTTTCAGAAATAATTTTTTGTGAAAAACCAAATCTGTGTTGCTCGACTATATAGGATCGAATAATTGTTTTCAGAAAAGTGATTCTATACATGATATATAAAAAAAATATATCACGAATCGAAAACAAGTGCTACTTAATCAAAAACATGTTTAGAATGCAATGATTATTTCACAACACAAAATTAAAACAATATTTTTTGTTGTGGAATATAAATTTAGATCTTCGTAATTATAAAGCAACTCACATATCATCTAACTTCAAAACTTTTACTTTAAAAAAAGATAAAGAAAATATTAAAAATTGAAGTTTAAACAAAATATAAAAACTTTAAATTTAGTAATCTACTAAACACTCCACCATAACTTCACCCTTAATTGCATTTAAGTCCACAAATAAAATTATATCCACCTCACAAATTCACAAATATGAATTTGGTTCTTCTTAAATGCCAAAGAAAGCATTAATATTAGATCGTGCTCGACTTTCGCGATTATTGCTCTTCAAACCTCAAGAAATATTTCTCAATTATTCGATCTTATCTATGAAAAAAAAAATTATAAAAATTTAAGATAAGCATAAAACAAATGATTAAGTTGTTAGTACTAAAATAGTAGTCTCAATTTTTTTGTTTGTTACATTACTCCATCCTTTTCTTTTTAATAGATCTAAAAAATTTACGAGTGTATTTTTTTTGGTATATTGATATTTCACAATATTTATAAACTTCGCGAAAATTTTTTGCACCGGCCGTATTTAACCTTATCAGCGCGACATCTTTTATTAAACAGTTTCTTGGTCACATAGAAAACAACACATATACATGGAGGTCGGACGTGAAAAGAAAAGGTTAAACATTTTATTTCGAACAAATATATTCCTAACGTTAGGAAAATAAGAAAAGTGAACTAAGTAATTAATTTAAACCATTTTTATTAAAATTAGAATTATTTATTTATTTATTTTTGGTATATAAAATTGTGAAAATATAGCCTAGGGAAGTAGGGATTGAGGTGACTTGAAAAAAACGATTGGTGAGTGAGACCAAGAAAACATGGCCAAAAAAGTGATTGTTATAAAAGTGAGTGGCCATTTTCGAAAGATCCAAAGTTGTGTCTCACCGCCAACACCAAAAGTGGTCACTCTTTTGACTTTTGGGACAATTAATTCACGGTATGGTTCCTTTGTCCTTCCTCCTCCACCTTTTCACTTTTTCTATATTTAGCCCCCCAACAAAACAAAATTACTACTATCAAATCAATTATTCCAAAAATATACACCTTCAGGAAATATTAAGCATATTTATAATGGTTAAATTTATCAAATAATAATTTATTTTAGGTTATTCTTTATTTAAAACTAAACAATTTATTAAACATAAAACTGACAAAAATATCAAAAATCAAACCGAAAATAATATAAAAAAAATGGTATGGTTATGTTCAGTTTTGAATGAAAAACTGTAGAGATTGCTACCGAACCAAAACATATGTCATTTTGGTATTTATTGTTCAATCATATATTCGTATTTTGAACAAAGTGATACAAGTTTTCTGTTAAGTATTAATTTGTTTATTTAAGTCAAGACCTTTTTAGTTTAGTTAATTTTGTTAGTGGATTTATATCAACCTATAGTTACAGTTATATTTAAAAGATATTTTCATGCTTAAAATGTATATATTAAAAATCAAAAATCTATCTTAATCTTAATTAAAATCACGTTTAATTCTTTCAACATAACAAGAAATAATATGAGATAAATTTATCACATGTGTGTGTGAATGTGCACACGCTCTTGTCATATGTGTTGTTAGCGGTATAAAATAAAAAAATCATGACCTTTATCTTCTATACCAAATAGTTAGACATTTTATTTAACATACAAAACTTTTTAATGAAACTAAGACTTATTAGAAGTTCTTTTTAACGGTATACATACCTGATTGGTTAAAATAGCCAAGAATTTGACATATTTGTTTGGTTGTTTTCTTATAACATGTTCTTTAATTTATTAGACTTTGTTATTATTATTATTATTCGTTTGACCTTATTGTTTTTATGTACTTGTACTATGACAATTTATCATAAAAGCAACTGCAACTCTGAGTTTCCTTTTTTCCTTCATAAAGTATTGATTTTCAAAAGTCATAAATTGCATTAAAAACGCGATAATGTTCAAAAGCCACAAGGAAAAAAACAAACTACTAATAATGGAGAAAAACAACACAATTCAGTTACCTTTCCTTATCTCAATTTCAACTTTTTTTTTTCTTTTTTTTTTCACACTTAGAACAATAGATGTAACGAAAAGGTTAGATAAAACGCCATAAATAAGTTCACATGTGATTCATTTTAAAATTATATGGTGTTAAAATAAGAAAGTGACCGAGAGTAAATAAACAACTTATCAAACTTATATGTAAATATATTACAAAAATATATTGATAAAACCAAAAATAATATAATTTAGATTAAAGAATATTCTACTACACAATAATTCATATTTTTGTCTTCAATAAAAGACGAGTCCACAATTTTTGGTTAATATATTAACTAACATATAACTAGATCCCTCTCTTTCTGTTAATGTCTTTTTGTTTTTTTCTTTCAGTTTTTACAAACCATCTTATTACTTTTTCCTAATGATATAATATGGAATTGAGTTTACATTGAGGGCGGACGAGATGAACGACCATCCAGGACCTCCAAACTTTAAGGCCTCAAAATCTTACTATGTGTCTATATATATTCGATGAATTGTATATGGATTAAGATATATATAAATTGAATATTACAATTTAAAAAATATTTCAGCATAAAAGCTTTATTATAGAGTTTGTATCAAAACATATTACTAAGATTAATATTTTTCAATTAACAATTACTCGTTATATATTTAAAACAAACTTTTAATTTTAATACATTATCTTTATGATAACATGCTTTGCCTGGGACTTCAAAAAAAACTATTTTGCTCGGGGCCTCGATATTACCTATTTTTCCATGGGCCTCGAAAATTTCAAAAATGACCCTATTTACATCCTATGAAGTTCTTGTCTCAAAAACATGTTTATCATAAACAACTAGTTGAACTAGATTGTATAGTTTAATATATAGGCCATAAAGGGTAGGAGACTAGAAGATTAAGAAGTTTTGAGATTAACAAGGGTGGCAATAGGTACGGAAAACCTTGAGATATGCGGGTACTCATTCGTTATAGATAGATGAACCCACAAAATTTTATTTGAAGAGATGGTTATAGGAAGAAGAAAAAGGTGTATTCGCGATGGGTCGCTGACGGATATGCACTATCTATTGTGGATAAATCAGACTTACGAATTCGTGAAACACATTTTATATACCACGGTATTATCGTATAATATTTGAACTCTAATATAAATTATAATATTATTATTGCTAATAGTTTAATAAGTTTATTACATATAAGAATCAATGAATCTAATTTTATATATTATACTAGATTAGAACATATGAGTGATAAAATTCAATAACTTGAGGTTAAAAGTTAATTAATGAATACATGGAGGGGGTAAAATGTATTTAGCAGATAGTGGGAGTAGTAGGTGGCAGTGAGGATGGTCAGAATTGCCTTAAAACGACAGAGATACGCTATGACGGGACACACAGTGCCCTTTTAAGTTTACTCTCTGTGGGCCCTCACTAATCTCAACCGTTTATTTTTATCATTATAATCTTCAAAATTAATTTCATTTTCTTTTTTTCACTTCTTAACATTGAAATTTTTAACATAATGACTTCTAAATTTATGAAGGGTTTTGTTTTATATTAATAAAACAATACTAATTGTATTCTGCGAATCATAGATAAATTACAAATAATGTATAATTAAATTTTAAATATAATTAGTTTTAAAAATAACCCATAGAGCTGCAATTATCAAAACCTATTTATAAACATCATATTTACATGGATCTCGGGATCGGGATTAGGATATACAACATATTGCAAAAGACTAGGGGTTGATATCACATTTGTATGTATTTTATTTTATTTGTAGTTTACACGATTTAATAATCATACCTTGTATTAATCATGCAAGTCTTGGGGTGAATTTTGTTTAATCATAAACATGTAAAGATATCGAATGTAAACCTGACATTAGATTTTAAAAAGAAGATCCACTATGTAAAGGATACATTCCCTCGAGTCGAAAGTTTTTCAAGAAGAACACACTTGAGAGAAAAGGCAACAACAACAATCTCGATAACATATTCTTGATCTAAAGTTGGATGTGGACAACCTTAAAGTAGACTCAAATGATGAAAAGCAGCGGATGTGAAGACCTTAGAAAGATTATTCGGTATACGAAGTAATAACTAGCCCTAGTAAGTTTCATGTCTTTCTCACAATTGTTCGTTTAACTAGTTAACTGTAGATATTTTGACCCTTTAATCAACTTATTTGATCCATCTATTTTGTCATCATAATAATATGTTAGCTATTAGTTTAGATTTTATTGTAGCTTTCTATTACTCTTTGTCAAACAAGAAGCTGTCAAACAATGCCAACCAGATAATCATGTTGTGTGGGGTTAGATTAGTTTTTGCATTCCAAATATGGCATTGTTTGACAGCTTCTTGTTTGACTTTAACCGATATATGCTTCTGCTCGACGAAGACAGTATCTTGTAACATCAAGTAGGTCGAAGGTTCACCTCTCGACTAGAGTGATTTAACAAGAATGTGGACATTGCATATGTTTATGCACACATATAGTTCTCTATCATTAAAAATAGACATTAAATTGTGTTTGTGTCTTGATCTATCTCAGGATAAGTTTTTATTTTGCATTCTAGGAAGCAATTGGCAGGAAGAGCCGAGAGGTGTAATTATATGAATTACGCCATAAGCATTTATTTTGCAATGAAGGTTCATTCATCTCCCAATGTCATAGAAAAAGATGGTGATTTCGGAGCACTTGGTCTCATATGTAACTTTTAAATTCATACGTCATTCATTAATTTACAAAGAAACGATGACTATTGTATTATCAATTTTATAGTTCCAGACGATGTTTAAACCATATTGTGGTTTTTCATCGAAGGCTGTCTTCGAGGGTGGACGAGATAAACGATCATCTAAGTTCTCTAAACATTTAGAGGCCTCAAATTTTACAATATTCATATATAACATGGATCTCTAATAGATTAAACAACAATTTTAATTGAATATGACAATCGACATCTTTTTATTAGAAAGATAGTTTTAACGGCTACTCATTATACCCTCTAGATGAAAATGTCATTTTTAGGGTTTCATCTTCGTATATAAACATGTTTCTCTATAGAGCGTCTAGACGGACTTCTATTTTCAAAGCTTCATTTTATAAATAAACACGATTCGTTTAGGGTATCTGAAAACTTAGAAACGTCCCTGTTTTCGTCTTATTATTTTCTCTATATATTAAAGAGTGAATTCTTTAGATTAGACCCATTTTTGCCACCTCTAGATTAATCCAATAAGGAACTAATCCAATAGGCCTATCACCTATGAATACCCAAACGGCCCAGTATCCATTCTTTTGCTATTAATGAAGTTCATAAATAGTAACTTATCAACTAGCATAGCATAGCATAAAACATGATTTCAAACACGAATTCTGAATGGTTGAGTTCCTTTTAATTAAAAAATAAATAAATTTAAGAAATGCTTCTAATTAATTATCTAGATATTAAATGATTGTTCATATTTTTTCCTTATAAAGAATGAATTTTTCGATCACCTCCTTCACTTTTAACAAATCCGTAAATAATTGGTTTAATATAACTGTTTTCAATAGCAAATGTATGATGAATTTATCGTCACTCGAAAATAACTTTAAAGTCGTTTATTCATTGAATCATATCTTCGATGAATCGATGTTTTGCATGTTGAAGACATACTCAATGTGACTTGACATGATTTTCAAGTGAACATGAAACTTTACTCTCTTTGGAAACGTAATTTGCTAATTATATCATTATGAGACTATTTGTAATTAAGTAGAATATGTTAACATTATTTATAGCTAATCATTACTCATGAGCTACGTGTGACCTTATAATAATTTTCCAATTTTACAATTGGCTATTCATGATTAGCCAATAACAACTTTATTATTAGTTAAAGTGATTTTATGTCACGTTTTTTAATGTTCTATACAAAAGTTAAAGTAAAAGTATCTTCCGGAAGATAAAGGCCGACATGAGTTGCTTTTAACAAGTTCTAGCATAACACAATAATTTATACAATCTTATATCACCTTTAATCAAAATGGAATAAGTATATAAGCAGTTTCAAATAAGCGATCCTAAATACCTCCTCAACCATCAATCACTTTCCATTTTAACCAAAAAGTTGTATCGGGGAACTTAATTGAACATTATGATTATGAGTAATGTCGTAATAGCTAATTACGACAACTAAAACTTACTTTACATGTAACTAATATAACGTGAAAGCGAGGTAATTAGTAGTATTCGAATATTTTGAACCACAAAGCTTAAGGTATTAGTATCTTATAAAAATCGTTAATATGCATCTCCTCATAATTGCCTCGAGGCTTTTATAGAGACCAATACATATCCGTAATACTAACAATCTTAGCAAATATTTTTCGGAATGACCACGTGCTATTAGGAAATTGACACAATCGTACATATTAATATATGTTAGAACCTGTCTGTTTAACGAACAATTTTCCCTTTGTGCATAATGCATAATCTTTTTTGTGTCAAGGTCTTGATTTTAGACAACCGGGTACAGTTAAGGTACTCATCTTCTAACAGATATTAATTAACGTAGTACCCCGACATCCATAATACCTTTTTATGTATGCCTATAACGTTTCTCATGTATCCTACAAAGCAAGATATTCGTAATCACCTCATCGTGATTAGTCAATAACAGATTTTCAAATATTATAGGAAAACAAACATGTTAATTACGTGTTTAACGAATGTTGTTGATACTCTCTATCAAGATCATGTTTATTCCATGTTTAAATAACTTTTAAGCACTAAAACATAACCAATGTAACTATATAAACGAGTTAAACTATACAACATTAGTATAACCAAGTCTTAGTTAAAAGTTAGTATTTGAATTCGGAGAAGTACATGGCTTCGAGAAAAGAAGAGTATGATGATCAAAGGCAGTACCAATGTTTATCTAAGTACAATAAGATTGTTAACAAGGTACATATATATTTTTTATAGGTTGCTTCATAACTTGTGTTGGTTTCCTTTTAATTAAAAAAATTTTAATGTCTTACGAGTAAGAATTTTTCAGTTTGACGAGTTGGTCAATATGGTTGATATGATCGCTAAACCTCCCAAACGTAGTCGAGGATCATCATCTGTAAGTTCATGCTCACATTACTTTTAGAACCACCTACAAACATTCTTACTTTTTATTATTTCTAGTAATATTTTGGATCGGATTATAGAATGCAAGAAGGGACACGATGAGCAAAAAGGGAGGAAGAAGCTTTCCTCGTGGCGTTAACGGAAGTGCATCGTCTTCCACCAACGGTGATGACAATCAAGCTAGAGGCGGATTGTTAGCGCAACTCATAACAAACCATCTACTTGACCTAAAAAATCCGCCATCCTTTCAATAACTCAAATCAGAAGCATCACTGGTGAGGGGCGAAGCTAGGATTGGAGATTCACGGGGTGATGGCTTAATTTATAAAAATTTTGTCCGATATATAATATTTTGGCTCATTGCGGGGGCTGATATATAATATTTAGAAAACTTTAGGGGGGGTGACATTTAAAATCTAAGTTTTTCAATAAAAAATTTATAAAAAGTAGGTCCGGGGACCAAACACCCATTCAGTCCCCCTTGTCTAAGACCCTGCCACTAGCTAAACCATAGTATAAGCATATTATACTAAGCTTTATTTTTATCATTGAATTATCATTTGTGTTTAGTTTTTATATATAACGAGAAAATTGATACCCGGGCGTTGCGGCGGAAGAAAAATCGGACAAAAATACGTAAATAGTTAAAAATATATGTCTTGATAAAAGTTATAACAATTTTCATATGATTCCAAATAAAAGAATATATAGTTTGTAATAGATACAAAATAAAAGATTAAAAAATAATAAGTTTGTACTAGAAAAGCTAAAAGTTTATAAAAACAAATAAAGTTGTATTAGTGTAGGTATTAAAAAAATAATGATAAATCGAAATGAATAATAAGTTATCTTATTTGATAACGTGATCGTAATAAGAAACAAACAAATTTACAGTCCGATAAAAATAAAAATACCTCGAAAACAGAAAGTAAATTTTTTTTTCTAAAGCCGACAAGTTAGATGTTACGAGCATGCTAGCTGATAGGTTCACAATTTATAAGAATTAAATGCTAATATTTTAATAAATTTTGAAGAGTATTAAAAATTTAATATAGTAAATGTAAGTATTAGTAATAATAATAAAGATAATAATATTAAGTTTTTTTAATGCTGTTTTTTATTCTATATTTGTAATCAAGTCAAATTTGGTGTGTATTTTGTTGGTTTTCCTCACGAAAAACTATGTAGGTGGTTACATAAAATAATTAAGAAAATAAAAAAACGTATGATTACAAAATAATAATTAAATGGGAAGTGGTTTTCAGTTGAAGAGTTGTCACAGGTAAAATGGACCTTTCCTGCCCACTATTTTTAATAAATAATAACACGTAACCAGAATAATGGATGGTAACAAAGAAACGTCAATCATTATATTAGTTTTTTATATCTACAAATTAATCAATCAAATTTCACATGATAATAATTAAAGTTTGAATCATATAACTTTAGTCGGACAGAAAAGAATTTGCATACTACTTTATAAAGATATAAATTAATCATATCAAAATATTTAAAATCTGAAAATATTTGAGTGTCTTTTACTACTTAATACAATACAATTATACAAATACAAATTTCTTCCCTCTACTTCTTGCTTTGTTTAAATCTCTTACATTTTCTCTTGCTAATTATATATGGACCTTGAATATTACAAAGTAAATGTACGATATTATAAATAAAACATATAATTTTCTAAAGACTAAAAGATAAAATGTTAGTCATTCATCTCATTTTAATATAATGGCTAAGATTAAAACTACAATTCATTTTTCTTTTATTTTTTTAAATTAATTTATCTCACCAACCGTTAATCGTTAGACGAAACAAATTACACCGTTGCAATCGTCTCGTTTCTATCTTTAATTAGTGCAGTGTTGTTATACACTTTCGACGATTTTTTTTTGGGTGTATATTAAAATTGTAACGTTAATATCACAATTAACACCAATTCGTAAAACTTTATAAAAGAGAAATACTATAAAACCTATAAATTACCTAAATTTACAAAATAATATATTGAATTGTGACGTATTTTTTTTCTTTCATATTTTTGACATAAATGTGATAGTACGCAAATCATATGTGATTGTATTGTATATCATATATGATTTTATTATGAATATAAAATTTCGAAAACTTATAAACGAATAAAACACATGATTCTAACTTTAATTGTGAATTTTAAAACACAACAATATTATATGAGGTATAATATATATACACCCGGAAAAAAAATATAAAAAATTGACGATTTTTTATTTTTCCGTTTTCGGACAAATGTTGATATTCGTAAGGTACAATCACACATGTTGAACACTAAATATGAATTTCAAAACATATATTTGTTATATTGTATATATTTAACTAGAACAAAAAAGAAAAAAGCAAAAATAATATGTCAAACTACCAAAATTACATATAATAAAATTGTGATTTGATAATATAAAATTTAAGAAACCCATCAAAAAATTTGAATTTTTTTTTCTCAAAAATATATCAAGTGGGTAGTCTATAGAAAATTAATTTAATGCTTATTACAGTGGTGTAATTTATTCGTTTAATATATTTACGGTTTTTGAAATATTGAATTTTTAAACAAAACTGATTTTAAGAGGATTTTTGAAATAGTGAAATGTGATTGATTGATTTGATTTTAATTTTTTTTTAAAGTCTTTATTGAGTCCATTGCTAACCTCATAATTATAGTACACGTCAAATTTAATCATAAAAGTTTTATTTACTTAGTTTTTTAGACTACTACATAATATATGATCAAAACTAAATGAGGAATTTTTTTTTTCTTTTTCTTTTTTATTGAAGTAAACTAGCCATAAAATATTACATAAGTGTCAATTTGGATAACTTTAAATATTGGTTAAATATTTTAAAAAACAATGTAATAATTTAGTCAATATTGGCATTTATTTTGCGATTGAAAAATAGTTCTTTTGATCACGAAAATATAATTTTTATTTGTCTAAGAAAAGTGTGACGCTTTCCTTATATAATTAATTTTTAAATAATTAACTTGTTAGTTCGTAGCGAGGACAAGAAAATTAGTTAGATTTGTTATGATGCAAACTTTTATTGACACGATAAATTTTTGACTATCAATTGCCATCTCTACAAAATGTTATCAACTTCATTATAATAATTTGAATAAAAGTATTTATTTATAATTTATTTATTACAAAAATCTAAAAAGAAAACAAACTTACCAAAATAACGAAATTCAGAAAACCATCACAACTCTCAATAGCGCACTAAATAGTGTTGAACTAATCTTCTTTGATACGTTAAACATGATTCTCGACGTTTAACCAACTAAAATAACGTTTAAAATCTAATCCATCGTCACATAAACTTGAACTAGATAAAACTCGATATCCCTAAACGAAACGACATGAGTTCACAAAAAAAGACGTACAATATCAAATTGCAAACCTCGTAATGATAATTGATGTAGTAATTAATCTAGTTCAAAAAACCTGTTTGTTTCCAAATAGCATTTCTAACAATTCTTAAATCCCTACCTTTAAGTGTTCTTCCAACACCTTCATGAACAGAAAGAGAAGCACTTCTAACCCTAGCTAAATATTCATGTGGTGGCAACCAATCATCATCACCATCATAATCATCATCATCAACAACAACATGATCGTGATCTGATCTAGACCATTCGGGTACGTTGATTGGTAACGAGTTTCTGATAATAGGTAGTGATCTTTGGTGACAATATTTATTGTGAGGTTTATTAAGTGGTATTTTTCTTGAAGTTAACTTTGTTTTTGAGAGAGGATTTTCTTGGTTGAAATTGATCATATCAAAGTCGACTGTATTGTCGTTGGTGACGGAGTTGATTCTCCGGTCGGGTATTTTAGATTCGAGATAGAGGAACTTCGATGAATAACTGTGGCCGGAATTGGCTGTTGTTGTTGCCATTACAAGGAAAATGTGAGTTTGATTGGGAAGTAGGAGTTGGCTAAGGTGTTATATATATAATTGTGTTATGGATGTCTATTCATATCTTTTAAATAAAATATAAGTATAATAATTTAAGTGATAACACAACAAATGTAACTTATAATTTATTTTTTGTAATTTCTTATCATTGCATGAAAAATAATGATTAATAAAAAGTACATGTGGGGAGTACAAAGAATGGTAGTACAGTCACGAAAATAATACTAGATAAAGATTGACTATTTTCTTAAAAACACACAAAAAAGAACATAAAAAAAGCTAGTAGTCCCAAAATTAATCACATTACTTTACAAAAATGATACTTTTATTTCGTCAAATATGACTACCTTTTACTAGTTTTAGAAAACTACATGTATAATTTTCGTTAGATTCATAGATTGGATAAAAAGTTCAAACATAGGAATGTTACTAAGCGGTAAAGACGAATCTATGTAGTATGGCTTATAATATTTTTACATACCTGTTAAATGAAGACTTCACTTATATCCAAAAATCACAACCTTAAAAACTATAATTATTTAGGTAAAACGATTTATTATTATCATCAAATGGTCATGACTTAGTCGTATTCAAATTACAATGATGAACCAAAATATATAATATATATAAATTGATGGGTTTTCATATCCGCAACTTTATAAATTGTGGTTAACGTGTTATTATACGCTTACATTATGACAATGCATGAGAACAGTTTTATTGATATATCGTCCAATAAATTATATATATATTTATACACAACTTATAGAACTATTTTTATAATAATTCGAGGCATTGTGTAATCTGTATATCTTTGAATGGTTAGGAATCACAGTTTTATGACTTACATGTAATACATGATCTTCATTTTCTTCCATAGTATTATTCCTATATGAAACCTCGTCGTCTACATTATAGTTTTTGCCTACAGTTTTAGTTTGATGATTATAAAAATAAAGATCACATATTACAAACGAATCCTATACTTTAAACTAGAGATGGCAAAATGGACGGGTTGGGTTGGATAACGGGTCAAAACCGGTTCCTGTCAATATGGGTTTGGGTTATTATGCAATTATTATACAATTGGGTCAAAATTGTTTCGGGTCAAATCCCTTATGTAATGAATGAATTTTGATTATAAGCAATGTCATTTTTTAAAAATGACTTCAGTACTTATATACTCACATTTTATGTTATGACTTACTTTACATATTTACAGAAATAAAAAATCAATGAATTCCAGAAAGCACAACTATAGCAGTAAAGAGTCATATATGTGATGGTGGTAGGGTAGTGTACTATGGTGGTCTTGTCTTGTGCTGTATACAATGGACCCTTGACATGATCATGAATCATGAATCATGAATCATACCATGGCACCAAAAGCTTATTTTGTTGAGTTTATATAAACAACATTCATAAACTACAATTCTACAAACCACATCTATAAATTTCAAAGCTGTTTTGGCTCAGAAACATACGAGTTTTTGACCGTTAAGAAGAACGACGTCAAAGACATATATGTTAACATTTAGTTTATCTTTTTACCGACGTGGGACCTGAGTTTGCACCTAAAAGAATGTTTTTAAGTAACAAAAACCACACCGAATTCGCATGATAATTCATAAAATCATTTAACTAACTCTGATATACAACAGTGCGGATCAGCTTTGGGTGTGCACTGTTGACAATCTCATGCGACCCAAAATTAATATAGACACTATTACCTATACTATCAATTATCAAACTAATTTTGTTAATGAATAGTGTTTGAGGGGTATTTTGGTCTTTTTTTACATTTCATATCTAAAAGTTTTTTTAGAGATATTTAAATTGTTATGTTTTAAATTTTTAATTACTAATGTAAATATCTTTTAGAAAATATATTCGGTTTCATAAATTTTCAAAACAAACACGATCTAAATAATAACTTTTTGCCCGTCGTAACATTACGGGCAAAATAAACATCGTTTATATCAAATACAAATATAAAGAGTTTTGAAAAAAATATACGTCACATGAAAATATATGTGGCATAGGTTTCTCAGCCACTTGTTTTCTAATCTAACTAGTAATTATTGTAATTAATCAATAATTAAAGTCTATTCTTAGGCTCAAAATAATTTAATCAAGATGTTGACATATGTTTGGATGATGGATTTCCACGTCACATTTTAAAATTGATATATTAGTAATCATGATCTATTATAAAATTGATATATTAGTACTTTATTGTAACATTTTATACTGTTTAAATAGATTCAAAAAACACAAGAAATTGTCGATTTGATACCGTTTCATTGTTTTAAAAGTTGGATAATATATAATAATATGATATGTTATTTTTACGTACGAAACACCATAACTGACTCCACGTCTTTTTGAAAATTAAGCAAATTAGAATGTTTCATCTATAAACAAAAACATTGATATAAAACAAAATACACTAACTTATGATAATTTTTTCATGTTTAGCGGGTTCGGCTGAATCATTTCGAACCCCTATTTATAACACTATTACTTTAGATTTTACGTTACGTTTACAATTTATCGACAATGACAATCAAGACATTGTTAACCAAGCTAATATGTAATTTCCCCCCTAAAGATTAACAAAGTAACAAGTCAATTTTAAATGACGTTCTAGGACTTTTTATGTTACTACCATTTTATTTTAATAAAGGAACGTCTTTTAGGATATAAATTAAGTTAGAAACACAAGTCCAAAATCTGAAATCGGGTTTATGGTTTTATTCAGAACCAAATCGGTTCTAATTTGGTAACAAACTGAATGGATGAAAATGAGACGAGACAACTTGTGAACAGTGAGATACTGGAGATCGTCTCGAATAATACTTGGAATCGACTCGCCTCAAGTCGGCATCGAACAATACTAATAATCGGCATGTAAAGCTCGCGAGTCTTATAGAACTTATGACATTGTATATTATTATGCTTTGTATATATAAATATATGTATAATGACCATACTATTTACCGAGTCGAGACAACTTGAGCTTCAAAATATCAAGTCGATTCGAGTTGAGTTCGGATCTAACATACCGAGTTAAATAAAGTTTAAAAATCTTATTATTTATATTTTAGTATTGATAATTATTGAGTCGAAACCGAGCTCAAAATATCGATTAATTAATTCGACCTCGAGTCAAGTTTCAAGTTTCGAAATTTGTAATCGAGTTTAATGGCCCAGTTTTAATAAATTATAAATAGCCTAACGGACCAATTAAAATCAACGGGCTAAAAGCCCAATCAAATCATGAAAAGTTGACCGGACAGTCATGTTGAAATTCCTCTTGATTAATTGATTTGAATTTTGGAAGTAAATTTGCTTATCATTAGCTGGTTTTAACTGGCTTGTGTGTTTGTAATTAGGAAGGTTTTTGTTACTTTTGATAAACTACAATTGAATCTTCATTTCGTTTAAATGTGTTTCCGAATCATTTGGGTGAGAGGTGTTCGAGTAGGTGTTGGTAATTTTAGTGTAATTGGGATTTATCGAGACCAAATAAATTTCAAATTAAGCTTTAAATGAGTTAGGCGGTGTAGAATGCACACTCGTATAAATTAATTTGATTTCAGTATATTCCAACAGGAAGCCGGGCTTATTGGCTTATTTTGTTTAATTATATCCGAACACTTGATCATTGTATTGAGCATTTTGTACTACAGAATATATAAACTTCTCTCGCTTAAATCATTCAAATAGTTTTAGCTATCAACACGCTATGTTTAGGGTGTTTTTGTCTATAAGCTTAGTTTGTGGCTTTTAGTTTAAATTTTATTTGAAAAGTATCTATAACTTGACAATTTCCTACCAAAATAGCCAGTAGCACGCAAAGAGTCCGACAAGAGAGTAGTACAGTGATTATTCGAGTGATATATTGTATGAAATCCGAAGGTAACAGATGAATGTTTTTAGTTGTCGGTTTTGTTACGGGTGAAACAAAATGAGCAAAACGAATGTAGCGAAACTGTACCACATGTCAGACTATAATCTTTTCTTGGTTTTATGTTTGAATAAGTCTCTTAAGATCCATTAGTTTCTCCCTTAATTCATCTATACCATGAATAACAAGCACACACAATTCTGTATTCTAATCCACTTTGACCATTCTTGAAACTAATTTCATTAGTCAATTCTTGTCTTTTCTTTTCTTTTCAAAATCTGTCAAATTATTTCAAAAAACAGATAAGAAACGAAAAATCTTGAATGAATGGATACTGATACTGACATAGAAGAAGGTATCAATGATATAAAAAATGCCAACACAGCAGCGGACGGAAAATATCAACAACCGCTAGCCGCACCACTATTTGAAGCCAAGGAGCTAGCCAAATGGTCATTTTACAGAGCAATTATTGCCGAGTTTGTTGCCACTTTTTTGTTTCTTTACATTACTGTTTTGACTGTTATTGGGTACAAGAGCCAAAATGACCCAAATAAGCATCCCGAACAATGTGGTGGTGTTGGTGTCCTTGGCATTGCTTGGGCGTTTGGCGGAATGATCTTTGTCCTTGTCTATAACACAGCCGGCATCTCTGGTAAGTTTAAGATATTACTTTTTTGATTAACGCTAAATTTTTCCAATTTATAATTTTAAAAACAAATATTTGACATGTTTCCCTCTACCTATCGTATATATAACCATTGTAACAAGTACTCGACGTTTTATTAGGAGGCCATCTAAACCCTGCCGTGACGTTTGCCTTGTTATTGGCTAGGAAAGTGACCATACCAAGGGCATTGATGTACATCTTAGCTCAATGTGCGGGGGCGACTTGTGGGTGTGGTATGGTTAAGGCTTTACAAAAGAGTTATTATATCGTCTACGGCGGTGGTGCTAATCAGCTCTCACAAGGTTATAGTCGAGGGACAGGGTTAGGTGCTGAGATTATTGGCACTTTTATCCTCGTATACACTGTACTCTCTACCACCGATCCAAAGAGGAATGCTCGTGATTCCCATGTGCCCGTAAGTATAACATCTTAATTAATATGTTATAGCAAATATCACACAACACAATTCATTAAGTTATTTTTATGAAGGTATTGGCACCATTACCTATTGGATTCGCGGTTTTCATGGTTCACTTAGCCACAATCCCGATAACCGGAACTGGAATTAACCCGGCTCGTAGTTTAGGGGCTGCAGTGATGTACGGAAAGCAGAAACCATGGGATGATCATGTAAGCATATGGCTTTTAGAAGATAAGTTATAGTGCAACGAATAATTTGTATATACATTATTCACTTTGTTTTTTCAGTGGATATTTTGGGTCGGGCCATTACTCGGTGCAGCTGGAGCGGAATATTACTACGAACACATTTTACGAGCCCATTTGACGTTGTACATCCACCACCACCACGTTACTCGACGTTAAGGATTATTAGTTTTTCACGGTACGGGACTTCAAAATTATCTTATTATTTTTTCAAAAAGTAAGATAATTGATAATAGCTTTGATCGATATATGATGAGAATTACCCATTTACCCGGCAAATGATTGAACTCGAGTCTAGGAAAACTCACTAAGGCAACCTATATCTGGTTATTGCGGTTGAAATCAAAACGTTTACCAAAAGCAATGCCGTATTTTTATTGTATTAACCCTCTATACAACCTTCATCTTTTGAAAGATATATTGTAAAGTATATATTTTCAGAATCATTTTAAATCATATTATACTTATAATTTTGTGATTTTTTTCTTTCTAATAATTATTTACAACTAATCAAATAATAATTGTCATATTGGCAAATATAAAGGGGGCCAATAGATATCTCAATACACAATCTCCAAATATAGAAAATCTTATTTTCGAATTTATTATTATTATTATTAATTAACGTATTATATTCTCTATTCTTAACCCAGACATACCCACATGCATATTTTTAAACCTAAATTAATTTTAAATTTATCAATTCTAAATATAGACCATTTTCAGTTAGATTCCAATAACCTACCCCTATTCTTTTATGTAATTCCATTCTACCCCTTGGCCCACATTTTCGGCGTTTATTTATTACAATTCTTTTAGACATTTTGATATATGCAAAATCTCTCTTTTAGAAAATCATATATTTGTATGGATTAATATAGGTATTTAGTATATAAAATTCTTTGACTATCTTTCCGTCTTTAGAGTTCATTAATGTTGATGCTTTAAACATCGGTATATGTCATTTTAGTGATTTGTTGCTTGATTTACCTTTTGTTACTATAGCTATAAAATCAGCACTCGAGTATATTTTTAATCTCATAACAAAGCCATGTATGCAAACCAAAGAGTCTTTGGCGTTGAGGTATTGAAATGTGAATGCAAATGTGTGTTTCCATCGTTAAGATTGAGAACTTGAGTGTCGATGAATACAAATATAAAGTATGTAGTATGTACCGTAATAAATTGTCTTTTTTTCTTCTTAAATAAGAAAAGAAAAAAGAAAATATAGAGCATGAAATGACTAATTTAACTTTATACATATTTATAAACGAAAAAGTGTTTTTTCTAGACACTTGTATCATACAAGTTGTATGTATATATGCATGCATGATAACATAAAATTAGAAGGGAAATAATACAATGAACAAATTCCTTGTTTGTTGCATACTATTAATTATTGGTATCATTTTTATATATCAAAAACCGGCCATAAAACCACATGGTGTGCCCACATTCCACCAATCACTTGGCTGTATTTTACACAATTTGACCACCATCACAATTTGATTCATTCTCATTTAAATTAATCAAATGAAAAATAATGTTATGTTTATGAAAGTTTTGGAAATTTGGCCTAAAACCGAATTTTAAAATTTTGAATTTCAACATCAAAGAATTTTTAGTTTAGCGGTATAAAGGAGTATGTATGTCGTCACTCAAGAGATTAAGTCTCGTTGCGGACAAATTCTAATCATGTTGGCATAGTTTCATATGTTTAGATTAGGGCATATTTACCGTTCATAAAAATAGATTTACACTCTGTTGGAGGTATTTGGAGAGAAACGAAAATGATTTAACAGAAAATACTTTAACAGAAAAGAAGAGAGAAGAAAGAAGATTATTTTTTCAAAAATGAGTTTCCGAGTTGAAAGTATTTGGAGAGAAACGAAAGAAAAAAAATCTATATCAAAGTTTAATCTACATTCAAAGATACAATAAATGAACTTTATAAACACAACTAAAAAAAAAACTTAACAAGAACAAACGAGCATTACACAATACACGAATTAATTAAGAGAAAACAAGTATATGATAGATTATTTAAAAAAAATCACAATTCGGTTCGATTTGGTTGTAATTTTGTGTAAAAATGAAAAAAATATACACTTTTAAAGAGGATGTTGATTTGGTGGGATTTTCCTGCAACTTATTTTGATTCATGAAATAGTTGGAAAAGTTGGTTTGACGAGTTAAAAATAAAAAGAGTGAAGAATGATTATGTGGAAGCCACATTTTTTGCTTTATGGTGGTCTTTATGGAACTTCAGAAACAAGTTGATTTTCTCTCCCAAGAAGGTCTACTGTAGTGATGTTTTTAACATGATGGTGTCGCAAATCTTTTTATGGTGTAACAATAGGGGTAGTCGCAAACTTGATTGGTCATTTTGGATTAGAAATCCAATGTATACGCTTATGTAACTGGTTCTTTTTAGCTTCTTGCTAATTTAATATATTTAAATACAGACATGGGGTGATGGCAATGTCGAATCTTCTTGTTTGTATTTTTGTCGTTGAAAAAAAAGTTGTAAGAGATCTATATTTGGTTAAAGATAATTTAGGGATTAAGTTTTTTAAAAATGTTCAAAACATATTTCTTTCCAAATCTTCTGATTTTTGGAAGAAATGATTGGAGAGAAAAATGAAACAAATTTTCTTTCCACTTCTTTTCTCTTCTCTCCACTTAAAAACTTAGACACACGTTTTTACTTTTATTTTCTTCCTATTTCTTTTTCTTTCTTTCTTTTTCTTTAGAAAAAATATGTCTAGAACTCGGTGTTAGTTTGGTATCAAGAAAAATACCCAATTGAAAACTAATTGGTTTGAATTAAGAAAACAATATTAAAAGGATATTTAGATATTTGACTAAATAGAGACAGAACACAAAAACCATCCTGATAGGGTGGGCCGCCATAGCAAGAGACAGGCTGACAAAACAAGCACGTGTTCATAAACATCATGCATGGCATCTTAAGGTGAGTTTTAATGAACCTTTATAAAGTTTTAATTTGTAAACCGGAGCTTAGTTTGGAGTTGGAGCTGATAACCTAGAAAGACTATGTTAAAACTTAAAAATAATCAATGTTTTAAAAACCGGTGAAACTATTACCCAGACAATTGACCGGTTTAACTTTAGACGACAGTTTTTTTTAGTGTAACTGGTCAATCATTAGATTAGATCGTTTTGACGGTTTAATGGTTCAACCGGTTCGTTTAAAAACCGTTTTATTTAAAAAAAAGAACTTTGTTTTCTAAATAAAAGGAAAACATTTTTTAAAGTTGATTTTGAGTTGTTAATCTTGTCACTTTTATTATTTATACTGATACCATGTTATTATTTTAATTTGTTATACTATATATGTTTGAGTGATAGTGAAGTTTAAAACATATATTTATTTGGTTATATAGTAGCCGTTTCAAATTTAAAATTTTAGTAGTTGTTTTAATAGATATAAAAGTTTGACTAGTCAATCCAATTAAACCTTCCCATTCAAACGATTTAACCGTTTCAACCGCTAATCGCTTCAACTAAAATATTGGTTTTTAAAACATTGTAAGTACAGTAATAGATTTACAAACGATAATACTAGTTCTAGCAAATAAGACCTTTTGTGTACAAGGTTATAAAAATTTAAGATCTTGATAATCAACTTATCTTGAGGTAATGTGATGTGAAGACAAGAGCCATGTGATTGTAGGTACCATATTGCAAGGTGAAAAACACATGTAATCAATAGTTTTTGTTATCAGCGACGCAAGCGACTGTCGCTATAAGAAACATATTGCTTATAAAAATGGCGATTTAGTGAAGATTTGCCAATTGGTATGAACGGTTTAAATATAATTAAACAAGTTGGTACTTCATTGAATGAACGATGGTACCTTCCATACTTTCAAACAATTACATATTTTAATCGCCTTATTACCTGTCAATGATTATGTATTTATTAGGTGTACGTCGATTTTTTGAAATGAGCAAATCATCAATAATCGAAAGGATATGCATACAAGATTTCTTTTTCTAATTCTATAATCTTCCTTGAATCGTTTGAAACCACTTTTGAAATATATTTTGATATCGGAAAACTAATATTCCAAACTTGCGCATCATCTCATGATGTACGGTGCATAAAAAAATATGAACTTATTTTATTTATTTTATCGTTATATGATTTAAATGTTTTATTGATGCCATTATAGAAATATATGTTATATATGTTTAATAGTTTTGACTAAACATAAAACATGAGAGAGACACATGATATAAGTTAATTTCATTATTGAAAAACAAATATATAATTGATAAATATTTTATTCAAGTATTTTAACTTTTAATTTATGTCCCAAATAGCATCAAACACAACTCGACACATATTACGATTTACATGTAATTTGATAAGTTGACTTTTTAATCTTTGAACATGTATAACAAAATACCATAATCTTGTATTGTTTATTTATGTGAGGACAAAGTTTCCTCCCTTGAAAGTTTACTATTTGTGATTCACCCCCTTCCTATTAATCTTGTATACAATGACTTATGATTGTTTGTGAATATATATCCGTTATAAATCTGCGACATGTTAAAGAAGTATAAAACGATGTCAAGGTAATTGAGGAAAAAAAAAAGTTGATTTCCGGTAATCCTGAGTTGTCTACACAATCTCAAGTGAACACCACACCGACACGTCAAGAGAACATAGTTTCACTTCACCAAACAGTCTACTAGAGTGGCTTACTTGATAACCCATTCACAAATATGTTCAAAGTTCAAACCCTAGCTAGGTTATTTTGTTTGGGAAAGTCCCATCCTCGAAAAGCTGAGTTTGTACACGCTCGCTGACAATTGAGTATTATTTAGGCATATTGCACAATTTTAAAAGTTACTTTTAAAGTAACATTCTTTTATGTGTTACTATTAAATATTAGCATCAACTTCAAACCCGTTAAGTTTAGACATACATGACACTGGACGAAAAATGTTTTAGCAAATAACCATCATTATCCAAAAACAGAAAAGGAAAAACATCAAAATCTGTCGGAGCAAGTAAATATAGACAAGGAGTTGTCTCTTTTGAACTAATTTCGTTCATTCATGTGTGAGAATATGAGAAAACGACTTCAATAATCATCAATAGAGTTGTATATAATATATCACCTATAACATAAAAGATACACGGGTAAAATAAATAAAAGTAGATCAATGAGTTAGCCAATACATATAAAATCAAGTGGAATATTTAAAACGTTAGAAAAAAAAACCATAAATGATGGTATGTGTTGACGAAAATTCAATAACATCCTTTAAAAAAGCGAACTGATTTTCGGATTCTAGACGAAATTCACATGATTGATGTAAACGGGATACGAGTCGAGATTTCTTCATTCCGGTCATCCAAGGCCATTATAAAGTCAAAATATAGTTTTTCTATATTTAGAAGTATTTTTCATTGTGTTTTTATTTTTATATTTTCAATACTCGAAACAAAAGTAAATTTCTATTTCAATATTTGAACAATCTCCACAAACATATCCACAACAAAAACTACGGTTCAAACGAAAACGACATATAACAATTAATAACACCAAATATAGCATAACAAAGTTACTAAAGTTATTCGAAGCCATACTCAATAAATGTCCCAAAATTCAGACTCATTATTACACCTATCTAATACGACACAATATTATGTTTGTGCTATTACATTATTTTATACTATCACTATAGGCCAAATACAAAAACATCATCTTTATTCTTATATAAAATAAAATTTAAAAAAATAAAAAATAAATAAAATATAACCTTGCACATGCCAAGTTTACATCTCACTCTATGTAAACTAGTTGTACATTTGTTAACTATTTTACTATGTTTTTATATCCCATATTCTTGTTTTTCTTCTTCTTTCCTTAACAATCCAAAAACAAACCAAACCCATGAAGAATTACAACCTTGTTCAATGTCACATTCTCTTGTTGTTCTCATTGTTTTCTTTAACATACGGGTTCGGATCGATGGGCTCGATCGCAGCTGTATTTGGCGAAAAAGACTTCTTTTGTGCCATTGATGCAAGTGGAAAACAAGAAGTTATATGTTGGGGAAAGAACACAAGTAGTGTTACTTCAAGTTCTTCGGTTTTCGCTATGGACGTACCACCAATGGCTGCTCTTAGTGGTGGTTATGGATTCATGTGTGGTATTTTAGTTGACACATCTTATGTGTCTTGTTGGGATTTCATGGGTTCGAAATCTGATCTTGTTCCTCAGGTGTATCAAGGTACTACTTATTCGTATGTTTCGTCTGGTAAAGATCATGTTTGTGCTATTAAAGGTTCTTATTATTCGGATATAGATTCTGGTTCTGTTGATTGTTGGGATATTGTTCAAACAAATGATAATCGTTTCACTTCGAAACAAAGTGAGATGCATTATAATCAAGGACTCGAATCGCTTACGTTTAGAAAGATTGTTTCTGGTGAAGGGTTTAGTTGTGGGAGTGTTAAAGATGGTGAGATTAAATGTTGGGGACAAAATGCATCAAGTTTAAACGTTTCTAATGAACCAAATGTTTCGGATCATTTTCTTGCTTTAGCATCTGGTAAAAACTTGATTTGTGGGATTGTCGAATCCTCTGGTGAGGTTAAATGTTGGGGTGATTCGAATCCGCCAGCTGGGATTTCGTTTGTTTCGTTAGCTATTGGTGCTCAACATTTTTGTGGGATAAGAAGAAATGATCATGGGATAGAATGTTGGGGGAAAGTTAATTCCTCTTCTATCCCGAAAGACTCGGGTTTTATATCGATTGCATCTTCTGATTCAATCATGTGTGGGATTAGAGAAGCTGATTTAGTTCTTGATTGTTGGTTTGCAAATGCTTCTTCGCCATCTGATTTTGATCCGCCTTTGCAGTTATGTAGTCCGGGTTTATGTTCTCCTGGATCTTGTGGACCTGGGAAGTTCGCGTTCAACGCGAGTCTTCTTCATGAGCCGGATTTAACAAGCTTATGTGTTCGAAAAGAGTTAAACATTTGTTCCCCTTGTGGGATCAGTTGTTCAAATGGGTTTTTCCCTTCAAGTTCTTGTACCGAAAATGCTGATAGAGTATGCACAGATTGCTCTTTGTGTCAAAACAGTTCGTGTTACGAAGTTTGTAACCTTAAATCTCACCAACCGCATCAAGATCATCGGTTACATCAGTTGCGGAAACTAATGATCATTATCGGATCATCTGTTATCGGGTTTTTGTTAATCCTAATCTTGTTATGTATTTTCTTCCGGTTTTTTCCTACAAAAGGTAGACAAAAGAAACAGTTTAGTTCCTGTATTGGTAAACCGAAAGAGAAAGAATCCGACACACCAGATGTTATTCCATCTGCAGTATCGGTTGCACCTTGTCCCGGTCTAGCTCAAGTTTTCCGTCTTTCTGAACTAAAAGACGCGACTAACGGGTTTAAAGAGTTTAACGAATTAGGTAGAGGAAGCTACGGGTTTGTTTACAAAGCTGTGCTGGCAGACGGGCGCCAGGTGGCGGTCAAACGTGCAAACGCGGCTACAATAATCCACAAAAACAGTAGAGAATTTGAAATGGAGCTCGAGATTCTTTGTAGTGTTAGACATTGTAATGTTGTAAACTTATTAGGATATTGTGCAGAAATGGGGGAAAGATTGTTAGTTTACGAGCTGATGACCCACGGTACACTCCATGATCATCTCCACGGAGGATTGTCGCCTTTAAACTGGCAGTTAAGGTTAAGAATCGTGATGCAAGCTGCAAAAGGTCTAGAGTTTCTTCACACGGAATACAACCCACCAATCGCTCACCGTGATGTAAAAAGTTCAAATATTTTACTAGACGTTGATTGGAATGCAAGAATATCAGATTTCGGTCTTTTAATAAACGAGGGTGATGTAATTCTCGATATGAGAGACGATGTCTACAACTTTGGTATCGTGTTACTTGAAATACTTAGTGGAAGAAAAGCTAATGACAGAGACTGTACACCTTCAAGTATAGTAGAATGGGCTGTACCATTAATCAAACAAGGGAAATCAGCCGCGATTATTGATAGGTTCGTGAGCCTACCACGTGTCGTGGTTCCATTGCTTAAACTTGCTGACATAGCAGAGGTGGCGGTAAGGCAGAATCCGTGTGAGAGACCGTCTATGGGCGAAGTAGCAATGTTCTTGGAACAACTTGTGAAAGAAGGTTTGATTTTGTGATTAATGTTTGTTTTCGGGTTTTTTTTTTTTTTTTTGGGCAGATTCTAGGTGAGTTACTTACTGCTCTTTTGCAACTGTATATTTGTTATGAGCTATGTTGTTAATTATAAACACTCACCATCCTTTTCATTTTTTAATAAAGTTTTCGGGTTTTTTGTAACTTTTTATAAACTTTTTTTTTTTTTTTTATGATTTGTGATTCAGAATCTTTGATAACAGAATCTAGAAAAAGTAATGGTAAAAAGAGAATAGAAATTGTCTTATTGAAGGGGTAAATTTAAAAGCATAGATTAGTGGGAATCCAATTCCTTCTGTTTCCAACACTTTGCTTACTGTTTTTATGAAATATTTTTATATCCGTCAGAATGCATCTGTAACTGATATATAGTATCCGATTTTCGGCTTTCCTTTAGTATCGACTCCACCTTTGAGGGGTCACTAATCCACGTCGTCCAAACCTACACAGTCTTGGCCTCGTAAAGCTCTCTTTAAGGAGACTTTCGTGAATCTAACATCAAATTGTTTGCACTGGGTAGAATTCAAACCTTGGAGCTTAACATTTTATAAGATTTTATCATTCTTTTAAAGTTTCAATTCAGCCAAATATAGTTTGGCAGAAATAAGTTCATGAAAAAACATTTCAAAATTGGCCTGTTAGATACAACTTATTTAGCCCAAAATAGTCGTTAAACCATAAGTTGTTTTGGATACTAAAAACAATTTATTGTATTTGCATCTCTTTGTCAACACACAAATAATAACTCCTTTCATGGCCCGAAAGGCCAAATGAACGACAAGTAATTTTGTCAAATATTACTTTTTCGCCGTCGGAGCGCAAAGGTAGGTATCATACTAGTAAGCAATAAATCATGAGCTATCTAAATACTTCAAACTGTATTTCTGTGTTTAAAAACTCAATAAGCAAAAAGTGTGCAATGGGTGTTGTGAGTCTTTGCTTTTCGAGGGACTCTTGTTCCAACTCATGGGTGTGTGAGTCTTTTTTGAGTTTAGCCCCTACCAAGTAAAACATGAGTTGGAACAAGGGATTTAAACACATAAAAAGGATCAAGTGTTTTACGGTAATTATATCGATTTGGGTACAATGTTTGAGTCTTTGAGATACGGTCTACATCATCGGTCATCAAAAATTGGGTCAGGCAAAAATCGGGTCAGGCGCACTCGCTTTACATCGGACCAAGTTAGTGGTTGATGTAAAGGCTCTTACATGTACTAATTATTGTTTGGGTTGAATATTTTGACAAGGCTCTTATGTACATTAGATAAGAAGCACCCACAAGGCCACCCCAAATGAACTCGTGAGCTAGTTGTAGAAGAACGAATGAAAATGCAGTATGTTAATGAGTAAACTCACATATGGTCTAAGCTAAAATTATTTGGTAATAACAAGTGTCAATTATATTGTGTTAGGGTAGAATATGTCTTTTCTAAAAAAAGTAAGAAATTTTTGTAGGAGTCCCGGCAAATATATAATCGGGTAATATCATATATACTACAAAACCCAACCTACCGGTTAATTTTAAAATTAATTTGCTTAATTTCATTTTTTTGTAACATTTTCGAGTTATATAATTCATTAGAATTGCATATCTTTTTTCACGGGACCATTGATCTAACTCATGTTCTACTAGGTATGGGCCATATAATATTTCAATAAATCGGTTAAGATTTTTGTTAAAAATAGTTGTTTGAGCAACGATTGTCAAACACGAAGGTGAGGTGATATCAACCTTGGATCTCCTGTGATGATCACAGTGCAAACCCAACAAGCTCTTGACGAACCTAGGGTGATCAAGGTTGAAGATGAAAGCAAGAGTATATGAACTCTGTGTGTTGAAGTGAGATTCAAGTGAAGTCTGTCTACCCTGATTAGACTATGTATTTATATTACCCGTTTCAAGCATAGGGAACGTGATGTAAGTCAATTAGAAGAAGCTTTTATGTGGTCGTTGGAGCACCCGAAGATGTCAAAGAAAAAGTGATGTTTTGTTAATTGGGGTTTATTTTGTTATTTCTTAAAACTACTGGTTTTTATTTGTTTTATTTTTATCTTTCATTAGGGTTAACTATAAAAAGGATTGGAGATTGTTTAAGTTTTTAGTTTTTGGCCGTATCAATTTATAAAGAATCGATTTCTTTGTTGAAAGTCTTGCATATTCCTTTGTCTGGTATTCCATCGAATCAACAGGTTTAGGTTTGCAATTCATTCGCTTGCTACCGTGGCTATTCGTTTATCGAATCAACAAGGTAACAAGTTTCTTGTTTGTTGTGTTTACGCTTAGACTGCTCCGCTGCTGCATCAGTTGGTATCACGAGACAAACGATCCTTACCATGCCTCCTCGCCAAACACAAGCAGACCTCCGTCGCCAAAACGAACACCTTCAACACCAGGTAGATGTCCTTACGGAAAGATTAAACGCTTATCTTGAGGTCCATAACAATGATGACACTGATACTCTTACGGACGACAATCCGTTCGCCCAAAACCACCATGACCGCCTTGACACTCGTTGGGAGCAAGGTTTCCGGGTTGACATACCTATGTTTGACGGGTCGTTAAAACCCGAGGAAGTTTTAGATTGGCTATCTCAGGTGGAAGAAATCTTAGAATTTAAACATGTCCCTGCTGACCGTTGTGTTCCTCTGATTGCAACCCGATTACACGGCCGCGCACAAGCGTGGTGGCAACAACTGAAACAGGTACGTGCACGCCATGGCAAACCAAAAATTACTACCTGGACAAAATTCAAAAAACACTGTCGCAAAGCTTTCTTTCCGTACAATTTTGATCGGGAACTCTATCAACGTTTTCAAAATCTTCGCCAAGGTTCGAAATCCGTTGACGAATACACCACAGCCTTCTATGAAGGTCTGGCCCGTCTTGATCTCAACGAATCCCAGTCACAGTTGGTGTCTCGTTACATTGGGGGATTGCGTTTACCCCTCCAAGATGTACTCAATATGTTTGATCCTTTCAACGTGTCCGAAGCACATCAGCGTGCATGTCAAGCGGAAAAACAACTGACCCGTAGGGCCTCTTTATCATCTCGCACACCACCTCCGACGAACCAATCCACCTCCCAACGCCCTCCAGCAACTACTACACCCATACCACAGTCGCGCGGTGCTACTACCACCCACACGCCTACTCGGACAGGTACCTCCACTCGCTGTTTTAATTGTGGTGAATTCGGACATCGCCAGGCTGAATGCACCAAACCCCGTGCGGCTAATCGCGGACTATTTATTGATGAATTTGAAGAAGATGCTGCACTCCTGGTGGATGATACCACCCCCCTATCTTCGATGAATATGGTGACAATATCGAAGAGGAATTAGTGTCAGGGGATGTCGGACCACTATTAATGTTACGGCGGGTGTTTCTTACCCCTCGTGCTCCCGACAATGATTGGTTGCGACATAACCTTTTTCACTCGACGTGCACAATCGGGGGAAAAATTTGTTCTTTTATCATAGATGCGGGTAGTCGTGAGAATGTGATTTCGGAAACTGCGGTCTCCAAACCGAACCTTACTTGTGAAACTCATCCCAAACCATATCGCCTCTCGTGGCTTAGTCGCGGAACAGATCTTGTCGTCTCCAAAAGGGTCCTCGTTTCTTTTTCTATCGGAGCTTCGTACCATGATAGTGCTTATTGTGATGTCGTCCCGATGGACGCCTGTCATTTACTTTTAGGGCGGCCGTGGCAATTCGATAACACCGTTCATCATGATGGTCGGACAAATACCTACTCCTTTTTATTTCAAGGCAAACGCATTGTTTTGGTTCCAACAAAACCAAAACCAAACTCCCAGGTGCCTATTACACCGCCACCACCCACGACCCTACTATCCCGTAATCATTTTCAAACCGCAATAAACGACACGGGCATAGTTTTTGTCTTACTTTCATGTTTCCATGAGCCATCTGATACCACCACACCACCACCCGCCGAAATCCACCAGTTACTACGAGACTTCGCTGATGTTTTTCCGACTACACTACCTGCTACTCTACCCCCGTTACGTGATATTCAACATCACATAGATTTGGTTCCCGGTGCGTCCCTTCCAAATCGACCCCATTACAGGATGAGTCCGAAAGAACATGAGGAGTTACGTCGCCAAGTAGAAGATTTATTGTCCAAAGGCCACATCCGCGAAAGTTTAAGTCCATGTGCCGTACCCGCTTTATTAACACCAAAGAAAGATGGTACGTGGCGTATGTGCGTTGATAGCCGAGCCATTAACAAAATTACGGTTCGCTATCGCTTCCCCATAACGCGCCTTGACGACCTCTTGGATCAATTGGGGGGAGCGCGTGTGTTTAGTAAGCTGGACCTTAAAAGCGGATATCATCAAATTCGCATTCGTACGGGCGATGAATGGAAAACCGCGTTTAAAACACGCGAAGGGTTATTTGAGTGGCTCGTAATGCCTTTCGGCCTGTCCAACGCTCCGAGCACCTTTATGCGCGTCATGAACCAAACATTACGCCCCTTTATTGGCAAGTTTGTGGTAGTTTATTTCGATGATATCCTAATATACAGTAAGGATCCCACAACACATTTGGAGCATTTGCGCGAAGTACTGGTGGTTCTTCGTCGCGACCAATTTTACGCTGCCACCTCCAAGTGTGTCTTCCTGACAAACACGATCCACTTTTTGGGGTATGTGATCTCGTCCGAAGGGTTACGTGTTGACCCGAGCAAAATCTTAGCCGTCGAGCAATGGCCACAACCCACCTCTATTACGGATATCCGCAGCTTCCATGGCCTAGCGTCCTTCTATCGACGTTTTATTCCACATTTTAGTGGTATCATGGCTCCGATCACGGACTGCATGAAGGGTACGAAATTTATTTGGACTCCAGAAGCTGACTTAGCATTTACAGATGTCAAAAAGCGTCTCACATCCACCCCTATTTTAGTTCTACCTGATTTTTCTTTGCCTTTTGAACTTCACTGTGATGCATCGAAAATCGGTATTGGCGCGGTCCTAAGCCAAACGGGAAAACCAGTGGCCTACTTCAGTGAGAAATTATCGGGAGCCAAACTTCGTTTTAGTACTTATGACATTGAGTTTTACGCAGTAGTCCAAGCTATTAAACATTGGCGCCACTATTTGTTTCAACGTGAATTTGTCCTATATACAGATCATGATTCCTTAAAACATCTTGCTAGCCAGGACAAGATTTCGCATCGCCACGCCTCATGGATCTCCTACCTCCAACAATTTACGTTCGTCATCAAACACAAAGCAGGGGTCTCTAATCGTGTCGCGGACGCTTTGAGTAGACGGACTACGCTGCTCTCTGAGTTTCGCGCAAGCGTACCAGGTTTTGAATCATTTATGGAACTATATCTTGATGACCCTTTCTTTTCTTCAATTTTGGTGCGTCTGCAACAAGGGAGTACTACTGACTTCATGTTACAAGATGGGTTTTTGTTTCACGGCCTACAATTGTGTATCCCCTCATGTAGTCTTCGCGCCAAACTAATACAGGAACTACACAATGAAGGTCATGTCGGGCGTGATCGCACATTTAAGTTACTTGCGGATTCTTATTATTGGCCATCTATGCGCAAAGAGGTTAGTAGATTTGTTGCTCGCTGTCGTATTTGTCAAATTGCCAAAGGTTCGGCCACTAATGCCGGCCTCTATATGCCGTTGCCAATCCCGACACAGCCATGGTCAGATCTCAGCATGGATTTTGTCCTCGGCCTACCGCGCACCCAGCGAGGTAACGACTCCATCTTTGTGGTTGTCGATCGTTTCTCCAAAATGGTGCACTTTATTCCGTGTAAAAAGACCTCTGATGCGGTGTGTGTTGCCCAACTGTTCTTCCGGGATGTGTATCGTCTTCATGGGCTCCCTACTTCTATTGTGTCTGATCGAGATTCGCGGTTTGTCAGCCACTTTTGGCGAAGTTTATGGAATATGGTGAACACAGAATTGAATTTTAGCAGTGCATACCATCCTCAAACGGATGGCCAAACCGAGGTGGTGAATCGTTCTTTGGGTAACTTATTACGTTGTTTGGTTGGTGATCATCCAAAAGCGTGGGACTTACGTCTGCCGCAAGCAGAGTTTGCTCATAATCATGCCGTTAATCGCTCGACTGGGTATAGTCCTTTCTTTGTTGTGTTTGGGGTGATGCCACGGGGTCCCACCGATTTACTCGTTCTCCCGAATCAAACTCGTCCGCATGGGACTGCTCAAGACTTTGTTTCCAATCTTGCTGATATACATGCTAAAACACATGCTAATTTGGTGTCTACTACTACCAAGTATAAACAACATGCAGATCAATCTCGACGTGCTGTGGAATTCGCGGTGGGTGATTTTGTTTGGGCTATCTTGACTAAAGACCGTTACCCGGCTCATGAATATAACAAACTTGCGGCGCGGAAAATTGGTCCGGTTGAAATTATTGAAAAGATTAATTCCAATGCCTATCGTCTTCAGCTACCTAGTCATTTGCGTACGTCCGATGTGTTCAATGTTAAACATCTCATTCCAGTACTTGATGATTCTGGGGACGATGACGTGACTTCAGATTCGAGGGCGAATCTTCTTCACCCTGGAGGGAATGATGTAAGTCAATTAGAAGAAGCTTTTATGTGGTCGTTGGAGCACCCGAAGATGTCAAAGAAAAAGTGATGTTTTGTTAATTGGGGTTTATTTTGTTATTTCTTAAAACTACTGGTTTTTATTTGTTTTATTTTTATCTTTCATTAGGGTTAACTATAAAAAGGATTGGAGATTGTTTAAGTTTTTAGTTTTTGGCCGTATCAATTTATAAAGAATCGATTTCTTTGTTGAAAGTCTTGCATATTCCTTTGTCTGGTATTCCATCGAATCAACAGGTTTAGGTTTGCAATTCATTCGCTTGCTACCGTGGCTATTCGTTTATCGAATCAACAAGGTAACAAGTTTCTTGTTTGTTGTGTTTACGCTTAGACTGCTCCGCTGCTGCATCAGAACGTCCATCAATCAATGACGATCATGAATGCTTAAACTGACATAGTAATCAATCAGTGGTATACTAATCGTCTTCTACTTTATTATTGTTAACATGCGACGTCTCACAACCTAAGACAACCTAACAGGCGGTGCTTGGTAAGTGATGACCTATGTCGACCACCTGACAGGCGATTGACAGCTTGTCTCAGGAGGGCGCCTGTCAGGAGGGCGCCTGTCAGGAGGGCGCCTGTCAGGAGGGCGCCTGTCAGGAGGGCGCGTCAGGAGGGCGCCTGTCAGGAGGGCGCCTGTCAGGAGGGCGCGTTCAGGAGGGCGCATGTCAGGAGGGCGTCTGTCAGGCGGGCACCTGTCAGGCAATGACATACAGGTTGTACAATCTTGACAGGCGTGTCTTGCTCCATGGCCTTGCTTGTAGGCAGCAGGCTTTAAGCAATAAATATAGGTAATCCCTACTAACCTCATCATGCCCCCGAGTTAGGATTTGTCAAAACAACAGTTTTCAAGTCGTAACTATTCTACTCGCGTAAGTCTGCGTTTCCCTTTTTCTTTTCTTTTTTTTTTTTTTTTTTTTTTTTTTGAATCCCGAGCAGCGAGCCGGGTACCAGGGCATTAACCTGGTACCGGCGGTATCATAAAAAGCGGTACCGAGTAATACCGAGTAATCCAGGGAGCGTGATCGAGAATACAGGCTGTATCGGGTGTTTTGGCCCGGTACCGGGGGTTTTGGCCCAGTGTACCGAGAGTTTGAATGGAGTACCGGGAGTTTTAGGGGGAATACCGGGAGATTTAGGGGAATACCGAGAGTGTTAGGGGAGTACCGGGAGATTTAGGGGGATACCGGGTTGTATCGGCGACGTGTATCGGGATGAAGCCGGGTACCGGGAGTTTTAGCCGAGTACCGGCAGTTTTAGCCGAGTACCGGCAGTTTGTCCCGGGTACCGGCATTGTTGGCCCCGGTACCGGGAGTTTTGGCCCGGTGTACCGGGAGTGTAGCCGGGTACAAGCTGGGTTTGATGTTTTTAGTCGTACGCTAAACCTTCTAATTGTAATTGTTTGTCTTTTTGCAGGAGTAATTGGTTGTTTGTGTTAGGAAGCTATCCTGCAGGTATGTGACTTACTTGTCCGTTGCATTCATTTGTTTGCGCCCTGCTAGCAATAACTGATATACCGTGTTATTTATTTAGGCATACCATAGTTGTCGTTGTTGTGATTTGGCATGGCGTTGTCTAGGCTTAGCCTTGCTTTGTGTGACATTGTCTAGCCATTAAATATAATGTTTTATTGGATGATCAAGCCAATAACACATTATTGTTTTTTATCTTTTTATTATGGATGTTGTCCATGACACCGTCTTGGGTGTGCATGACAGTGTGTATATTTGGTTGTGCGTATGACACTTTCTTGAGAGCCCATGGTTCCTTTGTATGTCAATGACATAGGTAGATATGCTTTACATTGTGCCTGTGACACTGTGCCAATGGCACTTTTGTTGGTTAACCTTTACTTTGTTTACTCGCGAGGATTGTCGCTTCCCAATGAGAAGTGCTTATCTTTTATCAAGTAGATTAAAAGACGAATATGATTGTATGTTATTTGGCCAGACAGGGTTGTCTTTCTTGGCTTCATACATGTTGTATTGAACTATGTTCTTAGTTGTAACATTGTACGTAATGAAAGTGCATGGTTGGCTTTAGACTGAGATGTCTATTGTGGCCTTATGCTTTTTGTATTGAATCCTTACTTCAATATTTATTTGTTTATGCAAATGCCATAGAAAAAATGATATTGTGCGATAATATTGGGATACAAGATCAGACCAAATGCTATTATTGCAAATTTCATACATGACCATGACATTCCATGTGCTTGGAAACATTTATTGAAAACATAAAGGAAAAAATGACAGTAAAGACTATTGCACCTGGATAGGTCAGTTCATATTGGCTCCCTCATGTATGATGAAGACATGGCCATCAGGTGGTCCGGGGTGTTCTGTGTCTTCCCCCTTCTTTTGCCAGGCATAACTCTTCTTAGGTGGAGTTTTATTTGCTTGCTGCTTAGCGCCAGGGACAAGGTGTTCTAGCTTGCCTTCTTCCAAAGCCCGCCTGATTTCCCTTTTGAGCTCTCTACAAACATTTGTGTCGTGTCCATGGTCTTCATGGAAATCACAGTATTTATTCATGTTTTTCGTACCTGACCTATGCTCCATCTGGGGTGGAGGTGTGAAGGTAGCGCACACCTGCTCTATTATCAAGATTTCATTTGGTGTTTTGCTAAGAGCAGGTTCAGACGCATGTTTATCGTATGGGCCAAACCTCCTATTTCTCCTTTCATCTCGTCGAGTGTCGGTCCATGACTTGCCGCCTACCTCTCTTGTCAGGGAGACAGTTTCCTTTGACCTTAGATAGTCATATGCCCTGTCCGTGGCTTCTTTGAAAGTAACCGGAGTTCGCTTGATCAACTTCTCTTGCAGTTGTCCTGGGAGCAAGGAAAGAGTAAATCCAGAAATTTGTTGACTCTCTGGTAACATGGCGATCTTCTGGCATTCTTGCGTGTATCGCTGGATAAAGTCACGCAACCCCTCTCCTTCTTTTTGTCGTATCAAATGAGCCTCTATATGAGTTCTATGTTGCTTCTTTTGTTGTACAAATTGAGTCACAAACTTGGGTTTTAGATCTGCGAAATCTTGAATACTCCTCTCAGGCAAGTCAGCAAACCAATCACGAGCGAAACCTTGTAATGTTCCAGGGAACATGTGGCAAGCGACTGGGTCTAACCATTTCTCCGTCATAATAGCCTGTTCAAACAGAGCAAGGTGGTCGTCTGGATCTCGAGTACCGTCGTAAGTACCAACAACGGACGAGACTTTTTGCTTATCTGGGAGTGGGAATTTGGCAACCCAGTCACAGAATTTTGAAGTAACCACTGACAAAGGCATAGTGGCTGCACGGGGTGGAACTGCTGCCGTCACTAAGGTTTGCAACACTCTGAGCATGTCGTTAGATGTGTCATGTGGTAGAGGTGTTGGCGGGGTGTGTGTGCTTGGTTGCCTTAGCCTCTCCAGGAGTTGTGACAACGGATCCACTGGTTGTACGGGCGTTGGCTGAGGCGTTGGGCGCAATGCCTCCACTAATTGTGACAACAGATCTGACGAAGCGGGTGGTGGTGGGGGTGGTGGTGGCTGAGTGCTCTGAGCCAACCTTCTAAGCAGTTCCATAATGGGATCCTCCCGAACCCCTTGAGTAGCGGTTTGAGGAAAGTTTGAAACAGGTTGTCTGACCTGATCCGTGCCATCCTCCTGAGAGCTTGTCCCGTGGGACAAAAGAGGCTGAAATGGAGGGATGGATGTCACTGGTGGTGGTGAAGTAAACATACTTGTTCCAGCCAGCCTTGTGGAAAAAAGGGGACTTGTTAAAGAGGGATACCCACGTGTCGTCCTTAGATCCGACACTGTATACTCAGAATCGACGTATGATTCTGGGATTGTGGTATGAACAGGTGAAGTCATCACCGCTTCCGGTGCAGTGGTAATCACAGTAGTGGTCATTTCTGGCGCTGAAGAAATGACCTGCGATGAATTTCTTGCCTCCATGGAAATGATTGATTACGGAGAGAAAAAAAAAAGGAATTGGGAAAAGTGAAACGCCGTTTAAAAAACGTGTCCCACGGATGGCGCCAATGTTTGAGCAACGATTGTCAAACACGAAGGTGAGGTGATATCAACCTTGGATCTCCTGTGATGATCACAGTGCAAACCCAACAAGCTCTTGACGAACCTAGGGTGATCAAGGTTGAAGATGAAAGCAAGAGTATATGAACTCTGTGTGTGTTGAAGTGAGATTCAAGTGAAGTCTGTCTACCCTGATTAGACTATGTATTTATATTACCCGTTTCAAGCATAGGGAACGTCCATCAATCAATGACGATCATGAATGCTTAAACTGACATGGTAATCAATCAGTGATATATTAATCGTCTTCTACTTTATTATTGTTAACATGCGACGTCTCACAACCTAAGACAACCTAACAGGCGGTGCTTGGTAAGTGATGACCTATGTCGACCACCTGACAGGCGATTGACAGCTTGTCTCAGGAGGGCGCCTGTCAGGAGGGCGCCTGTCAGGAGGGCGCCTGTCAGGAGGGCGCGTTCAGGAGGGCGCCTGTCAGGAGGGCGCCTGTCAGGAGGTCGCCTGTCAGGCGGGCGCCTGTCAGGCAATGACATACAGGCTGTACAATCTTGACAGACGTGTCTTGCTCCATGGCCTTGCTTGTAGGCAGCAGGCTTTAAGCAATAAATATAGGTAATCCCTACTAACCTCATCAATAGTCATTTGCTTAAAATTTGAGCTTAATTTTTGGTTTGTGATGTTGAGATAGAAAAATATTGTGTGAACTTTGAAGTCTAGTCGGTAATAGACTCTTAAGTTGGGTTGGAAAAGAATCATAATAGTTTTGGTTATTTCGCATAAATTAAACTTTCCTTTTTGTTAAATAAATATTGATAAAGATTCATGAAATTATATGGATGTTTATTTTGGTTTGTGTAATGGGTTTGTAAGTTTATGAACTTAAATAAGACATTGTTATGATCCTACATCCGTCAAGTATGAGATTAGTTGGTGGTTTATCTCATCCTTTTAAGCTAGCTTTTATGAGTGAGTTCTATATCTAGCTTATAGATACGGACCTAGTATATAATTGATAAGCTCATAAATAGACTCCGGAAATTTCTCAAGTAATCATTTTTCATTGGTTGTAAATCCAAAAATACAGGAGATGGTTAATTTAAATCTGGAAATTTCTCAAGTATTTATTTTTTCATTGGTTAGAAATTTGAAAAAATAGGATACATATCTTAAAGTTTAACATTTCTCTCAAAGTATTATGGTTAACAATAACATGTGATTTAGTGTTAGCAAAACCCTAAAAATTAAACTTATAAATTTATCAAAATTTATATAAGATAATTAACCGAAATTTACATAAGATAATTAACCATTACATAAGCCGAAACAAACGGAGTAAAAACCAAATTTATTTGTATCATGGTGTAGTTGTTGTTTCCTTACGCAACTAATCACAATATTGTTCATTTCACACACACAATTCTTTTCTTCAAAATTATAGTTTTAAACTTTCTTAATTTTCATTAAAACCCCATTTCATAAATTTCTTTCTTTCTTTAATCTGATACTCAAATTTCCTTTTCTTGATTTTACTTTTTTAATCATATGGGTAATATTGGAAGTAATAATTCCAACCACGGCGGCGGCACCACCCGAAACCATCCACCGCTTCCGGCGATGCCACATTACCACCACCCAGCTGCGGCGGCGTGGGTAGGTGGTAGATACCCTTGTCCACCACCTGTAATACAACCACCTACACCATATGTTGATCATCAAAAAGCAGTTACAATTAAAAATGATGTTAATCTAAAAAAAGAAACTTTAAAGATTGAAGCTGATCAACATAATCCTGGCATGTTTCTTGTTTCTTTCACTTTTGATTCCACTGTTGCTTGCAGGTAAAAAAAAATTACTTTTTACAGTAATATAATCATACCATTTTTAAAAAGATTACATTTTTTTAAACTTTTACAGTAAAAAGTTTCTTAATTTGTGCTTAATTTATGCTTTTTTTAGTGTATAAATTGTGTTTGCCATATGGGTTTAGTTTCTTATATTATAAAGTTGCTATCTTTGTCCATTTTTCAGCTTATTTTACGGTTTTAAGTCGTAAGCTCGTAAGTGTGAAAATAAGCTTGAAAAAATGGGCTTTTTTTTTGGTTTTAAGTCGTAAGTGTGTTTGGGATTACTATTTTGAGGTCCTTCGGCGTATTGCATATTTTTTTTAACGCAATACACACTTTTTGGTTTTTGGATGAAAAACGCATATGGTGCGTTTTGCCTAAAAACGCACTCTATTTTAAACCAAGAGATTGGTGCCTTTTTTTTAAGCCGCATACGGCTTAAACGCAATGCCGGGAAGCTGAAAAAATGCAATCCCAAACACCGCCTAAGCCGAACAAAATAAGACCATATCCTTAAGGTTAGATATAAGCTAAAACAAACACCCACTTATATTTTGTGGAACAATATGATGCTATGTTAATTTGAATTTTGAATGTATAGTTGTATACTATGTTTTTCGATGCAGTATCACTCTCTATTTCTTTGCTAGAGAAGGGGAAGATTGTAACTTAACCACTACCAAAGAGAGCTCGATTCCGCCAATTACAGTAACCTTCCAACAAGGTTTAGGACAGAAATTTAAACAAACATCAGGAACAGGAATAGACCTTTCAACATACGAGGAGTCGGATGTAATGAATGGGAATGAATTGAATATATACCCTTTAGTAGTGAAAGCAGAAGCGACACCTGGTTTATCAGAGAACGGGAAACGAATTCCTGTTGTTACTAATTCCCAGATAACTGAGGCGGTATTTGAAAAGGTTAATGGTGAATATAAGGTTAGAGTAGTGAAACAAATATTATGGGTTTCTGGAATAAGATACGAGATGTTGGAGATTTATGGGATTGGGAATTCGGCTGATGCAAATGATCCTGGGAAAGAATGTGTTATTTGTTTATCGGAACCTAGAGACACCACTGTTCTTCCTTGTCGTCACATGGTATAGTTTTATTATGATTGTTTATTTCTTTTTTATAAACTACATGTTGTGAAGTTATATGGCTAATGAATCGTTCGGTTTGGTTTCAGTGCATGTGTAATGGGTGTGCTAAAGTTTTGAGGTTCCAAACAAACCGTTGCCCGATATGCAGGCAGCCTGTTGAGAGGCTTTTGGAAATTAAGGTTAACAATGGAACCGGAGATTGTATTCGGGGTCCAGAAAATACACTAAAACCAAAGGTCGAAAAGGAATATAAAGCTAATCGAGGAACCCATATCAAGTAGTAAGTTCTCAATGTTTTATATAATTCAGTTTCGTGCTTGGTTTGAAATATACAAACATACAAAACATTCTTCACGTTTATCTAGTTAATGTGATGTATATATGTTCTCTCATGTGTATCAATGTTATTTTCTTATATGGGAAGAATATAGCTAAATCCGAGTATCAGATTAGTAATATATATGAAGGCTCAAACAAGAGACTTGAATTGTAAAGATTAGTTATTCATTTTCCTTCTCATACTTATAATGCAAAATGTGTTTTTTACCCCTGTCGGCAAGGATATGACCTTTTGTTAGTTAGTTTATCAAACGTAGCTTTCAGAGCCTCAGAGGTCGGTGTAGTACAGACCTTGATATGCCCTTCTCGACCCACGGTTCGAATGGATTTCTCAATCCTTAATGAAAATTAAACCAGAAAGAGGTTCTGTCTCAACACGATAAACCACCAAAATGGAGATCATTGACAGTTTGACACTTCCCACATGCGTGGTGCACGTTTAACTCATCAACCAAACAACCATTGTCCCAACTGAGGGGTTAAGGGCATAGCCCTATGCAAAGAGATTTACTTATCCTAACCTAAAGAAAACCAGTAGACATTCAATTTCATCTTTATAAAAGCCGATCAAACATTGAAGAAAACAGAACAACTCTTGATGATGTTAGACTGATTTGCCTAGGTCTTTTGTTTCGTTTCTATCCTTTTGAATTATGTAGCTTTTGCATGACTAGGAGTCTAATTGCTAGACTAACCGCCTAGTTGCTAGATTTAAGCATCAGTTAACATTATTTGATGATGTTTAAACTGATAATTTTGATTAATATTACTCCAATGCTACTTGTTGGGTACTTCTCAATTTACATTATTACATATATTATTTAGTGTTTTTATTAGAATGCGCCTTATGTATGTCAAGCCCCAATGCACCTATGCGCTTTTGTGCGCTTTGAGCTTTTAATAACTTTGGCCCTTAACCCCTCGCAACAAATTTATGCTCTTTTGCAGTCCAAACCTGAAAATCGTCATCAGCACTTGAAATGCAGCTGTGTATATTGAACTCTAGCATCAAGCAATTGGGAATCATTAGTTTGTGTATTCGTGTTTGTAGATAGATCTATTAATACCTTACTTTTGCGTGGGGTGATGCTGCTATAAACGTGAGGGATGCAACTAAAACCGAGTTAGGTCACAAGCTGACTTAGAAGGTTACACGAACTAAAGGATCGCACAATACATATTAACACACTACTAGTCATGGAGTAGCAAAAGCCTCGTCATCATAAGTGACTTATTATAAAAAACACATCTTAAACTTTCATTCTCATTTCCTCAACCCGAGTTTACATATCCCTTTCTTCAATTCTACTCGAGTTTTTGAAACCGCTAAATCAAATAACCATCAAGTTTACATGATCTTTTGATTGTATACCATAATTATAAAAAGTTGACTCATAAGATCTAACATATTACAATATTCCACGAGGGATACATAAGTTAAAGGCTCGATATTAACATCAATAATGTTTAGTATATCTTAGAAGGACGAGTCTTTTTGACTTGAATGTACGTGGTTTAATCAGAATATATGACTCCTCTCTCGTGATCTTATCTCCCAACATAAAATGATTTGATTTCGATTGGGTTGTATTTTTCTTTTAGTCTTTAAGAAGTGGAAATGGATCTTTCAATAGAAAGTGATTATCACCCAATCAATCTATAAAAATATTTGACATGAACAAGGTTTGAGAAAATTAATTTATACAATAAAAAGACAGAATTTGGTATCAATTTTACATTTTATCGAAAACATTAAATTTAGCTTTCAAATATAGAAATATTAATAATTAAATTAAAATTCGAAAATGACCTAATTGGCTAATTTCGTTGAGTCTCTAGTGAAGCACATCTAACTAAGGTTGCAAACTAGTTGAGCTATTATTGAGCAACTTTGAAATTGGCTCGTTCGATTGAGCTTTAATTGGATTGAGCTCAAAGTATATAACGAACAAAACTCCAAATCGTATTGGGACTCGACATGATTTGTATAGAGCTTTATGTGATATGTAGGTGAAATATCTATATTTTCGAGCCAAAATCGAGCCTTATATGTAATTGAAATTATTTTGGCTATTAAAATGTAAGTACAAAACCTTTATATATATTTTTTTGAGCTATTCGAGCCAAGCTCGAGCCTACACTTTGAAGGCCCGTTGAGCTATCTAGTCAAACATTTGCTAAATTCATCAAGCTGAGCTTAAACCCTGTCGAGCTTGAGTTCAGCTTGGCTAGTTTGTATAGGTCTTTTAAACACATTTGAAGCAGCATGTAACTGCAACATTTTACCAGAAGTGCTAATTAATTTTACATTACTCTAGTTATGATCACCATTCTATGTTCTAACAGCGAAATCCAAAAGTTTATTTCTCTGATTCTTATTATATCGGACGTTACATCCTTTCCTGGACTGTCCTAGTTGTACATTAAGTACTTCGAACAATTATTCACCCGTCTGAAATCATGTCTCAACAATCCAAGTCAAAGAGTGAATACGAAATCTTCCTATTCGCGACAAAAAGGTTGCTTTCATACCGCCTTTCTTGAAACTTCAATTTGCGATAAAATGATTTAATAATTCAAATTACACGAGCATTGTGCATATATGCTCACTGTATATATATATACAGCTCATAACTATTCCTAGTAGTTTCCTCCATCAACAAGAAGAACAACAAGCGAATAAGAAACTCTTAATTTCCATGGAGAAAGCCAAAAACACCTCAAATTTAAACATACAACTTCCTCCCGGTTTCAGATTTCACCCCACCGATGAAGAACTTATCGTTCACTACTTACAAAGAAAAGTTACTTCATCAGCCCTCCCGGCTTCCATCATTGCTGAAATCGAGCTTTACAAGTTCAATCCATGGGAACTTCCACGTAATCAGTCTCACTCTCTATAACATGTTGATGTTAAATTACGTTCGTTGACTAATTTTATTTTATTTTTATTTTATCGTTATAGATAAAGCTTTGTTTGGAGAAGATGAATGGTATTTCTTCAGTCCAAGAGATAGAAAGTATCCTAATGGAGTGAGACCTAACAGAATGGCGGGTTCAGGGTACTGGAAGGCAACCGGGACAGATAGACCGATTTTAGGATCATCTGAGGATAAGATTGTTGGGGTGAAGAAAGCTTTGGTGTTCTACGAAGGTAAACCTCCGAGAGGAAATAAGACTGATTGGGTCATGCATGAATATAGACTACTTGATTCGGTTACTTGTAGTACAAGAAAGCCAAAAGAATCGATGAGGGTAAGCTTACATGCATGATCATATTTTCATCAAAAACGTCAATGTTTACTATTGTTAGGAGTTCAGATTAACTTTTTTGTTTGTGGTTGCAGTTGGATGATTGGGTTCTTTGTAGAGTGAGACAAAGGGCTTGTACTCCAAAAAACTTTTGTGACGAAAAGTATGGCCAAAGCATTGCAGAACCCGAAAAGTCAATGATCAGTTCTGTGGACATAAACCCTAATCTTGAAATTTTAACGAAGGAAAACCTATTCAAAGATTGTCCCATGTTGCCTTTCATTTTCAATTCTCACTTGGATTTCTCCTCTATGGACACTATGTCTCCTACCACCACTTTTAAGGGTACAAAAAACTTGTTTGACTCGAGCGAAAACAGAGGAAAGCTTCAAGAATCTTTTGACGGTTCAGTTATTTATAATAGAAAGCGGAAAGAAATGAATCAAGAGGAGGCTTTTATTGTCCCTAACAGAAAACTTAGAACCATGGAGAGTCAAATTGAAGAAATCAGGTATATGGGGAATGATACAAATGAGATGATTACATTTCATGGTGGAGATCAATATGATATGTGGAGGTATATGATGGGATATCGAGATCTTAATCACTTGACATTCATGTAAGGTTGTAAGGGTGACTGATTACAAGTTACGGGTGAATAAAACGACATGATGTACAGAAAGTTTTTTAAGAAGAAGTGGTTGCTCCTAGAGCAATGTTTTTTAGCCTAAAAACGTTGTTCTGAAAGCAACCGTTTCTAGTTTAATCATAAGATACTATTTACTGTAAACTACATGTAAATATTTACTACATACATAAACAGAAAATTATACGCTTATGGGGATGTAAATTTGAGGCTGTAATGGTGTTGTGGCAGATGACGTAACTTTAACCACCTTGACTTTTCCCGTTGTGACGCTGATATGGCAGCCTAAACCAGTCAACTCACAAGATTACCTAAATAAAAACTTGCCCTTTTCAAAGTGGTAAACAAAGTTTGTTTACCAAGATAGAAATTAGACTAAATTACGTTATCTTTTTATGTAATACGATCATCAGGGAAAAAGTACAATAATACATTCCAAACTTAACAGGTCAAGGAAATCCCAACAACAAACAAAGCACCTTCAAACTTCCATTAATGCCATCATGAATGTCAACAGACCAACGAAAATACAATAAGTGAAAAAAGAATCCGTAGTTATATTTAGAAAAATATAGAAATATGCCGCGTAATAAACATATGAAGTGTAAATGAAAATGACAAGAGAAGTTCAAGTCTAAATGCAACAACATACAGAATAACTCAAGAACACACTAGAAGTCGATCATCTCAACAGCAAACCAAATAGGAGTTTCACTATGTTCACATACTCACTTCAAAACACTGCAAGTTGTAAAGGTCGATTTGGGTTAAACCAGTAAAATATAGTAATATCTCTAATGGGTCAAACCCGTAAAATATAAACAAATTAGCTAATAAGGGGACTGGTAAAAGGGGTCGAAAATTGCCCAAACTTGTGAAACCTCTTGAATCATTTTAAATAATTAAAAAAATTAATGAAAAAGTACAAATTTAAATCAATTTGACACGCTAATTGGGAATAAAATAAAGAATTTTAACAAAATGTGTTTAGAGTTTACCCATTGCACCCAGTATCAAAAAATACATGTTCTGACGTTTTGAAACGTCACCCAACCTGCCCACTTTGCCACCTTTGGAAAATATGGTCCAAAGAAAGAAGGATGACAAACTTACTTGTACAAGTAGGCTGCAATTCCCAAAATTACACACAGCAATATAATATCAATACAGAAATTCCGACTAGACCTCAACTGTCATCCCAAAAAGAGAAACAGAAGGAAAACTCGAGTTAGATCAAATCACGGAAACCAAATCACAAAATGAATCGTTGGTTATATTTAATCACCTGATTAACAGTGTGCTTAAGTCTGACATTGGTATTCCTAAGGTCTGAAGTCGCCTTATCAACCTATAATATCACAATCAAAATGCTTTTAGTAGCCATACACATTACATCTGTTAAAAAAATTCAAGAATTGGGGAGCATTTTCAAACCTTGTCGTCTATCTCATCCATCAAAGGAACCTGCCTGTCTACTTCCTGCACAGATTATGAAGTATCAAAAATTAATTGGGTAAACGTTTTAACGCAAGATGAAGTTTAAGTACAAGATAGCATACCTCGTTCATATCTTGTGCCATGTTTTTCAATGTATCTAGACCTTCTGATATCATATCTAAGCCTTGATCCTATATAACATAAGAACAAGCAGAAAAGGTAATACATGAAATCAGAAAATCAGTTAAAATTAGTCGTAAAGGTGGCCTGGCCACTTTAACTCATTCAGTTATGAATGATAGAGTTGGGTAATGCTTTATCTATTATGGGTAATTTAAAAAAGTAAAATTAAAACGAAATGAGTCAAACAGGTCGGCTGAAAGTCTCAGAAACTGTATTTTTGTTTAAGCATAAAACCTTCTAAAACAAAAAGACTATTATTGAACAAAACAAACTGTAAGCATATTCAACCCTTTTTGACCAGTTATCAACCTGCCCGTAATGCCACCTTTATTATTTTTATACACGGATAACACAATCATAAGTACATGCCTGCTTCACTTTTCGCATTTCATACTCATTCCTAAATTGGCTTGACTCTTCCGATTGCTGGAAATATTCATCATCAAATCGTCCATCTGTCAAATTCATGTATCAGCAACAAGTGTAAGTAGAATGAAACCAATCGCCACAAAGTAAAAAAAAATGTAATATAGACCAGTCAAATAGAACCAATTTGTCACCTGAATCAAATTTGATATTATTTGTACCAGAAGCTGAAGCTGCCCAGCCTCCGACAGCCTTTTTGGGTGCAGCAACACCCCCATCGGGAATTGCTTGAATCCTATCAGGAAGTGCGAGAACCAAGTCATTACGAGCTGCAAACTCTTCGGGAGCAAGTCCTTTTACCTGTTTTAGAATTGATGTTTAAATCCTGAGTTCAACAAAGGTGAAATCCCCCAAATGAAGCACAAAAATGTCACTGAACTTTAGCAAGCAAACAGTGAAAGAAATACAAATACACCTATTGTTCTTCTCAATTAGGAAATATTCAACGTCTATTTCATTAAGCAAACAGTCAAAAATACACAACCTCAACCACATTAGACACACCCCCAAACTTTACAACAACAAGCAGTATTTTCCAAATTATATAGGCTTGAGAACTTTAATTGTAGCTAATGGTCTGTTTACAAAATAATTGCGGCAAATTGTTTTTGCCTAGGGTCAGTTAAGCGGTTAACTAGCCAGTAAGCAACTCTCGCCCACTCTAGTTAGTTAGTGCTACTTTACTCGACAGTACTAACTAAGTATCCCTCATAGTTTCAATTAACAACAATAATAGCCTTTATGGAATCATGGCATGGTACGGTGAACTAGGCTTTAAAAACGGTAACAGTATCAAAACATGATATCAAAATCTTAATGTGTTTACATAATCTCATATAATCACACTCTACATATTCGTATTTCCTTGATCATCTTCTTCCTACTTAGGTATATATCGCTTAAAAGTCACTCGACTAGAAAAATCGGCTAAATCAGATGATACATTCTACTCATGCTTCTACATATAAATATTCGAAACAAGTCAAACTAATCGCTAGACAGTAGCATACAAACAACCTAGCTAATGAAAGCAAAATTAAAAATCCGGAAATCGAACCTTCTTCATAGCCAATCGCTGCAACTTGGGCACTTCCTCAAGCAGCTTAGCCTTAGTCCGTCTAATCTCCGCATTAATCGCCACAACCGAAGCCCTGTTTTTCTCATTACTAGCTGTTTCCGCTTTCTAAACACATCAACATTATTAATCAATCAATCAACAAAATTAAAACCCTAGGTATATCAAATCAAAAGAAAGTAATAAATATAGATCACCTGAAGAGCAGTTTCAATGTCAGATTCTACGGTGGCGTAAAGGCGAGCAAAGGCGTCGTCGCCGGAAATGTTGAGATCTCGTTGCTTTTCGACATCGTATTTGTCGTACTTTTTGCAAATAGCATCTACTCGAGTTAAGATCTCGATTACGCTCATTGTGATTCTGAGTTTGATTTTGTAAGAATTGTTTGAATTTTTGGGAGAAATGGATGATTTGGGGTTTATTCTTTAGTAAAGAACTGGACCAGCCTGTATATTGTTCATAAACCACCCCTCATGTTCTATTCAACTGCTACATCCATTTGTATCATTCGTATCCATCACGACATCCCTAGTTGTACTAAATAATCAAATGGGTTATGCGTACACTCTTTCTCAATAAATTCCCTTAATTACTTGGGCTTCTTCGTAGGAATGATAGTTGACGAGAAAGAAATAATGACCCAAGGATACACGTTGGTGATAGATGGGTAAATTTGTGAGTTTTTAAGCATGACAATGGGTGAAAAGTTGTACTCGATAGCGGGTTGTGAGTACACTAAATTTATGGTGACTAAATCCATCTTCTCGCAATCCCGTGATATCAGTACGAGAAACCTCACGAGTATACTCGTAAAAGGAGCTCCAAAATCCGCGTATTTACGTGAATTTTTAAAACTTTATATTTTTCTTTATATTATATTGTGAATGTTGCTTTTAGTTTACTTATTTCCTAAATTTGTAGTGTTTAACAATAACAAAGCTTAACATTATCATATCTCAATTTTCAATCTCTATCATCGAAAGAAAGTATTAATTCTTAATCTTAGAATGAATAAAAGTTGAAAACATTTTATTTCATCTGTTTGTAAAAGTTTGCTAGTCAGATATGTCAAACACGTTTATTTTGTAACTTTTTTTTCCATTTCTTTTCGTGTTTGTTGATATTTTCACTAAATAAATAATAAATTCGAAACTTTGACAAAATTCATTTAACCATTCAATTTACAAAATCCTTTTAGTATATAACCCGCTCATCATATATATTCACGGATATGTTTTGAATAAAGATCTATCGATAAATACATATGTATTGACGGGTCTTTTAGAAAAAAGAAAAAAGAAACTCCTTTGTAAATTAAATTTACACATGAGTCGAATCTGAATTCAAGCTGGAGAGACTTATTTGATTTTCTGATACGAAATAGGGCAGATCAAGAAAAAGATGAAATGGCGAAGATTTATATCGTTTCCAATTATATCAGTTTTAATACTAATGGAAAGTGTGTATTACGGCACCGTTTTCATATTTCTCGATGACTGGATTGGTGGTTTAGATTGGACCAATTTTAATGTTGTCATCTTCACACTTCTCGCATGTTTCACTCTTTTCTCGTTTTTAGTTTCTGTTCTTACTGATCCTGGTGGTGTCCCGCCTGCCTATTTCCCCGATATCGAAAACAACGATGGCTCAGATCAAGAATCAAGAAAAACTGTAAGTTTTCTATTCCCCCCCTAATTTTATTTATTTTGATATACGATCCCTCATCGGTCAACTATGGGATTGGCCGGGGTTTATAAGTCTAGGTGTCCCCTTCTCCTTTGAGCGAGTTTTTTGGAGTGAGTTCGTCACATAGGTTATGGCATGATGGTTCATATTAGTGATCAAAGTGTAGAAACCAAAGTTCGATTTATAGAATTAGTCATGAAAAGGATTAGAATTTTATCGAATGTTGCATATTACAGGAAGCACTTACAAAACGATGTGACAAGTGTTCTGCATACAAGCCTCCACGAGCACACCATTGTCGTATTTGCAGAAGGTGTGTCTTGAAAATGGTGGGTGTGATATTAGTTGATAACTTGTATTTATTCACGATATCTTCTCACATTCCAAGTTTGTTTAGGATCATCATTGTACGTGGATAAACAATTGTGTTGGTCAAAGGAACTATAAAGCCTTTTTTCTTTTGGTTTTCTATGGAACTATTTCAAGTCTTTATTCTACGGTATGTATAAACCACTATTATAATACTTTAATTGTTATACTACTTGCATTTTTTGTAATAATGTTTCAGATTATATACAGGTTATAGTCATTGGTTGTGGATTTCAAAAGGATTGGGAGTCACCCGGGACGGTTAGCCTCAAAACCTTTTATGTAAGATTCTATCTTTTGATTCTTTCTTCTTTTTTTCTTTATAAATACTTCCTTAAGTCTGCGTGTTTCATGTGATTGATATCATTAGAGAGTTGGTTTACCACTCAAAAGTAATTTGTTGGAGAGCCGTTCGATCTATTTTAATGCTTGACTTAACTATCTTTTGTTCGTTTATTTGATTTATTGTTTGATATCATTCGGGTTCTCGAGTTGGGTCTTATTAATATTGCGACTGGAAGATTATATGATTAGATAATCATGTGATGTTGGAGATAGTTGAGCCATTTTGCATTTACCCTAAAAATCACTTCTTTGCAGAATCAGTTCTATCAAACATTATAGATTGATAATTACGACTTCAAGTCATGTCAGTTTGTCATATTTGTTTAACATTGTTGTCTTCCAAGTCCGGTTATACAACAACAAATGATTATGGTCCTGCTGATATGGGAATTTAGGAATTTGACCATCGAATATACAAAAGTGTCCCTTACTCTTAGACTCTTTTTGTCACGTATAATCTTATGATCAATTTACTCAATAACTCCACTGCTTTTAGTTATTTATCTTTGCTATACGTAAGTTTACTTTTGTAAAAGACTTGTTTATGTATGGAAAATTAAGAGTGTGTTAGGATTACGTTTCATACTGATTAGTACGTTGTCAAACTGTAGATAAATCACTTTTGAAATGAGGCAATCTGATTCTTGTAGGGTCAAACAATCAGTTTAGGATAATCAGTTAAATAAACTGAGTTTTTGGTCATTTTAGCTCTTAATTCCTTCACTAAAATAACGGCTTGACTTTCTACTCAAATATTACATTTGATTTGAAGTAATGGATGAAATAACAATTTTTCTGAAGTCTGTATCTGTTAAAAGACTTATCATATCAGCTTATGTTTATCAGATTACATCCGGGGCAATGATTTCTCTCTTAAGTTTGACACTCGGAACTCTCTTGGGCTGGCACATATACCTGTTAACGCGTAATATGACGACAATAGAGGTAAAAAGCTGCTTCCTTAACATCATTATGAAAGGGTATTTATGAAGTTTGGTTAACAGTCAAATATTTCTTTTCAAATTTTGATAAAATATAATTAGACAGCATTTTGTTTCGGTTGCAGTATTATGAAGGAACTAGGGCAGCATGGTTGGCAAAGAAGTCCGGACAGATTTATAAGCATCCCTATGATGTTGGTGTATACAGAAATCTCACTGTGGTACAGTTTTTTTCTTGTTTGTTTTATAAACATCCCTATGATGTTGTTCTACACAGAAATCTCACGTTGGTACGTCTTTGTTGTTAACAGATTTTAGGCCCAAGTATGTGGAAGTGGCTATGGCCATCTGCATCGAGCCATGTCAAAGACGGAACAAGCTTTCCTACTGTTCGAGATAGCTTATAAGTTATAACGTAGTCATCTTCACATTATATATTTCAAGTTTCGATTACAATTCTTCACATCCATGTAGGTAAATAGGAATAGGAAAGGAGTGCGAGATCAAGGGTGCTGAATTTGTTCAAAGTTGTTTTTTAGAGTTATATATTACGTTGTAACCTGTGAAAAACTGAAAATACGATAAGGAAGAACAAAAGATTGTTATATTTGTTATTTAAGCAAGACTTAAACATATCATCCCATTTTGTCTTTGTACCATATTCTAATTCCATACATCAAACTCGGAAATTGTGTCTAGTTATACAACTTATCAAACGTGCTTCTGGAATTTGGAGCTTCTTGTCGTACTGCCTTTTTCTTCTTGTCACGAGCTCTGAGATATAATAAAATCTTGGGTTAAGGTCACACAAATGCAACCAACCCGAACAATAAAACGAGTTTGTTTATGACCTTGATACAAAAATGTAAGTTAGTTGTATTTGTGTGACTTTAACCATCAAAATCTTACGAGAGTTTTTGGTAATAAGATGTTGTTGAACGAGCTTGTAATAAGTTCGACACAGGACACCATGATAAAGACTTGATAAAGGAGAAGGAGTTGTTAAAGGTACAAAACCATAATGGAAAACAAAGTAGGTAAATAAACCCAACCAATTTGGAACACAGCAAGGTGATTAGATAAAAAAGCTGTGATTAATAATTTATTTAGTTAATTACATATTAGTTAAACAACCAACACTATAAAATATTCATAATATAATAAGCTGTTAAAGTGTTCCATGATAAACATACCTGAATTAGATGTATAATTTGAAGTTATATTCCATGTCTTTTCGCTATACATAGCATGTTAAGTGTTATTCGTCTTGTCTTATAAAAATGTGACCTTCAACTTCACATATATTAAAACCGAATGTGCTACCACTGATGATACGTAATTTTGTGGAAGGAGCGATAATGCATCTACACAGAAATCATCATAGTGGTTCGTAGACGATGATCATGAGGGAGTCACCATGGAACGATAATGCATCTATAAAGGAGTCACATTCGTGATAGTATGCATAGTACACGAAGAGATCACCGTTGAGTTTATGTGTGAGAGGAAAGCCGCGTAAAAGCCATAAAGAGGTGTTTAGCATAAGATAAAGATTCGTCTATGATCAGAATCACATATGATTGAATTAAAAGAGAGCCCTAGCTTTGGAGAGTAAATAAAAAAATACCTAACTTTACATGTCTAGAAAAGTATATTATCATTATCATGGATTTTTTGGCGATGTCCATTATACTGAGTAAGATATAGATATACAAAAATATGTGTCTTGTACAGTATTATGGTGCCTTTCTAGTTTCTACTACAATGAAAAAGCGGTTCAATCGTAATCTTAAATGCATATAGTCCAGTAATCCTTCACAATATCTTTTTCATATTTTTAGTTAATTAAACAAACTAATTATTATTTTTAATAAATATCCGTCTCGTGTCAAATATATATTAGATGTAGCACAAGGGGTTATTATTCTAATATGGTATCCGAGCGGGTTTGATATCATCTCTGGTTTTCTTAAAGTTTTGATCTACGTAGGTGTGAGTCGCTTAGTCTGACTAGGTTTCAAACCCTAAATAAAAAAGAAAAAAAAAAACTCAAAAATTCGGATTTGAATTTCAGTCGATCATTGTTTTGGCCATAACTTCCAAACCGCTTGGAGTTAACTGATGAGGTCAGCGTCATTAGCTTTGTAATTAAATTCTGAAGAAAAACATACCCGAATCACAACAGATAACCAAAAACGCGCAGGCACGGGCCGATGTAGTAGTCAGTTCAGATCCGAAAGAGAAAAATAAAATAAAATGTTTTGCTTATAATTCTCAAACTGCTTTGAGTTAGTTGATGTCGTCAACGGATGTAGATTCGTAATTAAATTTTGAATAAAAGCAAACCGGAAAAAGCAATAAATGCAGCTCCGACCCGTCGTCACGCGTCACCATAAGCAACGAGTCTTTATTAGCATCTATATATAGTTTTAGTTTGTTATTTGTTTTTCATAATAATAATGTTTCTACTACAGTTCAAGCTTTCGCAATTTCGTCGCTCAAACTGCAGGTGAGTATTAGATGTAGACCAAGTCCGACATGTTGGCTTAGGTACCATTAGATTTAGGATTTTGTATACCCTATAAATATTATAAATATTGATCAATAATGTATCATAACCGGTTTATCATTCGAATAATATATTCATATCAAACACTCCATTAAAAGGATTATATATTACACTTTCATTATATGGTTCGGGTAGGGGTGGAGCTATGATTTTGAGTTAACGAAAGCTCGTATCAGAAACGGACCAAAAAGTTCACAATATAAAAATCATAGACGAACTTGTAATGTATTATATTTTTTCTTCTAAGATAACGATGTTTACATATAAATTTATTTCGATTTCCTTTTTATAAAAGACTACATTCATTCCAAACAAATTCAATCTAAATGGTTAAGTTTTAGCTATTAAAGAAACATATACTTCAAAATTCAGCTCATAATTCTTTCTAAAGTTTTCGCTTTAACTATTAAATTACGTTATATATATATATATATATATATATATATATATATATGTATATTTTCTTTAATCGATATATATATATATATATATATATATATATATATATATATATATATATATATATATAGGGTGAGGTTCAATATGGATCTCCAATTTTCTAGAGATCTAGGGATCCACTTATTAGCCACTCATTTTTCCCTTAATAACTTTTTTTTTTCTTTTTTTACTATGTTTTACTTAACTTTTTTTTTTTTTTTTCAAAATCAAATGTGATTTTTTTTGAAAAAAATTGAAATCACATGTGATTTTCAAAAACCAAAATTTATAAATTTTAAAATCACACGTGAATTTTTTTTTTGTCGAAAATCACATGTGATTTTATAAGCAAAATAGTTTGTAGGTTAAAAATCACATGTGATTTTGGTAAAAAATAATCAATAATTTTTAAAATAAAACTTGATTTTACCCAAAAAAGATTTGTAGATTGAAAATCACATGTGATTTTTAAAAGTAAGGTTGAAAATCAAAGGTGATTTTCGAAAAAAAAAAAAAAAAAAAAAAAAGTAAATAAAAAGGAAAAAGAAAAAAGAAAAAAAAAATTTGAAAAAAAAAAAGAACAAAGATATAAGGAAAAATGAGTGGCTAGAAAGTGGATCCCTAGATCTCTAGAAAAATAGAGATCTCTTTTGAACCCCAATCTATATATATATATATATATATATATATATATATATATATATATATATATATAGGGTGAGGTTCAATAGAGATCCTTTTTTTTCTAGAGATCCAGGGATCACCTTTAGAGCCACACAATTTCATTAATACATCAAACCCACGGAGGGGTATTTTAGTCATATTGAAAAAATATTTAAAAAGTCACGCGCCCTAAAAGGAAAGAGAAATAAGATCTTGTTCACATTCTCTCACTGTCACATTCTCTCACTACTAAAATCTCAAAAGCCACCGTCACCACCATCTTCACCACCATAAACCACCACCAACACCACAACAACCACCAACAACAGCGACATCTCAGAACAATAAATGATTGAAAGCAAGGTACTAACAACTATTTGTTTAATATTATCATCATCTTGTTTGATTGGTTTATTGACTTTTTTGGGGTGTCTTACCTACCACTTCAGGCCACCGGCGACCACTTCACGGCCACCGTTTCTCATCTTCCATGGCAGCCGGCGACTCATCTACGACCTCCGCCGTCGTCGAAAAACAGTTCGACGAGTTCCATCACCGGTTAGAAGAATCCGGTAGCTTACGAGATCGGATTAGAGGTTTTTTTTTGTATTTGATTGTTTTTGGTTTAGATCTAGTATAAATGTTTGATGCATGTGGTACAAGTGGTTATTGCCATGGCTCCTGTTTCGAGTGTTATTGCTGATGGGATCATGTGTTTCACCATTGATGTTGCTAAAGAAATGGGGATTCCTATTTTTCTTTTTCGAACCGTTAGTGCTAGTTGTTTTTGGGCTTTTTATTGCATTCCAAAGCTCATTGAATCCGGAGACCTTCCCATCAAAGGTATGTTGATTAGAATAAGAATGGATGTATTGTGGTGACGAAGACTGAATTATCCCCAATTTAATTTATGGCTGCTTTATCCCCAATTGACGAAGATGAGTGGCGGCTCAAATGGTAATCCCCACCTTTTTCCTTAAATTCGATCGCTGCTGTTGTTTTTTGCTTTTATCCCCAAATTAATTTGTTTGTTTAATGCCCCCAAAGTTGACCCCCTTTTCTTTTACTTCCACCGATGACTTCTTCTTTAATTCTATATGTTTGTTTGGTTTAGGAAACGAATAAGTAATTCTTTTTGTTGTCAATGCTCATAAAAATGTTTAGTAATCACCTGTGATTTTTTTAATTTAGTGCCTTACTATGTTGATGTAAAATGTCGCCAAAATGTTTAGTAATCACATGTGATTCTATAGTTTTTACATTAAGAACTGTTTTATAATTTAGTGCCTTAATACCTTGATGTAAATTGTCACAAAATCTATAGTAATCACCTGTGATTGTATTAATTTAGTGCCTTAAATGTCATAAAAAATGTTTAGTAATCACTTGTGATTCTAAAAGTTTTTACATTAAAAACTGTTTATAATTTAGTGGCTTAGTACCTTGATGTAAAATGTCACCAAAATGTTTAGTAATCACCTAGTAATCACCTGTGATTTTATTAATAATGTGCCTTAGTATATTGATGTAAAATGTCACAAAAATGTTTAGTAATCACCTGTGATTTTATTAATAATGTGCCTTAGTATGTTGATGTAAAATGTCACCAAAATGTTTACTAATCACCTAGTAATCACCTGTGATTTTATTAATAATGTGTCTTAGTATGTTGATGTAAAATGTCACAAAAATGTTCAGTAATCACCTGTGATTTTATTAATAATGTGACTTAGTATGTTGATGTAAAATGTCACCAAAATGTTTACTAATCACCTGTGATTTTATTAATAATGTGCCTTAGTATGTTGATGTAAAATGTCACAAAAATGTTTAGTAATCACCTGTGATTTTATTAATAATGTGCCTTAGATTGTAATATTAACAATCAATTGAAGGTTTGACACAAATATTTTGAATTTAATATGTTACTTTACTAGTTGAATTTTATTTGAAATGAGTAGACAAATATTTTGTTTGAGAATACTTTCGGTTTGGTGTATTTTCTTTGAACAATAACTATGTCACATGTGATTTTATTAAATTAAGTCACTAAATATCTTAAATGTAATTTTGTAGTCAACAAATTGTAAAGGAAAATCACCTGTGATTTAGTGCCTTAATACCTTAATACATTTAAAGTTCTTAATTTAGTGCCTTAATACCTTGATGTAGAATTTCATCAAATGTCTAGTAATCACCTGTGATTGTATTAATTTAGTGCCTTATATGTTGATGTAAAATGTCATCAAAATGTTTAGTAATCACCTGTGATTTTATTAATAATTTTCTTTAGTATGTTGATGTAAAATGTCACCAAATGCTTATTTAATCACCTGTGATTATGTAGTTTTCTTTAGTATCTTAAATGTAATTTTGTAGTCAACAAATTGTAAAGGAAAATCACCTGTGATTTATTGCCTTAATACCTTAATACATTTAAGGTTCTTAATTTAGTGCCTTAGTACCTTGATGTAGAATTTCATCAAATGTCTATTATCACCTGTGATTGTATTAATTTAGTGCCTTATATGTTGATGTAAAATGTCATCAAAATGTTTAGTAATCACCTGTGATTTTATTAATAATTTTCTTTAGTATGTTGATGTAAAATGTCACCAAATGCTTATTTAATCACCTGTGATTATGTAGTTTTTACATTAAGAAACTGTTTATTATTTAATGTCTTAGTTCTTTGATGTAAAATGTCACAAAACGTTTATTAATCACTTGTGATTTTATTAATAATGTGTCTTAGTATGTTGATGTAAAATGTCACAACAATGTTTAGTAATCACATGTGATTCTATAGTTTTTAAATATAATTTTGTTTAATGCATTATGTATGTGAAAGAATATAATTTTGTTTAATGATTATGTATTTTGGCTTTATTGCAAGTGGTTGGAATAAATTATTATTTAATACATTTATGTGAAAGAATATTTACTTGGTAAATGTGAAAGAATATATTATTGTTTTGGTAAATGGGACAGAAAAGTAGAAAGACAAAAAGACAAAAGACAAAAGCCTTTCTCAGCCACAAAAGCGCGTGTAAAGTAAAAAAAAAGAAAAAGGTAAAAAGACCATATTACCCCTCCGTGTCTTTTCCTTATAAATTCATTAAAGTCAACTTTTAATCTCAGCCACACAATTTAGGTGATCTTGTGGCTGAGAAGGTGATCTCTGGATCTCTAGCAAAAAAGGGATCTCTATTGAACCCCAATCTATATATATATATATATATATATATATATATATATATATATATATATATATATATATATATATATATATATATATATATATATATATATATAGATTGAGATTCAAAAGGGATGCCCTAATTTTCTAGAGATCTAGGGATCCCTTCCTAACCACCCATTTTTCCTTATATATATATTTTTTTTTTTTTTTACTTTTTTCTAAAATTTTTTTTTACTTTTTTCTTTTACCTTTTTATTTACCTTTTTTTTTTTTTTTTTTTTTTTCCCGAAAATTACATTTGATTTTCAACCTTACTTTTTAAAAATCACATGTGATTTTCAATCAACAAATATTATATGGGTAAAATCACGTTTGATTTTAAAAAATTATTGATTATTTTTTACCAAAATCACATGTGATTTTTAACCTACAAACTATTCGGTTATAAAATCACATGTGATTTTCGAGAAACAAATTTTTCAAGTGTGACTTTAAAATTTATAAATTTTGGTTTTTAAAAATCACATGTGATTTTCGACAAAAAAAAAAAAAAATTCACGTGTGATTTTAAAATTTATAAATTTTGGTTTTTGAAAATCACATGTGATTTCAATTTTTTACAAAAAAATCACATGTGATTTTGAAAAAAAAAAAAAAGTTAAGTAAAACATAGCAAAAAAAAAAAAAAAAAAAAACGAATTAAAAAACAAAAAAAAAAATGAAAAAGAATGAAAATAAAAAAAAAATATAAAGGGAAAAATGTAGGGATAGAAAGCGTTTGCGGTTTTGACACCTAAGTGAATTTGTGTGGATAAAAAATGGATCCCTGGATCTCTAGAAAATTGAGGATCCCATCTGAACCTCACCCTATATATATATATATATATATATATATATATATATATATATATATATATATATATATATATATATTGATTTGTAAGTTGGTAATATTATATTTCCATAGTTACACGTATCCTGATCATTTATATCCTATGGGTGAAGAAGGAAAACAAGAAGGTGAAGAAGGAAAACAAGAAAAACAAAACTTAAAATTCACGAATACCCGGAATACGTACAGAATAGATATAGATATAGATATAGATATATGGGCTTCCGTGTAATCATAACCCAAACCCAACTCATACACATAATGACATAAACACACTCTTTCCTTTTCCTTTTCCTTTGTTTTATTTCTTTTAACCTTTCTTTCCTCCTCATTTCTTTTTTCTTCCTCATGCTCCATCCACCGAATCCCCTCTTCCTCTCTCTCTCTCTCTCACAAAAATCATTTCAATCCACCGTCTACAGAATAGGTATCATTTTTCAATCACAATCTCATTTATTCATCGATCAATCACATATTTTCTTAATTTCTTATATAAATTCTCATGTCTATGAAATTTATATACGTTTTATGTAATTTATTCATGTTATTTTCTGTAATTAAATTGAATTAATCGGATAGTATTGCGAATTCAGAGCCATGAATTATTAAAATATTATATATACTGTTAATTCATCTCTAGGTTAGCTTAATTTATTATATTAAGGTTTATATGTAAAAAATTTGAGATTTTATTACATCAGGCTGTTGTTTAAATTTTTATTATATGTTTAGATGCTGTGAAAAAGCTCTGATTTACTTGTGTTATCGTTATCGTGTTAACGCTAGTATTAATGTTGCAATTTGTAAAATATGTTGACCACAGTTGAGTCATTGTGATCCACCTAGATCCTGATCGGTATGGGGCACAGGCATATATTCAGTCCGTCCTACATGTTGGAGACCGAGAATGATCAGAACTGGAGTTTGCCAGAGAATACCTACATGCATAACGGTACTATTAAACTTACAACCAAGATTTAAACACAATGTTTTGTAGTTACTCGATTATCGTTATTGAGTTGAATTTTTTGCTTTTCAGCAAGAAATAGTGCTGGTGAAAGTAGTTCTTTAGTGTATCCAGCTGATAATATGTCGGTTGATGGAGCACAATACGCTCATTGTAATCATACTCCATTGTCGAGTGGTTATCCTTCGTTACCTCATAATTTACAGATGCCTAATTATCAACATGACGTTGCTGGCCCATCGGATCTTTCTATGCAGACATATGATTATACAAATCAAGCGTCTTCGTCTAATTATAACGGAAATCCTTTTATTGAAGATGATTTATTTGATTTAAGGGTTGGTAACGGAAGAGCTCAGTATAAACGTAAAAGTCCAGGTATTCCAGATGGGGCTGGAACTTCTGCTGATGTCAATATGTTGGCTGAACCGTGGCAAGAAATTTCAAGTACGAATTTCCTTCAAGCACCGTGGGATTACCATACAACAAACCCTAATGGGATGTTGATTGGTGGGGAGAGTTCTGTTAGGAATGTGAGAAGCAGGTCGACGTTTGACTTGGAAGCTGATTCTGCAATGACTAATTTGACTAACAATATGGCACGTGAATATTATACAACTAGCCGACCAATGGATGTTTCGCCCTCGATTAATCTTATAGGCCAGAGCTCAAACGGTTTGCATCCGCCTCGTATGTCTTCATCTACTCATGGTAAAGCTTTATGCATAACAATTTATCACAATAAATTATTTTAAGTAACTTGACCGTTTTTTTTTTCTTTTGCAAATTACAGACGGTAATTCTCTTAATTATGAATTAAACCCCTTTCTTGAAGGAAGCAGTAATAACATTACCGCAACAAGAAGCAATCATGATCTACAAAATTTCCAAAATACCTCGTTGCAATCTGTTAGAGGAGTTAGAAGTGGCTATAGTCAAAGGTCAACTTTTAGGGTATCGTCAAGCAACATGAGGTTAGGAAATACGGATGAAGGGCTGCAATTAGCCACCAACAATTATTCTTCCCGAAATCCAAGGCCTTCGTCTACACGAGCAAGGATGTCAAACGAGAGATATAGATCTTTCGCAGGTGTAAATTTCCATGATCGACAACTACCTGAAGTATGTTTACAGTCTACAATCTTTCTGGGGTTAATTTCGTTTATTCTTATGTCACATTACGCTAAATGTGTTATATTGCAGGGACTCATGATTATGGATCGATCGGCTTTTCATGGATCAAGAAACCCATTTGATCAACATCGTGACATGAGACTTGACATAGATGACATGAGCTACGAGGTTGGGAAAATTTTCATTTGTTATTCTTTTCGTCTCTTTTAATCACTAATTAATTAATTCATCAAAAATATTAATATACCAGGAGCTTCTTGCACTTGGTGAAAGAATTGGAACTGTCGGCACTGGTCTGCCTGACCATCTTTTCTCAAAATGTGTGCAAGAGTCAATTTACTGTTCTTCAGACCAAATACAAGACGAAGGAAATTGTGCCATCTGTCTGGTAAGATTGCGTTTGGATAACTAAATGATAGAAAGGTAACTTGATTTTGAACTACATTTATATCGATATTGTTTCATTCACAGGACGAATATGCAAACATGGATGATATTGGGATGTTAAGAGTTTGCGGGCATGATTTTCATGTTGGATGCATTAAAAAATGGCTGTCGATGAAGAACGTGTGCCCGATCTGCAAAGCAGAACCCATGAAACAGAAATAACTTGTAAGACTAATCTGTCTTATTTAATTGATTTCAACCTTGTAAATACATGTATCAAAAGAAAGAATCCGCGAAATCGAGGAATGGCGGATTTCAATAATGTGGTAAATTGTAAACATTCTGCATTCATGACAATCATGATGCTGTCTCATTGGTAAATTATAGGCGGTGTGTATGTATATATATGTTAAGTTTAATGGTAATTATACCGAATTCAGAACGTCTGTTATGCATACGTCATATCTTCATTCGAGTCCTTAAATTGGTACATAAAATAAAAATATAATACTTTGGTTGGGGGTATTTGTTTTAGCTTATTTTTTTGTTCTTACAAGCTAATTTGCTACTACTTACTTCATAGGCTTGTATTTTTCCGGCTTATTTTATTGCTTTTGGGTTTATTATGACTTAAAAATGGATAATAATTTTGTGCTCCACAAAATAAGCCAGAAAAGGACCGATGAATTAAGCCGAATAAGCTAAAAAGAAAATGTTGAAACCGAAAAAATAGAACTTTTTATATAAGTTTATTTACATATGTAAACACTGTTTTTTTTACCTTTTGATCCAACTTTATTGTTTACATTTGCATCTCTATGAAATTGTCAAATGAAAAGTCTGCCTAGTCAACATCAATTTCATGCTGATCAATAACCGTTGGACTATCATTCAATTCTATGGCTAGATGTGAACCAACCTGTCTTACCGATTCAACTCGTTGAGACGAGTTGGTGCTAGTGCTGCAAGATGCCCAATGAGACGGTGTTGTAGAGCTGGATTTTCGGTTAAGTTTCACTTGTTTTTTGGCATTCTGGTGCCATTTGTGCAGAGACTTAACCACATGATCGTTGAACACGGTGGGTTTCATGGTTGAACCCATTTGTGTAACTAAAGCATAGAGAGGTAAAGTGACATAGCTGCATAGGATTAAGACGAACAACCTGCAAATTCAAGAAATGAAGGCTTGATTCTCGATAGAATTTATGAAGAAAGTTGCATAATTTTTATTATAACTCACCCCATTGAAATTTTGATGATGTAGTCTGCTTTGTTCTTATGGAAGCATGATTTTGGACCGAATTCATACTGAAAAACACCATAAGTAGAGGAAAAATCGGAAATTTAAAAAACGAAAGTTGACAAATCATGAATTAAACAGTTCAAGATTAGTGGATTTACCCCAGACCATGCGAAGAAAGCCAACTGAAATGCATTCTGCACAAGAACGAAGAAAAACACATATAAAGAGTCTAGAAAAGATCACAACGAGGCGAAAATTTTGATCCATAACAGGTTAGTCACTGAGAAATGCGAACCTGAAAGAGGACAAAGTGAATAAGATAGAGAAGAAGTTTAGGGCGGTTAAACCAAAAGAGGTCGTCTGTGGGCTGAACCAACGGTGTACCCTTGACCACAGCTCCTCTATCTTGAATCGTTAACCCCATCTTCGTTATAATCACTTGTAGTTTTGTCCCTACTACAAGGACAATCTGCAACAAACCAAGTGTTAGATTGGTCCCTTCGTGATTTTTGAAGAACTTGAAGTATCGTGTGAAAATAAACGGATGCTTACGATTAAAGGGATAATCGGTAACCAGAGATAAGATTTCCAACCTGCCCAGAACAGAAAATTTTAAGATCTACATTTAACGAATTTTGAAGGATTTAAAAAGGTTTAACGATTTGCTTACTGTTGGTGCTAAAGAGTAGAAACAGTACTGCAAGAAACCAGATTGGTGGGCTGTTCGAAAGATTTAAAACTCAGAAATCAGTTTCAAGAAAATTCCATACATACTACTCGGAAAAACGATGATTAATCTCACCTGATTCCCACGACTAGTTTGAAGTCTTCTTCAAGTGACCGATTTATGTACTTTTGAAAATTAAACTTTGCTTGGTTATTTGGTGCTAAATGTGCCTGAAACAAAAAAGGAATTCAGCAATTCATGGTTCATTTTCAAGGACCTGAATATTGACAGTCGTTAAAGAATGCAGCAGTTTTTTATTACCATGATAAATCCGTGGCGAAGAGTCATATAATCGACCTTTGGAACTGACAGTAAAAACTGTCTAATAAATCCCACCTGAAAAATAAAATTTTGAAAAGATTAACCATGGGGTTTCATTTCAACAAATTAGCACTTGTTTCGGGTATACGCACCATCCAAACAAGAATGGTTGACTGGCTCCATGGGTTCAAGTGCCTTTTACCGAAACTTGTGTCTCTTGTGAGCCTAAACCTCTCGGGATCTTCAAGAACAAAAAAAAAAATTAACCCGAAATGAAAACTAAGCAAAAAAAGGCAAGAATTTAAAGGGAATGGTGAAAAGTATACCATGTTTATATTGATATTCATTTGTTTGTGTTTCTATTTCCCACGCCGTCCATTCTTTCATCTACACGAAACAAAATGTTAGGTCGAATAAATAACGAGCCATTTATGCATACACAAAAAGGAAAAAAAAAAACTATACCTTAGCTCTACCGAAAGCTAGTGTGATTATTGAACAAACTACATGAAAAACAGCTAATGAGAAGATGAACATATGGAGCTCGTGTAGGGCTTCACTCGACAAAAATGGAACCTTTCCCTACAAAAAACACCAAAATTCTTCAACAATGAAAAACAAGATTTGTTCATTAAAACGGTGTTCAAGATTTCTTGATTATATGTACTCACTTGTGCTTCACATTTATCACCGGAAGCAGCACCAGAAAGAACCCGTCTATGCATTGTCACGTTGGAGGCAACTAACGACATAAGTTTTCTATGATGGGCATCCATTTCTTGAATGTCCTTTTTACTACATGGAAGCCAATTATCTCCCAAAGATTTCGATATGCAAAAATCAGTAATTCTGTCTTTGCCTACTGTTAGTAGAAATGAGAGGAACCCGAGTAACATTAGCTCTGATTTAATCTTTTCAAGCGCTTCATATAACGTCTTCTTCTTCTTCTTTCTCAACCACTGCAAATATATAGCAAAAGACACAAATAACGTTACAACCGAAAAACTGCCAACAACAACAACGGATTAAACATACTTAGGTCGTCATGTACAACCTTTCCAATTAAATGAATAGCATGTTCCATGAAGATTGATATGGTAATGAAGATCAAACAGACAATGGCAACAGCCCACGTTGGCGTTTTCTCCAACGTTCGAATCCCTTCCGCCATTGATGTTTAGTTTCAGATTTTTTTATCTACAAGATTAAGGTTTATAAATGTATATATATATGTAGATGTGTGTTTATTTTCATTATGCAAGATGACGAAATAAGATTATATGAAGCTATAGTTTGACTAGAAATACTAGTCAAATTTTGATCATAAAAAACTATGTAAAAGTTTTTATCATATGATTCTTTGCCTTAACTTGTAGTATTTGATGCTTTTCATTTAACATTTATACTTTCTAACTTTTTCATGATTCATTCCATCAATTATGATAGTGATGTTACTTTTAGTTTTCTTTACAAAAAATTCTTTCATAGTCATATAAAATTTTAGCTAATGTTTAATTAACAAAATATAAAATGTTTGCTTTGGAGTTATCGCTTGTCACATGCAACTAATAATACATATCATTTTTTATTAGCTATTTTCTAATACTTAGCTTATATAGAGTTATTACTTTTTCTGTTTATCACCTCAGTTTCATAGTTGTAATTGTTGTTATGTAAAGTAAGCGTAAGCGAATGTAATGAAAACTTTTGAAAAACAAATGATTTCAAATCAAGAATTGCTAAAACCATTTTTAATTTAACAATTTTATTTTCAAATTGGCATTTAGGAGGTTATATTTTAACACTTGAGAGACTTTTAAACAGTAAACTTTATATTTGTGAGTTGGGGCCATTAACTATTTGAGTGTTAATAATATTTAGGAGAAAAAAAAAACATTTTAGTACATCTTATGATCGGTTACTAGTATATATATATATATCGGCCTTTATATGTGAACAAAAACTTCGGCCTGGCGCATGTTAAATGGCCCAACAAAAGAAATCAGGCCATATAATTGTCGAAAATACATTTGTCTTATAAGGGAACGTGACAAGAACACACAATTTATGGATGGATCAGTAGATCACCCACATATCGTTAAAATAGAAATCATTTGATAAGTTGTCTCGCATGCCATTAGAGTGATGATTGTATTGTTATTACATTTTCTAATTTTTGTAAGAAAAATACGCGGAAACAAAATTTAGTCGGACAAAACGATCATGTGTTTTGCTTCTAACAATGATCCATTGATCCGGAATTAACTACTTATGTCTCTTATCAAATTAAGGCATAATTTGAACGGAATAAAAGTCAATCATTCATTATTTTTTATATCATATAAACAATTATAATGATATATATTGGTTAGACTCAAAACGAATCTTTGTTATATAAAAATCCCTAATGTGTTTGTATCTTCCTTATAACTATGATAACCAAATTAAAAATATATATTTTTCATTGACTAATTGTGTTGGTGTAGTGAATGATGAATCCCACAATTGAAAACATGGATTGTTGCCTAATTAGGATTTCCACATTCAAAGGTCGAAGTTTGTTCTAATCTAACTATGTTATTCTAAATCACGAGTGTTTGATGTTCTATATATTTGTTATTAAGAGGTCAAGCCGGAAAACACGGTTCGAGCCCGTGACTATGACCGGATTCAAAAAATCGCATCAATTCATTTCTTTATTTTATGTGAAAAATGTCACGTGACAACTTATATGTATTACTGGTTTATCGATCTTAAATGAAATTTAAAACAACATTTCTATGTGATCAATATTTAACATTTTGTTCCTAAAAAAGCATATAAATTTTAGAGGTAAGAACGGTTGGTGGGGCGGCTGTCTTGGCGTATTTCTAATCATTTCAAGAACCTCCCAAATCAACTTCTTTTTGTATTCTTCAATTTTCGTATAATTTATCCACTCACTTCAATTATCAATTTTTATATTATTTATTTTATTTCATTTAACAAATATTATCATATTTATTTATAGAGCACAAAAAGTTGTATACATAAAACAACATTGTTTTGTCCCTTTTTTTCTTTTTTCTTTCTCACTAATACTACAATGAGATCATGACAATGTGTTTTTATTCATCATTTTATTTTATGAACATATATATATGCTTAACAAGCCTTTTAACACATACCTTTTATGTCTCAAAAAGAATGTAACACTTTTATTTGGGATGTAATACAATATTTTCATCATTTCCTTGACTAATTAATGTTCCACAAACAAATTTTACTTAATTGCACGTTACATTAATAATTATTATAATCTTTTTGATATTCATTTTCAAACACAAGTTTTTCAAGTTTTGTTTTATCACGGTATATATTTAAACTATTTTTTTCTTCAGATAAACAATCTACTATATATTACTACTATTTACTTTTGTATGTTTCTAACGAAACTAGAAACTTCAACCTAGCTTAAAGAGGAAAACACACACTTTCATTCATTTATAACTTTAGTATTAAGAATTAACGAAATGTGTATTTTTTTTTTTTAATACCCGTGATGATCAAGTTGTTATTATTAAAGAATACATGACCTTCCATGATTTCATGATCATTAATATGAGAAGATCTGAATCTTAAAAAGAAAAAAAAGAAGAAAAAAAATACTCATAAAATAGTTTATGAATTAATTAGTGGAATAGAAGACAAAGTCAAAAAAATCGGCCAAGTGGACAAGCTTTGTATGCATATAATTTTCATTTGCAAATTCAAAGACTCCTCTATATAAAGAAGGTTAGATATTTAGAATACTTGCTCATAAATATAAGCTTATAAAGCATAAAGATTATGGCATTGTCAACCAATAAGCTATTTTGCAATCTATGCTTCTTCTTTATCTTATTCTTCCAATTTTATTCTGGTATTTCATATATCCATTTTTACTTTTAGTTTGTATCACATTGATGGTTATGAATATGATTATTTATATGTTATTGATATCGTTTTGAAGGTAAAAGTGAAATACAGTTGAACTACTACTCTACGAGTTGTCCAAATGCCGAAGAAATTGTCAAAGAACAAGTTATAAGTTTGTATAATAAACATGGAAACACGGCGGTTTCTTGGATCAGAACTCTCTTCCATGATTGCATGGTTAAGGTACAAACTATCACTTGTGTCTTTTGACTTTTTATTACGTGATTTATCTTTTTATATTAAACGTACTGATACTTGGTGTATTCATTTTATGTAATTGAAATAGATATTAATTTCTTTTCTTTTGTTAATAGTCATGTGATGCATCAATATTATTGGAGAGCATAAATGGGATACAATCCGAAAAAACATCAACAAGAAACATGGGAATGAGAAATTTTAAGTACATCAATACAATCAAAGATGCTCTTGAGAGTGCATGCCCCATGACTGTTTCTTGTGCCGATATTGTTGCTCTTTCTGCTAGAGATGGTGTTGTTATGGTACGTCGTTATGCTTTCTTCGTTAAAGATAACATACAAGTATACAATCACAAGCACATGAATTAGTGATGCAAATTTTGAATGTTCACTTGTGTTATATAGTTAGGAGGACCTCATATTGACATTAAAACCGGAAGAAAAGATAGCAAGGAAAGTCATCTTGCAGAAATTGATGCTTTACTCCCTAACCATAACGATTCCACAATGTTTGTCCTTTCTCGTTTTCAATCTGTGGGTATCGATGTTGAAGGAACAGTCGCTCTCTTAGGTAACATTGTGCTTTGACATCATTTAATAAAATTCATATGAATACAAATAGTAACTATCAGTTTGCTTTGTTGTAGGTGCTCACTCAGTAGGCAGGGTTCATTGTATGAACATTGTTGACCGACTCTATCCAACAGTTGACCCGACTTTGAACCCAACTTACGCCGAATATCTCAAGGGTCGTTGTCCCAATCCAGTACCAGACCCAAACGCTGTGGAATACTCAAGGAGTGACCTACAAACACCAATGATCTTAGATAACATGTACTACAAGAACATTATGGACAACCGGGGACTACTTGTAGTTGATCAACAACTTCTTTCAAACCCGACTACATCTCCATATGTCAAGAAAATGGCAGACGATAACAGTTACTTTCACGAACAATTTGCTAAGGCTCTTCTTATTTTATCAGAAAACAACCCGATAAGTGAGGAGGAAGGCGAGGTTCGAAAAGATTGTCGCTTTGTAAACAAGTAATTAAAATACCGAAAATGTGTAATTTCTGAAGTTTTGTGACATGGCTATCTTTGTATGTGACATATTAATTTATTGTTATGTCACTAACCTTCAAGAATAAAATTTGTAACATTATGAATTATTCGGTGGTTTAACCACTTTAAAAAGAAATGTTTCAACTAAGATCTGAAACGTGATATTGGATCATAAGAATTTACAAAGTGGCAGAAGGTAAGCGGGCAACAAGATGCGTCGCTAACCCTTTTTGAATTGCAAAGTCAATACGTTTAAAAACTACATCTGTTGATTTAGGTGTCATAACATTGCTATGCATAACCCGTTGAACTCGACCGAGTAGCTCAACCGCCTCCGGTGCAAGGAAACCGAAGGTATCAGAATCAAAGGGAATAAACACGTGTTGATTTTCAATGCATGTTTTCTCGTGTTTTGTCATTGTGCCTGAAACGACATGACCCGCTGTAAAATCGCTACTACTTAACCCCACGAAAGGAGAAACCCCGATCAGACCCCACCCATATATCTTTCCTTCACCAAAATGAGTTTTGAATTTTTTTTTAGTTTTACCTTTTTAAATCTTTTAACAAAAAAGATTGAATCATCGTTTAATAATTACTAAAAGATGTATGACCCACCACCTCATTTTGATATAAAAGATCTATTAGTATTAAGTTTAAAATAATAACATTATTTTGTTTGACTTGTTCTCGTACATTATTATTCTTATCCAATATTTTAAGAGACTGTTTCCTATGTATTTATATTTTGGTTTATCCATATATGATAAAATCATAATATACATCAATAATCTTTTTTAAGTGGATATGCTTGTATGATAAGTCTATCTGCCTACCCAAAATAATAATTCAACATATGAATTATAGTTTGACAATTATTTCTCTGTTCAAACATAAACTTCAAATTCCATCCTCCTTGGCCCCAAAATGGTTCATTTCCAATTGATACAACACTTAAAATGGGAGCTCGAAACAAAGAGATCGAACATATAAAACGAAGTCTGCTAATGACCGACGTCAATTCCTTAAGGTGAATTGACCACCTATCGATAAATTTTTTGACTTCCAAGAAGAGTAGAAACGTTCAAAAAACTCAACTTAATTATCAACATTGGACATATCTTAATCCATTATACAATCTTGGTGTCGATTTGTTGCTTTTTAAAAAAATTATCTACGGGACAAAGTTGAAGTTATGATAAAGTTAGAAGCGAAACTCAGCTGTTGATTGACTGTGGCTCCCTTTTAATGTAATAACTTTTGCCAAGATTGTGCGCACCCAATTAGTGAGGCTAATGGGCAAGATATTGGGGATGTCGAAATATTTTTGGAATTAGGGGATAAAAGAGAGCGATATTGCCACCATGTTAAGTTTACTCAAAGCATTCAATAAAGTAAATTAAACCCACCTTTGATGACATCTCATGTTCTTCTGATGGAGTGAGAAAATTATCCATACTGACTTTAGGGACTTAGAACCTGAACAATCCCAAACTGCTCTCTTTATGTGTTCAATCATGTCGGTATAGTATCTACATTATTCGGGGAAAAGGTCGGTCATAGAAATAAGTAGTGTAGATCAAACTTTACTAGTAAAGACAATAGGTACAACTATTTCATGAAGATATCTTCCAAAAAAATAATCTATCTTTTTAGTATCTCAAAGATGTAGTCCAAGGTAGGTTTATCTTGGTGAAAAGGTCTTGTAAGTTTACCACAATCGATTCCGGGTAATCTTGAAAATCTTATACATATTTGCTATTCTGCTTTGCTTGGGTTACAGAAATTGTTATATAATAAAACCTCAATAAAACCTTCAAACGGGCCTTAATAATAGTCACTAAAAAAGGGCCCCCAACCAAAATTCCTTTTAAATAACAAGCCCAACTTATCTATATATAAACCAATTTTTAATTAATTATATTTTTATATAGTTTCTGGAAATGCAATTTACCTCAACAAACACTTGAACGATTCTCATCGTTGTAGTATTTTAACCGAACCATATATCCATTAGTTGATTTAACTAAGTGGGGTAAAAAAATGTCATTGCTTGAAAATAATGTAATTATATTCATTTAACTATTGATATAAACGAACATATCTAATATTATATTAAATATGTAAGTTAGAGATAAATATGTCCAAAATGTTGGAGGTTAAACATTTTTTTTTAATATAAATCTCGAATGTAACAAATCTCGAATGACCTTGACGTGGTTGGGTGGGTTGGAAACGGTTGTGAGGGGGAATGTAGGTGGGTCGACCCGGCTGACGGGCGGGTTTGGCTGCCACGTCGGCATAGGTGTCGGAGAAGTAAGAGTATGACATCGTTTTTGTGGAAATGGTGATGGGTTTGGTGGGTTTGATATAAAAGGGAACATGAAGGGTTTCGAAAACCCTAATTTAAGAAAGAGAATTGAAGGTGGTTTTTATAGCGGAGAAAAGATTTAGAAAGGATGCTCTGATGAAGAAGGAAGATGTGAAGTCTAATCAGTAATCACTTGCTACTATTAGTAGTAAATAGTGTGAAAAAAGTATCTTTGGGAATTACATTTTACATCCCTCTACAATATATCCGAAACTTAGAAATTTTGAAAAACCATGTTTTTGTTTTTTGTTTTTCTCGTGTTAGTTTTTGTTTGTTCCAAATTTTATTACTACAAGCTTTAATTACTATGGTACAGCACACGCAGACACAGTGAATAACTGTATCATACTCACACAAGATTCTCCTTTGAAGAATTTCAGCTACGGTTTGTTTTTTTCCAATACACCTATCCCATTCCAGATTCCTGATAACCCAACTTCGGCTAGCTTCAAAACATACTTTGCAGTCAGATTTGAGAACCTAAACCCGAGTTCGATTCTAGTTAATGTGTTCCTGATATCACCATCCATGGGTGCCAACGTTGATTCTAACTCTGTGATTTTCATCAAACTTGTCAATTTGGAATCCGTAGGCGGATTGACTCTACAAAATGGCGAATCCGTAAACATATGGGTCGGGGATAATCAGCAACTCGAAATCTTTTTTTCGCAAGGTGAAGAAAAACCAGAATTACCATTCTTGTCAAAAACCATAAATCTAAACCAATTCATGAAAGAGTTTATGTTTATGGGAATATCCGGTTTAACTCTGGGGAGTAATAAAGTTATCTCGGTCCAACCATGGACCTTCGTTTCATATTTTGATGCACCACCATCACGACCTAAGGCAAACGACTCTCCTATGAAAAGAGGCATTAGTTCAAGCAGCAAAAAGAAGACCAAAAGCATATGGATGTGGATCCTCGAAGCAGTCGCCTCCATTGTCGGTATAACAACATTAATAGTAACTATCCAATGTTTAGTCACCGGTAACATTTGTTGTCAAGACTCTTGTAATTGCTTTAACTGTTTCTAGAAAAATGGAAGGTTTAATTTCAAGGTCTATCAAGAAGATTATAAATTTTGATACTTTTTTTTATGTTTTTTCTTTAATGTTTCATAGTTAATTAAATACTCCCTAATTCTCCCTTGTGTGAGTATTTGTATTATCTAATGTTTTTTTTTTTCTTAATAGAATCCTATGTATTGTTTTTTTTAGTTAATTGTATGGTTATCCATTCTGAAGTATTTCGAATAATAACCATCAATCTCTTATGTATCAGTTTTTATATAAAACTTATTGTTATTTCTGTTTCGTGCATTACAACATATTTCTATTATTCAGACAACTGCTTCAAATAGTTACCAACAGATTCTTGTGAGAATGAAAATTTTTATTGGAGTATTTTTAGTCAACATGTGACATTTTAAAAGATGTTTTAGCCGGTAGATGGGGTTCTAATTGGTAACGAAGCCATTAGTTTTATCAAGAAAAGTAATAATAAAAAACTAGATTTTGAGAAAGCGTCTATTTTATCTATTAAAAGGGTGCCGTGTCTCATGCGATTGGCTTTCAACTAAAGCTTATTATTTAATTTGATGATGTAATAAATTAGTTAAATTATGTGCACGCTTCATTCGGATCTATTACATTCTATCAATGTCCACCATATATTATGTTAATCATCGTGTCTCTCATGTTCGAAATTTTCACCAGAAAATGTAGAGATTTCAAAGTTCTAAGTTGGTATAATCTTCATCAAAACATCTTTTAAAAGATATTTGAAGAGACTCAACGGAAATTAGAAGGCAGGAAGCGTTCTGTCAGGCAGTATAATCTTCATGACAGGCCCGGCCCTGACATTTCGGAGGCCTGGTGCAAAAAAAATAAAGAGGCCCTATAAAATTTATAATAAATACTTTTTATTATAATAAACACGAGTTACATTATTATTTTTTAAACATCGATCTTCTAACATTTTTTGAACCAAATTCATCTATTATACTTTCATAATCAATATTATCAAGAAACTCGTTCTCAATTGAAATTAAAGCCAATGCATTTAATCTCTCTTGAGACATGGTCGACGACAAATAAGATTTTAAGAGTTTTAGTTTAGAAAAGCTTCTTTCCGCGAACAGTCAACAATATTTTGTATGCCAAACGAGAAACCGGATAAGTGTTTAACCGTTTCAAAAAATTAAGTATTGAGTTGGTTGTGTCGTGTTCGACGAGCAAATTCTTTTGTAGCAATTCCATTTTGGTAATTACTAATCATAAAATTCCGAACAAAAAGGTATCTTTTTTACATCTTTAGGACCTTTACCTTTTAATATATCTCTTATAGGACCATTTTTCACTAGTAAATCTCTCCATTTAATATCAAGGGTGTCCCAATTCGTAGGATCATATATGTTGACTGAATATTTTTCTGTTCTTTAGGTTCTCCATCAGATTCAGGTGTTACACATTCTCTATGATCCTCGTTAGATTGAACACTATCAACATTTATGGTATTATCTTCGATTATTGTTTTCTCTACCTGAAATTCCCGATTAGCTTCAGTTGTTACCCCTTCTCGTACTTGTTTGATAATGAATTTATCGATAGCACCTTTTTGATTAAGAATAAAGCGGTCTTGCTTTTCTTTTCTTTTGCGTTTAGAAGAACCCGATTCAAATTTCTAGTTGGAGGCATCCTTTATAATAAAAATAAATAAAAACTTAACAAGTTAACAATTATCTACTAACTAACTGTGTAACAAATAGTACATAGTGTATTCTTAGACAATAGATAAACTATCCAATACGATACTTTTGGGCACTATTAAACATAAATAATAATCAAATACGTACCTGAAATTGAAAGTATGTGGTGTGATTTTTTCAAAGGCATAGGTAGATTAAATTTATAGCTATCTAATCAATTTATCATTTTCTTCTTCCACCGATGTGGGACAAAGTAAAAACCAAACTCTTCTTTCTCTTGTGAATCAAATGTGAGACAAAGATAATTTGTAAGCTTTTACAAAAGAAAAAACATTTTTTTTAAATCGGAGGCCCCTAAAAATCAGAGGCCCTGTGCGACCGCACGGCCAACACACCCCCAGGGCCGCCACTGCTTCATGAAAATATCTCGCGGTTTGGTTGTTGGTTATTATTAATTAGAGTTAATTACATGGTTCGTCCCTATGGTTTGCACCATTTTCACCCGTCATCCCTATAACTTTTTTATTACACCACTGGTACCTAAGTTTGAAATTTGTTGCCTCCAGAGTCCCTAAAATGGACGTGACGTTAAAAAGGCCGTTAAGTGACCTCACGTGCGTCACACGTGAAGGTAATTTAGTCAATTCAACTTTATCTCTCCCAATTAATTACTAAATCCCTCCAAAATCAGTCACACACTTCCCTATACCCAACCCTCCACTGCAAACCAAAATCAATCCCCCAAAATCACAACCCTAAAACACAAAATCAAAATGAGGTAAAACCGATAAACTCCTCGCAGGCAACGAAGACAACATCTTTGCAGAATTCGTCGTAGGCGTTCCAGGACGCCTCCGTTCCGCCGACTGAGCTCGTTTACTCACGTCACCGTATTAAAAGAAGATGATAAAGTAGAAAACAAATACCGTGAACTAACATCTCTGGATTTCGGTCGGCGTGTGAGAGTAGCAGGTTGTCCGTTACTATCCGCCTCAAACAACGGAATAAAGCAAAAATAAAGAAATTGCTTTGTATCGAAATTATTAAAAGAAAACTGTTTTTATTGTAGCGGTTTACAAGAATAATGGTTATCTGCTGATTTCGTGTAATGGAGGACTTAATCAAATGCGATCTGCTGTAAGTGCGTTGGATACAAATTGAGCCCACTAGATTTATTGAAACTGATATGAATATGAATAAATCAAATAATGAATTTGATTTAATTTAATGTGTTTGTGTGTGTAACTGACTGGAGGAGTGATGGTGTGGATCGGAAAATGGGCGTTACGGTTGGCCGGAGAGAAAAAGGGGAGAGTGGGTTTAGGGGTTATTTGCTGAGCATAACTGCAGTTGGGCACGTGTGTATGTAAGCGAGAGATAAAGTTGAATTGACTAAATTACCCTCACGTGTGACGCACGTGAGGTCACTTAACGGCCCTTTTAACGTCACGTCCATTTTAGGGACTCTGGAGGCAACAAATTTCAAACTTAGGTACTAGTGGTGTAATAAAAAAGTTATAGGGATGACGGGTGAAAATGGTGCAAACCATAGGGACGAACCATGTAATTAACTCTATTAATTAATTACCTACTAAGATTTCTTATTGGTATTGATTGTTTTTTAGCATGCAAAAAAAAAAAAAAGGACTTCCCTACTTCACTTTTGGACGGTTTAATTAAAACAAATTGAAACTATTGCGATTTGTTCGTTTTAATACGATAAGTGAAACTTTTACATGTCTTATAATTTGGTTGATCGTAAAAAATGTGATATCTAACGCCATAACTAAACTCACCCACTCCAACACCTACCCAATTGAGCTACCCACCCCGTACCACCAACTAGTATAAATATACGGGTGTGTCTCGCTATTCAACTTCATCAAACAAATAACAAATATGACCATTTCAATTCCCTTTCTCTTTCTCTTTCTTCTCGGTGTTTCCGGCTTTGTGACCACCGGAGCAACCTCTTTTGATTTCCAAACTTTTAAACTCACGAGTTTGAAACTCTTGGGTGATGCTCACCTTTTCCAAAGTAGTGTCCGACTCACTCGAGATCTTCTAGTTCCCAATACCGGTGCTGGTATGGTTTTGTACAACGAGCCTGTTAGATTCCGGTGTCCTAAGAACGAAACTCCGGCTAGTTTCTCTAGTTTCTTTTCGTTTACTATTTCGAATCTGAACCCGGATTCGATTGGAGGAGGTATGGCTTTTGTGATATCTCCAAACGATGAAGTACTGGGAAACGCCGGGGGGTATTTAGGCATTCCGACCGGTGCTGTTGCTATTGAGTTTGATACATTAATGGACGATGAGTTTAAAGATGTTAACGGAAACCATGTCGGGTTAGATCTTAACTCAACCATTTCGACACAAGTTGCCGATCTTGACGCCGTCAACGTTAACTTACGCAGTGGCAATTTGGTAAACGCATGGGTGGAATATTCCGGGGAATCTCAGCAGCTTAACATATCCATTTCTCACCGTAAACCAAAACCTAAATCTCCGGTCTTGTCAATCTCGATAAACCTTAACCGACATGTAAACGAGTTTATGTTTGTTGGGTTTACCGGGTCAACTCAGGGAAGTACGGAAATTCACTCAGTTGAGTGGTGGAGTTTCACTTCATGTTTCGCCGAACAACAACCACCACCACCACCACCTCAGAAGCCACCAACGAAGACCACCTTGGACTCACCGCTGTCCGAAAATTCAAACGCTTCAAAACCCCCCAAAAAGACCAAAGGATGTAAACAATGTGCAGGATGGGTGCTTGGGATACTCGGTGTTTTTCTTGGAGGTGCTGCATCATGGTACATAGGTATAGAAAAGGTTAAATGCTTCACTATCAATATCAAAAATTACTATTATTCGCAAACTAAGTGAGCTGGTGTTGATTTATTTGTTGATTAGAAATTTTCAAATGTTTTGGTCGATTGGTCTATGTTGTAGGATTCACGTTGTTGTGGTTCTTTTGGTCTTGATACAATTATGTTGTTTGTTGTCGATCACAAAACTTTGTTTGTATACATAGATTTTGTTCCGTATTGAAGAATGGAGTACGTACTTGTCTTAACACGATACTACCTTGACTCATTTGCAAAAATCGTAACTAAATGTCTACATGACACATTTACGGAACAAGGCAAATCCTTTGTTTGAACTAATACAAAATACATCAATGTTCCCATTTAATTACATCACTCATGTGTTTATTTGACCATATACATAATTCAATATCTTGTCGACTTGATCCATGAATCGTGTCGTGTGGCATGCACGAGTTATTTCTTTTCTTTTCTTTTCTTTTCGGGTCATACATCAAATCATGGCATATACGGTTTCCAAAATATTGGTATTTTTTAATCACGATGACAATGAATCTTAATAGTTTAAGACAATTTCTTAGAATTCAATGGGGGTGGACCCCAACCGAAGTTTATAAATATTGACTCTAGAAAAAGAAAATGATAAAAAATATAAAAAACCAACTTTAAATTTGTTAGCAAGCAAGTACAATTTATAAACCTAAATGTGCTACATATGGGGAGATTGTATGCATATAATTAGAAACATAATAACATGACCAAGACTCTAAATATGTAACGGAAACAATATGCATTTATGTATGATCGTTTTTCGAATAAAATGGCTCCTTTTTAGTCCATAAGTGTTTTTGATTGGAATACAACTGATAAATATAAAGACTTGTATGTCTTTACCTTTGTGAAAGTTTTGCAAATTTTTGAGTTGATACGTTGCCAACTTATGATTGTAGGAGGGCATAAGTGTGATAAGGTTATTAATATAAAAAGGAACAAAGTAGTGTTCTTTGCGGTTATCTTTTACATTTCATTATTATCATATATATAAAGGTTTTTTTGAACAATAGTTCTTAAGATATATTACAATTGATTAGGTTAGTAGTGAAATAGACACCGAGTTCATGCTACTTGGCTGCTCACCAATTGCCTAGAACATAACCAAGCACAAAGGAACGGATAAGAGGAAGCTGGGAGCTCGTCTGCTTGACACAAGAGCTCTGCTCTGCTCGTGCACCAAGAGTTTTGCTCTTCTCAACACCAAGAGCTCTGCTATGCTCGACATCAAGAACTCTCCTCCCCTCGGCACCAAGAACTCTCCTATGCTCGACACCAAGAGCTCTGCCCTGCTCATGCACAAGAGCTCTCCTTTACATAAGAGCTATGCCATGCTCTGCTCTGCTCCGCATAAGAGCTGTTCTCTCCTCCACACCAAGAGCTCTTTCAATAGGTATTATTATTCGAAAACTTTCGTTGTGCAGCCGTGAGCTAGTACTATATGTATATAAAAATTGTCAAATGTTTTGATGGATTGGTCTACGTTGTAGGTTTCACGGTGTTGTGGTTCTCTTGGTCTTCAAACTATTAGCATCTACTTTGTAATATATTATCGTTAAAAAAAGATATTGTTTGTATAGATAGATTTTGTTGTGTATAAAAAAATAGAGAACTTGTCCTAACACGATGCCATCTTTACTCACTTGCGAAAAGTGTATCTAAATGTCGACATTAGACATATATAGAACACGACAATTCCTTTGTTTGAATTAGTACAAAACATATCCACTCCTTTTTAATTACATGCTGAATGAAGATTAATGTATAGTTGAATGAATTCTTCACTTTTTATTTATTCAAAAGAAGAAATTAGAAGGTTACGAATGAGACAATTTTGCTTTTAATGACAAGTTGATGATTTTAATGTTGATTTTATATCTTTTATTTGACTTATTGTTTAGAACATCATTCATGTGTTTATTTGACCAAACTTACCTATGTTTTTTTTCCGTTAAGGAGACCAATATACATAATTTAATATCTTTTCGAGTTGGTCTTTATGTACTAGTTTCGAGTGGCATGCACGACTTATTTATTGGCGTATAATCAATTCAACTCCTAAAAGTTCAACGGGGTGGATCGATCTCACCTAGAATATTACAAAAGATTTTTCTTTAACATGGTCTCATGGTTAAAATCTACAAACACGTAAATTTTAATATACACGGGATCAATATAATGTAAAACAACATGATAACTTTGTTTAGACATGAGAATCCCATTTCTACCTTGATATATAAAACAATTATATATAAAATTATGTCACTTTGACGGTTTCTATTTCAACCGGTACATCCATTTTTTTCAAGTTTTTCAATTCTTTTTTGAATGAGCTTAGGCAACGCACTTACTATATATTTAGCTAGAGCTAAAGCTTAAGTCCGAGCACATAGCTAAACATAAATCGTAAATGAAAAGTATTGGAAGTTTAAATAAGCTTATGTGAGAAAAGATATCCATGTTATTAGTCACATCAAATTGGACCAAATTTCCAAAGAGTAGGGTCGGATAGAAAAAACTTGAACAGGAAAAGTCTACAACATCAATTTCTTCTTTATCGAAGACACGTGAGCCCGAATTGATCAATTATGAAACATAAACAAGTAGAAAACTTTGCCGGCACTGTGAATTGCCTTTTCTTCGCTATTACGGAGTAGTTTTTCTCGGCTTTCTAATCTTCACCTTCACATAAAACATCATACATTTGATGTATTTTTGTTTTTCGAGTTCTAGTAGTTTGTATTTCGAAACTTGATTATATCTATTTAGCCATTGAATTTGATTTTGTGTATATGTAACACTCACCTTATAATTCCCCTTTTGATAAAAAAAAAATAAAGTACATGAAAAAGAAGTCATTAAAGACAAGCCGACATTCCAAGTTAGTTAAAACTTTTGTTTATGACATTTGCGAAAGAAATGCATGATATAATTGGATATCTTTTTGACCACTTGGCAGATAAACAACTGTCACTTCCACCTATCTTTTTGTTTGATTTTTATTTTTAGTAACATTTTATTTTGTCTCACGTCTTATTTGTAACTATTTTCTTGTTACAAAAAAATTACTTTTAGTTGTAATTATATGTATTTAACATAATTTTTTCTAACTGCATTCTAATTAACGATTATACTACACGCTGCTTGTTAAATTTTTTTTTACATTTAGGTGTAATTATATCTTATTCGTAAGTATTTTTTTTGCTTTTTTAGTTTTCTTGGACTTCTAGGGAAATAAAAGTTGATACCGACTATTTATGACTTTTATTTAAGATGTTGGTAGGGTATATAATCACGGTGTATCTTTTGGGGTCCTACTAACTTACCTTATATAAAGTTTTAAAATTACTACACTTATCCAAATTAATAAGGAGTTAAGTATAACTTGGAAAGAAAATAATCAAATCATTTAGAGATAATTTTTCTAGAATAAATGAGGTCAAACATAATATTTTGTTAGGTTCAATGAATCTAATAAATTATAACTATCTCCTTAATTAATAGAGGATTTTGCCAATATAACTTTCGTGGTTATATTTAGTGAGTAGCCAATTGAGATTGAAGGTCACGTGTTTAGATGTCACTAGACGTATAGTTGATTATAGCTTTTTTCATATACTTTTAGGCTTAAAACAACTCAAGTTTTAGGCTTTAAAACATTAAATATTAAGATATTATTTCGAGTTTTAGGCTTAAAATATTATAAACATATACTATAATGAATCTCGGTTTATAATTTGAACATAGTAAGTATATCCCTCCGTTTAGTGATGTCATGGGCGGTTGGCCTCCCCCTCCACCCGTAAGGCCGCCCTTGATCATCACATGCATGATCATCTATTTCGTATACTATGATATGAAGGGTAATCCTTTAACCTTGATAAGCTCTTTACTCTTATTTTTCTATCTGAATTGGTTTTGAAATATATATATATATATATATATATATATATATATATATATATATATATATATATATATATATATATATATATATATATATATATATATATATATATATATATATATCACTATAACAAAAAGGTCATTTGTTAATGTTTTTTTTTCACTTTTAAAAAGTGTGAAAAAAATTATAATTTGTTAACACCTAAAAATGTGTCTAATATCTCAACATTTAAAAGTGTGAAAAAATATAAGTAATCCACACTTATATATCTAAGGAAAAAAGTTCATACTAAAAATTGAAGAAATATAAAGTTTGTTTACATTTAAAAGTGTGAAAACATATTTGTCACACCTAATTTCCTCACGCTATATAAAACGTGAAGAAATTGGATCTCACAAATTACCCTTCACATTTTTAAGTATGTATAAACTTTATATTTGTTTACGCTTGTAAGTGTGAACTTTTTATTTTCAAAATCATAAGTGTGAAAATCTTAATTTTCTTCACATTTTTAAATGTTAAGATTTTTGATTCATTTTTAAACATGAACAAATTGATTAACTTTTTCACTTTTTCTAAAAGTGTGAACAAATAAATATGAAAAATAAACATTTTTGTTGTAATGTATGCACGCTACAAATTGTCTAAACCTTTTTAATCGATATCAATTATTATATTTGTAGAGTAAATTCGTAAATATGAAAAAATCATAGACTAGGTTGGAGTTGAACTGATTATGCTCAAGTTGGACTTCTTGGCATAGCTAGAGCTCAAGAGTATTACTTGAGTCTGCAAAAGGGGGTCGCTAGCTAGAAAACATCGATCCTTTTAGAGTTTACCCGTATAAAAGTGGTTTATATCATATATGTGCAATATTGTAAACCTTAAGAATAATATAGACAAATTAGGTATTGTTATTACATGATTGATCTAAACTAATTTGATTTACAAAGTTGAGAAAATCAGCTTTTATAATCGCTAGCGTTCAAATACGGTTGAATTTTGTTTTTTCTTCCAAGAAACAAATAGAAGTTAATTAATTTATTAGTTGATTTAACTAATATTTAATATAATGGTGGGGGTAAAAAAGTATCCTTTTTCTTGAAAATAATGTGGTTATATTCATTCAACTATTTGAAGAAAACGACCTGAAAGTAACATATCTAATATCGATATTAAATTAAATACGACGTAAGTTGTACATAGATTTATTCAGAATGTGACGGTCAAACATTTACGTTAAATATTTATATATAAACATTTTCATAGATAAAACGAAATATTTATCTATCTAGATTTATGATCCACAGACATATCCATGATAAAATAAAATAGATGAATATTTGGTTTTATCTATGAAAATATTCAACGTAAATTCAACTATGTCATGTGATATGTGATAAATTTAATTTATAATTATTTATGTTTTGAATATGTATATGGTTAGATAATATACTGAAAATGAAAATCAATAAATGCTTTTTTAGCCTCGATCGGAACCCCATTTACCTCCTTGATAAAATGATATATAGCAAAACCTAAAACAACATGATATTTGACTGTTTCCATTTCATCCTGTTAAAAATATTATTGTATTCATTTTTTAAATCTTTCATTTTTTTGATAACTGAGGTTGGCTAAAAGCCATCCTATATATATAGCTGGAGTTGAAACTCAGACTTAAACGTCTTTTAGAAACTAAAATATGCACGTAGATTAACACTAATCGCGTAAATGAAAATTCTTGAAATATAGACGAAAAAAAATCACGTGGGATAAGGATATCCATATCAGTAACATCTAATTGGACCAGCTTTCCAATTAGCATAGCGTATATCATCAAATATAACAAGTGAACATCAAAAGTCCAAAACGACAATTTCTTCATTACCGGACAGATTGATTACTTAAGAAACAATATAAGAAAAAAAGGAAGCAGGAAAAAGGAAAAAAAAAAAGAAAAAAAAGAAGAAGAAAACTATATACGTCACAAGAGTGAATTGCTTCTTCATCGCTACTATTTGTTCCCGATTTTCTAGTTTTCTATGTCTCGTTTCAAAATCCTAAATGTTTATTTTCGGTTCGTGTTGTATGCACTTAGAAACTATATTATATTTATTTAAACATTTTATTTGATTGTGTCCATCTAACTCTTATCTTATAATTTCCTTTTATTTTATCAAAAGTATTTGAAAAAGACGTTTTAATTGATAAGCCGACTTTCAAAGTTGATAAATAATTCTTGTTTATGACATAATATTTGTCAAAGAAGTGTATGACACATAATTGGACGTCTTTTTGACCACTTTATAAAAATAGGAAAGGCCCCAAAAGTCCAAAACGTCAATTTCTCCATTACCAAATTACGTGAAGCAGGAGGATTTTGCCAACTGTTACTACGACGTTTTGAGTAAATAATTTCTTATAAATCCATTGGTTCGTTATTAATGTCAATTGAGAATATTTGATAGACGTAATTCACCAACCTTATAAAGACATACACATACAATATTCAACATATGTTAACCAACGAAAAATATTATTAATATTTAAATTTAAACAGTAAAACGTAGTTAAAGAAAAAGTAATGAATATAGCGATTGAATATTTTTGAAGTGTGATCGATTACTCCGCTTTAAACTTATACAAATACATATGTTAGCTTAAACTCTCTAAAAATGTATAATATAACAAATGTTAAAAACTTTTGGGTTGAAGAAAATTTATTATGTTATTTCGAAAACATTATTCTAGTAAACATTTTCTATAGAACAACTTAAATTAAACCGGATATCTTGTAGCCTTGCGGTATATAAGTACCTTTTATCCCTCAAAATTTACTTCTATGTTACGATATAATTGTTTAACAGACAAAAACATACTGTTTAAAAAAACATTAGTTACTAAATGTCATTTTTACTTTTAACTAATTCTTTAATTTTGTATTTGAGTTATTAGAGGTAATATATATATTTTGCTTCTTTTAGAGTTGTCAGACTTTTGGGGAGAAAAAAAAAAGTTGTGTATACTATTCATGAGTGTTATTATGTTGCTAGGGTATATTATTAATCCATCTAAATAATCCACATTTTAGCTTGAGGTATTAGTAGTATTCACATATCACTCATTTGTCGGGATGAACTATGATGTAGAATGGCAAGAACAAGTCACAAGTGTGTTGTTGGTCACTTTTAAATGTATGGATATGAGTTGTATTTAATCTCTAACGAGTTAAACAATAAAATAATTAATACTTAAAACTCACTAATCTGTCGTACAATTTTGTTAATCGTAAACAACGTGATATGATATCTAACGTGATAGCTAAACTCACCAACTCCAACCCACCTTAACGGCCCTACCAAACCCGTATCCACCAGCTAGTATAAATATACGGGTGTCTCTCGTTATTCGACCTGACCCGACCCGATCGATTAAAACCTGAACTGGCCAGAGTCTCACCGTTCCGTCCTTCGGTCCAGATCTTCTCCTTGTTTCAGTCTCGGGTTGACCCGATTTGGCCGGTCCGACCGGTTGCACAGGGCTACTACTTTGTAATATATTGTCGTTCAGAAAACTTTGTTTGTATAGATAGATTTTGTTCCGTATTAAAGAATGGAGTACTTCTCTTAACCCGATACTATCTTGACTCATTTGCGAAAACCATAACTAAATGTCGACCTAATACATTTACGGAACAAGAAAAATATCCTCTGTTTGAACTAGTAGAAAACATATCAATCCCTTTTTAATCACAAGCTGTCATCTAAAATGAAGATTAAAATATATAGTTTAATGAATTCTTCTCTTTTTCAAAAGAAGAAATTAGAAGGTTACGAACGAGACAATTTTGCTTTTAATGACAAGTTAATGATTTTAATGTTGATTCTAATGTTGATTATATAACTTTTGTTTGACTTATTGTTTAGTACATCATTCATGTGTTTATTTGACCATACTTTCACATGTTTTATTTTCGTCAAAGAGATTAATATACATAATTCAATATCTTGTCGACTTGGTCCATCAATCGTATCGAGTGGCATGCACAACTTTTTTTTTTTTTTTTTTTTTTTTTTTTTTTTTTTTTTTTTTTTTGGGTCATACATAAAATCGGCATATACGGGTTCAAAAATATTGGAATTTTTTAATCATGAGAAATCGAGAACAATGAATCTTATTCACATATATAATTAATAGTTTAAGACCATTCCTTAGAATTCAATGGGGGTGGATTCCATCTGGAGTGTATACAATATTGACTCTGAAAGAAAAAAGGATAATAGAAAACATAAAAAAAACAACTTTAAATTTGATACCAAGCAAGTATAATTTATAAACCTTATGTGTGCTACATTGGGGAGATTGTATGCATACAGAGTTATGTAGACTTCATATAATTATCAACATAATAACATTATCAAGACTCCAAATATGTAATGGAAACACTATGCATTTGTGTATGATTGTTTTTCGAATAAATGTCTCCTTTTGAGTCGGTAAAAGTAACTTGTATATTTTATCTTTTGCGAGAATTTTGTAAATTTTTTAGTTGATACGGTGCCAACTTATGATTGTAGGAGGGCATAAGTGTGATAAGGTTATTAATATAAAAAGTAAAAAGTAGCTCGCCATCTTTAAAGTTATCAAAGTTATCTTTTAGATTTCATTATTATCATACTAGATTATTGATCCACGAATTCCACGGATGTTATAAATAAAATATTAAACTAAAACCGAGTAATTCTTTAATATTAAAATCATGTTGATGAAAAAATTAAAATTAACTTAAATGAAAATTAAAAATATAACAATTCGATAGTGTAAGGATAAAAATGGAAATTAAACAAAATAATTTCAAAACTTAAAAATCTATTTTAGATGGGAAAATTAAAATTATATAATACAATTGAATGACATTTGTCTAATACATGAATTATTTATTATATAATAGATTTATAAAGGTTTTCTTAAACAATAATTTTAGAATTTTACTAACTAATAAATTATTAAAACTTGCATTTATTTTCATTCATAATAATAAAACTAATTATATTATATTCTAATGATTTAAGAAAAAGAGTGTATTGTTGGATTGTTTTACCTTTACATCATCCAAGATGTAGGCCACTTTTTTCTATTAATAAATTAATAAAAGTTATAATTTAATAATTAATTAAGTGAATAATTGATTGGTACACGAGTCATTGAGATTACCACATAGATTATCACCTTCTTATAATATACATCCATCAAAAATCAATTGTTGTTTCACAGTAAAAAATCATCGTTTTAAAGACAAAATATATTAATCTTAGAAGTCAAAAAACTCAACAAACACGGCTGCAATTTTTATTCTTTTGAGATTAAATAGAATATTTATTAATTTATTTCAAAAAATACTCTGTTTCTGAAATGGTTACATTCTTTATTATTTAAACAGGTAACAGGAGTTTGATCCCTACATATGACATTAATTTTTTAATTTAATTTTCTTAATTTTCATTAATTTAAATGTTTATCAAAACTACAAACAAAAACTCAACGTAGCGGATCAGTTTTGTATGGTTTATAAAATAATTGGGTGTCTTTTTAAATTTTTTTTATTTTTTAATTAGACTCTGCTTCAACGCGTTGATATCCCCACTCAATATATTTTGATTAAAATCGACACAACTAAATATGTAGAAACCTCAAGCCCGCAGCGAAGCGATTTCTTAATACTTGTTGTGTACAAATATATAAATCAACCAAAGATTTAATAAAATTTATAATGAATGTCTACATATTTTAACGAGTATCTCAATCCACAATTTGGTTTGTAATACGTCTCTTTCACAGTTGATAATGTAACATTGTAGCCCAAATAAGGATTTTGAATATGGTATGTATATTAATATCACCATCTGCAATTTGTTGAGGGCTTGAGGCGCCGCAAGTTTTCAATGTAAATGTTGAAGTTGACTACATAGGAAGACATAAGCCAAAACTTTGCCAATGGATAACATAGGAAACAAAAATAGTTTTTTTGAATATAACATCAGAGTTCAGATGAATTAACGATGAAATAATACATCATGAGAACAATATTAGACGATAGTCCCAGATCCGTGATGTGGACTTCGGTTTATTAGGGTTATATGTCTGTTATCGTTTAATAAACAAAAATCTAGTCAAACCATCACTAACTTGACTATGTTGTAACTTCCCAAACATTGTTAAAGGACTACAGGTGTAATAAGTTTTTGATTTAGGACTATGTTTGACAGGATATTGGCATTTTCGGTTAAAAAATGTTATTATGACATCGATGGAGGGTTAAATTGTAAATTTGGAATTAAATCCCTTTCTTATGAGTGAAGAAAGGAAAGAAAGTTGTGTGTGTGTGTGTGTGTGAAAACGTGAGAAAGAAAAGAAAAGAATGAAAAATCGGCCGAGTTCGAAAATGGTTGATTCAGAAGCCGTTTCTCGTCGAATAAATAAACGGATTGTACCATAGTGCTCCCCGAGTCAAGGGGTCATGTTGGTATAAGCGGAAATTAGTTTTGTGGTGGTTCATTTCGAGACGAATTGAAACCCGAATCAAATCTTTGAGGTATAACTTTCTATTTAAGTTTACGTATGTGTATAAGTTATTTGAAGTCGTTTGGTAGGTTTTTTGTTAAGTTTGGTCGTATTAGTAAAACCTGCAACCATGGAGTTTGCAAAATGGCGAAGAAGATAGTTCAGGTGGTCCAACCGGCTGCTGAAATAAGCCAACCGACGGTTAACTATTTTCAACCGACGGTTGGAGGTGGTTTCCAGTCGGCGACTGGTAATGCTCAACCGATGGCTGAGTGTCTTGTTGCAACATTTTATTCCATTAAGCTAGTATGCCTTAAGTGTCGACAGTTGATTTCGAGATTGTTAACGGGTAACTATTTAACTAGGTTGATCATGAAAAGCGTTGCTAGGGCGTTTGCTTATGGACGTCGGTTTAAAGGTGAGTACAATGTGGTTTTGTAAAACCGAGCATAAAGATAAAAGTAACGTTTTTGAAAGTTGTATAACATTTTAAAAGATGCTTGAAACGTGTATAGATGTTAGAAAGAAACGTTGTTGATAAACGACGTTGTTTTTTATATAAAGATGTTTTGATCAATAAAGAATTGAACCATAACAGAATAACGAAATTGTGTGGTGTGGGTAACACGTGGTTACCAATAAATGATGATTACGGGTGGTTGTAGCTACCCGTATATTTGGATGACATATGGTAGTAAGCCTTATTGTTATTGAAATTTATTTATTAAATAAATTATGTGAAAGTGATTGGTAAAGGCCTCGGACATCAGTGGTTGTAGCTACTAATGTTCAGTGGTTTACAATGCGATGAGGTACAGATCTATTGTTAATTATATACGTTTATATAATTGTGATTGTTTTGATTCATGCAATATAAAGAGCATGTCTTAGTTTTGCATAAGAGGCGTTGTTAACGAGTGGTACGTTGTAGCTGCTCGTAGATAGAAAGAAAACCTAGTGTGACTAACAGGTAAGAGTCGCTCTCCAAAATTAGTGGACTATAACTAAAGATCTTTTTTAGAAAACATACCATGTTAAAACAATTTAAACATTAATTAAAAGAAAAACAATTATTGTTAAAGCATTTGTCGATTCGGTTAATTTGGTTATGTTTTTTATACATACCTATAATCGAACCGAGATATTCAGTTATTGAAATTTCAAAACCGAACCATCAGTTATGTGATCGGTTGATTAATTTGGTTCGATTAAATCGATTATTTCAGTTATAATATGGTTAAATCAGTTTTTTGTTCACCACTAGTTAAAAGTTTCCCTCAAAATCATCTTTAAGTAATAAATTTTTTCCACCCATACAGTAGATGCTTTTTATATATGAGGGACGAAATCTAAATGGATTGTTTATGAAAATATTTAAGTTTATAAACAAAATTCGTTATAATGACTACATATTAACTAAGACATATTGAAATGAGTAGAAAAAGTCCAATTATATCCACATTTTAGCCTTTTAAGGTGTACATTAGTAGTAGTAGTATTCACGTATCACTCAATTTCTCATAATAAAGTAGAATGGCAAGAACAAGTGAGTTATTGGTCAATTTTAACTGCACGAGTTGTATTTAATCTCTAAGGGGTTAAACGAGAAACTAATTAAAACATAAAAGTAACTAAATATGCTTTTAAATCCTAAAATCTTCCTAAGATGAACTATTACAAACTTGGTTTAAAATTCTTGTTTTGTAGTTATTGTAACCTTTGTTTAATCTTTCAAGACAACTGAAAAGAAAAAGACGACAAAGTGTTATTTCATTGTTTAAAATAGTAGTTATATGTGACCCTCTAGAATTTCTGATAAGTACTTTAGATAAGAACATATGTTTGTAATTTCTATTTATATATTTATTTCGTTAATTGAGAAATAGGTTTTCAGGGATCACATGCCCAATTACTTTTATGTAACATAGTATAGAAAATTCGAAATAGACGGAATACTTTTTTAGTAAATATACAAATATAAATTAAATATATGGAGTTTTTTTTTTTTTATAACTTATTAGAGAAATGAAAATAGTAGTTTTACGGATTGTTTTTAAAAGTTCTTATATGTTTAGTTTTCTAGTACTTTAATAAAATAACATATTTTATATTTCGAGAATTACAAATACATTACGAATATAAAAACAATTGATGTTATATTTACTTTCTAAAAACAACGTATAAGGCTATCATTATCAAAACCCCTATTATTAATGTTGCATTTGTCTAAGGTTGTTCATAATGGTTAGTTCGGTCGATACGATCAACTTTTGCTAACTCAGTGTTATATTAACACACACATACAAATTATTTTTTAATAATTTGGCCTCCACAAATCTCGTCACTCTATATGTCAAAAAAACCGCCATTTTCCTTCCAACGCACCAACCGAAGAGATCGGTGCTAACGACGTCGGTAACCGACGGTCAACCGACACTCGTCAGTTTTAACTGTTGTTTATTCTTCTAGCATCTTGTTTTTGTAATATAATGGCATAATGCCGTTAGAAAAAAACATTTTGTTGAGTACTAAAAAATGGAGTGCATGTTTTAACATGATGCCATTTTGATTTTTGACTCGTTTGCACAAACTATAACTAATTACCTACATAGAATTTTTTTTGGAACAAGATATCAAACATAAGCATAGTACATAATAAAATAACGCCTCTTATTTAATTTTTCGTTCAAATAAAAATAATTGGGATATATACTTGAGTTAATTCAATGTAGTTTTAATAAACATGTTTTATTTTTCGTCATGATTCATATATATTGCGAACTTTTCGTGAATCATGTCAAGTGGCACTATAAGTATGTCATGCCAACAACTGTAAAAGTCAAGATTTTTATTCTTCTTAAATTAATGGAAGATTCATTAATAGTTTTATTATATTTCAATATTTATTTTCTTTCTAGTTTATTTACTTTAAATTTTGTCTAACACCATTCGACACTTTTAATTTTATTTTTCTTTATTTGACTTTATGGTGTAATAATTATTCAATTTAGGATTATTGTGTTAGACGTGATATTGGAACTAGTTTAGTAATTATTAATGTATGGATTAATGGATTATTGTGGTTGAATTCGGTAAACTTTGGATGCTGGATGTTAACTTCAATAAATTGGTGATTATTGATATTTAAATTTAACATTGTTGAGCTTATAGCATTATACTATATTTGATTTTAATATATTGAATATCTATTAATAAGCTTATAATAACATCTGTTTCATTTTCTAAAAAGGTATCGGTAAATTTTGTCTAGCCAGTTCAGTGTCTCGTCCAATTTCTAAAATAATGATATTATACAATTAAACTAAGAAATTGTCAAATTGATTAAATTGATGATGCATGCTTACATATTTTAAAGATTCATATTTCAATATGGTTTGTAATATGTCTCTTGAAGAGAGAGACCTAGGGAGATCGAGCATGCATGATGCAACCTATACGAGAAATTTGAATATAGTATTATTATATCACCATTTATTATTCGTCTACTCGTTATAATAGGGATGTCGATCATGTCGTGTTTGGGTTCGTAAGTTACAGTTTTGTGCTTGGTTCATATATATTATACTCTTCATTCGTCTACTCGTTATAATAAGTTTAATGAAAGAGTTTGTTGTGTGGACATGTTTACATCTTATATTATATCAAAAGATATATGAAAAAATTTATTAGTCGAGATACGTAATATTTTAAATAGGGTTTTTCTAACTTGTCCCGGCACATGTTAACACCATTTTTAAATATTAAAAGTACAATCAAAAGTATCAAAAAGTACCATTTTTTTATTGATTTCTTAACTTTTGATATTTTTGATTGTACTTTTAATATTTAAAAATTGTGTTAACATGTGCCCCTAGGGCACAAGTTAGAAAAACCCTTTTAAATATACATGGTAAAATAAAACGAAGGGTACAATACTTTAGAAATTCATTATTTTGAAAAAAATAAAATTTTATAATTTTTCTTAGTTAGAAAATAGGATATGAAGGTGTCAATTTGACTACATAGAAAGACATAAAGTGATTAACAGCTAATGATGTCAAAAGATAACCTTTATGTAAACACAAAATAGGTGTTCGAAGAGAACATTATTTCAAAGGAATTAAGAAAGAAATTATACGATCTTTACCTCATTATTTTAAATAAATAGCACTTAAATAAAGTAGACCAAAAAATTTACGAAAACAAAATATGTATTACCTTTCTTGGAGCCTCTTTCCGGTTAATTTCTTTTCAAATAAACGATAACCTTTTTTTTATATATTAACTTGAGTTAATTACATAAATCGTCCTTATGGTTTACCCAAAATTATAGATTTCGTCCCTAAATTTAAAAAGTTGCATAAATCGTCCAAGTTTAGAAATTAATTACTCTTTTCGTCCATAATTTCTAATTTGCACCCGTAACTGGGGCAAACCTTAGGGACCAAATCCGTAATTGAGGACAAACTTTAAGGACAAAATCCGTATTTAGAACAAATCTTAGGGACAAAAAAGGTAATTAGTTTCTAAAAGTGGATGATTTATGCAACTTTTTAAACTTAGGGACGAAATTCATAATTTAAGATAAACCTTAGGGATTATTTTTGTAATTAACTCTATTAACTTTCTTGGAACATCTTTCCGGTATTTTAAATAAATACCACTTAAATAAAGTTGACTTGAAAAAATCAAAAGAATAGATGGATTCATGGATAGAAAGGTTCCTTACGTGCATGCCTATTTGTTTTTTTAAAGACGAGTATAAATATAAGAGGGTGTCTCACTATTCAACTTCATCAAACAAATAACAAATATGACCCTATCAATTCCCTTTTTCTTTCTCTTTCTCGTCGGTGTTTCCGGCTTTGTGACCACCGGAGGAACCTCTTTTGATTTCCAAACTTTTAAACTCACGAGTTTGAAACTTTTGGGTGATGCTCATCTTTTCCAAAGTAGTGTCCGACTCACTCGAGATCTTCTAGTTCCCAATACCGGTGCTGGTATGGTTTTGTACAACCAGCCTGTTAGATTCCGATGTCCTAAGAACGAAACTCCGGCTAGTTTCTCTACTTTCTTTTCGTTTACTATTTCGAATCTGAACCCGGATTCGATTGGTGGAGGTATGGCTTTTGTGATATCTCCAAACGATGAAGTACTGGGAAACGCCGGGGGATATTTAGGTATCCCGACCGGTGCTGTTGCTATTGAGTTTGATACTTTAATGGACGATGAGTTTAAAGATGTTAACGGAAACCATGTCGGGTTAGATCTTAACTCAACCATTTCGGCACAAGTTGCCGATCTGGACGCCGTCAACGTTAACTTACGCAGTGGCGATTTGGTTAACGCATGGGTGGAATATTTCGGGGAATCTCAGCAGCTTAACATATCAATTTCTCACCGTAAACCAAAACCTAAATCTCCGGTCTTGTCAATCTCGATAAACCTTAACCAACATTTAAACGAGTTTATGTTTGTCGGGTTTACCGGGTCAACTCAGGGAAGTACGGAAATTCACTCAGTTGAGTGGTGGAGTTTCACTTCATGTTTGGCCGAACAACAACAACCACCACCACCACCACCACCTCCGACGCCACCAACGAAGACCACCTTGGACTCACCGCTGTCCGAACATTCAAACGCTTCAAAACCCCCCAAAAAGACCAAAGGATGTAAACAATGTGCAGGATGGGTGTTTGGGATACTCGGTGTTTTTTTTGCAGGTGCTGCATCCTACTACATAGGTATAGAAAAGATTAAATGCTTCACTATCACTGTCAAAAATTACTATTTTCCGGAAACTAAGTGAGCTGGTGTTGATTTATTTGTTGATCTGTTGTGGTTCTTTTGGTCTTGATACTATTACGTTGTTTGTTCTTCTAGCATTTTGCTACTTTGTAATATATTGTCGTTCAAAAAACTTTGTTCGTATACATAAATTTTGTTCCGTATTGAAGAATGGAGTACTTACTTGTCTTAACACGATACTATCTTGACTCATTTGCGAAAACGTAACTATATGTCTACAAGTTGATGATTTTAACTTGATTTTATAACTTTTGATAGCTTGTTGTTTAGAACGTACGTACATCATTCATGTGTTTATTTAACCATATACATAATTCAATATATTGTCGACTTTATCCATGAATCGTGGGTCGTATGGCATGCACGATTTTTTCTTTTCTTTTCTTTCCTTTTCGGGTCATACATGGCATATACGGTTATTAATATAAAAAGTAACAAAGTAGTGTTCTTTGCGGTTATCTTTTAGATTTCATTATTATCATATTTATAAAGGTTTCTGTGAAGAATAGTTCTTAAGCTGACGATTAATAGATTACGCAAATTTGCATTTATTTCCATTTATATTATAAAATTAATCATATTCTAATGATTTAACAAAAAGAGTGGATTTGTTGGATGCAGGCCACTTTCTTTTTTAATAAATTATAATTTAATAATTAATTAAGTGAGATTGGTACACGAGTCTTTGAGATTACCACACACATAGAGTTTACACTGTGTACAAATATATAAATCAAACAAAGATTTAATAAAATTTATAATGTATGTCTTTATATTTTAACGAGTATATCAATCCGGTTTCTTGATTATGTAACATTGTAGCCCATATGAGGATTTTATGTATACAATTTGTCGAGGCGATATAAGTTTCAATATGATATTAATGTCGAATTTGACTACATAGAAAGACATATAGCGAAAACAATGCCAATGGATAACATATGTAAATGGAAATAGTTAATGAAAATAACATTAGTTCAAAGGAATCAACGATGATATTTACATCAACCATCATAAGAAAATGAGCACAAAAATCTAGTAAAACCTTCACCAACTTAGACTTCAAATATTTTGTGATCAATATTCGTATAAGGAAATAAGTATACCAGATCATAGTTCATGAAGTCATGGGACTATGGGACCATGGGAATATTTGAGTATTTGACCATCATGTTTGAATATAAAATTTATAAAGAAAATGACATTTATATACATATAATTTGATATTCTAAACAGAAATCAGATGCTATTTTGGATAACCAGGGGGGCTGAATTTAAATTCAAATGAAGGCATTTGTTGGTGTTTATAAATTTGAATAATTAAGAAAAGAAAGAAAAAATGTATTGTGAGAGAAAATTAGTAAAACTGGGAAGCTTAATGAGAATTCTAAAAATAAGAATAGCCTTACTCATACTCGTTAACCACTGCTTCTATTGATTGGTTATGATCGCCGATAGCAGCTCTAAAACTCTATTACTATTTGTTTCTCTATGTGATATGTTGCAAAAAGCATGTAAATGTCTACCAAAATTTTTTATGGAACAACACAAATCCAATGTTTGAACTAATACCAAAAATTTAATAGAGTAATGATATATCCTCTTAAAACATCCTCCTAATAATACTTCTAATTTTAAGATCATCACACTTGGCAAAATCAATCGATAAGATGATAAAAGAGAATAAATGGATTAAAAATGTCAAATTTATATTAAATTAAGAGGACTTTTAGGAGATTGTTGTACACATGAAAAAGATTATAATTAAAGAAATGACTAAATCAGTTTTAACATTTATAGATAAATGACTAAACTTGTCAAACAAAACTAATTTCCAACGTCGACAAAAGGAAATTCTACAAAATTACACATCACCATCTTATGTGGCATACCTTAGAGCTTGCCAAGTAAGCTAACCATAACTCTCTTTTAGTAATAATAGATCATGTCACTTTGACAATTTTTATTTTCAATCGGTTAAAATTGGATCCACTTCTTCATGTCTTTCACTTCATTTTCTAATGAGCTTAGGCACGCACCCTTTACTATATATTTTGCTAGAGCTAGGGCTCAAGCCCGGGCACGTAGCTAAACGTAAATCATAAATGAAAAGTCTTGAAAGTTTAAACAAGCTTAGGTGAGATACGCATGTTGGTCACAACAAATTGGTCATATCCATGTTGGTCACATCAAATTGGACCAACTTTATGAAGAGTAGGGTCGGATATAAAAAACTTGGGCACCAAAAGTCTACAACATCAATTTCTTCTTTATCGAAGACACGTGAGGTCGAATTGATCAATTATGAAGCATAATTAAGTAAAAATGTTTTGTCGCCACAATGAATTGCCTCTTCATTGCTATTAGTTGTTCTCGTCTTTCTAGTCTTCATCTTCTCATAAATATTCCTACATTTGATGTATTTTTGTTTATTTCGAGTTCGTTAAATTTGTATTTCAAGTTCTTGTAGTTTGTATTTCAAAACTTGATTGTTTCTATTTAGTTATTTAATTTTTTTTTTGAAAGGCTAAGAATTTATTATATAAATGTGGAAACAACTAGCAAAGAGTTAGAAGTCAAAGAATACACGTATAGTACTATACAACACCAAAACAACAAGTCTAGCACTCAAACTCGAAACCTTAACTGCTAAGGTTACAAAAGGGATGAAAAAACTCTTGCCAATTACACCGAAGCAAGACAAGAGAAAAATCCCCACACATGGAGGCCGAGCCACCGGTTTTCACTCCATAGTGTTTTTGATGTAACCCCAAACAGGTTTCGAGTGTCACCAAAAAAAATCAACAACCGAAAAAAGAAAGTCTCTTTTGCAGTTGCTTGGATGCATCGAAGGTCTTCCCCAATTACTCGAACGCAAAATCCCTCCACTTTTGTTCACTGAAATCATCCAAATTTGCACGATTTTTAACCCAAAAGAAGTCTAAAGTTTTTATTTCATTAGTAAGCCCTGCTATAGACCTCTTTGTATTATTAAATACCCGGTTGTTGCCTTCTTTCCATACACTACAAAAAAACAACCTTTTAGCGACGTGTTTAGCGATACGCTATACAATGTCGCAAAATAGAGACAAACGTAACTACATAGTTAGCTACATAAATGTCGCTTGCGTCGCAGTTTATATCGCTAAATATGAGTTTGGATGACAATGTAGCAACCTATGTCGCAAAGTGCGTTGCCGAAGTTGCGATATGCTTATACTTGACTCTAATGATGTCGCTGAATTTGCAACTTGCTAATACATGTCGCCAATGATGTCGCTGAATTTGCGACTTGCTAATACATGTCGCCAATGATGTCGTTGAATCCGCAACATGCTAATACATGACTCAAATGATGTCGTCGAATTTTGCGACTTGCTAATACATGCCGCTAATGATGTCGCTGAATTCGCGACTTGCTAATACATACCCCTAATGATGACGTTGAATTTATATTCTATATTAAATTTAGTTGAATATAATTAATTTGGTTTGTATTAATAAAAACTCTTTTGGTTTTCAAAATTGATTAGTAAGCACCTACACGTTCAAAAACAATAAAAACTTTCCCCACTCGACTCCCCTCTTCCCATGTTTCCATATTTGAGCCCTAATTTCCCCGCTCGACTCCCAACCCACAATCTCAGTATTTCTTCTATTTTAACCACCACAGTAAACCACCGTCATTCTCCCCCTGCATCGCCGCCACCGTCAACACCACCGCCGTATGCGCCGTCACCGCCAACACCACCGCCGTCTGCACCATCGACGCTGCACCGCTTCACGCACCACCGTCTCACAGCTACCTGCAATTACATTTTGGCTTTATCTGTACGCATTCACTCCCTTCTCATGCTTAAATCTGTCAATTTTACTACATAAATATGTGGAGTTTTGTATCAATTATTATTGATTGAAGTTGAATTTGATTAGATAAATGTGATTATCGTAAAGCTAGTTGAATTTGGGGATTTTACTACTAATCAATTATTAAGATACTACTTTTGATTATCGTAAAGCTAATGCAGGTTGAATTTGGGGATTGTAAGTATTGAACAAGAATTGGATAAAATTAGGTTAAAAAGTTTACTGATGTTGCTTCATTGTAATGTAAATTGTATTGCTAAACTTATTTTAATTGTCTGAAAAAATACATGTACGAGTGATATTGTGAGAGTAAAGTGGAAGTTTGTTGATATCTTTCATGTATCCGATTTATTGTTTGTTCATTATCCTACTGAACCGGATTTAGATACAACTCTGATAAACGAGAGTGATGACCTATATGATTTTTTGTAGGTTTGTTCCTTGTCTTGAAGTTAATTATATCTTATTATCTTAGGATATACATGATTGAGTGATTGTGCTATGATTTAAGCATTCTATTTAAAGAGCATCACGAGTTTGCAAAAGAACGACTTATATATAACCTGAGAATCATGTGTTATGACTGCTTTGCGTTTGCTGCTCGAGTCCACAAAGGAAAGAATCCATATAAACTTAAAGGTATCACTTTTGGTTAACGTTTTATTTGACGGTTTAAAATTTTATCATTTTAGTCGGTGTATTTACTTTCTGAGGAGTTGTTATACATGGATCGACCATTGGAAATGGACTCAGTGCACTAGTCCGAACAAAGCATCAGGTATGTGTCAACCTTGCAGTTAAAGTTGATTTAGGTAATACGAAAGAGGTAATTAGAGCTCTTAACAAACAGTTGCATCAGCTTTCGTACCGGTCCATGACATTGACAATCTTCTTGTTAGATCAAGCTAATGTCTGTTTTAACCTTCTGATTCCTCATTCTATTTACTTTAAGCAATAATAAACATTTGTTGGTAAAAGCATGTTTTGAATTTCAGTTATTTATATGTTACAAGTTCCTGCACATATCAACAAGCTTATAGATGAGAATCAGTTCACAGAGCTGTTCAAGTACATCTGTACATGTTCAATCTTCTAAAATGCTGGAAAGTAAGGTGATGCCAGTTGCGACACTACGTGTGAGCGCTTCTAATTGAACCTTTCCTTTTATTAGATGTATATAAATGCTTTTCTTATCCTTTTAATGAAACATATATAATTCTTTAATATTTACTTCTTATTTACCTCTTTGTTTATGTAAGGAATCATGGATTAGTGTGGCCTTTGAGACAAGTTACAATAACATAAATGTCATAATAAATCTTGGAACAATATGTGTGCCTGATCGGTGTTCTAAACGTATCCATGATTTAGAGTAACAGTTAGATGCCCATTACTTCGGTCTCCAGTTTAGCCTTCGGTTGAAGGTCTAACTAAGGGTATGGACCTATGGTCCATCTTACACCTAACGTAACTTAACTCTTCTTACAACACCAAATGTGCTAATAATTTACCTTTTCCGATATAAGAAGGAAGATTAACATATTTGTATTAAGATATGATTGTTGTGTCACCAAAAAGTGCTCACAAACTCTTCTTTATTTGTTACTGGTTTGATATTATATACATACTCACAATATATGTTTATATAATGTTGCATTTTAAGGCGGTTTTTAAGCATATTGGTGCTGCCATATATTGTTGCATTTTAAGGCGGTTTTTAAGCATATTGGTGATGCAGATTATGTTCGCATAGATAATATGGTGACTGATGAGGCATAATTCGGTCTCCTCGAAAGTGGATTAAGTCTCTACTTTTTGAGAAGAATACATCAACATCTAATCCCTCAAAAGTAAGTAAAGGATATTTAATTTTTTTCCCCGTCACTTATATTTAAGTAGATTAAAAGTGTTGAATTGTAAAACCCGTAATACTATGAACAAACTTAAGTATATGACAACTTGTATAGGTAGCTTGTTGATTTTTTTTGCCATGCAACTGGTTTGAATTTGCTTTTGACCTTATTCTCTTTGACCTCTTTGAATCTTTTATCTTTTAACACCTAATATTTGGTTTATAACGTTTGAACAGTTAGACATTAAAGATATAATCTGATTTTAGTTTCTTGGCCATCTATGTTTAAGCATTAGTGTATATCTTATGTATCAATATTTAATATTTAGATTCTTAGGTATGATAACGGTCCTTTGTATGTGGTGCAAATATTACTTTACTTGTTTGTACTTGCAGGAGAGATCAGATTGTAGATTTGCTCGGCTTGGGGGAATCGGGTGTTAAGGAAAGAAAGGCGCTTCTTACAAGTTAGATTATAATAACAAAGCTTGCAAACCTGTGATTTTTATGTTTTAGAAATATTTTATCATTCACTTTAGCTCTTTATATCTTATTTATCTTTTATCCGACCAATATTATTATTAATTTATTATTGTAATATTGTTTAGTATCTAAAAATTATTTCATAGCCAGATTGAATATATATATATGTCATCCTTTTTCTAGTATTAATTCAAAAAACAGCCGACACAAATAGAGATTTAATTATCAATATATATGCTGAAAACAGAGACGTGAATAGAGACATGGACAAAGATGTCTCCAAATTAGCGACGTATATAGAGACATTATGTATAGTGTCGCTAAGTTAAAGGCGACGTATATAGAGACATTATGTATAGTGTCGCTAAGTTAAAGGCGACGTGTTTTGAGAATGTCGTTATTTTCGTCGTTATTAGTAGCGACGCCACCTTAGACGTCCCAAAATCTGCGACTTTTCTATACCGACGCCCTCTAGGATGTCGCTAAACAAGTCGCGAGCCTAAAATATGTCGCTAAATGCGTCGCTATTTATGTCGCTAAAAGGCGTTTTTTTTGTAGTGAGATAATATCGCCCAACACGATAGTAGAGTAACAACTTGTATCAGCGATCTTCTAGTACTTGTACCCGAAGCATAAGAATGGAGATATATTACATCCTTGATCGAAAACATCAATAACGGCTGTATACTAATCCAACGACCAATTTCCACCCAAATTTGGTTTGAGAAGTGACACCCCGTGAATAAATGTTCTAAGGACTCGTTATATGCATTGCAGAAAATACAATCGAACGAGCTAACTTCAATATTCCTCCGAAATAGCTATTTTATTTGATTTTGTGTATATGTAACACTCACCTTATAATTCCCGTTTTGATTTTTTTTTCTTTTAAAGTATAAATAAAGTACATGAAAAAGCCGTCATTAAAGACAAGCCGACATTCCAAGTTAGTTAAAACTTTTGTTTATGACATTTGTGAAAGAAATGCATGATATAATTGGATATCTTTTTCACCACTTGGCAGATCGACAACTGTCACGTCCACCTGTCTGTTTGTTTGATTTTTATGTTTTAGTAACATTTTATTTTGTCTCACATCTTATTTGTAACTATTAAAAAAATTACTTTTAGTTGTAATTATATCTTCCGGATTAAGTTATTAGATTTTCTTGATACCACATGGATCAAGTTTACACTGTGTACAAATATATAAATCAAACAAAGATTTAATAAAATTTATAATGTATGTCTGTATATTTTAACGAGTATATCAATCCGGTTTGTAATACGCCTTGATGATGTAACATTGTAGCCCATATGGGGATTTTATGTATTGCATATATATTAATATCACCATCTACAATTTGTCGAGGCGATATAAGTTTCAATATGATATTAATGTTGAATTTGACGACATAGAAAGACATATAGCAAAAACAATGCCAATGGATAACATATGTAAATGGAAATAGTTAATGAAAATAAAATTTAGTTCAAAGGAATCAACGATGATATTTACATCAACCATCATAAGAAAATGACCACAAAATTCTAGTAAAACCTCCACTAATTTGACTTTGAACAATATTCGCATAAGAAAATAAGTAAACCAGATCGTAGGTCAAGACCATGGGACTGTGGGACCATCATGTTGAATATAAAAATTACAAAGAACATTACATTTATATACATATAATTTCATTTTCAAAACAGAAATCAGATGCTATTTTGGATAACCAGGGGGGCTGAATTTAAATTCAAATGAGGCATTTGTTGGTGTTTATAATTTTGAATAATTAAGAAAAGCAAGAAAAAATGTATTGTGAGAGAAAATTAGTAAAACTGGGAAGTTGGCTTAATGAGAAATTCTAAAAATAAGAATAGCCTTACTCATACTCGTTAACGACTGCTTCTATTCGCCGATAGCAGCTCTAAAACGCTATTACTATTTGTTTCTCTATGTGATATGTTGCAAAAAGCATGTAAATGTCTACCAAACACAAATCCAATGTTTGAACTAATAAAAAAATTTTAATAGAGAGGATTTTTAGAAGATTATTTTAGAAGGATATATCATTTGCCATACACAAAATCAAATTAAATAGCTAAATAAAAATAATCAAGTTTCGAACTATAAACTACAAGAACTCGAACCTCGAAATAAACAATAATACATCAAATGTAGGAATATTTCTGAGAAGGTGAAGACTAGAAAGCCGAGAACAGCTAATAGCGATGAAGAGGCAATTCACCGTGATTTTTAGAAGATTATTCTAGACTTTTTTTGCTTCCGTTTTTTCCAGTCCAATTTGATGTGACCATATCTCACCTAAGTAAAGTACATGAAAAAGACGTCCAAGTTGTAATATAAACACTTCACTTTTTTTTTTTTTGCTTCTTATGCTTTTTCTTTCGGATAAATTTATTAGATTTTCTGATACCTACTATTTATGACTTTGATTTAATGATGTTGATAGGGTATATTAAGATCACCGTATACGTATATCTTCAATATATAAGATACTTCATTACATTTTTCTATTTCTTTTCTCTTGTACGTGTTTGGTGTTCCAATATATAAGATACTTGTATTTACGTTTAAACATCTCTAATTATTTTTAAATAAGGTTTTGAATATTTTATTGAATAAATTATACAAAGTATGTGTTTGGTAGAAAGGTTTTGATTTTCATTCTTATAGTTTGTTTTATGAGTTTTAAAGGGTTTTGTTTGAAAAGCCTATTGGTCCCATTTATAAATTGAGCCACTAGTTTTTCAAGTTTTTAGTGGGTCCCACGTACTAATTTATATATTTTATAAAAATAATACATATACACAATTTATAAACCAAACAATATCTTGTAAGTATTGATAAGGGGCGTGCATGGTCGAGTTGGGTCGGTTCTAGAGTAAATGCGAACCCAAACCGAAATTTTGGTTTTTAAAAATGGAAAACTATTTGGTTCGGTTTTTATATGGGTTCGGGTTTTTTCTGGGTTTGGTTTGGGTTTTTGTTTTTCTGTTTTTTAACATACGAAAAAGGGCAAAATATAAGCTCTACCTACTGTGATTTTGCGCTAATATTCACCCACCACAAATTGGACAACAACAATTAAATAACCCCTTTGCCATATTTTGGCTAAGACATATGATAACCTTGTTCTTTTCCAAAAACATAAACCAAATTAACTGCAAAACATGCATAAAATGTAGCAGCATAGTGTTGATGGACTTTAAGTACACTTATATTTTATGCTCAAACAAAATAATGTTGCAAACACACTAATAGTCAACACCACAAGGAAACAAGTTTCACTTAATGTCGCTTAATATTTGATGCCAATTGAGAAAAGTGGTGTCGTTGAAGGGAACTTAAAAAGGAAAATGGGACTATGGGAAAAAAATCATAAGAAAATGAGCACCAAAATCTAGTAAAACCTTCACTAATTTGACTTCAAATATTTTGTAAACCTGGGAAGTTAGCTTAATGAGAAATTCTAATAATAAGAATAGCCTTACTCATACTCGTTAACGACTGCTTCTATTGATTTGTTATGATCATCGATAGCAGCTCTAAAACTCTATTACTATTTGTTTCTCTATGTGATATGTTGCAAAAAGCATGTAAATTAAATCCAATGTTTGAACTAATACAAAAAATTTAATAGAGGGGATTTTTAAGAGATTGATGTGCGACCAACATGGATATCCAATTCGACCTCACGTGTCTTCGATAAAGAAGAAATTGATTTGTAGACTTTTCGTGCCCAAGTTTTTTATATTCGACCCTACTCTTCATAAAGTTGGTCCAATTTGATGTGACCAACATGGATATGCAATGCATGACATAATTATATATATATTTTTTTTTGCTTTTTTAAGGTAATAAAAGTTGATACCTACTATTTATGACTTTAAATTTAATGATGTTGATAGGGAATAATACGACTTTGATTTATCATGTTGTATTTTAATGTTTAATGAATCAAATAACCGGTTAAGTTTTAAATTTTATCGCATTATATTTTGTTAAATTTCCAATATCGATATATCATTATCGACAAAGTAGTCGTATTATGTTTGAAAATTTCAATTACCAAAAACTTTAGCAACGAGCATTAATGTACTAAACGAATAAATTATACCATTGCAACGAACATTAAATTCTGTTTTTATAAAGCACACAATCGATATACTTTCAAAGAAATTTTCTTCTGGGTTATTTTTATGGGTTTTGAAATTTTATATTAAAAAATCTTTTTTTTCATCACATTTGATATTAGTAGCATAACATGTCATTGTTTATGTTTTCTTTTTTTATTCTACTTTAATATATATCATATAACGTATTTATGTTTTTAAATTTACATTTAATATAAAAATCACATGTGATATTACCTTACGAATTTCAACATTTGGCCATAAATGGAAAAATAAAAAGTCATAAAAATTCGAAATTTTTTCTGAGTCCATATATATTAAATCATGTGTGTTATTCGAGTTTTTTAAAATTTACATAGAAACAAAATTTCAATATACAAGATACTTCATTACATTTTTCTATTTCTTTTCTCTTGTACGTGTTTGGTATTCCAATATATAAGATACTTGCATTTACGTTTCAACATCTCTAATTATTTTTAAATAAGGTTTTGAATCTTTTTATTTGGTAGAGAGGTTTTGATTATAAAAAATGACAATGATTTTCATTCTTATTGTTTGTTTAATGAGTTTTGGTTTTGGAAATTAAAGAAACACCCAAAAACCCATACCTTTTAAATTTGATGGGTTTTGTTTGAAAAGCCTATTGGTCTCACTTTTTCCTGTCCCCAATTATAAATTGAACCACTAATTTTTTAATTTTTTCAAGTTTTTAGTGGGTCTTATGTACTAATTTATATATTTTTATCAAATTAATACATTAACACAATTTATAAACCGAACAATATCTTGTAAGTATTGATAGCTATTACCAATCCATCTTCTTTAAAATCTATACCCATTGTGATTGTAAGTTGACAAACCAAACACACCCTAAATTAGTAAAGTAAAATGAATTGGAAAATAAAATAGTAGTAAGAAATAAGGTTAAGATCAAGAAAGACTATTAAAAAATTTGAGACAATATGGACCAATCACAACTCTTTATTTCAAAAACCCATCATAAACGGTAAATATATTAAACGAATAAATTGTACCATTAAAACGAGCATTTTCTCCTCTTTCTATAGAGCACCCACTCGATATACTTTTGATGAAATTTATTTTCGGGTTTTTTTACGAGTTTTGAAAGTTTATATTACAAATCACTGTTTTATCATATGTGATATCAGTAGTTTGACATATTATTTTTTTTGTTTTTCTTTTTGATTTAAGTTGAATTTATGTAATATAACAAATCTATGTTTCGAAACTCGTATTTAATGTTCAAATCATATGTGATATTGTCTTATGAATTTCAAAATTTGGCTATAAACGGAAAAATAAAAGTCGTCAAAATTCGAACTTTTTTCTGGGTCTATATAGGTTATACGTTGTATAACATTGTTGTGTATTAAAATTCATATTTAAAGTTAAAATCATGTGTGTTATTGTCTTTTAAGTTTTAAAATTTTTACATACATAATATCATATATGATTTATATTTATATCATATATGATTTACAGTAATATCACATATTATATTGTATTATCATATATGATTTTAGTATATATCACATATGATTTATATTCATATTATATATGATTTACACTAATATCACATATGATATAGTATTATCATAGATTTTAGTATATATCACATATGTTTTATATTCATATCATATATGATTTACAGTAATATCACATATGATATAATATTATCATATGCGATTTTAATATATATCACATGATTTATATTCATATCATATATGATTTACAGTAATATCACATATGATATAGTGATATCATATGTGATTTTAGTATATCACATTTTATGTCAAAAAACGAGAAAAAATAAAACTAGTTAAAATTCGATTTTTTTTCTAAATTTAGGTAGTTTATACATTTTATAGTAATTCTCTTTTATACAATTTTACGTAATGATGTAAATATCATATATGATATTATCGTTATAATTTCAATACCCAAAAAAAAAAAAAAAAAAAAAAAAAAACGTCAAAAGTATATACAACACCACTGCTCTAATTAAAGATAAAAACGAGACGATCGCAACGGTGTATTTTGTTTCGTCTAACGATCAACGGTTTGTGAGATAAATTAATTTAAAAAAATAAAACAAAAATGGGTTTTGGTTTTAATCTTAACCATTAGATTAAAATGGGATCAAGGACCAAAATGATGTCTTTTTGTCTAAAGAAAATTATGGGTCTTAAATGATCTTTTCTCGTAAAAAATATAGGATATTATAGACTGCCTTAAGGGCTATTGCTTACTTGATGGGCTGATGGATTTTTTGCTTCTATTGGGCTTTCGTTAGTAGTACATAAATTTTCAAGGCTTAGAGAGGGCAGGCAATGGCTAAAAGCTACTTATAAAATGTTGATTATTTATGGCATCGACTATGGATGTTTGTTTCGGTTTATGTAATAGATTTATGAGTTTATATAAATTTTGATAAGCTCATAAGTCCAATTTGTTCGACTTATGAGCTTATCAAGTTGAGCTTATGAGCTTAAATAAACCATAAGCTCAACTTGATAACCTCATAAGCCGGAAAAATTCGGTTTATGAGCTTATTAAAATTTACATAAACTCATAAACCCGTTATATAAGCCGAAACAAACACCCCTATATCTATCCGTAAGCGATAATGTTAAGTTTTTTTTTCATTTCTTTAAATTTCAGCTAGATGGAGAAAAAAAAGAGCAAGCTTAGTCTCCAATTAATATTCTTCCATCCTTACTTTTATAACATCTTGTTACTTCTTAATTAATTATTCTTACCGCATATCCTTACTTTAATAACATCTTGCTAGTTTTTAATGAATTCTTCTTACCGTTCAAAAAATAAAAATTATATATTTAGAGGACACAAAATGTTTAATTTCATATATACATGTATAAGTGGAATAGACGAAATATAAATCATAAAAATTTGAGATTTTAATATGCAAATGTTTAGAAAAAATATAAAGAAAAGTAAGTTGACAATATAATTAATGAACCCAAAATAACATAAGATATAATGAAAAGTAAGTTAACAATATAAGTAATCAACTCAAAAAAATAAGAGAAATGTTATACTCAGATTTTATTTTTATTATAAAAAAGTTTCTTATATGTTTAAAAGAAAATTGAAACATAAAATGACAAATTGAAACATTAGAAAATCTTATGTGTGACAAGAAGGCTATCCAAGTTAGACCCAAGGCCGGAATATAAAAACTTGGACATGAAAACTTTAAAACGTCAAGTTATCCATTTCAACGCCTCGTGAGACCGGATCTGATTAATTAAGAAGAAAAAAAACCAATGTCGTAATCGTGAATTGCAGCTTCGTCGCTAATTGTTGTTCTCATATAGAAATATTACGTTAATTTCCGATTTCCTTCTAAACAATAGAAATAAGGATGCGAAAGAGACGACCTGAATGACATATCGATGATTTCAAAGTTTATTTATAACTTTTGTTTATGACAATATTATTTGTCAAAGAATGTGCATGTTCATAATTCATCTTATTTTTAACTTGACTTGATGAAATATAGTCATATATATTGCCCCGTCATAAACTAAGAAAGAGAAGTCGAAGATGTCAATTTCCCCATTACTATACGTACGTGAGGACTATAAACAACGACCTCCATTAATTAGTCATTAGTCATTAATCATTTGATATCCAAATAAAAAAATCAACGTTGCTTAATTGTTAGTAGTTATAATTTGTCTATTTCAATTCTCTGTATAAATTGCATGTCGCGCTAAACCTAAAATGTTTTTTTTTCCTTCTTCTTCTTCTTTGAGAGTTAGCAGAGCATGAGTTGAAAGAGGTATATTTTGTTTGTGTAATAGATGTTAAAAGAGATATATCGATATTGAAATAAACTTTTCAAATCCTGTGTTAATATATATAATGTAAATGTAGAGATCTAATAAGTTTCAAAAATTATTAAGAACCACATGATCAACCATTTATAGCCATTTGCTTTAATGTAATAAGGAAATATTTGATGCACAAATGATTTCTAACTGCTACTCTAATTAGGGTTTTAATATTGATGTACAAATGATTCTTGTTCACTACTCTGATTAGAGTTTGAATTTTGATGCATTAATTTTAACTTATGCATCATGATTATCTGACTAAATAAGTTATTACGGTTTTTACCAGATTTTGATTTTTATTTGATCGAGCTTCTATAATATTATTATTATTCTGGCTAGTGTAAAATGAGTCAAGATTAGTTTAAGTTGAAACACATATACTAGTTATGGTTTTGATCGATCGGTTAGTGAGTTTCAAGTTATAGCACTCGAGTTTTCGGGTTTTGAATGATGGAAAAAATCCACATCCAAATAAAATATCATATAAACAGGTTTGGGTTATTCGGTTTCGAATTATTCGAGTTTGATATGTTTAACCTAATCTTATTTTATCCAGCTAACATGAAACCCGTGCGATACACGGGGCAAAAAAGTTTATAATTATATTAAACAGTGTTATGTGGATTTGAACATTAGATTAATAAATAGAAAATAATTATATTAAACAATGTTATATCGACTGAATGTCCATTTAACTTCGAACCGTTATACTTGTCTTTCGAAAAATATAAATAAATAAATAGCAAATAATTATAACTTTAAATTTAATTTAAATTATAGTTAAATATATGTAGGAAATAAATATGAATTAATGTATATTGGAAAGTTCAATAGTTGATATAAAAATATGGATTGACATAGGGGTGAGCAAAAACCGGACCGAAAACCCAAAACCTGAAAAAACCGATAAAAAACGAATCGTAAAACCGGTCCGAATTCAAAAACCGATAGTTTGGGTTTCGATTTTTGAGAAACCGAAAAAGACGGTTCGGTTTGGGTCGGAGGGTAAAACCAAACCGAAAAAACCCGAACCGAACCATTATATGTATGTCAATTTTAATATGTTCACTTTTACTAGATATTTTAAGTTTTATTTTTTTTTTATTTTTTTACTTTGTTTAAAATTCTGAATCATCCTAATTAATTACTCCCTAAACACACAAATTCTCGATGTTAATAGTGAAGACTCAAAGTTTTGTTTTCTAAATTGTCAATTTCATACTTATCAATATGTAATCTTTTGGTGTCATGTAGGTCACATTACTCAGCAACATATAGTTATTTCTTCAATTTTGATTTTTTTTTTGTTGCCATGTAGGCTATAGTTTACTAAGTCATATATGGTATTTTTTTTCTTCTTAATTTTGTGTTTAAAGTTTTCCGACTTATATCCTTATATTCTAGTAATATGCACAATTTCATGTTATAAGTTGTGAACTGCTACACCAATTATTGCTTAACATAGGCTTCCATTTGAGATTTATTTCACAAGTTTTCCTTGACAGATCTATGAATTTGCCCATGTCCAAAAACCGAAATAAAAACCAAACCGAGAGGAACCGAACCAATGTAAAAACCGAACCAAACGGTTTGGAACTTTCGGGAACCGAAATTTCGGTTTGGGTTCAGGTTGAGGTCGGAACCGACCCAAACCAACTCATGCTCACCCATCATTGACAAATTAGTAATAAGAAGAAATGAATAGATAGTTTGGTCATTTCATTTTTAATTTTCAAGATTAAGAAAAAAACAATTCAAATACTTTATATTTAATATAAATTAATAAATAAAAAAAGACTTGCAGTTAATTAGATTTTAGTTTATGTTGACCAAATTGAAGTATAAAACTTCTCACGCTCTCATTTTCGTACACAAACTAAATGACTAACAATTATAACATAGTTTAATGTAAAACCAAGTGGCTAGATTTTTTGATAATTTTGTATAAAGTACATAATGGTATTCATATTAATGGATTACACTAAACAAACATTTCTTTTTAAGAGTTCTTGGTAAACTTCCTGAATTATGGGATTTGTAAAATTAATAAGAGTAAAATAATAATTGTTTTATTGACCTTAACTATAATTAGTAATAACTTAATGGAGTTATATAGGTTATTCGGATTATCTGAATAAAACAAAATATATCCGTTTACATATAGATATAAGTTTTGGGTTATTCAAGTTTAACCCACATTTAACTCGAACTTCATTCGAGTCGGATATATCGTTCAGATTTGTATAAAAGCGACACTCCTGACTAGCTCCACTTTTTAATAACGATGAAAATTTATCAATCCAAACTTTCAATTAACAATACTCATGGAGATACACAAATGCATAAAAAGAGTCATTTCATTGTAGGTACGTGGCTAACTTATCTTACTTGTTGAAACAGCTAGTGATACAATTAATAGTTATTGAACTCGTGTACCATGTTCCAGTAGCTGCTATAACAATAACACTAACGAACCCTAACGCCCATCCACAATTTTTACAACCTTTATTCTTTTTTTCGGTTGTAGGTTTGTTTGAATTTTCTGACCGCGGCATGGACAACTGCGGCGAGCTGTAGATGTTAGCCAAAGGGTTCCTTATTGAGGTCTTTCTTGATGGTGACGCCGCCATGGACAACTGCGGCGAGCTGTAGATGTTAGCCAAAGGGTTCCTTATTGAGGTCTTTCTTGATGGTGACGCTGCAGATGGCGGAGGTTGTTGTTGTTGTTGTTCGTCACAGAAAGATGTGAAACGCCACCTTTCAACTGAGTGGATCTCCGTGCTTCCCTGAGTAGACCCCGTGAATCCCACGAACATAAACTCGTTTACGTATTTGTTAAGATTTGTTGAGATTGATATGACTGGATTTTTTGGTTTTTGTTTGCCGTGTGAGATAGAGATGGCGAGTTGTTGAGTTACCACGGAATATTCAACCCACGAATTAACCAAATCTCCACTTCGTAAATTAACCTTGACGTAGTAGAGATCGGCTACTTGTATCGAAACGGTCGAGTTAATATTTAAACCAACATGGTTCCCGTTAATATCTTTAAACTCGTCGTCCATTTTAGTATCATATTCAACAGCTATACCGCCGGTGGGAATACCTAAATACCCATTAGCGTCACCGATGAATTTATCGTTTGGTGATATAACAAAAGCCAAACCACCTCCAAAAGAATTTGGGTTTAGATTTTTAATCATAAAAGAAAAGAAAGTAGTGAAACTCGCCCCAACTTCGTTAGAACACTGGAATCTAACGGGCTCATGGTACAAAACCATACCAGCCCGGGCATTCGGGACAAGAAGATCTGGAGTGAGTCTCACACTATTTTCGAAAATATGAGCGTCACCCAAAAACTTGAAGCTGATTTGTGAAAAAGGTTGGAAATCAAATGATGTTGCTCTCGTGGCTACGTTGCGCGAAAAAAAGAAGAGAAATAGAAAGAATAAGATGTTTTGAAAGGAAACAGTAGAAACCATGTTTGTAAAATGTATGCATAATTGAGCAGCAACCCGGCCGTGTATAAATAGGTTGGAAGGTTTAATGTGGGTCGTCATTGGTGAGTTTAGATATTGGTGTTGTTTATATTAGATAATAAGTCCAAACCGATATGTGGATTTGGAAAATTAGGTTAATATTGTAATCTCTATCTCTATATATTAAATATGAATAATAATAATAACTAAGGAGTTTATTATTCTAATATGGTATCATAGCATTTATGCCATTCTTCAAACCCTAATTGGTATGGGGATGAGACGCCTGGCTTGAGTATGTTTCAAAAACTAAAAAAAAGACACTTATTCTTTTGTTTCTCTTCTACAGCCGCCTCAAGTCGGTTAATTTAACCTTTTAGTTTCTTCTACAGCCGCCTAAAGCCGAAAATTCGTTTTTTCTATTCATCTACAGCCGCCTAAAGTCGGCTAAAATCATCAGCAAGTCAAATATGAAGTTCAAAGTTATCAAAAAAAAATAAAAAAAGAAACAAAAAAAAAATAAAAAATATTCAAGCGTATGTTTATGAAGACGGATCTGTCAAAGTCGGATCTTAAATGTGCAACAGATCTGCCAAAGCCGGATCTTAAGCTCCTAATGTCTTTGTTTATTTTAACTTTATTTCTTTATCTTTGTTTTCATTGTTAGAGTTTGTTATCTAGTTCGAGCGTTCACGATTTCACCGCTCGAACTGCGGGTAAATATTAGATAATAAGCCTAAACACGATATGTGAATTTAGATCTATTATGATTTATAAATATTAGATTCACATTGTAATATTTATATATTAGATATGAATAATAATAATAACAATAACTGAGGAGTTTATAATTTTAATAGTTTACAATCAGATAGATTAGAACAACTATAATTACATTTTTATTTTATTAACGATAATAATAATTAATTAATTAGTTATAATCATTGTTCTAAATTAATAGTCTTAGTATAATTAAAATCCACCAACTAAATTGACGTCTAAACATGAATTTTCTTGAATACAGTCATGCATGATGGGATGCAACATATTAGAAAACAACTACTATTGCATTTATCCGCAAAAATGAAAATTATCAATATTTTCACATCAACGATATAATTATTCACAACTTTTTTAAGTTGTAAAACTCGAATCCGCAATCTCTAAATCATGAATAACTTATATACAACTAGGTTACAAGCCACTTAGTTATTTCGGATCGATAATATATTCATCCATTATCAATTCTAATAATATATGGATTAATTATACCACATTTTGGCAGGGTTAGCTTTATTTTTGAGTGTTTTTGACATAACTAGCTTAGACTTAAACTTGAATTGGAGTTGGAATATAAACTTAACCATATAATTGGAGTTGGAGCTTATTTATAAAAATGGATAACATGTTTAGTAAATAGTTGGAGCTTCAACTTATAATGTAAAAGACATAAAAAAAAACAAATAAAACAATATATATATATATATATATATATATATATATATATATATATATCAAATAACATGAGGGTATTTAAGTAACTTTTTTTCATACTCTCAAATCCTTCCATAATCTATTTCAAAAAGTTTATTGTTTTGGAAGTTATGAGGCTCATACTTTTAATAATTTCGTACAAACAAACAAAATTTATAGAGTGGCTTATAAAAACAATAAGCTTAAATTCCAATAAACCTTTAAAATCCTCGCATCAAACAAGTCTTATAAAAATTTTGATCAACTTTCTTAAATAGTTTTGTTGGTTTTCCAAAGAAAAAGATAATGAGAGAAATTCATACATGAAGGATTGATATAAGACTGATATTTATCTTATTTTACCCACTTCCATATATAAGTAATTAACATTAACTTATTTTACCCACAAGTTCAGAAATAATGTTTATCAAACCATTGTGTCCTATTCTAAACTTTCATATTTTCTTTTTCTATTTTCAACAGCTACAATTAAAAAAAAAATTATTGTTTATATATTTACATATTTATAAAGAGTATGCGTCATATACTTTTTTGTGCATCTAAAGTTTTTTAACTCACTTTTAGTTTTTCCAGATAAAACATTCTAATGTTTGATTGTTGATATCATTTGAAGGAAGCATATTATTTTCCGAAATAAATTTAGAAACTTATTTTGAAGCAATATTAACCTATTATTTTAGAGCAAAAGTTTAATAAATATGCTACTATGATCAATTAGAAAAAAGAAAAGAAAAAATGTTAATGTCGTCTTAAAATAAAAGTTTAGTAATTTAATAATCCATTTTCAGGATAAGGTAGAGTGATAGTGGTGGGTCGTTAAGTTTGATTAGATTAAAGTAGCCTTTAAAATTTTATTTGTCATTGTCATAAAACGCTAAAATTTCGATGTTATTTCCTGGCAATACTAAGACAAACGTAAGCGAGAAAAATATAAGATAAATAAGGTTGTCCGGGGAGTCGCGTTACCTTAAAAAGAAATTTAAAGATATGTTTTTGTTTATGGAGTTCAACAAGTCTATTATAGATTATTACATACGTCACGGTATAAATAAATATGAAGTAGATATTGTTAAAATCGTAGGAAATAACCATGAATGATCGTCATGTTCAAATAATAATAAAAAGAACTACTTTTATTAATGATATATTCATCTGATGATCGATTACAATACTGCATTTATCTATACATGATTAGTATTCAGAGAAACGCGAAGCATATTTTAAAGAATTCGTTAAATTTTTTTAAAAATGACATTTGCTAGTATTTAAAAAAAAAGTTTTATTAACAGTATATTAGGTCTGTGGTTAATGTTATCCATTGGATATTTGATAAGTGTAAACATTTCATATTAATGACTAATATTGATTCTTAACTATGATCAATATGAAATTTGTATTAATTACTTAACAGAATCTAAAATGTAAAATTAACAAACCCAAAAATATGTTGAAACCTTTCATAAACAAAAGTAGTTGATTATACTAGAGTTTTCCTATTAAGACTATAATGTTGAGTTCATAGCGTAAGTCATAGTCAGGGTCATCTCTCAACTTTCGTTGACTTTGAGCATTTAGTGCATATGTGTTAACTTGTTTTCGAATTCCATATTTCAAATGAGCACTTTTGAAGGAAGACAAAATCGAAATATTATTTCAATTTTAACAAAGAGTGTAATTAAGACCGGGCATCCACTTATTTTATGTTTATTTAAAAATACTACTCCGTTGTATGGAATATTTGAGACCCGTATATTTATAAGTTTTGTGTTGCCCACATTGTACACCCTCGGAAACGTCCCAGACGTAGGTATAACTAGAAATTGAAGTACTGTGTATATGATGTTGAGACCGAAAAGGGATTGGGGGTTTCACAACCCATTTCTCAATGCACAAATTTGTCTGAAAAAATTGAAAATGAAAATCAAGGCCTCAATGATAGAATGATAGTGATTAAATAAAAAAGGCCCCCAGACATGATACCCAAATATCTTTTTAGATAATTGGAGTTGGACTGCGTACATGATGGGCTGTTGGACTCTTGCTTCTAATGGGCTTCCATTGGATAGTGAAATGTTTCAAGGCCGAGACTTAAAGGGCAGAAAAGACACAAAAAGTATATCCGAACAATATTCGTGATTTGGTATAACCACATGTAGGGGTGTAAACGAGACGAGACAGCTCACGAACTATTCGAAATTGACTCGCAAACTATTTGAAATTGACTCGATTTAAACGAGTCGAGCTCGAGCTCGAGTTACTCGAGTAAATTTTCGAGTCGAGTTCGAGCTCAAAGATACTCAGCTCGTGAGGCTCGCGAGCCTTATCGAGCTTATGTAAATACATACTATATAAGGTATTATGTATATAAAGCGAGTCGAGTCGAGTTTAAATAACGAATATTTACCGAGCTTGATATGAATAACTAATCGAGCTCGAGTGTTAGTAACCGAGTCGAGCTCGAGTCTGAAAATTAAAGGTCGGTCGAGTTCTAGTCGAATTTCGAACCCGAGTTTTAGTAATCGAGCCGAGCTCGAGCTGGGCAATACTCGACTGGACCCGGCTCAATTACACCCTTACCACATGGACGAGTAGTGCAATTTACTCTTGCATCTATCTCTATAATCAGTTGCCTCTTGACTTCCCGATCTTTGGCCGACTAAATCCACAACACACGAGTTCACTGCCATACAAACTCAAGGTAGATGAATAATCCTTTTCTTAAAAGGGGTTAATAGTGGGTCTTATGTACTTGGTTTAGTGAACAATTCGATGCCGTATATATTTTATGTAACCCTAAGAATCTAGACATCACTATGACGTTATATACTATTTATACACATGCTATTTTAAAAATACACACACATATAATTAGTGTTTGGAATTCATACATATGATGATTAACTTAAAGTATAATACATTGATGATAGATGCATACACCCACATGCTATTGCTTTATATTTTTTAGATGTATATGCACGCTATTGCATATTTTATTTCTCAAACATACATACTGCATATTAAATGTATATCGATGCTTTAAAGAATCCGTTTAAAATAGTGTATAAATTATGAATTAAGATATGATAAGTACATCAATTACTTTAAACTTATTTTCCTTAAAATAAACGAAATATTTGTTACTTTAAAACCAATAGAAAGTACTTAAAATGAATTATACTTAATAATAACTCGGTATATAATCCGAGTTACAACAGATGGATGATTCAGAAAATTAATTTGAATACATAAGTAACATTTATATTATAAACTAGAATATTAACTAGATTATTAATTCGCGTATTACGCGAGTGATATCAATAAAATTGAAATATTAACTTTTAACAATACTAAAATATTCAACATGATAAAACTATAGAACTTAAAATGTAAAAGTGTTCATTAATACCCGACATTTAGAATAAAATTAATTGAAATTCGTATTTCCTTTGTTAGTTGCTTGTGTTTGAATGCTAAAATGATGTATGTAGTTGATTTGAATGAAATTTGAACACATAAATTTTGAAATCAGTTAATAGAAAGTGTAAAGTGTAAGGGGTTAGTATAGGTGAGCATGAGTCGGTTTGGGTCGGTTCCTACGTTAACCTGAACCCAAACCGAAGTTCCGGTTCCTTAAAATTCTAAACTATTCGGTTCGGTTTCATCATCGGTTTGGTTCCTTTCCGTTTCGGTCTTTTCCGGTTCGGTTTGGGTTTTATAGTAGGTTTATCATAACATATGTCAAGGAAACTCATGAAATAAATTCAAAATGACAGCCTATATAACACCCATATTGCAGCACAAATCTTAGCTTGAAATTGAAGTTGTAGCATGTTTGATGGTTGTAACTTTTTAGAGAAGTATAATGTTAACAAAATTTATCTTCAAAATGGAAGAAAGATAATTCACATATATGTTGTCCAAATTGTAGCCTAACCAATTAGATAACGTTTTACAGAATGACAATTCATATGAGATTTAAGACGAAACAAATAACTTTGAGGATTAGTATGTTAATGGAGTAATTAGTTAAAATAACTTGAACAAATGAAAAGAATATCAAATGAACAAAATTTTAATTATCTATAAAAAAATTAAACATATTAAAAAAATTACTATAATAAATATAATAGTTCGTTCGGTTCCTTCCGGTTCGGGTTTACCCTACAATCCAGACCGAACCGTTTATTTTAGTTTCTCAAAAATCAAAACCTAAACCATCGATTTTTATTTTAGGGTCGGTTTTCGGTTCGATTTTTTCGGTTTTTTGTGTTTGGTTCGGGTTTTGCTCACCCCTAAGAGTTATAATGAAATTAATTAAAATAACTTGGGTGGGAAAATTGAAATTGAAAATGTTAATTCATTGATAAGTGACGTTGAAAAAACTTATTTATTAGATAGTATAGATATAGATTGAAATAAAATTACAAATAATTTTTTTTTTCAATCTAATAATAAATTAAGGATTTATTTAATATAATAATAATTGATTTTTCTAACGTATATTAAAATAATGTAACGATAGAATGAATGTCGAAAATCAATTTACTCAAAGTGAAAGAGTTTAAGTTAAAATTATGAAAGGGTTTAAGTTAAAAATTTTAATAGACAAAATTGGATAATAAAATAAATGTATATATCAATACTAGAAGGTTAAAGTAAAAGTAAATTTAACGAAAAGTATTATTGAAAAGTGTTGTTTGAGCGACATGTGACAATAAAAACCATATTTTATATAAGATATAGAGCTAGATATAGAGTTTTTATAACCTAACTCTTTTTTTTTTAATATCTATTTATTTTAAATTGCAAACAAAATTCTTATAAGTTTTTTTTTTTTTTTTTTGTCTTCTAAACTAATGAATTTCTTTTAATAGGATATCAATTAATGGTTTGGGAATAAAGTTATAATAACTTGCTTATAACTGTAGTTAGGTTTTGCTTACAATTGCGTTAATATTATTTAAATTAATTTTGAGAATAAGCTTAATAAACAGACAATAGAAATGATTAATTTAATAATGCTTTGGTTAACATGACGTAACGATTAATTAAACTCAACACATGATTAGTCGTTGTTAAATTTAAATGTGAAATATCACTTCACTATTGATAGTGTTTCTTTCTACATGCAATACGTTATGTTACATCACTTCTAAGACTATATGGAGTGGTTTATTGTGGATGATGATGATGTGGAGTGATAGAGGTGATTTGTAGGAAATAGAGTGTGATTTTAGAAAAGAGGGTGTGATGATAAGGAGTGATAGATATTATTTTGTAAAAGTTGTATTTTTATTATTTTTTTTATATAAATGAAATTTAAAAAGTTGTATTTTTATTAAAAATAAAAACAAAACATACTACAATTTATTTAACAAAAAACATACTACAATTTATTAAAATAAAAAAACATACTACAATAAAAAAAAATACTACATATCCGAAAAATATTTTTCGATAAACCTTTTCTTTTCGGCCTCCGCTATTCTTCGATAAGGCTCCTCCAGATGACTAATGTCCTTCATGATCGTCTTTAATGCTTTTGATGGCATTTTTTCTTGTGCAGTTTCATTAAATTCCTCGAACTTTTGTGTCATCAACTGGAGTTGTTCTTCGGCCCCCGAAGAAGACCCGACTTTGCCCTTTCCTTTGCGCGCCCTTGCTTTTGCTTGATCTCTACCAACCGGTCTTGGAAGATCTTCCTCCAACACCCGAAGCTCATCATCATCATCATCATCGTTGAGATCGAATGAAGCAAAAGGCGATACTGGAGTGGCGGGGCTACTAGACTCCGATGTTTTGCGCGCTTTTGAGGCCCCTCCAAGAATTGGTATCGTTTGACAAACGGGGCTTTTTTTCAATATTTCCCAACTCGCGTAATGTGGGAAACCCGTACCCATTTTGTTGCGGTATGTCAACATAGCCTGTTCGACCAATTGTTGATCATTTTGACCGCTTGTTCTAGATTGTTGTGCTTGTCGCATAATCCCGTTGAATTTTTTGACTTTTCGGGATAAGTCGGTCCACTTGCTCGATATCATGTCGTTGGTACGAGCGTAATCGGGATCTTCTTGATGCATCTTGTAGAAGAATTGTTCCCGAACCTTTGCCCAATAAAGTGGTGAAGCTCGATCTCTTCCCAAAATGGGGTCTTCGGATGTCGACGACCATGATGAAGCAAGTGCTACCTCTTCCCGTTCGATCCACTTCTTTTTTTTGGTTTTGCCTCTTTGCGATTCGGCTTCCTTCTTCTTATGTCGCCTCTTCCCACGGGTCGGCATATTTTCCGGTTGAGTTTCCGTAACAACGTCATCGTCTTCGGAATCGACCAATTGGCGGTTACGGTCAACGTCAAATGGAGGCACATTTGGAAAATCGCCGAAGTTAAGCAATTGTTGGAACGACCCTCCTTGGTATACCGGGTCTTGGTGAGGTCTTTGTGGTGGTGGAGTTTGTTGGTAAAATTGTGGATATTGGTTAGGGTTTGGAAATTGGTTAAGGTTTTGAAATTGGTTGGGGTTTTGAAATTGGTTGGGGTTTTGAAATTGGTTTGGAAATTGGTTAGGGTTGAACCATGGGTTGGGGTTTTGATTGTTGAACCAAGGGTTGGGGTTTTGATTGTTGTTGGGATCCATTTGATGTAGAATTGTATAAAATTGTGATAGAAAGTTGTATGTTTTGATGTAGAAAGTTATATGTTTTGTGTTTGATTTTATAAAAAATGGTTGGATTTTATAGAGAAATGGTGGTTTTTTTTTTTTTTTTGCCCGTTGATATCTCAAACGGTCGTTTTTTTTTACCGTTGCTTCTCTCCCTCTCGCTCACCACGGCGTCTTTCTGCTCACGCCGTGGCCCAAAAACACTCAATAACGCCCCCACCGGAGTGGAGGTGGGGCGTTATAGCTGAGGTGGAGGCGTTATCGAGCCTCCATCACGCCCCAGTCCGCGTAGTCTAAACAATATTTGTAAGTTGAAAAAATGAAGTTTAAATGATAACTTTTGTTTTTCACATATTCTCTTCTTTTTTAGTATTGAACATGTAATTCAACAAGTAGATTTGCAACGTTTAATATGAAAATTTTGCAAGAAGAACAATTCATTTTACCATTTATATACTATTTATATCATTTTTATGATAGTTGTGAAACAGTTAAACTTATTAATATCGTGTTTTATAATCACTTGTACTATTTTCTTTTACCATATATTATTTGTAAACTTGTGCAATGGACATATAAAATATACAAGGCATATATAAATAACATTTTTCGTACTATACTCATACATGGCGAAGCCAAGATTTGTACTAAAAAGGGTTGAATTGAACTATGAAGCTATGAATCTATATTGGATGAATCATAAAAAAGACTCGTATCGTAATTTTCTATGATTATTTTAAATTTATTTATATATAAATTTAACTCGTTAATAAAAACCGAATATCCCTAACCCTTTCCCTAACTCCACCATTATATTCATGGTTTTTTAGTTATCAATGATAAGACCGTTCTCAGCGGGGTGAATAACGCCGACGTTCCCCCCCCCCCCCCCCCCCCCCCCCCCTAACGGCGTTATCGCTGGGGGGCGGCGTTTTGGTGGTGGTTTCGGCGTTGTGTTGCTCCAGCAACGCGACGTTGTTTGTATTTTTTTTTTCCTTTTCTTTTCTTCCTAATCTTTTCGAGGGGGAAGGGATTCTTAATCTTTTCTTCCTATAAAGAAGTTGCAGATCAAAGAAGAAAGAAGAAAGAAAAGAAGAAAAAAAAAGAGTTGCAGGTAGTTGAAGAAAGAGGGAGAGAGAGAGAGAAAAAAAAAGGGGGATTTTTTTAATTTATTTGTATAATCTTATAAAAAAAATAGGTTTAATTTTTTAATTTTATAAAAAAATTAAGTTATTTTTTTTATTTAATGTATTTCTTATTTTTATTAATGTATTATTTATTTTATAAATATATTATTTTTACATTAAAGAAAATGGAAAATAATAAAACTTGTGGATCCCAGATTTTGATGTTATGGTTAAAGGGATTTAGTGGTGTTAGTGTTATGCTAACATGAGACTCTATAACATCAAAATCGGTGTTATGAATGAGAACGGTCTAATAATACTATATTGATATAAAGAAACAAAATAATGAAATATGAACCGATTTTATTGATGTCGACTATGGTCAAAAACCTTATTACAAATAGTATATGTGAAAGAAGAGAAAGTTATCTTTACTTCAATCTCAATCACCATTAACTCGACACGTGTCACCCACTTGTCTCCATTGGATTCTCTCTCTTTCATCTCACACACACACACACACACACACTATTCGTTATTCTTTTTCCATGCAATCCTTTCTCTCTCTCTCTCCCACATTTTTGCTGTTTTTCTCATATAATTGATTAAACCATTATCCAAGATTCCTCAATGTCTGTTCTTGTTCTTGTTCTTGTTCTTCAGATCTAAAAAAACACCAAAAACCCTTAAACCATGTCCGTGTTTCACACTCTGTTTTTTTTTACTCTGTTTTTTTCAACCAATGCAATATCATTTGACTTCCAGACATTAACCTTAACCAGCTTAAAATTCTTGGGAGATGCCCACATGTTTAACAACACTGTCAGACTCACCCGAGATCTCCTCGTCCCAAATTCCGGCGCCGGCAGGGTTTTGTATAATAAACCAGTACGATTCCGGCAACCCGGAAACCCAACTCCGGTTAGTTTCAACACCAACTTCTCATTCTCAATTGCGAATTTAAACCCGGATTCGATTGGTGGTGGGTTGGCTTTCGTGATTTCGCCGGATGATTTAACGGTGGGTGACGCCGGTGGGTTATTAGGGATTCCGGCGGGTTCGGTTTCCGTTGAGTTTGATACTTTAATGGATTTTGAGTTTAAGGATGTTAATGGGAATCATGTGGGTTTGGATCTTGATTCGATGGTTTCGAACCGGGTTGCTGATTTGGACCCGGTGGATGTTGATTTGAGAAGTGGTGAGTTGGTTAACTCGTGGGTGGACTACACCGGGTCGACTCAGCAACTCGGTATTTATATTTCTTACTCTAGTATAAAACCAAAAAAACCAATTTTATCTATTGAGATAAATTTAAATGAGTATGTTAATGAGTTTATGTTTGTCGGGTTTTCCGGGTCAACTCAAGGAAGTACTGAAGTCCACTCGGTGGAATGGTGGAGCTTCAGTTCTTCCTTTGATGACCAGGATATAAAACCCGGGTCAAACTCACCACCAATGCCGTTTTCACCGTCAACCGGCACCTTTCATGAACCCGACCCCAACACCACTAACTCGCCCCCGCCGTCAATGGCGCCAATTAATTCAAACACCCCAACTACTCATACAACACAAAAACAAAGTAAATGTCATAACCAATTGTGTAAACAAGGTGCCGGAGCGGTTGCCGGAGTCGTAACCGCTAGTGCGTTTATTTTAGCATTATGTGCAGTTTTGCTAATTTGGGTTTATTCTAAAAAGTTCAAAAAGTCGAAAAAACCGGAGCTTTTTGCAAGTGGAATCTTTAAAACCCCTAAAGAATTTACTTACAAAGAGCTTAGGTTAGCTACCAAATGTTTTGACCCGACCCGGGTGATTGGGCATGGAGCATTTGGGACTGTTTATAGAGGGATAATGATGGATACAGGGGATGTTGTTGCTGTAAAGAGATGTAGTCATAGTGGTGATGATCAAGGAAAAGCCGAGTTTTTATCTGAGTTATCAATAATTGGATCGCTTAGGCATCGAAATCTTTTGAGATTACAAGGTTGGTGTCATGAAAAAGGTGAAATTATGCTTGTTTATGATTTAATGCCAAATGGCTCACTTGATAAAGCGCTTTTCGAATCAAGGTTTACATTGTTATGGAGTCATAGAAGGAAGATATTAATGGGTGTAGCTTCGGCTTTAGCTTATTTACACCAAGAATGCGAGAATCAAATTATTCATAGAGATGTTAAAGCTAGTAATATTATGTTAGATGAAGGGTTTAATGCTAAATTAGGCGATTTTGGTTTAGCCCGTGAAATCGATAAAAACAAGTCCCCTGACCCGACCGTGGCAGCCGGAACAATGGGGTATTTAGCGCCCGAGTATTTGTTAACGGGTCGGGCTAGTGAGAAAACCGACGTTTATAGCTTTGGTGCGGTGGTGTTAGAAGTGGCTAGTGGTAGAAGGCCTATTGAGAAAGAGGCAGTTGGGGTGGGGTCAAAAGGGCCAAAAAGTAGTTTGGTAGATTGGGCTTGGGGTTTACACCGAGAAGGTCGGTTATTAGCCGCGGCAGACCCGCGGTTGTGTGGTGAGTTTGAGGAAAGGGAGATGTTGAAAGTCTTATTGGTTGGGTTATTATGTTCGCATCCCGACCATACAGTTCGACCCACAATGCGAAGTGTGGTTCAAATGCTTGCGGGTGAGGCTGAAGTGCCTATTGTTCCAAAGACTAAACCGTCATTGAGTTTTAGTACTTCGGATTTGTTATTGAATTTGCAAGATAGTATGTCGGAAATGAACGAGATTATTTCACTCTCAACTTCCTCATCCGAACATAGTTTCCACGGTGGCGAATTGAATCTCGTTTGAGGCGACCCGAGTCGGGTCCGGGATTTATAAGTTTTGTTTTCGTTCTAACTTTATACAGAGTGTATTTGCTTGATTTGTTGATTTATGATGATGTGTTGCAACAGATAATAATGATAACAACATGCACAGAAATATAAGGGGTTAGTGGGTCATTTGTTGAAATTAGTGGGGTCTCATCATAACATCTTGCACTTCCAATTATGGAGGTCATTTTCATGAAAATATAAAGGTCAAAAAGACGATAATAACATATGAGAGTTAGAGTAGATGTTTGGTAAAGTATCATGTCACAAAAATAGGTTTTTATTCGTATGATTAGTCCTTTATGCTTACCTCCTTCGTGTATTTGTGTACTTTCCAAGTGAACAATGCCATGGACCGATCCGAATGAGGTTATCCGAATGCCTATTTTGGTTACTCACTTCGTCGTAAAATAAAAGTATGCTACGAAATAATCATATTTAAGCGATGTTGACCAGACAAGACGGTACTAACCGATTTAAATGAAATTCATTAATATTTTAGGTTTTTTTCTAAAAGGTAAATACAAATATATCAAAACTAGATAACATAGAAATGATTAAATAGATGTACTTAATACATTAAGGGGTCTTTTGTTTTTTCTGAATATTTAAGTCTGAATCTGAAAACCTCTGAATGATAAGAGGTTGTGTCTGAAATCTGAAAGCATAATCATTAAGATTGTTTGAAAAATATACTTTCATATATATCTTAATTCTTTTTTTTTTTCTTTTTTTTTTCTTGTTTTTATCATATTTTCAAGCTACTGGAATAGCTAAATTGCACGAAAAATAAAATTAACAAATAACTAAATGTAAGAAAAACATTCAAAAGGTTCTTAGATCAAAAGACAACGTCTTCACCAATAACACTCTAACAATAATACTGACAAAGTACGGTAAATGAAAATCCATAAACTAACATGACAAAATCATTTAAAGTAAATCATTCTCCATTGTGCATCAACTGATCAACAATCTCTTCACGCAAGTTTATCATTAATTGTTGATCTGATGCACTACATTGTGACTGGAATTTCTTGATTCTGATTATTTTTTGTTTCATTTTCATTTTCGACTTCTATCTCTATTTGATCAGACATAGAAAATAACTCATCATTAACACATTCCTTTCGTATAAAATTATGAATCGCAAAGCATGCAATAACAACGTCCGTTTGTGTATCAAATGAGAACGTTGACATCTTTTTCAAAATCGGGAAACGTGCTTTCAAGACTCCATACGCCCGTTCAATAACATTTCTAAGTTTTGCATGAGCATGATTGACCTTTTCATTTTTGCTCATTGCACGTTGACGACGAAAGTCTCCAAGCCAATATCTAACATTACGATGTGGTGCCATAATATAAATTTTAATTAGGGGTATTAAGAGGTATTAAGATATAAAATATAGCTTATCAAATTAGAGGAAAAAAAGGGATATTAAGATCTTATTCAAAAAAAAATTCAAAACCTCTTATTTACTATTTCACTTATTGGATAATACATTTAGATATCATTAAGAGCTTAATATGAAAAACAAACGACCCCTAAATGTGTAACAAATGATACAAAAATTTTCTCTCCTCTACTTTGCAATATCAGGTGGTTATAACGATCATTAGGTCGAAGTCTTTCAAATAAAAGAGGTTCTTGAGACTCATGTTTTGGGCGTTTATTTGATCCTGTGATGGAATCAGATAAATTTTTAATTGGGGGTAAAATTAATAGAAACTATTTAGTGGATGAATTTTTACTGTTTTCGTAATATCAAAGTAAAAAATACTTTTTCTTTCTTCCTAATCGATTTTTATTGGAGCAAAATTCAGAAATAAATAAACAAATAATTTTTAACATTGTGATTACTCCATCTTGTCACCGCCCCTTTTTGATCTCTCGGCGCACATAGAAATCGACTTCAGCTGATGGTTCTTTTGAAATCGCATCTTGTTACAAATCTATTATTAAATGTATTTTCATGTAATTATAACTAATATGTAGATATACAATAAGGGGGTCTTATATATAAGATGAAATATCGAAATTGATCAAAACATGAGTTCTCATAGAGCTATTTACCAAGCTACTTAATCTTTCAACCTCTCTTTCATCTACACGGACAACCGCATTGGAAATCTGGGAGATTAGGCATAACCAAGTCATTTTCCCCTTCAGCGGTACAGGACTCGGTCGTCATATTAGTGGGTAATACTGGAAAATATCTAGCTTTTATAGGTAAAATTAGTTCTCGTTCATCTGTTATTTAATTGTTTTCTTTTTTGCTTCTAACCTTCCACCCGATATCATATATGAATAATATTTTTGAGATTAAAAAAAAGAGAAAATCACCGATTAAATCACCTAACACCTTAAAAATTCGAAAATAATCACCAAATTTGCGACAATTTTCTCGCACCACTTTGTCTTTTATCCCTGACGCGTGAACGAGATTTTTTGAAATAAGTGGTGTATATTAAGCCACGTCATTTCGCGAGAACGAAATTGTCATGTCGCAAGAACGAGTTTTAATAAGCGCGAAAATGTGACTTAATATATACCATTTATTTCAAAAATCCCGTTATCGCTAGGGGTAAAAAAAATTGCTCGGAAAAATTATAGCAAATTAGTGATTATTTTTAAAATTTTAAGGTATTAGATGATTAAATCGGTGATTTTCTCTTAAAATTTTTTATTGAAGTAGCGTGATATTATGTTTATATTTCCAGCTATATTTTCTTATTTTCACTTTATTTGGGACGTTTTCCTTTAAAGACAATTCAACTTCTAGCTCATCATAGCATAATAATAATAACAATAACAATAATAATAAAAATCATAATAAAATGCTACAATAATAATAATATCGTTATTTCTATTAATAATTTATTATTTCCAGCCTTGAACTATTTTGTGCCAATTATATATTATATATTATATATATATGTGTTTTTCTAACTTCTGTCCTAGGGCACATGTTAACACTATTTTTAAATATTAAAAGTACAATCAAAAGTATCAAAAAGTACCATTTTTTTATTGATTTCTTAACTTTTAATACTTTTGATTGTACTTTTAATATTTAAAAATGGTGTTAACATGTGCCCCTATGGCACAAGTTAGAAAAAAGCTATATATATATATACTACATTTGAAAAGTTTTACTTTAAAAAGAATTCAACTCACATCTCATGATGAGGCACATGATGAAACTTATAGATCTCAAATGTCAGAAAAACCATAAGTTTGAAATTCCTGTAATCACATTTATTATTTATTTTTATTGTCGTATTTTGTGTTTGTCAAGAATATGACTTTTCTGACTAAACTTTATTATATACAATTTCAATTAAACAATCTTATAACATCGGCTATTTACCTTTTTTTTTTTTTTATATAGAGAATATTGCACATAAACAGTTACTAAAATACTAAATTCTATTTTTCTATGGGTATATTAGGTTACAAGGTTTTTAAAGCATTTTGAAGTTGGAGTCTTTCGTATTCGAAATAGTAAGTTCTTGAATAAAAGGAACCTTAAAAACCTACAAGAAGGGAAAAAGCAAAAGTCTTCGGCTTAAAAACTCAAGCTTCCATCTCGTATCAATTTCATCTCTAGCTTCATCTACAATTATCTAGAACAGATATACCCTACCATAGTAGCATATAACAAAATTAACACACTTAAAAAAGTGTAAATATAACATTTACTAAAAATATCAAAAAACTTATCAAATTATTAAATAAGACAACCGAAGTTATCTTTACGATTTATAAAAAAAAAACAATGTCGGTTAACGTCATTGTTGTTGGAACTTATTTTTATGTTATTAATGGTTTCTCGAATTTGTTAATAGGAACAAAATGATTTAAATGAATAAACATGCACCACGTATACTTGAAAATAGTTTATATTTAATTTAAGGAAATGAACTCAATCAGTTCGATGAATATTATATAACATACAAATATTCACACAAGTCCCACAAATATATATTCTTTTTGTCTTAAAATGCCCAAAAAGACAAACTAAATATATTTAAATACAAAAAAACAAATTAACCGCTAATAAGTAGTCGACATGATTTTAAAAGTAGCAAGTTCAGTATAAAGAAAGGTATCTTTATATTTATTTTCTACTTTTCATTATATAAATCATAATTTAAAATACAATGGTGTATTTGAATGTTTTATATTTTGTATTTAGAATTATATTGGTGTTATAATTTAAGTGTTGATAACAACTGTCCATAAAATAGTGGATAACAAATTATCATATGTATTAGAAATATATACATTAATTAAGAAAGAGGTGATTCCGAAAATGTAAGGTTAATATTTGTGAATGTACAAATAATTGTAGCATGTTTTAACGTTTTAGACACAACCCCGAAAGCTATTGTTATCATTTTTCTATGATTTATAATATTCTTTTCAATTATTGTCCATGTCAGTGGCGAAGCCATGATCAAACTGAAGGTAGGTCCAATGACCAGAGTATTGGGTCAAATGGTTCGACCTGGTCAGCTGGGTCGAACGGTTTGGTTGGTCAAATGAATCGGTTCGAAGATGAATATAAATAAATGATCGGATAAAAAAGATAAAAATAACAAATTATAGTAACAAATAAACAAACCACAATGTACTTAAATCACATTATTTTCATGAGCAAAGAATAAGTTTTATATAATCATATATTTTATAAGAGTAATTTGACTATAAACCAAAACGATATGAAAATAAATAAAATATTATAAAACAAATATAACAAATATAGTGTTCGTATTTAATAGGAAATAAAGACAAAGTAAAAAGAGTTTGGAAAGGGTTATATTTAATTTGGTTATTCATTACTTTTAAAAAACTTAAAATATACTTTGAAGATTGTACAATTCAAAAAATAAAATAACTAAATGTAATGTATGAGAATTGAACCCTTAACCTAAATCTGCACTTGTTCCTTGCATAAAGGGTCCAACCAGTAAGGTAAGCTCATCATCTGGTATATCTTTTGGAAATTTAAATATTACCCAGTTCCATTTAGAATTTTTAGATAGGTCCTCCGAAAATTTTATACATCGCTACTAAACGATTTCGTAAATTAAGGTAGGTCCGAGGACACGCCTGGCTCTAATGTAAATTCGCCCCTGGTCCATGTAATGGTTAATGAGTTATAAGTTTGAAAAGAAAATAATCTCTCGCATCTTTTTCTTTCAAACACAACAATTTATTTAATTTCATTTTTGACATAAATAAAACATGAACTAACATATAAATTGATAGTATATGGAAGATAGATTAACCCTATCCTTGGACATACCACATTAAATCTTTCCGTCAAAACATCTTTCTTCTTTTCTTGCATCTTGCCTTTACGAGGATCATGTAAGATCCATAGTTGAATACTTAATAGCAAGTGAATTGGTTTCGAGAACATTTAACCACCTTTTTGCGACTTCTACTTTCAACACGATTCACCGCCTGGTCTACAAGCCCTTCACGGTGTCACGCCCAATCATTTTGCTACACACATTACAGATTATTTGTTAAATCATTTTAATAGTATCTAAATGTTATTTTATTACGTATAAAATTCAAATACATACTACGAGCTAGTAGTTTTAATACAAGTCAGATAAATTTAATTGTTACCTTAAAATATATAATAATTTAAAATAATGCACATGGTTTTGTACCGTCCAATGGGTAAGAGAATCTACAAAACTGTGACAAGATGCCTTATCTGGTTGGTTGTTTCTATATATATATATCTTGTTGCTTCATATTTTATTCATTTGTTATAAAAAACAAAAAAAGTTGTTTACAAATTAAATTATTTTACTAATATATAATACATACATATAGTTTTTATGGTAATTATGATTATTATAATTAAAACGGTTATCAAATAGATTAAAAGGACACAATGATATAAACACGATAAAATCTTTTAAAGTTAAACGTATAACTTGTTTCACGAGGATGTGAGATAAATGTTATTAAATAAATATAACTATTCTCAAAATATATATGTTTTATTCTGAAAAATATATATATCAACATTTATAAAGGGTAAGTTGTGTTTAACGAAATTATTTAATATGAAATATTAAAGTGCGTAAACTTTTCAAATAACATAACATTAGTTATATCGTTTTCATTAACTTTGGTCCAATTTTTTTTCGTATAAAAAGCAACTTTAGTGAAATTAATTAACATGAAAGGTCAATTTATAAAAGTACAAGAAAAAGACGGATTTGACAAAGATATAGTTAACTTTGTTTTGGTTAGTAGTGATTTATAGTTAGAAGGTTAAATAAAATTGATTATGAGAGTCTAAGGCTATGCGGAGTGGTTAGTGATGATGTGGAGTGATAGAGGTTTTTTTTTAGGAGAGAGAGTGTGATTTGTAGGAAGAGAGTGTGATTTTAGGAAAGAGGATGTGATGATGTGGAGTGATAGAAAATGGGTGGAGTGGTGAGTGATGATGTGGAGTAATAGAGATTATTTTGTAATCATTAATTTTTATTATTTTTTTTATATAAATGAAATTTAAAAAGTTGTATTTTTATTAAAAATAAAAAAAAAATACTACAATTTATTTAAAAAAAAAAAACATACTACAATTTATTAAAAAAAAAAAAATACTACAATAAAAAAAAATACTACATATCCGAAAAATATTTTGCGATAAGCCTTTGCTTTTCGCTCTCCGCTATTCTTCGATAAGGCTCCTCGAGATGACTAATGTCCTTCATGATCGTCTTTAATGCTTTTGCTCGCATTTTTTCGTCGACTTTTTCATTAAATTCCCCGAACCGTTGTGTCATCAACTCGAGTTGTTCTTCGGCCCTCGAAGAAGACCCGGTTTTGCCCTTTCCTTTGCGCGCTTTTGCTTTTGCTTGATCTCTACCAACCGGTCTTGGAAGATCTTCCTCCAACACTCGAAGCTCATCATCATCATCATCATCCGATTCGTTGAGATCGAATGAAGCAAAAGGCGATATTGGAGTGGCGGGGCTACTAGACTCCGATGTTTTGGACCTTTTTGAGGACCCTCCAATAATTGGTATCACTTGACAAACCGGGCTATTTTTCAATATTTCCCAACACGCGTAATGTGGGAAAGACGTACCCATTCTGGTGCGGTATGTCACCATAGCCTCTTCGAGCAACATTTGATCATTTTGACCGCTTCTTCTAGATTGCATTGCTTGTCGCATAATCCCGTTGAATTTTTTACTTTTCGGGATAAATCGGTCCACTTGCTCGATATCATGTCCTTGGTACGATGATAATCGGGATCTTGTTGTTGCATCTTGAAGAAGAATTGTTCGCGAACCCTTTCCCAAAAAACGGGTGAAGCTCGATCTCTTCCATAAACGGGGTCTTCGGATGTCGACGCCCATGATGCGGAAATTGCCACCTCTTCCCGTTCGGTCCACTTCTTTTTTTCGCCTTTGCCTCTTTGCGAATCGGCTTCCTTCTTCCTATGTCGCCTTTCCGCAACTTTCTTCCCACGGGTCCTCATATTTTTCGGTTGAGTTTCCGGAACAACGTCATCGTCTTCGGGATCTTGTGATTGGCGGTCAACGTCAAATGGAGGCGGGTTTGGAAATTCGCCAAAATTGAGCAATTGTTGGAACGACCCTCCTTGGTATACCGGGTCTTGGTGAGGTCTTTGTGATGGTGGAGTTTGTTGATAAAATTGTGGAAATTGGTTGGGGTTTGGAAATTGGTTGGGGTTTGGAAATTGGTTAGGGTTTGCACCAAAAAAATTGTTGAACCAATTCGGGTTGGGGTTTTGATTGTTGTTGGGATCCATTTGATTTTTTTGATATTGAATTGTATAAAAAATTTGTGATAGAGATTGAAAGAGTTGAAAGAGATTGTTGTTGTATGTATTTTTGATTGTTTTGGGTTGAATTTATAAACTTTTTTTTTGCCCGTTATTACTCTCAAACGGTCATATGACCGTTTCTTTTTCGAAAACGCCAACCAATTGCTCGTGATGCGGACGACGCCTACCACCATAACGCCCCCATAACGCCCCCACCGGAGCGGTGTGAGGGCGTTATAGGTGGTGATTTGGCACAATAACGCCCCATTTTTTGCACCACTCCGTCCCGTCTAAGAGTGATTAGTAAGTAACCTAATAATTTAAAGGTTGTAGTTTAAATTTACGTGTTGTTTAAAAACTTATACTCTAACAGTATATAAGTTGATCTAATAATTCATGGTTTAAACATTCATGTTATGTGCAACAAAGACAACTTTTTTAGAAAAAGCTTTATTTTTTGTACTTTGACTTTTTCAAATATTCATAAAATACCTTTATTATTTAATTTTTTGTTCTTGCAGCATGTAAAGTTAGATGTTGTTTGCTACACCTAACATTTCCCCATAATTTATAGATTGTGGTTTTAAATCTCGTATATATGATACTACGGTATGATATTTCTTTCTAAAGAAACACTGCGGATAATTAGCAAATTCATTCTTTTAAATATCTAAACAAAGCAACGGAGGACAGTGTCGGACACTTTAAAAGTTTAAACTCCCATGATAGATCGTAAAAGAACCTTAGGTGGGCTCACTCGGCCCATTATAACAAAAAGGCTTTTGTGTATATCAGTTGCTATGAGGCCCATTAGTACTTGGTAGTATGCATCGTTTACTGCATTTGTGTCTATTTACTTGCTAATATGCAAAAACTCTTAATATGATACATCTTATGTAGGTACGAGTATATATGTCTACGTATAAAACAGTTTGTACATCAACCTTCATAATACAAAATTCGTTACAATTAAATAAGATTTTAAAACATAATCTTTATATTTGTCTAATTGTCATTGTCGTGGTTTGTATCCAAATGACTGATATTGTCATATCTACTAAAAAGCACAAGATTTACCAGAAATCATTATGTTTTATTAGGGGTGAGTATAGTATCATATCGGTTGGTACCAGACTTTTTTTAATCAGATACCGAATACATAACTTTTTAAAAATTTGGTACCAACTAATATTTCAATAATATTTCTCTCGCTTACGTTTAATAACCCGCGTGATACTCTTTTAAAGTAAAAACCCAATTCAATCTTGTTAAAATGAAAATACAAAAAAGTAGAGGGTGTAATTTAGCAAGACGTAGAAACAGAAAGGAGTAAAAAGACAGGTAAGACAAACCATATATCTTACATTGTAGTCTCCGTAACGATAAACTTGAATCTATCAAATCAAATTAATAATAATTTATTTGAAATCCGTTTCATGGATCGCGAATCGGATCCATCCTTTGATCGATCGGTTAGTTTCTCTTCTCAGATCTCTCAATTGCTAACATTTTTCATCAATTTTTCATTAGATCTGCTTAATTTAGCTTTGGTCTAGGGTTTCTAGTTGATGATCACATTCATGCATACAAAATTAAGATTAGTGTTACATTTGTTTGAATTGAGTTGTTTTTTTAATTCGTTATAGTAATCATATGCGATAATTGATTCAGATTTAGGTAATTAGGTAATTGATCTGTTGAACTTGTTTATGATTATGAAATTGAGCTGAATTTGTGTTAATTGAAGTGAATTTAAGGTGTTTTTAGGTTAAATATCATTATATGATTTACATTATAGTTAGGGAATCGATATTGTGTTCGTGTTTATATATACGAAACCAAATCGTGTTAAAATCAGGAAGTTATAATATAGTGTTTAAGTTGATGCTCGAGCGTATTAATTTGTATGGTTTTTTACAAGGAAGTTATTAGCTATTATAGGTGCCTAAGGAATTTTTTTTTCTCGTAAAAAGTGGATTGAAACCGCTGATCGTATCCCTTGGGTTTACCTTGCATTCCTTCCATGTTTATTGATTGTTTCTTGTTTTTCTTCGTTGATTATTGTTTTCCGTTTTTGAAGTCTATATTTTGCTATAGGTTTTATGTTACTGCTCATGTGTATTCTATTTGTGCGGTTGTTTCGTCTCTTTTTTCTTTTTGTAACAAGAAATTAGTAATTGTTGTAGGTTGGTCGATATGTGAGAGAGAGAGAAAGATAATTTACGTACAAGTTTGTTTGTATAGTTGAAAGAGGAAAGCGACCTAACTTGTAAATTGGAAAATACTACTATTGTTTGCTAGTTTTGCTTACAATAATAAACTCCATACATTAGAGGAAAGCAACCTAACTTGTGCACCTTGTGATCATTATTTTTGTGTTAGTTTCATGATGATTTATTCGAGTCATAAAGTTACGTGTTGTTTTTATATGAGTTTGATATGTTTTGAAATTGTGTGGCGTCTGAAATTAGAATTAGTAAATGGTATCTATTTTATTATCGAAACATCATAAAAAACTTATGATTTGTTGTTTTTACTCATATGTGTAGCAATTTGTGAACAAGAATGCCGAAGCCACAGGATTCAACCCAGGATTGATTGTTTTGTTGGTTGTTGGTGGGCTACTGATAACGTTTCTTGTTGGAAACTATGTACTGTATATGTATGCCCAGAAAACCCTGCCACCGAGAAAAAAGAAGCCAGTCTCCAAGAAGAAGATGAAGAGAGAGAAATTGAAGCAAGGAGTTGCAGTACCCGGAGAATAGATCATCAAAAAACCGAGCATAAGTTTGCGTTAGTGTCCAGTTACCTACTGTCTTGTTGTGAGATGCTTGCACTATTATTAGTTTTGGTTATGTTTATGGGTTTATCTAATTATGAGTGAGTTAGCTTTGATAGTTTAGACATTACCCATCTTAATAATCACCTTAGTTCGTGTTTCATCCATCTTTGATTAGACTTTTTTCCGGCTATTTTCTTCATCATCGATTTCATCTGAGAAAGTTGTTAAAAGCTAGGTTGGGAACTTAAATGTTATGGCGAAATGGTTTAAGTAATGGTTACAGTTTTAAAGCATTTAGTTATGAATAATTTGATTTAAGTTATGCGTTTTATGTTAATGGGTTAACTAAAAATTGTTAAAGTGGGTCAGTTGAAAGGATAAATTAGTCTGTCTCATTTTACACGTCTGTCTAATGTACTATGATATAGATTTCATTCGAATGTGTTTGATATGTAAGTCATAAGAGTAAGCCAAGCTAACAACATCGCTTTGACTTACCATTGAAGGTTTAGTTGGCAAAACATGTTGCTGCAAAGAAAACCAGACATGAAAGTATTCTCGGTATATTAGGCTACTAAACAAATATCCTTAGAAATGATCAAGTAGAAACCAAAATGGTAGCAAACTAGCAATGTTACCTTGGGGATTTTCACCATGGTAGTAATATAAACACAATTCTTGTCACTTGACATTTACAAAATGGAAATTTCAAGAAAGAAAGCTCTCGACCAAACAACGGGGTATAGCTGGTCCCAATATTCGATTTTGTCGATCTGTAGCCATTATTACACATCCCTACATATCATATCTTATCGGATTGTGGATCATGAATGGTGGATTGATTTGTTACAAGTTGTTGGCTCTTTGCTTACACAACAAACTTCCACTATTCAGTTAAGCGTCTTGAGCGCGACGACTTCCACTACCTCAGTTGTTATGCGTCAAGACTTGTATTGCCTTGAGCGTATCGTTGGATTCCATTTTTTTTAACATAAATTCGATAACCTCAAGCAAACTCCTTGAACAAATTTAACCATTTACTAAAGAAAAATAAAACATGGAAGTGTGAACATCACTGACACCGCACGGCATTATTAGATTCACTTAAAACAAATATCTCCACAAGACAAAATCAAACAAGTGCGAGTCTCCTGGTTGACTTATTTACACACACATATTACCATAGCAAGTATATGTTTAAGGTTAAGATACATATTAAAACAGTTTTTCAATTTCCTTTAAAGTCGAGTTTAGGATAACGATAATTCAGGCTTAGGCATGACGAGCCATGGTCTGGTCCCCAGGAGGAATCATGACCAGCATTGGTTGGGGCCCAAATCCAGGATGAGGAAGCCTACGACGAATCTCACGTCCTTCTTGGCAAAGAGCACACTGGTGGCAGCAGATATGAGTTGCGAAATCACAAGCCATCTCTGCCTGCTCCTTTTGTTCTTCGTCCAAGTCGCAACATCCACCACATGATTTGCTCATTGCCTCCCAATTACCCTGTCAAAGTCAAACCCATAAGTTCAACAGACTTCAGTATGAAAAACAATCCTCTATAATAGCATCTACTAGTTCGAAACGAATTGTGTTAACATGTAACAATAAAATGTAGGAAAAAAGGTGGCTTCCCTCCGTTGCGAAATACTAGAGATGACAAAATGGCACAGTCTATAGCAGGTTAGCCACATACACTTTTAGTCAAGTTTTGCATATATATTTTAAAATAATTAGTATGCAAAACAAATGACTACAATAATATTATTTTTATACAATCATTTAGAAGGTTTATCCATTCAAAAAACGCAAACTGTAGGAAACAAGGTGGCTTCTTTGGTTTTACCCGTTTGATCCACTTGCATATAAAATATGAACCAAAACCGACATATTCATAAGCAAATGGTTCAAAACAAAAATTCACACGGGGCATCTTGATCTTTACTATATAAGGGTAGGAGGAAGACCAAATTGCATAATAGACACATGGAAAATGCTAATATTGACCCGAAATAATTTATAATAATAATTACTTAGAATACCCTTCAACACATGAAATAATTTAAAATAATAAAGTAGAGGGTTATATGCATTAGATATAGACTTTGGACAACTTCAAACCCATTTAACTTGTTCCCCTTTTAGCAAACTATTTTTCATTTTGACCCGTTTGAAATAAAACACGGGCGAAATGGCTCAATTTATAAGTAAAGGGAACACAATTGACACCTCCAATACTGCCGATATAGTCAGTAAAGTTAGGACCAGGATACAGCAGTTAAGTTATAAAAGAGACTTGCCTCAAGGTTGAACTTCCTGCGGATTGTTGTACGGGTAGGATAAGAAAACCAAGGGGCCATGCAATTCCATCCAAAAAAGGCGTTGCCCATCAAGTATAAAGCAGTGTAAGGCAAGCAATGGTTTGCAAAAGTCCCGGGAGCAGATGCAAGTCTTTCAACATTGCTTCCATGAACAACACAAGGGGCCACACTCCCAAGAAGACCTGTTTACATTTCAGAATTATGAGCAAAGAAATAACCTTAAACCTCTAAAGTTCAATCTATGCGTAAAGGCTTGGCAAAACTATTTATTGCTGCGAAAATTAAATACTGGCATAACGCAGAAGACGGTTTCGGGAGTAAAGGATACACAGTGAGCGTGTTACATGTTGAAAATCACAAGATCTCGTTGCAATTAAGAGCTAACCGACTTTCAACACTCATCCAATTAGACTTGATGAGTTATTGAGTTGTATAGATTCTACATTGGAACATTGGGCACATATTGTTTCTAATACGTCTCCACTCTAAAAGCATACGCTACAGTAATTACTACTTTTTTTCGTCGGTGAACGATAATTTCGAGACGGTGAATAAAAAAAAGCATAAGCTTTACAAGTGATCAGATAATTCAAACCCTAATTATCAAAAAATAACAAAAAAATCCGATCTTTTTAAAAGAAAAAGAAAAAAAAAACTTACAAACTTCAAGATCGCTGCTACAGAAATGATCACTACGACCTAAACAAGCAAACAATCCCGAATTCCACTGAGCCCTAGGTAACGGCTCACCGACAACATTACCGCCGTTAGTTAACGGTAATCCATCAGCAGTCCAACCATATACAAATTCAGCCGGAGCTGGAGACTGTTTCGAATCGGTTGAGGGTTTGGTGGTGGTTTGATCGGTGATTGATGGGTTTGATTGTGGATCGGTGGATTGGTTTGATAATAGAGGGCTTGATTCTTCCTTATTAGCCATTGTTTTGTTCAAATCAGAATTTTTGCAAATTTGGGGATCTGATGATGTATGTCAAATGGGTTTGTTTACTTATTCCTAGTTTTGTTTTTGAAAGATGTGAAAATATATATTATAGAAAAATAATACCTTAATTAGTAAGTAAATAATTTACGCGTTGAAGATATATGATTATTGTCTCAAAGCCGGTTCTAAGACTACTCCCATTTATAACACTGGTTTTGATGTTATCCGGTACCAAGTCAGCATAATACTAACATAACATAACATCACTAAAAACCCCTAACATAACATAACATCACTAAAAACCCCAAACATAACACGAGACACACCAGTTTTATTATTTTTCATTTTCTTTCCTTTTCTCATATTATTTTTAATATATTATTAATATTAATACAAAAAAAATACAATAATTAAAAAAAAATACAAAAGAATAAAAAAAAAATACAATACAATAATTAAAAAAAAATACAAATACAAAAAAAAATAAAATCTAACGTTGTCGAGTTTGTAGACAAATAAGGTGGCATGGTCCACATCCAAGTAGCGTAATAATAATAATTGTCAAAGTAAACAATCACTCCGGGTGCTAGAGCAAGTCCAACTTAATCCGATGATGGTAGCAAAAAGACAACTTGTGTTACTTATCGTTTCAGACGAATCAACTGAACCAACCGCCTCTAACCGAATCCCAAGTCGATTCAATGTGATTTCCGCCGTTTCGACAGTTGGGATCGAATGCCAACTGCGAAAGGGCGGAAATCACATTGAATCGACTTGGGATTCAGTTAAAGGAGGTTGGTTCAGTTGAACCGTCAGTCGCGAAACGTAAGAGAAGTTGACTTTTTTCTACCATCATCGGATTAAGTTGAACTTGCTCTTGCACCCGGAGTGATTGTTTACTTTGACAACTACTATTAGCCAACTCGGACGTGAACCATGCCACCTTTTTTGTACACAAACTCGGGCATCGAAGACATTTTATGGGTTTTGTGGATAGAATGAATATGATTGTAGAGGGAAAGAATATGGTTTGGTGTAAATATTTTGGTGTTATGGAGTGGGTATTTATAGGAAAAAAATTTAAAAAAATCTAACCGTTTAAATTAGCCGTTAAGGCAAAAATTCAATTTTTTTTTAAAATTCTCAAACGGTCGAATGTAAAAAAAAAAAAAAAAAAAAAAAAAAAAAAAACAATAACGCGGCGTTTGGCGGAGCAACACCGCCGAAAAAACGCGACCATAACGCCGTTATGGGGGGGAAACGCGGCATAACGCCGCCCATTGGGGGTGGTCTAAGTAAAGGATCGATTGAATCCAAATAAATTACGAAGTCAAAGTTAATAAGTCAAGAATAAGAGATTTTTTTTCTTTTCTGTTTTTTTAACGGACTTAAACTATACCATTATCAAATCAATTAAACACTCTCGTGTCGTTAAGGTTTGATCGAAGATAAAATCTCATAAGTTAATTAACCATTTAATTAATCATTTTTGTGATTCAACTAAATAACATATCCACTTTTTAAGTTTTGAAATTATATAGATTGTCATGTATATCACTTATGATATTTTATTTGGGTGTTCGTTAAGAATTTGAGTCACTTATGGCATATCACTCGAAGAGGTACCAACTTATACCAATTGAATAAAAAATTCCGTATTGAGTTTTTATGTTTTATATTTGGTATTCATCCGACTAGTACAATTATATGCATTTCAGTTCAATACTCTAGGAGCAACAAAACGTTTTCTAAGACATCGGCACCAACATAAGACTTGTGAAGTAACCATCCTTTTTGCAAAAGTTCAAACAATCACATTATAATAATGAAGACAGTAGTAATAAACTAAAATTATATACACCAAGTGTTTTTAACTGAATCTGCACAAAACAGTTCAAAACAAAATCAACCAGAAGGCTTTGAACGCTTAAGTCATGTCGCGGTTTTAATCAAACAAATGCAATCTTTGCACACCATTCACGTATGTTTGTAGATTTTTATACCCCTACAAACAGCATGCAGTTTCAATGTAGGATAGTCGGAGTTTTTTATCCATGAAACTTCTTTACCTATCGATGAAAACATTTAAAGAACGAAGACCAGTATTATATAATGTACGATCAAATATTGAATAAGATATATAAAATAAAAGCTAAAGAAAATATTTATTAAAGCAATATGACCTAGCTTACATTCTTTTTGCCTTTCTTAATTGATGGCCTTTTCGATTGACTATGTGCCTTGCGATTTTGGAGTGAACCGTTATTAGTATTGTCTCGACCAGACCTGTTAGGCGGAGGCAAGTAAGTGTGCGTCTCAGGTCCCCTATAATCTATCTCATAAATCTCCGAATTCAGTCTTTCCATTTGCACTCTCAACCGACCTATTCACATTTAAACATTCCTTATAGTTTTATCTCAAAACAACAAAAACAAGTGAAGCATCAAGCATATAACCATGTATATGAAAGTAAAAAAAAACAATCAATAATAAAAACACAAACCTCTAGAGAAAGTGGGCATTGTGAATAGGATGAATAGAATGAAATAAGTTGTGAAACATTTCATCAGATCCATTGTGAGATCGAGTGTGTGAGTACACGTAGAATGTGTTAAATGTATATAGTTAGGGAGGATCATCTAAGACGCGTTCTGGCTGGCACGTTAGATCAACATTAACTGAACACCGTCACAATCTTCACAGCACTTGTTGTCTTGTGATGAGGTGTGTTTGAGCTACCCATCACCATAAATATGATATTTGGGATTGCACTCTTTAATGTTATTTTTATCTCATGAAATAATTTCAAAAATCATATCCAAATAAGTTTTAATCTTGAATGAATGGTCATGTTTATTGCCTTCAACAGTAAAACTGATATTCAAGTATCAACTGCAATGCATGACGAACAAATGAGAGCTATAAACTTAATTTTATTATACTGATTATGCCATCTATATATAAGTGCATATTCGGATTACGTTATGTCTAGATGTCACATTAGTCAACAAATTAGATTAGTGTTTAGTATATGGTTCAACCCGATTCTATAGTCTACATTAGTATTTCAATTATGTTTCTATCAACTTGCACCCGTGTGTTGTTTTAACTTTTGTTGAGCTTATCATTCATATTATCTATTATCTGTCAAGTTTTTTCTTATAAGAAAAAAAACATATTTGTAAAATTTTAGAGCATTATGGGCAATTAATAGTGGGCCTTAAAAATTTGTAAACTGTATTAGCTGGACAAAATGTCCTTTTTGTATACATGTCTTTCAATCTTTCATGGGGTATACAATATTTGTGGATGCAAACGGGGAACCGTTTTTTTTTTTTAAACCAAAACTGGTTTTTCTTTAATCGACCGGTTTTTTTTTAACTGAACCGGTTAGGATCAGTTAAACATTTTCCAAAATTTCGGTTTTTTAACCGGTTAAAACCGGTTTTTAAAATAACCGGTTAAACCGAGTTTTTTTGGAAAAAAAAAACTGTCTGTTAAGTACCATTAACTGTCCGTTAGTTATCATTAGGAGCGGTTTTTTTTTACTTTTTTGAGTTTTTTGGCACCTATAAGTTGTCTACAAATAGTTTTAACTAGTTTGGGTTGAAACCACACTAAAAACTCAACTCTTCTTATCTCAAAATCACTATAAACTCGCATTCTCACTATATATATATATATATTTTTTTTCCGAAAAAAACTCTAATTCTCAAAAGTACGAAACGTCAAAGTACGAAAATGGAAAACAAATCATCCGAGGAATGTGAATTTGAGGAATTTAATGTAGAATCCGGAGAAAAAGAAGAAGAAGAAGACTAGTTAAGTGTATTCGGGTGATGACAATGTCGAAGCTCGATATATTTTACTATACGATTGTATTAAATTGTAATAAAAGTTATGTTTGTGTTTTATATTTTTAGTTGTAATTGTATTATTTAAAATTGAAATAAAAGTTATGTTTATATTTTATATTTTTCCAAATTCGAATCCGAAAAAAAACCCAGAAAAAAAAACTAACCGATTAAAACCTGTTCAAAGCCGTAAAAACCGATTTCGAACATTTTAAACCGAAAAAACCGAATGCGAGAAAACCGGTATTTGAAAAACAGAAAACCGATTAAAACCGTTTCTTGCACCTATATTTGTGGCTACATTAACTTTTATTTTGTTGAAGTAAGGTATTCAAATAAGAGAGTTGATAATCGTAATCCTTAGTGGTTAAATTATACGGATAATATTTAAAAACTTATAAGCCACAAAAGTAAAAGAAGGTACCCCCAATGCATGTAATGTAATGGTTTATAATTAACGTACAAGAAAATTATGTTTGTCTATATGCTTTAACAATAGACTATATGGTTATTGTTATCAAAACTTTTTAAAAAGTACTTTTATCTCCACAACGTTATATGTTAATACTTCCGATATGGAGGATACATGATTAAGTAGAACAGATTCGAACGTTATTGCAATTTTGTCATAATATTAAAAGAGTTATGTTTATGTTATTTTTATTATTTAATCATTTTAAACATAAATTTCAAAAAATTGTGTTAATTTACTTTATCTCACATAAAAAAAAGTTTCTTACTCTGCACCGAACTTAGTAGACGTGTTAATTTAACACCCATTATTCATTTTATATAGTATTAATTGATTGAGTTTGCTAATAATAACCTAAAAGTTATTATTATGTTAAATATATATAAGTTTATAATGTATGTAATGTATCACTACAAGTCTAATGGTAACAAAAAGAAGAAGTTTAAGTTTACTCGTTTTGAGAAACGATGGTTCAATTAAATAGTATTAACTCTTAAACCAAAGTGTACTATTTAATTTGCATTAACAAAGAAGAGGCGATATGTAGCCGTTATCAAAGCTATAAAATATAATTTTTCAAGTCAAGTTAAGGTTAAATAATTATAATTATAATTATTATAAAACAGTCAAAGTATACAATACACCAAAATTTTTACATCATGTTGGATCGTTTGTTTTATTATTTACTCACCAAAATTTATTTGTCTCATATTGATGAAATGATTATTTATAACTTAACAATTTTGTCTTTACTAAATCAGATTTTGCCTTTATCAATGGAAAAATATTTTAATAACATTTATAATATTAAATTACTAAACTAAAATGTTAACTTAATTGAAGTTCACACAATAATTCATGTATTTCAAAAATGCTTTTCGGACATAAGATTGAACGTGGGCATGTAAAATATTTTATAAATAACTTTTTGGTAAATAAGATTAATGGTCCATATCGATATATCTAAACAACATTCAATAAAAAAAACCCACCCATGAAGAGTATATATATATATATATATATATATATATATATATATATATATATATATATATATATATATATATATATATATATATATATATATATATATATATATATAGTAATTGGATCGGGTAACAACGGCCCAAAGTATAGGAACGCTAAGAACAAATGATGACCGTCCGATTAAGGTGATGATCAGTAGTAACCACTTACTACTGATCAGCACTGCGAGGTTTGATATAAAAATTTTAATCGGACGGCCAGAATTTGTTGCTGATCAGTAGTAAGTGGTTATTACTGATCAGTAGTAAGTGGTTACTACTGATCATCACCTTAATTGGACGGTCAACATTGGTTCTTAGCGTTCCTATACTTCGGGTCGTTCTTACCCGAACCTCACCATATATATATATATATATATATATATATATATATATATATATATATATATATATATATATATATATATATATATATATATATATATATATATATATATATATATATCGACTTCAGCTTTGATTAACCAATACTCTATGTGTTTAAAGTCCATTGTTATACATTATCACTTCGATAAAGCTATCATTAAGGATTTAAGAGTAGTTCTTATAAAGAAGTATGGTTTTTTGTTTACACCTTATTTTTATAAAAAGAAGTTAGTGTTACTCAATCTTAATTTATTACTGCTTTATAAGAGTAAACTATAAAATATTATCAAGTTTTGTTTAATATCAATTTAATAATTGTATAACTGAATTTATTATTATATAAAAAAAGGATGGTGGGCTTAATGAATAAATAAGTAGATGGGTCATTGGTATTGGGCTTGTGACAGTTATGTATAGGTGATATATATATAGCGTGGTCCCCTTACTATCCAACAAATTGTTTTATTTAACAATATTAAAATGTCCATTTTTTAGGAAAATTAAATAACCAAAAATAAACCCAAAGATTCTCTTGTAGTACGTCTCTAGGTCTTAATTTCACATTTAACTTCTATTTTTTTAATTTAAATTTGTGGTCAATCTTATTGATTCAACACGTGTCTGAACCTCACACTACCATTTCTTTCTATCTATCGTTTATTTTTTAGACAATTACTTAAAAAATTCTTGATATTTTAAATACAAAATAGATATTTTATTGAAAACAAAAATATATGCCTGTTTTAACTAATTTTCATGCCAAATAAGCTTAACGAGTCCTAATAACCACAACCGTAACAGTGGAGTAAGTATTATGCTCTAGGAATTGTTGATGAAAATAACAAATATAAATGACTAAAAATGTAGTTTCTAGTTAAGATACTAAACAATGATATGTACTTTAATATCTTAATTATAATTTTTAACGTTATTGTTAATAAAACTCTTTAACTTATTATGTTAGTGTCAATATCATTATAACTATTCAACTTTAATTATTTGTTTTAAAGAAATATTGTAACTGGAAGTTATAATTAGCCTAAAACATGAAAAAACTCTAGCTTCAAACATGTGCAGATGGAAGCGAGTCAGTTGTCTATCGGTTAGTGATATCACAAGCGTCAACGTGACGAATTTTAATAAGGCTCGGACTATTAAAAACAATTTGTGTATGTATGTATTATGTAAAAATTAAATAACGTGTACTTAGAAAAATTAAGAAATAAGTTATAGTTAAAATTAAAATTGAAAGTATATTAGCCAAGATTATTCAGTTTTATGTTTGCTAATATAACGTCGTCTTAGCAAAAACAGATCATAATATAATTGACCTAACTATTATAAGTGTTCTCACAAGCACTTATAAAACATACACTTATTTTTTATTTTATTTTTTAAAAACATTCTCACAAAATTGTTATCTATAATAAACTTTTTACTAAAACAAAATATAACATAAACATAACTAAAAGAGAAAATTAAAAGTAAAGATAAAAACAAAATATTGAGTAATTAATCACAATTAATTGAGTAATTATATTAACCAAAAGTCAAAGAAAGTCAAACAAGAATTTGATCCCATGTTCTTGCTGGTTCTGATTTACACCTACTCAAAATCAATGGCACTTCTTTAACACCATTTAATTCTTCTTTTTTTTCATTTTTAATCTCCATTTTCTTTATTTTTTCAATAAATTCTTCTTCCCCTGTTTTCTCCACCGTCGATTCCAATAATTTATTAGCTAATGAAGACGATCTGTACGGTGCAGATCTACATCTCGTTAACAAAAACGCATTTTTCGGAGGCGGTTGTGTAACCAAATCCTCATTAACCTCATCTTTTTCGACACTCCCACGTTCTTGTTCTTGTTCTTTTTCCTCTTCTTTTTCTTGTTCTTGTTCTTCACCATTATTTCCGGCGGTTTTCTCCGGCAAATCATGAAAAAAGCATGAATCTTTACAATACCCACATCGAAAAAAACATACCCATTTGCTCAAAGCGTTAAAAAACGATCTTGGTTTAATTTTTCTGATACACCGGCAAAAACGGTTACGACGGCGTACGGCGGTGGTACCGGCGGTGTTCTTCTTTTTATTCCGGCGAACTCTGACTTGGCCGATGCAGGTGACTTTAGGAGAAGATGGTTCTTGTGTGGTGTTGATAAGAGTGTTTTTTTTCTTGAAAAACATGGGACTTGCACGTGACCTTCGTCTACTACTTTTGTTTCCAACATTGCTTCTTAAAAACCTCATTAATGGTGGTGGGAATTTCTCTGTTCTTCCTGGACTTGACATTGGTTTTGTTAAATTTTTCATCTTTAAAAAAAAAACACAGTTACACACACTATGTGTGTGTTTTGTGTTTTGATATCTAACAAGAAAACACACACTGTGTGTATGTGTGTGTTTTGTGTGAGGGAAGAGAGGATAATGGTTTCATGGTGGTTAATATAGGCTAGTGTTTTTACTTTTTACTAACAAGTTGTAACTTTAGAAAAATTAATAATGTACAATTTTTTATGCGTTAGGAACAAGTCGGTAGTACTTATTCATTAAATAAAAAACGATCGAAATAAAATAAATACAAGTTATTAAATTACTTTACACGGTTAAATGAAATTAAAATTAGAGAATGATTTATAGATAAATATAAATAGAAAGATTGGACGAATTATTTTAAAGGATGAAAGTAAGTTTTTGTGAGGGTTTATTGCTCTGTGGCTAGGATTTTTATCTTAAATTATGCAATTATGCAGTTTTTATCATAAATGTTTATTGACTATAAAAGTAAAAGTAAACTATAGTCATAAAGTGCCAATGGGGTTTGTCCCATTGGTAGGAGGTTGTACCCCCCTAGGGGAGGTCTTGGGTTCGAGCCTCCAGGGGTCCCTCCTTAGGTGATTATTAGGAGATTTAGAACTAACTTTGGTGTAAGGTTCGTGGGTCGCATGTGGCCCCGAATCACTAACATTTGCCGTTTCAAAAAAAAAAAAAAAAAAAAAAAAAAAAAAACTATAGTTATAAAGTGTATGACAATTAATGTTAACATATCCAGTTACATTGTATTTAATTCTGAAATAATAAAGATTGTAAAAAACAAAAATAATATTTTTTAAAAATTTAAAATAAAAATGAAAAGTGATATATATTTGTCTTGGCTTTTTGAAAAAGTATAGAAAGATATGATTTCCACATTATTAATATACTTCAGTGAACTTTATACTTAAACTAAAATAAATTAAATGGTGTTATTTAATTTGTATATATTTGAAATTGCACGGGTGGATGCAAACAGGCAACTTTTTAACTTTGAAAAGGCTGCAGATTTGGATGTCTAAATAATACAGTAATACCATAGTATAATGTTTTGTTATCTATCCATGATCTATCAAGTTTAAAATTGCCATTTACTTTTATTTTCACTTGATATCAAATTGTATGATGTAAATATATAAAACTACTCATCAACCATCCTAAATTGACTTATTTAAATTTTGATTCGAGTCAAAGTCGTTTAATAAGGGGTGTTTGTTTCGGCTTATGTAAGCGTCTTATGAGTTTATGTAACTTTTTATAAAGCTCATAAGCCAATTTTTTCCGGCTTATGAATTTATCAAGTTGAGTTTATGGTTATTTAAAGTCATAAGCTCAACTTGATAAGCTCATAAGCCGGAAAAAATGGACTTATGAGATTATGAAAAATTACATAAACTCATAAGTCATTTAAATAAGCCGAAACAAACACCCCCTCCCAGATTAGTACTCTAATGTGTTACATTTTCTTATATATTTCTAGTTACATATTACATGTTCAATACCAATTATAAATATAAAAGATTAACTAAAATAAGATCTATGAAACAAATCGATATCAAGTCGAACTTGAACCAATAATATTCTTATAATTAAGCTGAGTTCGAATTATAATTTGTTTGTATACATAATCCTTGTAGTAAATATACATTTTTTACTTAGACATGTAAAACATAAGTGACAATTGTGTTATGTCTACCATATAAACAAGTTTTTTTTTGTTCATGAATATTTATATGTATCGTAGTTTAAAATTTTTTATTATGAGAACGAAACTTTTATACTTATGTAAATTTTTATCGTTGGTTAAACATTGAAATGCAATAATAATAAAAAGAATGGCTATTATTATTTGTATTGAACAAGTAATGTAAAAAATAGAAAAGTTGTTGTAAATTGTAAGGACATGTTTGGAGTCACTCTTTACAAGATATACTTCCTTCCGTTCATGGGACTTATGTATAGTCTTGTAGACATGACTACACCCATACCCATACATATTTTTTTTTCACTTACATTTGTTAATATTATATTCAAACACATTATTTAGTTTTAATCCAATTTCTATATAATTTTTGAAAATAATATGATGAGGTTGTATTGACCCGTGTGATACTCAAACATACAATTAAGTAAATACTTGGCTATAATCAGGTTGACTTCATGTCATTAATAACGAAATTGAGTATCGTTACTGTTATAGTATAAACATGTTTTTGCCCCGACAACATATTATATGGTCTAATAACCAAATGTTCATGTAATAGATATGCAAGAGATAGACTAAACAAAATAATTGTATGATTTGGGAAAAGGGCTCAAATTTCTGATGTGAAAAAAAGGTAAAGCTGTAGAGACCAAGAAATGGTTCCCACTTTTTTCCATTCTAGTATCTATTTTATGTACAAGGTGCTAGATGATTTACATGGTAATGTTCCACTTTGGTATATTTTACCAAATTACCCTCACTTTCCCTTTGAAGACATACTATTGAGCATGTCTTAAACAAGTATAGGTTAGGAATTTCACACATTGTGAGGTGAAGTGACAGAACATGTAGGAGGGTAACCAACATTACAATAAACAAGAAAACAAAATGTCAACAAACATGGGTTTCAGAAATTATTTCCTTTCTTGCACTCAATCAAGAACTTGTCTTTTGACCCCACTATTAACCAGGCCCCTATATATCAAAACCAATATACACACAATCTAATAATAATATTTGACAATCTAACTTATTTGTTGTAGGTTTGTGGTTGTAGTAGATTGCCCAAAAGGGTTAGGGACAAATATATATAAGTTTGTGTTTATTAAATTCATTAAATCCTAAATTTGTTTTCTCGTTATGGTAATATAGACCGGTTTATGTGAGACATGTTCATAGATCGCTTAAACAACTTCCAAAACCAAAAAGAAAAAGAATGGATTGTAACGGGTATAAAAACACAAGGTAATGCCAATGGTTTAAGATCCCCTTTTCGACTTTTTAAGTTTTCTAGAACACTTTTGCTCCTTTTCAACGAAACATGATTATGTAAAGTTTCAAACTAAGGAAACATGGTCATTTTTTTTATATAAAAAATAAGCTGTTTGCATTTACTAGGGGTGGCAAAATGGATGGGTCGGGTCGGGTTGAGTGATGGGTCAAAACGGGTTAGGGTCAAAATGGGTCAAGGGTCAAACGGGTCATATAAGTGAAAGGGTCAAATGGGTCATAGGTCGAAAGGGTTTGACAGGGTCGGGTCGGGTTGACCCGAAATATTTTAACATTTTTAATTATTATTAATTAAATATTAAATATAATCAATTTGAAAACAATTAATTAAATATTATATTATTCTGAAATATAAAAGTTATTATAATAATTAAAAGCTAATTAATGTTATAAGCTGCGAATGCAACATTATTCTTAGTATTTACTATGTATGAAATGAAACAACGATTACTTAGTGATATAAAGATATAATTTTATTATATATTAAATCATATAGTATTATTTAAATATTAAAATTACTATAAAATAAAAGTAACTCCCTTTAGTGGTGTACAGCTATTCTCTATCTTCTAAAACTAAAGTCAAACCTTGTCTTCTTTGTATCTCTGTTGCAGGCTTCCATATTTTACGGTGAGTTTTGATTTTTTGGTAAAACCGTTTTTCACCTTTCGTCAACCCGTATGACCCTGTCAGTTTTTTCAGAGCTTTGGTTGTCTGACCCGCTCGACCCTTTGAGTTCATCTATGCATATCCAGATCGACCCGTGCAAGTCATTATTTAACCCAAACTGACCCGTGTTTATGGAATTGGGTCAAGTTTGCCAGTCCTAGCATTTACATACGCGAATATCAGCAAGTAGTGGATTACTATCTTCATCGTAATCGAGTCCATAGCAATAGAAGTTGTGAAATCACCTAGCGCCAAATTAGCTACAATACTTTTGAAATCTTACTTCAAAACCCCCTTTATTTATCCAAACAACTTATAGCTTATTGGACTTAAAGGCGGTTCTGTAAAAGCCAAGGAGGATGCTTCTTAATAAGTTGAGCTTATAAGCCAAAAAGCATAAGCACTTGCAAATCAGCTATAACCAAACACCCCCTAAAGTTGATAGTTGTAACTGATTTATAACAATATAAGCCAACTATCTAATACTTTAGCACCAATCATGATTGATTGACCTATTTCACAATGGAGTATAACTCACAGAAAGAAGGAAAGAAAAAACATCATTAAAACTACCAAATTTTTGGTAAACCCTAACAAACCACAAAGTTAGTTACAAACAACTAAATCACACCAAATAACTGATCAAATACCTATCATCTAGATTTATATTTTAAATGTACAAATTTCATAACTTAGCTAGGTTAGTATAAACTACTCCGCGTAAAACATGTCAATCAAAGTCGATTTCCTTTTTGATCCCATCCATTGATCTCCCATTACCATTTATCGTCTTCTTATCAACTTCATTAACCGGGCAATCTCTTTCTTCATCTGAAATATAAAGTAAAAAAAATTTTAAACTATATGAATAATCAAACGTTACAAATGCTAATATTTGATTAAATGAAAGTGTTCCGTCTGACTTCAAAGGTCAAAAGTATACCTGAGGGACATGTTAAAGAAAAATCAGTGAGACGTTTAACGCAGTCTTTCAATGCTTGGAGCTCGGATTCTTTCTCCACGAGCTTGGAGTTTGTGAGTTGCAATTCAGACTCCAAGTCAACTATTTGACTTTCTTGACGTTCAATTAGCAGCCGGCTTAATTTTTGATCAAGTTCAAATGGCATTATACCGTTGCTTTCATTAAATTCAAAATCAGAATCTTGTGGCTGGGAGAAATTTCCGGTTGAACTTTTGTTCTGTAGAACATGAAACAAACTTATTTAGATGTTTAGACATGTTGATTATGTCTTATCACTAACTATTAAGGTTATAATCGATAACAGGAATGCACATATGCGAATTCTTAGATTAGGCCATTTTGACCCATTTACATTTCAATGAAATGATTCCGGTTATATTTTATTTTTAACCGGTCAAAGAAGTAAATTCAGAAAAGGTCAAGTAAAAAGGAAACATTTCAAATTACTTGAAATAAGGTGATTACAAAAATTTACCCGTTTGGCCTGTTACCCAACAGGCATATTTAACGAAACGTTTATCTTTTCTCACAAAAAAGTCCTCTCTAGTTATTATATGTATTCTTGGAGCCTCAAACAACATTTTATTATAGCTGATTATCAAACTTTGCTTATTTAGATTAATAATTTCAAAACGCACATCCAAGCACCCTCTATGTTTAAAGTGGACGTTTGATATGAAAAAGTCGAAAAATGCATTTGTTATTCTAAGAAATGTTTGTGTGATTTCACAAACATAGACAACATTCAAATTTAAACATATAAGGAGTATTTTATATAGGATAAACACACCTCGAAAGAAGATGATGAAGTTTCAATGGTGGAAACTTGAAGCTTTAAAAGCTCAGACTCGAGTTCGGCTTCTAATTGATCCATTTCCACCACATCTCGATGTGGTTCATCAGTGAGAATGCTACTTGCATATTCACCTTCATAGCTAGCCGGAAAACTATAAACTTCAATATTATCGTTCTCAAAAGAAGATTGACCTGATTTCATATCCACCCGTTTATGATTTGCAATTCTTTCAAAATCACCTGATGATTTTCTTTTAGAGATCTCGGCTTTTAATTCTTGAACAACTTTAGCAGTCTCGTCTACTGCTACATTTAGCCTATTGATTTCGACTTTCCCAGCTGACATCATGTACATCATTCCAACTCCAACTCCGTAACCAAAAGATGATTTATCTAAATACATTATAACAGAACAAAAAACAAAAACTCAACCAGACAACTCGTAAACACATATACTCTAAAAGCAAATAAATAACAGAAATAAGTTATCTTTAAAATAAGCTCATGAGTAAAAAGTAGTGTCCGAATTAAAACTAATTGATCAGGTCAAATATATTACAGGACATTATAATTTTAATAAGCAAGAACACAGAAGAATCACATTTCGCAGCTGACTTTCTGCCAATACGTCTCTTATTCAAACGAAAAACCAATTTCTTCCCACTCTTCATCTGATCATCAACTAGTTTTTTCTCGAAGCCAAATTTTCTTTTATTATTTCCTATATTAGCTTTTATGCCATCACCATGTCCAAATTTCTTCCTACTATTCTTTGACCCGTAATAAGCACTAGAAAAATAAATAGATCCTACTATTGTTGAAACCGGCACAAGTTGCCACATTGTAATCAAGAACTAGGAATTTTCGAGATAGATAGTGAAACGATGGAATTTAGGATTCAAGTGTATGCTATATATATCTTCTCACCAGTGACTGATAATTTAGTCTTGCAGTCTTATTCATGACTCATGAACAAATTCATCTTCGTAAATATCGTGATTTGATGACTCATAAGCAGATATTAAATACTAACAGATAACAATAAGTTCAATCATTCACAAAAAAAAGAAATTTCCCCATCAATTTGATGACTCATGAACACACATATACACCGAAAAGATATATTTGTCTATAACAATAACATCATTTTCATAATAATCTCATGAAGTACCGGGTATATTTTGTGGGCTTATTAGCTTATTACGTTTTTTGTAAGAAATAAGCATTTGAGTGTTTAGTTTACTTTATTGGCTTATTTTAATTTTAAAGTTAAATAAACCAAAGTGCTTAGTATCTACTCTCATGAACCTTACCTCGTTAAAGACTACTAAATTTGTCACTACCTTTATTTTAGACTTGTTCATGTCATATAAGCACGAAGCACATATAATGGATTGAGATTCTCTCATGTTGAAATCAAACATAAGAGTTAATGTTCTCTCACAAACAAATTTAACGGCCGGGTTATAAGATAAAAATGGGTCTTACAAGTTGTCTAAACTCTTAAAAAGTGTTTACGAGGGAACCTGATATCTGTTTAAAATTGTTTGACCGCAAGATGAGAGGATCCGAATCCTAAAAAGTTGAAAGAAAACACCAACTAAGATTACCTTTAACATCCACTAAGTCACATTTAGTTAAAGCGTTTCGGCCAATACGCCTCTTCTTCAAACAAACACCAAATGTCTTCCCACGTTTTCCTTTCTTACGTCCCGATTTCTTTGGAGAATCCATTAATCCATTAGCAGCACTAGAAAACCTAAAAATCGAAGACGCTTCTTCCTCGGCATTCTCAACAGGGGGATGATTTTTATCGTTTTTGTGGAGAATGTGTTTGTTTGCTAAGTAACCCGACCCTCCGGCTATCGCTGCAGCTACCAAAACTTGCCACATTTTGTGATCTAATCAATCGGTAGAAAACTAGGTAGGTAAATGAAATTGTAGATTTGAAAATTTGAAAAAAACTATACTAAAATAATGAAACATATGGAAGTAGCAGTGTTGACCAATGGGTAAAACAAGAAAAAGCTGAAACTCACATGCTTTCAGTTTTGAAATTCGATATGTTTATTATTTTTGGAGGGACTTTTCAATTTCAAATCATGTAAGTGTGTCCAAGTTAGACGACTCATAATGGTTATGCCACATAAATAGATTAGCGTCGAGGTTCAAACACGTTCGAGTTATGTTTCATAAGTGTGTCCAAGTTAGACCACTCACAATGGTTATCCAACCAACAATGTCAGTGCACGTCAACAAATATCAAAGTGGCTAAAATTGACTAACTTCATTACAACAATAACTTGTTACTTAATATTATTAAACTCACACATTATTTATCTTAAACATAAACACACACATATATATTTTGATTTTTAATTGATTGGGCCCCACGAATCCCGTCTCTCAACTCGTCGGCATACCGACCCCAAACTAACGCGTTTGGTGCCAATGGGTGTCGGTTACCGACACGTAACTGACGCTAGTCGGTTCACACCATTAGGACTAGTCTTGGTGTTCAACAGAATCAGCATCAGCTTTACGCCTTTGATCGATAGATACATAAGTTAAGGGAAAATGCACCAGATGACCATTGTACTATACAAAATTATCCGTCTAAGTCATTGTACAAAGTTTATGTCTATTTACATCACTATACTACATTTGACCGTTTAAATTACAACCTTAACTTTTAAAAACCGTTTAAATAAATCATTTTGGTGACCTGAAACCCTTTGGTAACCGCCACGTCATCATTTTCTCTATCTTTATATTTTCAACATTATAAACAAGAAATTAGGGTTTATGAAATTTGCAGAGCTTCAATCGATCACACTTTTTTGATTGAATTTGATCCATTATCCGAGTTTGTGCAATCCGTGAATCTAAAATCATGTCAAAACCCAGATCAATTTTCACAAAATTTCTTCAATTTTCAAAACCCATTTCAAAACCCCCAATTTCCAAAACTCCAATTTCACACCATCTTCCACTTGAGGTCGGTATCGTTTGTATTAATTAATGACCTGTGTAACAAAATAGATATAAATTATAAAATCTAAGGTAGATTTATACAATCAATTCGATTACAACGTCGGACTTAAGGAGACTGAACAGACTATTCACCATCGTACCAGTCTAGGAGGTCTTGCTTTTCCTTTCTTAACAGACAGCCCTTCCATCTCAGCTTCAAAGCTATCGATTTGAGATTCCAGCTCCGAAACCTAATAAATTGTAAGTGTCGGATAAGCAAGAACCGGAACGACAACTCAAACATAAAAACAAAAGCAGGCAAACGATAAGTATAGTCTAATCTGATCAGGAATTTTATCGGATTTAGATATATGATTGACGACGAACGATTGAGAAGACGGAAGGTGGATTAGTGTTTGGTTATTGTTGTTGCAGGTGAGATCGAATCCCGGGAAGCCGCAGTGAGGTGGTTGACGGTCACGGAGACGGAAAGGGAACCGGATTGGAGGTCCGGTTGGGCTGCAGGAGGTCGGAGTACAGTCATCTTTGCCGGAGACTGATTTGAAGAAAAAAAAGATGAAAAAAAAGATGATTTTGATCTCCATTAAGTTGCTGATTTTGGGTGACATTTTTATTGTTTTTGAAGTAAGAATCTGTGGTACAGTGGTGGTTATTAGGAGAGAGAGAGAATAAGTGGATTGTTACCGGGAGAATGGGTAATAATGTTTTAATTAAACGGTCAAATGTAGTATAGTGATGTAAATAGACATAAACTTTGTACAATGACTTAGACGGATAATTTTGTATAGTACAATGGTCATCCAGTGCATTTTCCCCATAAGTTAATATCATATGTTCAAAAGCCATGAGTGCTAAAACATAACCCATTTCATGAAATTATCAATAATGTCATTCAATATGATAAACAATTTAGATTGACCGGACATCTAATACACTTCTTTGTTATCGTGCATTGATTTATCAGACCGGTCATCTTAATTTTTGCTTCTTTTAATGTTATTTACATTTCACCTTGTGTTTTCGGATAAATAGCACCGAAACTGATTGCAACCGAAAATTGGTTATCTTTTATTTGGTTACTGAATGTTTTATACATATGAAAACAACGAAACAAATTCAAGATCAAGTATAAAGATTTATCACAACTCAAAGTGCAGACTAAAAGTTGAATGCAAACGATATCAAACTACGAGGATATAATTGTTCTATTATACTTTACTTTGCACCTGCTATTGAAGTGTATCTGAAAATATATCATCGGGTCCAACTATAAAATCATAAGATCAGCGGTTGTTAATAATGGCAACGATACATATAAGTTTTATCAAATGTAAAGATGAAATCTATAGTATTTTGATTCTTGTAAATCAACAGCAAACTGCAACATGACCACCTTGCGTTAATGTACCATCAGTTTGTAATAGTCTCAAAGCAGTTTACCTAGCAAGGAACAAGAAAACAACTTATAGTTTAGTGAGCACAATTGATAAACGAATAGCAGATAACAGATTCAACCGAGAAACAATTTTTAACATTTTAAGCAAGAGTGAGATACTATACCTATTAGAGCACATAATTGGGAGATAATAACAAGAAAATGTTTTCATGCCATGAAACACGAAAACTGTATTAAACTACAGTATTACCTTTTGAGCCTGTATGAATAACTATTGTAAGGGTAAGGCGGTCTACTTCGAGATGCACGAGGACTGGTCCGGTTATCACTCGTTAACGACCTATTCTTTTGGGCTTGGTCCAATTTTCCAACAAAGTGTTAAATATTTATCAAATTTTGTAGCTTCTTTTCTAATATATTGTACCGATACTTATTAGGTTATAATTTCTTCTATAATTAAATAACTACCGCCAACATTACGAGATTAAACAGAATTGGGAGAATGGTAGAAAAAAAGATTAAAGAATATTTAGATAAAGGGTGCTAAAAGAACAATTATATAACAATAATATATATGCTTATACAAGACCCAACTAAACTTAACTGGAACTTTAACCGAGATGGGGAATTAATCTTAACCAGTTACTGGTTCCGAATATTATTGCTAGATTGATAAGGAGATATTGGGCCAAACGGGTTACATTCCCAGTCTATAATAACCAGGCGTTTTAGGAAAGGTTTTAAGGCGGAACCTAAACTTGTCCCAGGCCTTTGTCTGTTTATGCATCTCTAGTTTACACATGGATACAGACTCCAACATCACAGGGGATGGGTACTAAACACGGGAGTTTGATTGATGATGAAAATCCCTGATAGGGAATAAGTCCATTTCTATTTAAATAAGTCTCAGACAAACAGCTCTATATGGCTTACTGAATATGTTTCTCATTCTATTAAGCTCGTTAACTCATACACAAACACGGCCCGAGTGGGGATGCTGGGCATTCTTCTGCTTTAGGCACAGAGCACACTTTGTATCCTTATTTACTTAAGTTGATGCTCCATCTTGGTTATTAACTTATTATACTATTTGGAAACAGATTACTTTGGTTTTTTTATCCCTGATGTTATCACGGTATTAACAAACTAGTCCTCTATGAAAAGATATTAATAACAAACTAGTCCTCCATTTGAAAACAGATTAAATACCAAATCAACATATTTTCTAATGATGTGGTTTCCGAAGTCATATGTTTGCTGGCTACATCGGTTACTTGTCCACTCAATTACCAAACTAACTCATTACAAATTACAAAAAAAGAACAATTACCATGTCGAGATATTATTGAGTATAATTACCAAACGAAGCATCAAACTAAGTATATTGCTATTCTATACTAAGCTATTTATATCCGTAACATATCTCTCGAAAATACTAGAAGCATACATATAGACAATATATACACAAGATGAATATAGCACAAACAGTGAAAGGAATAAAAATCACATACCCAATTTCTATCCTTCCATCATTCCGCACGTTTATAAGAAGAATGCTTTCTGGCAGCTCGCGCATTATCATATTCAAACTTCAACAAATTGGGTATATGCGAAGTATCCTTAACATAAAACCACCTCCCAAAGAAACTCTCTTCAATCACGGGAAAAACCCCTCTAATCACATTATTCACAACCCAAAACCACAACCCACCTAACACCCCTCCTAACCCCGCACCCGCAAACACTTGGGCAACAGTATGATACCCCAAATAAACCCTCGAATACAGAGTAAGCAACGCCAAAGGCCAAACCACAATCCCAGCAAACCACATTTGTTTCCTAAATATAACCCCCATTTTAAAATACGTTAATAACGTAAAATACGTTGCGAAAAAAAACATATACTGCGAATGACTAGAGGGCCAACCGTGCGAATCGCACATTTCGAGTAGTATACATGTTTCGGGACGGGCTTGTTCGACAGATGTTTTGATGATTTCGTTAATGAACTGAGAAATGATTAAGCCTAATGCGAAAAACAAACCTTGGAGTTCACGGCGAAAGATGAAGTGACATAGGAAGCCGCTGAGACTAATGAAAACCGGGATTAAGGAAACCCAGGCTAGGAAATGGCCCAATTGGTCCCCTTTGAAGTATCGGACATGGGTTAGGGTTACTGCTCGGAGTTGGTTTGACATTTGGTTGATTTGGGGTTGATTAGGGTTTCTCGGATTTGGGGGTTTCAGGAGAATTTGGGATCAAAGATGGTCAATGATTATGGGAAAGGTGTTGTGTTGTGTTGTGATCTGATTTGAGTAGTGTTTTCTTGACCGTAAATCAAGACACGTTACAAATATAAAAAAATGTTTTTCAAAAGAAATCGAAATATCTACGATATAACTATCTATCTAGTCTAGTTACTCTAATAAATGAAGTTTAGAATGAGTCATAAGGCTGATTTGACAACTTTTTATATAGTCCACGTAGGACAAAGATGATGTCATTCTATTAGGGATCATTTTACTGAATTTTTAAGATAAAAAATTTAAATACAATTTAATTTAAACAAAATAAAATAAAGCATAATTAATATGTAGCGTGTCTTGGGAAGATAGCCTACTAACAATTTCATTGGTCGGGTAACTGAACAGACTCACTTGGAAAATATAAGCTTACGCCACCTATTTTCCAACCAGTAGCGTTAATTTTTTTGAATCCGCTACCTTTTCAAGATCTCCTACTTCTGTCTCTCTCTAAGTTTCAAATTATATTCAAAGATGTTTGAATCTGAAGCATCTTCTTTACCAAAGTAAGAGATTAAAGAAACTTTTGCTAATCAGGTATGAAACCTTAAATATATATTATTGTTTTTAAAACTTAATCTTATAGTTGGTTATGTGTTTCTTGATTTTCGGTCAACAATTTTGATTATAGTTGGTTTAAGTTTTCTTGATTAAAAGTGTAGCAGCTCAGATATGGTTGCGGGACAACCGAAGATCTGAATTGCTTGATTGCCCTTCATATGCCTCTGGTATTTGAGTCTTCGGGTTGGTTCAATGTTACTGTTGGATTTCAAAGAAGTAAAGGTAAATTTTGTACTAAAAAATGAACTCTCATAAAAAAATTTCACAAAGATTTCATTTTTAGTATAAATTTGTTATTTTTATGAGAGTATAACATTTTACTTTCTTATGGCGGGAGCTGCAATACGGGGTAATATATTTTTGAAGATTTTTTTAGGGTTTCTTTTATATTAATGATTCATGGAGTTAAAAAAAATTGAATTGAAACTTATGGTGTTTAGTCTGTTTTTATTGCAGAAAGGCTTGAACGGGATTGAAAGCACAAAACTCAAGCTCATTTGAGGTATGGCAAAATGTGCGTAACATAATTCCTTTTTTGTTTGTAATATATCATGTTCATCGTAGTAGCCTAGATTCTCTTTTTTTGTGAATAATTTTTGTTTTCTAACTCACATTTTGTAACTCATATATTAATTTAAATCAAGCTCTTACTACTTCCATAAGGTTAAAATATACTAGAAGTAATGAACACCAACAATTTGATGCATTCCAACTGTTTGATAAAATGCCAAGTTTGAGATCTTAAAAATTCTTCTTCTTGGTGTTTATAAATATTCGCTTGGAACTAAGATGTAATGTTACATCTTAACTATTTGCAAAAATACCGAATTACAGAGTTAGGGTTCTACTCAGGTTCTTTGATTTATGTTATAAGCATTTGATTCTTATAATATCTATGTTTGATATTATATGTTCTTAGACAAACATTTTAGTTATTTATTTATGTATTTATTGGGGTGATTACCAATTAGGAAAAATATGTTGAAGAGTGTTAAGGAAGCCAAGAAAGCCTTCCGGCCACCATTATCATTACCATTCTTGACCACAGATCAGCTCTCATCGAAGACGGTATGTAATCATTTTTTATCAACTACTAAGCTTTGGACAAGTTTTGTTGCCCAAATTGTTTAAATAAGCTTAAAATAGAATGTGTAAATGATTGATTTGATAGTTTATTTATAGGTGATATTTGATAAGGAGGGGATTTTTAAGAAAATTTTGCAGTGAAAAGGTTTATATTGACATTCCAACAACTGCAACTTCTTAAAAAATCAGCGTCAATTAGTTTGCATTATTGGTTTCATTTTTGGGCCGTTTGGTACATTCTAAATAGTTGTAGTTGTATAGAAAGATCTTTATTTTTAATGCTTAGTAGAGGTGCTATTTCTTGCCCATCTATGATAGACAAGTCGAAAAGGGCGTTTCATGTTTGCTGCTGTACTCCAAGACTTGAGATTACTCTTTATTGGAAGTTGGAAGTGTTGTTTATTACTCTTGTCTTAATGGTTTTTCAAATGTTATTCACTCATGATTAGATACAAGTGTTTGTGGGTGTGTCTCGAAAGGGAAAATAGAGTTTCAAAGAGTCTGAATGGGTATTTTTGCCGTCTTCAAGTCCAATACTCCAAATAGTTTGGACGAGTCCAAGCATAGGAACATTTGATTTAACTATACTACACAGAGAAGGATATTAAGATATTCTTTTAAAATCATTTTTGAGCTTAGATCAGGTATGTTCTAAATATATTAGATTACTGATTAGTGCTTATTATCCATTTTTAATGAATTTAACATGAGGTGATTAGTGTTTGTCATTCTAAGAAATTTGGAGTTAATCATGTTATTTAGAATACATTGTAAGGTAATTATAAAAAACCGAATTTTAAGAATTGATCAATAAAAAATGCACCAGACTTCATTTTGGTTTGATGACGATAGAGAAGCAAAATAATTGTACATTATAGTACATGAAGATTAAAAGTTTTTTGTTAACATTTTAACGTAATGTTTTTATTCAATCTCGTGTATCACACGGGTACTAAGCTAGTTAGAATTATGTTTAGCAAAATCCTAAATAGTATCGGATAATTTAGAAAACCACTATGTAACTAATTGTTATTGAATACATCACTTGTATAAGACCCGATGAAAGAATTATGCGAAATAACTTAGACTATTTTATTTATAATATATGTAAAGACTTGACAAAAATTTACAAAATTAAACACTATTTATATGAATTCATCTCTATCCACAAATTGTATTAAAAGTGGTTAAGACTATGCGGAGTGGGGCGTTAAAACGCCTCCATCACGCCTCCACATCAGCTATAACGCCCCCCCCCCCCCCCCCCCCCTCCGGTGGGGGCGTTATCGAGCGTTATAGGGCCACGGCGTGTTTCTGCGCACGACGTGTTGAGCGAGAGAGAGAGAGAGGCAACGGTCATGAGACCGTTTGAGATCAAGCAACGGGCAAAAAAAAAAAACACCCCACCACCCATCTATAAAATCTACCAATTTTTATAAAATTCAACATCAAAACATACAACTTTCTACATCAAAACATACAACTTTCTATCACAATTTTATACAATTCTACATCAAATGGATCCCAACAACAATCAAAACCCCAACCCTTGGTTCAACAATCAAAACCCCAACCCATGGTTCAACCCTAACCAATTTCCAAACCAATTTCCAAACCCCAACCAATTTCAAAACCCCAACCAATTTCAAAACCCCAACCAATTTCAAAACTTTAACCAATTTCCAAACCCTAACCAATATCCACAATTTTACCAACAAACTCCACCATCACAAAGACCTCACCAAGACCCGGTATACCAAGGAGGGTCGTTCCAACAATTGCTTAATTTTGGCGATTTTCCAAATGTGCCTCCATTTGACGTTGATCGTAACCGCCAATTGCAAGATTCTGAAGACGATGACGTTGTTCCGGAAACTCAACCGGAAAATATGCCGACCCGTGGGAAGAGGCGACATAAGAAGAAGGAAGCCGAATCGCAAAGAGGCAAAGGCGAAAAAAAGAAGTGGACCGAACGGGAAGAGGTGGCACTTTCCGCATCATGGTCGTCGACATCCGAAGACCCCATTTATGGGAGAGATCGTGCTTCACCCCTTTTTTGGGGAGAGGTTCGCGAACAATTCTTCTACAAGATGCATCAAGAAGATCCCGATTATCATCGTACCAACGACATGATATCGAGCAAGTGGACCGATTTATCCCGAAAAGTAAAAAAATTGAACGGGATTATGCGACAAGCACAACAATCTAGACCAAGCGGTCAAAATGATCAACAATTGGTCGAACAAGCTCTGTTGACATACCGCAACAAAATGGGTACGGGTTTCCCACATTACGCGTGTTGGGAAATATTGAAAAAAAGCCCGGTTTGTCAACCGATACCAATTGTTGGAGGGTCCTCAAAAAGGTCCAAAACATCGGAGTCTAGTAGCCCCACCACTCCAATATCGCCTTTTGCTTCATTCGATCTCAACGATGATGATGATGAGCTTCGAGTGTTGGAGGAAGATCTTCCAAGACCGGTTGGTAGAGATCAAGCAAAAGCAAAAGCAAGGGCGCGCAAAGGAAAGGGCAAAGCCGGGTCTTCTTCGGGGGCCGAAGAACAACTCCAGTTGATGACACAAAAGTTCGGGGAATTTAATGAAACTGCACAAGAAAAAATGCGAGCAAAAGCATTAAAGACGATCATGAAGGACATTAGTCATCTGGAGGAGCCTTATCGAAGAATAGCGGAGACCGAAAAGAAAAGGCTTATCGAAAAATATTTTTCGGATATGTAGTATTTTTTTTTTATTGTAGTATGTTTTTTTATTTTAATAAATTGTAGTATGTTTTTTTTAAATAAATTGTAGTATGTTTTGTTTTTATTTTTAATAAAAATACAACTTTTTAAATTTCATTTATATAAAAAAAATAATAAAAATACAACTTTTACAAAATAATCTCTATCATTCCACATCATCACTCACCACTCCACCCATTTTCTATCACTCCACCTCATCACACTCTCTTTCCTAAAATCACACTCTTTTTCCTACAAATCACCTCTATCACTCCACATCATCATCAACCACTCCGCATAGTCTAACAATGTAGACATAGGCGGACCTTAATGGAGGGCCAGGGGGCTGCGGCCCTCTCAAAGTTCTAGAAAATCGTGCGTTTTCACTACATGAATCCGATGAATTATCAGTTTGTTGTGTGTTGCATGGACCGCTACAGCGTTTCGGCCCCTCGCTTAAAAATTTCATGTTCCGTTTATGAATGTAGAGGTGTTGATAAGATTTTTCCGAACTAATTATAACATGAAAATAAGAAATAAAAGACATTTGGTTGATCCCGAAAACTACTTTTAATGTGACAATCAGTGATAGTAATCGATAATATGTATGTATGTATGTGTGAAAGAGGAGCAGAAAAAAATGATCATACATGAAACCTTGTGTCACTTTTATAATGCTAAAAGTATAACCTCGACAAGGCAACATTGTAATTTTTTAAGGTAAGAAAGTTTTTTATTGTCCGCGCGTTGTGACGGGAATTAAAATTATTTAATTATAATTGTCGGTTTAGAGATTTTTTATTTGATCCTATTTTTTTTCTTCATTAATCTTCAAAATATGAAAATATTATAGTCATATTTGTTAATTCTTACAACAGTAATAATAATCACAATACTATAAACAAAGATTATAAATATGATATAATATAAATAGTAGTAATAATTAATTATAGCAAGGTTTGAACTTCAGACCACTCACTTGGAAGCAAAAGACCCTAACCACTATGGCAGGTGTGAATTTTGTTATTACTTTGCTAATCATTGGTTATATATCAATATAAGTACATATTGTTCAATAACATAATTTATTTGTAAATTGAGTATATTGATAATGATAATATTATGTTTATATATTAAATATCCTAATTTTTAATATTAAATTAATATTTTTACTATTCACTATAAACTTTCTTTGTAAATTGATAGTAAGGGTAATGGTTATGATGTGGTTTGAATGAGCCCGTGTTCATTAGGTGTGACTTGTATAATTGTTAGTTCATTAAGGATGTGAAAGCTTTGAGGATTTAACATATCTCCGAAATATATTGTAGAAGGTTAAGCACAAATGTGTATTTCCAAAGGTTAGGCTCTGAAATGTAGTGTCGGAGGTTAGGATCATTGATGGATTGTAATTTAAGTTGGCATATTCTTTTGTGGTAGTTGGAGTCTTGTCGAAGGTCTGACTTTATAAGGTTTCTAAATATGAATATCTGTGTCGAACGATGAGGCTTCACCATAAGTGTTATGAATGTGTATGACGAGCGTTGACGATTCACGTAATGTACGTACATCCTCAATCTTACATTGATTGAATAAAATACAAAACGATTTCAAATGACCGCCATTTAATTAAAAAACTGGAAAAGCAGTAAGTTGATTTTAGAAATTGAATACAACAAGTCCTATTGCTAAAGAGAACTCTTTTATTATCATAAAATTGAGCATTGACCGACAAATATCAATAAAAATACATGGTAATGGTTGCATTACGGGTCTTGTGGCCTCCCCGCTAGAGTTCTCCACACCCTCACAACGTGTGTGAGGCGAGTTTTCAGTTGTGCGTGTTTATGCTACCCCATGGTTCTTGAGTTTCTTTATTCTGTTTCTAAATGTTATAAAAGTTAGTTTAAGACGTAACGTATAAAACCGACTTATAAATATATGCTTTTGTTAGAAGCTCTCTAGAAAAAGTGACTTTCAAATTATCATCAAATATTTGAGTGCATATTATTATTTTTTAATTATTATTAAAAGCAAACAATAAACGATTAAAACTTTAACCATCTAACAACCCAAAATTCTTATTTTTTTGAAAATTCCATAAGACCGATATGCTATCATTGTTCATAACATTTATTATATGTTTACCGGTTCTTGCAAATCTATAGCGAAAAACAAATCTTGTACGCTTTTAGTTCAATCACACACATTCACAAGTCTTTAACCATAGATATGATGGATATCGCATCAAATAACAGTAAACCCGTGTTGTCTTTAAACTGCAATAATTGTCAATATTTGCTAAATCTACAATCAATTTAACACAAATCATAGAAGCACGTGTAACAAATCCTTTTATATAAATACCGTAATTAACCATTACTTATACTTGTCTAACAATTTCAAAAATATGTTATCAATGATAAATATGTTATCAATGATACAAACTCGACCAAACTTTTCAAATTTACACACTCATACAGACAACATACTAACATAAAACGACATGTTATCCAAACACTTTATACTACGATTACTATTTTAAAATAAACCCTATTTTGGCCTTTAACCCTAATTTTCAATTGGAAGAATAAAAAAAACGCACGTTTGAGGAGATAGTATATATAACTTTGTGTATACGCAGACAAAAAAATACACATTCTTCCTTTGACTCGCTGTAGTGACCAACCTACACAGGCGCGTCCAAAATTCCATCGATTCTCAATTCAAAAACCCAATTTCCGGTAATCGATTCAATGGCCGGTGATACCCCACCGTCTCATAAAAGAGACCCCATCAAGAACACAGGCATGTTTTTTAATTTTCATTTCTTAATTCAATTTTTTTTTTTTTTACTTTTTTATTTTAATAATTGCCTTGATTAGTAAATTAAGTAGCTTTTCTTAATAAAGAATCAATTTTATGATCTGGGTATTTTTTATTTATTTGAAAATTTGAATTTTTTTTTTGGGTTTTGTGTTTCTTTATGGGGGAATTCTGTATAATTTGATCAGAAAGTTTACGGCTCTATGCTGATTTTATGATGGATTTTGTATAGTTGGAAATGCTGCGGTACAACGAAGAAGGCAGCTGGCGGTTTCAGTGGCTAAGGAAAGGCGAGAAGCTATGTTTAGAACGAAACGATTATGTAGAGAGGGAGTTGGTATTGATATTAATGTTGTTACTGATAGTGATATGATAGTTGAAGAGGAACCGTCGTTTTTAGAAGCTCAGACTTCTTCTGCTATTGAAGAATTGAAGCTTGCAGTTTCTGTTGAGTAAGATTTGATTAATTTATTAAAAAGGTTTTGTTTATGGTTTTGTCATTAATTTTTTATTTTGTTTAGGGGGAAAGACGCGGTTCAAAAGAAAGTGAACGCTTTACGTGAACTAAGACGGTTATTGTCTAGATCCGAGTTTCCTTTTGTTGAAATTGCTATTAAATGTGGAGCGATACCATTACTTGCTCAATGTCTTTCATTTGGCTCTGAAGATGAACAGGTAGTTTTTTAGTCCTTATACCACATAAACAAATTCGCATTTGTTTAAATATGTAACGGGAGGCTCGTATTGCCATAAGCTTCCTAAAAAATATTGCTTTTTTACAATTTGTTTCCACAATGCAGTTGCTCGAAGCAGCTTGGTGTCTTACAAACATAGCTGCGGGAAAACCAGAAGAAACAAAAGCTTTGTTACCAACTTTACCGCTACTTATCTATCATCTTGGAGGTTAGCACTACCTACCTAGTTAACTTTTTTAGAATAATCATTAATTTATTTTATTACCTAGTTCTTTTGAAAGTGATTACTTGGATTTGAGTTATCAGAAACGGATAATCAGATGTAATAAAACGGAATGTAAATGACCAAAAATTACTTTATTGTGGAAAAGAAGGAAATACTTTTTGTGCGATATGCGTAGATATCTGTTAAATTAGTAAAAAGAAATGGGATAATTAGGATATTTTCTAATTTCTTATTTTACCATTTGACATTCAATTTTGTTGCAACTAGTATTGATACTCATTATCCGACCCCTAAACAATAAGGTAATAAGAACCACAGTTTATTTATCGATACATAAAAAGTAATTAGTACGACTGCAAAATACAACAAATCTATAACCATTTTCAAACACACAAACACCCCCAACTCTCAAGTATAAAGTGTTACTTTTCTGAAGATTCTTCGGGGTTCTTAGTAAAAAGACATAATGTTCTGAATTTCCGACGCTCCACTTGACTTTTCGTCTCTGTAATTGACCCACGTATCAATCAACATAAAAAAATCTTGGTAACGGTTCAAGAGTAACTTTACTTTTTTGCCTTTTACGACATTTTATGTGTACTAGCATGCTTCCTTGTGAAATGTGGGACCTTGATAATGATAAGTAGCTTTATTTGCTCATTATCACGGGCTAATTTCAGAAAGTGGGGATAGAATATTTTTACATTAAGAAAAACGAAACTTGATGTGGGACATCTCAAAAAGGAAAGAACACTTTAATGTAGGCCATATTAAGTACTTTAACAACACTTGATTACATCTTTATTTGCTTATAATTCTTATTTGTTATTAATTAATTTGTAGAGAAAAGTTCGTTATCTGTTGCCGAGCAATGTGCATGGGCATTAGGAAACGTTGCTGGTGAAGGAGACCAGTTGAGAGATTTGCTTCTTTCACAAGGAGCGTTAAATCCACTTGCGAAAATGATGTTGCCAGATAACGGTTCAACAGTCAGAACAGCTGCGTGGGCATTATCAAACTTAATCAAGGTTTTTTAAAAACATATGCTATCCTTTTTATATAATTTGTCCTCAAATCAAGTAAATGGGACCCACTGTCAGATGTGCATTTATCGTTATACGAGTGAGATCTACTGAATGGTCAAAAAAGAATGAGACATTAGTCTTTGCAGTTTTCAGTCACTTGTCTGTAAATAAAGAAGGAACTTTTTAAAAAAATTCTTCTTTTTATAAAATGTTTTTTTTTTTCAATTTTTTTTAAATTTCGATGTTTGTGTGTTTGTGGATGTAGGGACCAGACCCAGAGGCTGCAACGGAACTCATAAAAATAAACGGGGTCGTGGATGCTATACTTCGACACTTAAAGAAATCGTAAGTTCCTGTAGTGGGATATCATAAAGAAAGTTTATATGGAATATTTTTGATGTAACAACTAAAAACTTGTATATATATATATATTTGATGGAACAGGGACGTTGAATTAGCAACTGAAGTAGCATGGGTTGTTGTCTATCTATCGTCTCTTTCAGATTTTGCAGCAAGTGTGCTAATAAAAACTGACCTTGTTCAAATTCTCGTGGACCGATTAGCCGTCTCAAATAGTTTACAATCACTCATTCCGGTAATTAAAATTAAAAAGAATCTAATCCTATTAAAACCACCAATATTGATGGTGTCATTGTCTTATGGTTTTTTAACTTCTTCTCGTATACAGTTGCTACGGAGCTTAGGTAATCTCATGGCCGGTGATGCTTACACCACAAATGTTGTTCTTGTTCCCGGTCATGAAATCACAGGTAATTTTTTAAGATCCTATTCATCTTTTTTGTTTTAATTTATTTATTTGTTCACATATTTATCTATTTGCAGACAGTATTATCCGATCACTGAGTAAATGTTTGAAGAGCGAGCATCGTTTCTTGAAGAAGGTATATACTTTTTGACAAAAATTTTAGAGTAAATAACGTAGATGGTTGTTGTGGTTAAACGGATATTTCAGATTTGGTACCTTATACAAACCTGTTGCGGTGGTCCCTAATTGTAATGTTCCATTACGAGTCTGGTCCCTATTTTGGATCTTTCAGTTTTATTACGTGTTTGGTTCATACATTCATGTTTCATTATATGTTCGATGGACCAAGAACCATAATGAAACATTAAAAGTAAACCCGACCATTTATGTTATTTACTCAAAATTACATTATTTCAGTAATTATTTTTATTAATAAGATTAGTTCGGAGGTTTTATGAATAAAAATTCACAGTTGTCCCATTTATAAGTAAATGGGTCAAAATTGTCACTTCTGCATCATACATTGTAAATAAAGTTTCTATTTCTGTAGGAAGCAGCTTGGGTGCTATCTAACATAGCTGCGGGCTCGGTTGCGCATAAGCAACTGATATGTAAAAGTGAAGCAGTGTCATTGTTATTGCAACTTCTGTCTTCTGCACCGTTCGACATTAAAAGAGAGGTGGCATATGTTTTGGGCAACCTCTGTGTTGCGCCACCAGATGGGTCCGGGAGACCAAGTTTACTATTGGATCACTTAATATTGTTAGTCAGAAACGGATGTCTTCGTGGTTTCATCGATCTTATTAGGTCAGCTGATCTTGAAGCTGCACGAATTGGACTTCATTTCATTGAACTGGTAACATTTAACTTCATCAATTTCTAATATTTAAAAACACCAATGAATATAAAACCACTTCTGACAAAATAAATCGAAATAAATTTTGTAGGTGTTAAGAGGGATGCCGAATGATGAAGGACAAAAGCTTGTAGAAACAGAGGGTGGAATTGATGCAATGGAACTGTTCCAATTTCATGAAAACGATGATCTTAGAATGATGGCAAATATTTTAGTTGACAGTTATTTTGGGGAGACGTATGGAATCGACGAGTAGAAAAAACATACATTGCTCGTGTAGTAACGAATAGGTTAACCATTTGATGGTTGAATACAACGTTTGGTTTTGGTACATGTTGGATTTTTCAGTACATATTGGTGGGGTTTTTTTTTAAACATGTAAGTTGTTGATAGTGTGTTGCGGTGTATATTGTACTCCGAAAACATCCTATAATATATGGTGGAATTAAACTGTTTTGATAAGAATATTTGCATTTCATTGATTCTAATACTTTAACTTGTGTGTTTATATTCATATAAACAACATTATGACTTTTATGTGATAATGAATTTAAAAAGAAATCATAGAAGATAAGGAAAAAATGGGTAAATTCCTTAGGCATTGGTATGCTATGGTGTGTACGAGGTCGGACATTGTGCATGTACGGGGAGTATTGAGAGCTGCGAAAGATCCTTTGGAAGGAAGAATCCTGAGCAAGGTATTGAGGACAGACAAGTTAAAGCTTTCATGGATTCACTTCTCTAGTCGAGACATCATATTGGGTCGGAAGCATCATATATCATTTTGAACATTGAATCACCTCCAACACCATACATGTTAATATGCTTGATTCTTATTTGAAGTTGATTAATGTTGATTGTCGACGATGATTTTTTAAAATTGAATTTTATTAATATGCAAGTGTTTTTCTTACTTATCTAACATTGAAAGTTTATATTAACCTCAGCAAACACTACTAGCTAAAGATGGGAAAAGAGAAAGGTTATCGGTCATGTCGACTCTGGAAAGTTAACAACTACTGGTCACTTGATCTACAAGCTAGGAAGGAGGTATTGACAAACGTGTGATTGAACGTTTTGAGAAAGAAGCTGCTGAGATGAACAAACGTTCATTCAAGTATGCTTGGGTGTTGGAGAAGTTGAAAGCTGAACGTGAACGTGGTATCACCATCAATAAAGCCCAATATGGTTGTCACTTTTGGCCCTTCTAGTTTGACAACAGAGGTCAAATCCGTTGAAATGCACCATGAAGCATTAACTGAGGCATTGCCTGGAGATAACGTCGGGTTTAACGTTAAAAATGTTGCTGTTAAGGATCTTAAACGTGGATACGTTGCTTCTAACTCTAACGATGATCCCGCTAAGGGTGCTGCTAGTTTCACTTTACAAGTCATCATCATGAACTATCCTGGTCAAATTGGAAACGGTTATGTCTGGTAAGGAACTTGAGAAAGAACCTAAGTTTTTGAAAAATGGTGATGCGGGAATGGTGAAGATGCTTCCAACTAAGCCAATGGTGGTTGACTGGTTGAGACGTTTGCTCAGTATCCTCCATTGGGTCGGTTTGCTGTTAGGGATATGAGGCAAACTGTTGCTGTCGGTGTGATCAAGAGTGAGGACAAGAAGGATCCAACTGGTGCTAAAATCACCAAAGCTGCTGCCAAGAAGAAATGAACTGTTGGTTTTGTGAATGTGTGTTTCTGGTTAAACTTGTTTGCTTCGTTTGTTGGATTTTTATTTGTCGGATATCGTTGGTTTTGGTTTTTGCTGCCACTGGTCTGTCTCATTCAATGGAATGGTGGTTTTGTTGCTCTTTCGGGCACATAACTGGGTGCTTGACAGACGGTGGCGTGCTCTAATATGTTTTTTGTTTGAGTAATAACATTTAAGTTGGATGGTTTTGTTTGGTAAATCCTGTTTATGTGCTTGTTTTAATCGAAATTTAGAGGGTCTATCTATTGAATGCATGATTTGTATTGCCCTTTACATGATTACAGTAGTCTTGTTTTTGGGATTACGAACTTATCTAGGTTCGGCATATATATTTTTTAAGCAGCTTATTTTGTTTCTGCTTATTATGAGTTAAATACATATGATAAGTTAATAAGCTATAAAGTAAGCCGGAGAAAAACGATTTATAAAACATAACAAAAAACAAATGAGCTAATAAGTCTCAAAAGAATGAAAGATAAGCTAACAAAAGCCCCTTTAAAAAATTGATTTTTCCTAATATACTTTATTTAACTATGAACTAATGCACTTTGATTGGTTTGTTTTTTATACTTAAAAATATTGCAATATTGATTCGCGGGTTCAACTAATTGATGAAGAATATGGCAAGACTTTTTTGTTATATTCTTATATTATTTTAAAAAATTAAAGTTTGTGTAACTTGGACTTTTTGTCTTAATTTTAAAGCATTGACAACTTATTTTCGCTTTTTTACTTGTTAGAAGTAAAATTGCGAGTAAGATAATTTTGGATGACCAGAAATACGAGTTTACTTCATGAAATATAAGAGAGATTGAAAAAATTAAAACCAGTTAGTTCGGTACTTTTATTTTGTAAGAAAAATTGCAAAAATGAAAGAAAAAAAGTATTTAATATTTTTTTGAAGAGGAGAAAATCGTATTAATCATTTAATTTCCATATGCAATAATGCAAGTGCATCTTTTAATTACAACTAAACTATATTTTATTTATTCTATGAATCCATATGCAATCATTCATTAGTTGTTTTATATATCTTTGAAATTAAAAATAAAGTTGGATTATGATTTTCCATCTGTTATTGTGAGATTTTTAGATTTTAAAATATAAAAATATATTAATCCTAAGTCATGAGACTAAGTGGTATTCTAATGGTGAATTTATATATTAGTTGTTAGTTAATAGTAGTAAACTGATATATGTTAGGTTACATAAACAACTTTATACACTCTAAAGAACGGGTTATGTTGCAAGTTTGCAACAATATACTTACACCGCTTATATTAGACATAACGTGACAACGCATTATATGTGATTTTGACGCTTGAATCCTCACGACTCTCAGCTTAGGACTTACTCGTCCCTTTAAAATTCTATATTTGGTTGTGATCTCCAATATCATATCGTGTCATTATGCCTTCGCTTATCATATAATTTCAGGTTATAGTTTAACTTTTGAAAAAAAAAGAGATAAATGATGTGTATTTTCGCTCAATACATAACCTTGTTAAAGTTTTATTTTAAAATCAACGGTGACACCAGTTTTACTATCAACGACATTGGTTAAACTAACGATGAGTTTGATCAGTTTAGTGAAGAGAAAAGGGACGAAGGTGGTGGACCTAAATTAGGAGTAAAAAACAATATATGTGGATTATGTTTTAATATTTAAATACGATATAAAAATAAACAAAGGCTCCAGAAATGTAAAGTGACGTATTATGGTTAAATCGGTCAGTTTCAATATCTACTAATATTAAGTTAAGTTGACAATAAATGACGAGTCGATTCAAACAAATTATCTAGAATGGTCTCTAAAAAACTTAAACATCATCTTAAAACATCTAACCCACAAAATTTAATACTTAATCAAATACTTAACCGACAAATTGTGAGTTGATTATGATATTTGATTTTCAAAAAAGGTAACAACAAAAAATAAATCAAAGATGTAGGCCCCCACCGCTCCTCTGGACCCACCTCATTCATCTCATCTTTTTAACCATTTCCTTTACAAGATCTGGTTTACAAATAAAACCCACCATTTTTATCACAAAATAAAGAAAACCCACAAAGATCTCCACATTATTCATAGGTAAATTTCAATCTTTATACATTCTTTAACTTAAAAATCAGATTTTTATCATATGTTTTTGGGGATTTTTTTTACTGAATTTTGTTGAATTAGTTGAATATTGTTACTTTTATAAGTTCAATTACTGGCATATGTAGTTATTGTAGATTTTCTTGAAATTTATCATGAATTGGCATTTGGGTATTGCAGATCCTACTGTTTTCTTGAATTTTTAACAATCCCTTTATAATTTAAATTCATTATAAGTTGTTGAAATTTGTATAATTTGATTACATTTAGACATGGATTTACACTGATTATTTACATTTGAATATTTGATTGTGTAATTTGTTAGATTTAGAGAATCCTATTATTTATGTAAGATAAGATGAGAAATTCTACTTCTGTGATTGATAAATATACTAGAATAGTTATATATGTTTCCTGTTATGAAATTGGAAAAATGGTAATATAATGTTGAAACACAGGCGTTGGCGAATGATTTAGTGATGGGAAAGAAAGGGAGTTGGTTTTCTTCGCTTAAGAGGACGTTGAGTCCTCGCTCAAAAGAAAAGAAAAGCCAGGTTCGTTATAATCCCCGTTTCAATTTAATTCTATGTTAAGTTTATGGTTAATTGAACGACATCTTTTTGTTTTTTTGAACATTAGAAACCTGTGGAGGAGCGTCCTTCCATACCCGATACACCAATTGTTGAAAATGTTGGTGGTTGTGGTTATTCTCATCCATTTCCTCCACCAGAAGAGGTGATACCGATGGAGGTGGAAGATGAGGTGCCAGCAGCCGCTAGTGGTGCCGCAGCTACTTCATCAACAGTAGCCACCACCACCAACAATATTATGTATTCGGGAAAGTCAACGGAGGAAGGAGCAGCGATCAGAATTCAAACTATTTTTCGTGGTTACTTGGTATTTAATTATTATTGAATTGAAATGTTTTCCAGTCAAGATTATTGACTACCTAAAAGACTTATAATACGTTTTTGTTTTCTTTTATAGGCAAGAAGGGCGTTATGGGGTTTGCGAGGGCTTGTTAGATTAAAAACAGTGGTGGAAGGGTCTAATGTTAAGCGGCAAACGGCTAACACGCTGAAATGCACAAAAAACTTGGCTCATTTGCAGTCACAGATTAATTCTAGAAGGATCCGGATGTCAGAGGAGAATCAAGCTCTCCAGAGACAACGCGCTAAAGAAATCGCCAACACCCAGGTTAGAAAACGAGATGTTTGAGCACCTTATAATATTAATATGGTGGCTATTAATAACTTCTACCATGGTTTTATGAATTCTTTGTTTTTTGAAAAATAAACGGGTTCATATATTGAAACAGAATGGAGATGAATGGAACGATAGTGTGCAGTCTAAAGAAGAGATGGAGGCGAAGCTTCTAAGTAAGTATGAGGCCACTATGCGACGAGAACGGGCTATGGCTTATTCCTTTTCTCATCAGGTAAGTTTGACTCATTTACGTATAAATTAGTCGATTTGGGTTAGGTTTATAAATTTAATTTTTGTAATCATATTTTCTACCCAACCCACTGTCCATGCCCGTTTTACAACATCTACTGTGATTTTGAGATATTTGGTACTGAAACAGCAACCTATGAAGAAATCCGGGGGGACGACAAACATGCTTTTCATGGACCCGACCAATCCACAATGGGGATGGAGTTGGTCAGAGCGATATCTTGCCAAAGACCAAGGAAACAGTAATGCATCCGTTAAGAGCGGTATCAACATTACTAAAAGTGAAATCGCAAAATCTTACGCTCGTCACCAACTCAATTCCGCCCCCACAACTCCTCGGTCAAAACTTGGTGGTCCGGTTGGATCACGAAAACCCAAACCCGGTCCTAGTCCACAAGCTTATGGTTCAGACATGGAAGCTAACCCGGATGATGATGACTCAAAAAGCGTTTTTAGTGTTAAATCTGAGAAAAATAGAAGGCATAGTGTCGCAGGGTCTACACTTGCGGGCAAGTCAGTAAAAGGGAAAACACGGGGACAGGGTGTAGCGGAAAATGGCAATGGTGCAAAGAAACATCTCACTTTTCCGGCTAAAGCAAGGCGGCATTCGGGCCCGCCAAAGGTCGAAACCACTGTGTGTGAGGAAGTGAAGCAAGAAGTGTGATGTGTTTAAATAAGAAATACTCAAAAGATATGTGGAATTTTTATTATTATGAAATATTTATTTATTTAATTCTTGTATGCAAATTTATGTAATTATTGCTCTTATGGGGTTGAAACCATTTGATATATCATATCATATATGTATTATAAAACATTATTTATTTGTATGAAAGTTTTATGTAATTATTCCTCATGTGTAATTGGGCATCAAAGAATCGATGATGTGATTGTTGTATATTTGAGGATTTCGATTGGATTATTGTGAGTCGTGATTCACTTTCAGATTAAAGTATTTCGATGGTACTATTGAAATTTTCAATCGGATAAAACTCAGTATTTGAACGATGATATGTGTTAGAATTTTTTTGTCGATATGAATACAAAATGTACCAGTCATATTATTAACCAACGATGGAAGTTTAGAAAACGTTTTAAAACTGTATGGCAGTTTTCCTCAAAACTGTAACCCTAACTTCTAAATGGGTCAAACTCGGGTCAGGATTTCGGTTCAAAACCGAATCCATAATTTAGGGTCAAAACCGGGTCATGTTCAATTTCCATAATTCAGGATTTCTGCCCCTTGGACCCCGCTATCGGGGGCGCTGCCGCCGAATCCCCGTCGTTTAGGGGCTTCGCCCCTAAACAATCAAAATAAATTCTAACAAGTGTGCACTCCACACTTTCCCTAACTTGTTCGATATTTATCAAGATTACATTGGTTAAAACAAATTAATCCAATTATACTTAAATCATATTGGTGATATAAACTACTCATTATTATAAATTAATAATGAATTTTTTAAATTATAGATTGACTAATTTAATAAATAATAATTATATGGTTCGAAAATAATTGACCTATAAATACCACAAGAGAAAGTCTAGACTTACAAAAAGGTTTATAAAAATATTTTTATAAAACAATGTGTTTAAAAAGTAGTGGATGAAAAAATATGAAAGAGAATTAGTGGGATTATATGATTGGTTAAATTCATTTGTCACATCATTTTGTAAGTTATTTTTTGTAATTCATTTGTATTTGTATGTGTAGCATTGGTGGTAACACAATGACAATACATTTAGGGCTAATATTATAACTTGGAAAACAAGACATAAACTCATTTCCCCCAAATTAAAACCCCCAAAATTTCATCTACAATCCAAATCAAAATTAGCCAATACAAATTCCATCAAATTTATCTTTTCTTTTCAATTCGTTCATTAATTTTCTCAAATTAATTTAGGGTTTCTTCAACAATAAATAAAAACCCTAATTCAAGAAGTTGCAAATTAGCCTTTATTCGATTAGTTCCAGTTATTCCGATTAAATGGTTAGTATATGTATTCATGTTTATTGTAATAATAATTAATTCTATTTTTTTTTTATATCTTTTTGTGTATATAAATTTCAATTTGAAAAATTAGGGTTCATATTGTTTTGTTTGTAATAGAGATTAAATATAATTTTCCCAATTATTGTATGAATTTAGGGTCGTTTATCTTAGCTTATTTCATATATAAGCCCGTTTTTTTTTTAGCTTATTTAAGCCCGGAAAAAAGCTAAAACAAACACCTTTTCTAGTATACATATGGATTCTGACTCGTTAAACGTCGTGTCGTTTATCAGGCGACTCCAATGATTGTAGGACTTGCAGTTGCTGGTGCTGCTTATGCTGGTAGATTTGGAATCCAAGCTTGGACTGCTTTTAAGGCCAGACCAGCTGCAGCTGGATCCGCTTTTAGGAAATTTTATAAAGGCGGTTTTGAACGTGAAATGACTAGAAGAGAAGCTGCTCTTATTCTTGGAGTCAGGTAAACTTATTCACTTGCTTCTTGGATTAGTATGAATCAATTTGATGATGTATTGGAAAGTGATTAGATGTATGCGAGATTCATGATGTTTGTTTTCTTTAAATGTATAGGGAAAGTACTCCACAAGATAAGGTAAAGGAAGCATATCGGAGGGTGATAGTTGCAAACCATCCCGATGCTGGCGGCAGTCATTACCTCGCCTCCAAAATCAGTGAAGCAAAAGATATGATGCTCAGGAAGACAAAAAACACCGGTTCTGCTTTTTAATCTTTTAACAAGGATGTCATTTTTAATAGAAACATGAAATTGTTATACCTTTTATCGTTGCTCGATGTGATTAATGTAGTTGAGACGATTGTGGTGTAGCCTATTTTTGGAGTTTTTGATTGCTGTTTGTAACCTTGTATTGGTTATTGCTATTGAGGCGTCTAATAATAACGAGTTGCATTTAACTATGTTATTTAGTATTAGGCAAGTTTTGACTTTCAAGTTTCAAGTGCTTAAATCAAGATAAACTACTGATGATAAACTACTGATGGTTATTTGCTGAAAGAAGCAACTTCCGATAACCAGTTCGAAAGTTGCTAATTCAAACTGATTAATTTATCTCTTGAGTCTTGAGTTTTAAAACTCACAGTTGTAATAATCAGCATTGTCAAATACTTAAAAAACAATTATTTTATTATTCTACAACATAAGCACATCCAGGCACTACATTTTCTGCATATTTTAAAAACAATAAGCAGTTTTTAAAAAGCAATCTCAGACACTGCATTCCTAAAATACATTTTCTCGAGCATAACAACTCATACACGTTCTTGAAAAATCTAAACTTACAACCCTGAAGTTATGTACTTTAACGGACACATCAGTTACTATTACCCCCAAGGTTGCAAAAATCGATTTGATCTTAGGATTAATCGACAATTAAACCCTGCGGAATTTTTAAACCCTAAAATTAGGGTTATTTTAACAAAACAAGCAGTAAAAACTCTAAGTTTAGGCTGATTGTAGTTGGAAAGTGGAAACTGTGAACTAATTTATGGTATTTGTCTTTTGAAAGTATTTTGTTCATGTGATTGCATATATTTTTGAAAATGTTCACATAGAAAATGGGAAAACTATTAATTCGATTAAACCCTACTCCCTGTTTCACCGACTACGTTCGCCTAACGTCTTCTACAACATTGATTACCCCAAACTTAACCAGCTATAAAAAGCATTATCGCAACGGATTGCCTGTAATTATTGTGAAATTAAGAACAATATTTCTTACAAAACACAACTCTTTCGTGTGAGCAACTTCTAAAGTTTTAAGGGAATAAACACTCAACCTTACTTAAACTAGACAGAGAAAACCTGTGAGGTATATACTTCGTTATCAAAACGTATCTAAAAGGAGTAAGTTAAGTCACTTTGCGGGACTGTGATCTTCTATGATGTGATCTTCTACGATGCTTTCTAAAGGAGCTTGATTAAGGATCTCAACTGGACCTTGTGGTTCTCCAAAGAGGGTCAGCAGAATTGTTCTATGACATTCATCACAAAAGTAGAAGTACGAGAAGTGGCCTTCATTGGGGAGTTTATGTACAATAGCACTTGGTAGAACACGGATCACATAATCAGTCATCACGGGTGGCACTACCTGATCTTCCATTCCCTGCTCACCATTCAATTTAAACAGCATCAAAATAATTTTAGCAAGCTCTTTAAATCGATTTCAAGAAAAATTTCATCTATAAAAATTACATATATTACTTGGTAACAATATAAAATTTCGTTTTGTCACTGTTTTCTTTGGATTTTCAAACAAATGGCCCATGGGTGTGCTTATTTTGCATATATTAGAACTAAGTAGAACCCAAGGTGGCAAGATAGGAAGGTCAGTAATGGGCGGGTTATGTAACGGGTCAAAATGGGTTCAGGTGGAATGGATCCTGTGTCCGCTTATAAATTTTTTTAACCAATAATTAATATGTTAATTGCGATTATAGAAACAATATTATTACAATACCGATCTAAGTTCTTGAATATAACATTTGAGGAGGTTTTATGCGTTAATAAATAGACTTAGGCAAATTTTAACCTGTTTGACTGACATGTTCCGCCTTTCACTTATGTATTCCATTTGACTTGTTTGAGATTAAACATAAACCTAAAATGACCCATTTGTAAGTAAATGGGTCTAAATTGCCACTTCTCTTGAAAACAGTTGAAAGTAAATATTTAGCAATGCATATGAAGGTTTTGCTACTTTAACATTTATAACTTAAGTTTTGTGATTTAGAAACTATTTACGGAACCCAAAAGATTGAAAAAGATTAAAAAACGTGAAAAGAACAAAGTCTTGGTAAAATATACAAACCTGCCATATATGAACTGGTTCCAGAAATCCGACTAATTTACATTCAGCTTCAGTAGACATAAAGTTGAACCAATGAAATAAGCCTTTTTCTGGACACTTCTTTTGCACTTGTAAATCTGCCAAACTAAATGGCCAATTCGACACTTGTAACGTGGCTTCTTCTATAAATGGTTTCACACTACCCTGTCTGATTGACTCCTCCACATCCCTTTGCCAAAATTCTTTAAATACCGGATCTTCGGTCACAACTTTATCCTGACGTATTAAAGATTGCCACATTTATTTGAAGTCTCAATAATCAGATAACCAGTTTTAAAACTAAAATCCAAACACACTAAATTAAGTTCACCTTCTCTGTAAGATTTGAAGACAACCATTTATCAACCGGGCCGTGTTTGCCAGAAAGGAAAGTTCGACGGTAGAAGAACTTTAAGAATCTAGGAAATCGCCGAGCTAGAAAATACATTAGTTTCCTTCTTCTTGTCCATTTCTCCCACGTTTCCAACTTCTCTTCCCTTGTCATGCCCGGGTCATACGGGTTAACCATTGGAGCAAACATTGCTGCACCTGTATCATCAATCACAGACAAATCACTCAGGCAAATAACATAAGCTTTAAATACCAAGTATTAGCATTTCATAATTTAAAGGCGGTAGTATCTTAGAAGGGTAGGATAGTAAACTCACCTGCAATTTTACTAGGTATGTACCTTAGGGCAGCCCATGCATGCATAGCCCCGCTTGAATATCCCAATACCCAGAATTTGTTGTCAACTTTAAGAGCTTCTGCTAAGTGTAAAAGATCCATTGCTGATGATTGAAGAGTCCTATTTGGGTGTGGATCACTTTCCCCAAAACCAGGAAGATCATAAGTTACCAATCGGACGCCAAATTCTTCTAGAAGTGAAAATTTGATCCCTGGAATTCCTGAAAAAGAAGAATCATCCTTAAACCATTTACAAAGAACGGATTTTAAAGTCTAATTTCAAGAAAGAGTTGTTTAGTGAATATGTATACCTGCAAGCCGCGAAGATAGAAAGCTGTGAGGAGCAATTAACGAATATCTAGCTCTGTTTGCAGAAACTCCTTGCTCAAGATATGACATGTTTCTACCATCGGGAAGTAATATACGAGTAGCACTAGGAGGATGTACTTGAACGCGTGTAATTGGAGTGTTTTCGTGCTTAATATTCACACATAAAACTGCAACATGTAGCAATATTTCGAGAAAAAGATTAATACATTTTTGACATTAGCAGAAGCTTAATAGGCCCAAAGTCCACAAAAATTTCCTGAAAATTAAAAAAGCGAGAATGTGTAGACGTGCCACCCAAGTATTTTACATTTGGTTTCATTTTATCAATTTCCGACAAAAACCTTGTAGGATGACAAAAATGCCTTTTAAAAAACATAAATGTGAGGGGGTGTTAACAAGTATAGGTTTTAAAAGATTATTTGCAAATAATTACGGCTTTTTAAACGATTCCAATACTCCCACAAAAACACATACAACAATTCTATGTTAAGGGCAATTTTGTCATTTACAGCTTTCGCTTAAGTTTTTGGCCGAAATAAACGAAACCAACTTGAATGTTTTATACATACATTATCTGCAATATAACCTGTCTGTATTCCTCTACTGTAAAATCAAGTATCACCATACATACTATTCTACACAATGAGCTAAAACCGGATATAAATAAAGTCAGTAATTCAATGCAAAAATTACCTAACAACGCGATGAGGTAAACTGATAAAATAACCGGCCAAGCATGAGCAGGATGCCGATCCTCGGGCAAAAACTCATTCAAAACACTCAACTTCCCAGCAACCTTTCTACAAGGCCCTTTAACTTTCTTCGCTTTGGTCACAATAAATGAATCATCAGTCAACACAGTCTGCACAACAACATCCTTACATCCTTTTCCTAACTCAATCACTATTTCACCCCAAGCTTTAGCAAATCCTTTCATTTGATCCTTAAAACTCTCGGATTCAACTCGTTCGCCTTCCAACACCGCTTTAAAATCAAAGGAAGGCGTTGAGAGAGACTGATCATCTCCAGTGTACCGTATTCCAGTATCCTCTACTAAACTAGCTAATTCCTCCGTCCATGATTTCGATCTACCTACCTCCATTTCACCTTTTTTCCTTCAATTCGTTAGCTCAATTGCTCATTAACATCATCAACTGAAATTTTCTGCATAAAAATCGATTATTTTCAGAAATTAATACAGTTACAAAATATATATAAATACAACAAACATATCTAATTAAAGTTGTGTGTGTATAGATTTGGTTATTGAACTTTTAATTCTAGATAAAAATTGATTATTCAAATATTACAGTCTCAAAATATATAGATACAATAAATATATCTATATTAAAGTGTGAGTGTGTAAGAATGTTTATTTGACCTTTTTCTTCAACTTCAGTGCCTCGAAAACATCATTAGTTTCTGATTTCTGGATAGCAACTGTGTGTGTAGGTTTGCTTGAAGAAGAAGATAAATAACAAAAAAAGGAGATTAAAGTGTGTGTAGATTGTGAGTATGAATTTTAACTTTACAAGCGTGAAATTCAATCTATAACGAATAAAATAAATGATTCAAAGTTTTTTAAATTTGCTTAAATTGCATAAACCCTATAATAAGGTTTTATATTTTTTTTATGCTTTTTTGCTTTTTGACAAAAATAGTACACCACCACGTCATATGCAAACCGTCAATTTTCAGAAATGGTCGGTAATTTTATATGATTTTAGGAAACATTTGATAAAAAGTGTATTATAGTTGAGTTTTGCAGGATCTGATATATGGTATTGCGCTTGCGTCAACCGCTGTCTACTGTCTGGGTTTTCTCAATTTTTCTTTTCATTTCTCTTTCTAACATTTTGGTCACTAATAAAACATTAGTAGTAAGTGGCGGTGTCAATTTAAGACACAACCGTAGTTCGGATTGTGACTAAACAGGTTTTCGTCATAAACGAACTACATTTTTAACAAATCAAAGTTTGGTTTGTCTTTTAAAACCGGTTTACAACATGTCAATCCGTTCAAGCAATGAATAAGAGAATTAAATATTATAAATTCATTTTCTTAGTTTTAGAATGACATAATTAATAATTTTATGATAATAAATAGACTAAAAACTACATACTAGTATTCTCATACGCTTACCATATGTATTAAAATATTTATTAGCAAGAAACCCGCGAAATGTAGCGCTGTAAATTTTTTTATGTTTGATATAAATTATACTAAATTTTATCATATTATTTTAGGTATGATATTGATGATATACGCAACAAATGACTTTTAAAATTTTATAAAAACAGAAAATAGATAGAAACTTGGCAATAACTGTTTTATGGTTTAAATTAATTTTTAATATAAGTTTTAATTAATTTATTTTTTGATAAAGTCATATTTATTAAGAAAATATATGTTTGATAATTAATGATATCTTAAATGGGTTACCAATTTTAAAATTATATTTAAATAACAAGTTATGAGTAATTGAGTAATTTTATTCTTAAAATTTAACTTTAAAATTAATAGCACAAATGCTTTATAAGTAGTATAGAGATAGATTATTATGTAATTTATAATTTTCATTTCATTTATCTTTTGTTTTAATATGTATTGAAATGGATAATATGAAACCCCTTTATTAAACGAATGTGTTTGGTTAGGTTTAATTTCAATGTTTTAACAAGATTAATCAAATGGGTATGAGTAGAGATGGCTACGGGGACGGGTATGACGGGTTTTGCATTTCCTATCCCCATAACCAGATCCCCGCCCCCATATCCATAACCGTAACCATCCCCGTCGGGTATTAAAATTTTGGCCCCATCTCCATCCCCATCGGGTAACGGGGATCCCCAGCGGGTAATCGGGGAATTTTCCCCATTACAAGTTTTTGAACTTTTATTATAAATAATTTCACACTTTGTAACTACCAACAAAAAAAAAACATAAGAATAATAATAAGCAAACACTTCAATCGTCAAAATAGTAAAATTCATACGGATATATATATATATATATATATAGAGGTTGGTTCTTGTAAATCAAACTTTAAGGTAAAATAAGTAAAAAAAAATTAAAAAATAATTTATAACGTTACATATTTTGGATTATCGTTCATTTTAATCATATATCAAACTTTAAAAAACGAAGTTTTGTTGTACATCAAAAAATGGGTAGTTTTATCGCTGTGCATCAAATTTGAATATTTACTGCACAAAAACAATGAATTTGATGCACAGCCTCTAAATGACATATATTTTGATGCATATTAAAACTTGCTTTTTTAAAGTTTGTTATAATTGAATAAATAAACATAATACAAAATTGCACATATTATAAATTATTTTTTCATATTTTTTTACTTAATTTACTTTAAATATTGGTTTATAAGAACCTCTTCCTATATATATATATATATATATATATATATATATATATATATATATATATATATATATATATATATATATATATATATATATATATATATATATATATATATATATATATATATATATATATATATATATTCGGGTATCCATCGGGGCCGGTTTCGGGTATGGTTATGGATACCCGATAGGTAATACCATCCCCGCATCCATCCCCGATTTTTGAATTCGGTTATTATCCGTCCCCGTCCCCGTCCCCGGTCAACTCGGGGATTTACCCGGTCAACTCGGATTCGGTTTTCGGGTCTCCATCGGATACGGTTTTTTTTGCCATCTCTAGGTATGAGTTTGGGACTTTGGGTTGAGTATAAAATCCTCAACACGTCAACTCGTGACCCGTCAATCCATATATGACATGATTGACACCCATAGTATTAAGTGGTTAATGTTACAATGTTATTATAAATGGACATGATCTTTAAAAAATAAGTTAATTGCATAAATAGTTTATGAAATTTGTTCGGATTACATATTTTGTCCACATGATTTTGAAGGTAAATGAATCATTTATGTGGAAAATATTTTGTACGGATATCATCGTTGGCATTAACGATTTATACAAAAGGTTTTAAGTTGTTAATCGTATAACCCGTCCCTTCCAAGGATGACATTCGCATAAGATTTTTTCTAACATAAACTATTTGTACACTTTGAAAACCCTACACACGAAACCTACAATATGAACAAACATCAAAAATATTAAAGATAATTTATTCAAATAAATACAGAAAAATTACTTAGTTATGATATGTCAAACTCTAAACAACATGTGTTTCTCGTCGATGATTGGATAACCAACATACGCATTTATGTTGGTAAGTAAACATGTTTAGTGAATTAATATGTTCATAAGTAATTAAGGGTGTTCATTCGCCACTGACTCTCATGACCACTAACTTTTTCATTTTCTTTTCTTCTTTGATAAGTAAATGTAAGAATAATACTTCTCAATTGTTAACTCTAACACATCTTGTATGTTTGTAACCTCAAGAAAAAATACTTCAATATTAGTAAAAGATTAAAAGAATGATGGGCCTAAAATGGGCCTAGGGAATAGGCTTTTTATACAAGATATTAAGATTTATTGAATTTGACCGGGCTTTTTATATAGGTTTATTAAACTTTATTCAAAGCCCAATACTGTAACAATACTTGAAGTCTGAAGAAGAAGAAAAAAAACTTTGGGCTTAATTAAGCCGAATACATTTATCATTTTTGTTACCGATTTGCAATTTCTTTAGATTTCTAAATATATCAAATAACTATTCTCAGTATTAATGATCTAAACCTTGGTAGGTTTTACCTTCAAACAATTTTTTTTCCTTTTTTTGTATTTATAACCTATCATAAAAGTTTTGCGAAAATAGACATCATCGGTATTTATGTTTTGATTTTTTAAGGCACTTTTATGCAAATTTGGTCGACATTGTATAACAATATATATTTTTAACAAAGGGTTAGTCCACTCGTTGCGGCGAAGACTCTTCCAAAAAATATAAAAAGTAAAATAATAATTCACCCATAACGTAAAATAACAAAATAATTGTATCTTTTGTTAAACCAAACACCATCCTAAACTAAAAACCAATCCAAAAAATCCTTTAGAGAAAAAAAAAAAAATATTAACAATAATATTTTATTTGGACCCGAACCGATTAAACCGGCTGATAATGTGGCTTAGGAAAAGTGCCACTAACATTTGGTAAATGTTACTAATCAAATTTGCGTACTTAAATAAAAAAAAAAATTATGTAACTTATCGTGAATATAAACAATTAAAGTGTTTACATAATTGTTTTTTTTGTTCAATAAAGTGGTTTTATCCATGTTCTCTCTTTTACATTTTCATGTCCTTCTAGAGGTACTCGACATTTCAATCCGGTTATGTTATAACTAGATTTATCAATTTTACCCGTTTTGAATAAAAATGATACTTAAAACCATGCTATTTTACCTATAAACAAGTCGAAAATCGTGACTATTTGTAATTTAGTAAAGCTGTACTGGAACTTTTTATTCTTGATACGGAATTAAAAAAGTTCCACATTTTAATATAATATGAAAAATGTTTTCCTAGACATACTCTAGTTCCCATAAGTTTTTGTTTTGTAGGAAGAAATAGAAACAGAGTGTGACTTGAGACCTTCATATGTGGCTACATAAACAAGAACAACAAAAGCTATTTACACATATTACACACACATCTTTCTTCTCCAATAAATTTCTCAAAATTTTAATTTCGGTTAAAGCTACATCTTCCATCGATGATTTGATACGAAAATTCCAAGGTATTTCCGTCATTTTAATTTTTATAAATGCAACATTGCTTATTGTTTTCTCGCGATAAGCGGGTCTAGTTTTGCTTATGATTTAAGAACAGTTGCAATTTTAAATGTTTAGATGGAAAAAACATTAAAAACACTAGTGTTGTATAACTAAAAGCCCGTACATTATTTTTATGTTATACATTATTTTAATTTATTTATCCCATACAATATAATTTAATTAAATATATATTGGCTTTCCGGTAAAAAGAAATTCATTATCCATTAATTAATATATGTTTGGCTTTTCGAAATAAAATTTATTATCCATTAAATATAATTGAATTTAATAAATGTTTAGTTAAATCATAAATGAATATACTTTGAAGCAATTTCGACTTTTTCAACACGTAAACTCATTTGATAAGTTTTTCATCAATAATTAAAGAAAAATAAACACAAGCTAATTCCTAAATTAGTCAAATATATCAACATTATCAAATATAATATTGCAGAATAAACACATAGAATTTCACAATTGGGATTATTTTTTTGTCGTATATAATAAATAAATAAACTCCTAAATTTGCTAACAAACTCCTTAATTGGCATTGATAATGACCATGGAGTTTTTGACAAAGCGGTTTTAATAGTTAGATATTAAGTGTGTGCTTGGGGTTCTACATTTGCAATTTATGCGTATTGCGTTTAAATTAAAAGCAGCGTAAACAATAAGCATCAAACTTCTGGTTAAAAAAAAGAGTGTGTTTTTAGTTACAAAAAAAAAGTCAAAACGCACTAAGTGTGTTTTTCATCCAAACACCAAAAAATACGTATTGTGTTCAAAAATATGTAAAACACATGTCGCACCTCAAAATATGCAATTCCACTAAGATGTAATTTTCTCTATTGATATTTGACGGTTTAAGTCTCGCTAACATAAATATTGGAGATGTGTATTCAAATATATTTTTTTTATAAAAACAAAATTGGTAATTTAAGTTGAACCAAAATACGTATTTAAAATGGTACATAAATTTTATAGATTATGTAAAGTTTTCCATTATAAAGATACTATATTTTATGCCAATCTTTTTATTATTTCGTTAATTATAGCTATAAGTCCTATCATTATTGTAGGTTTTTATAACTTGTGTCTAAAGGTCATTGGTTAAAAGACACCAATTTCCCTTCAAAAGTTGTTCTCGTGGTATTTAAATAGATAAAACTTTCATCAAATATGAGAAATTTCAAGTTCGAATCTTTTTAGATACATTACCGACTCAAATAGTCAATGTAAAAAAAAACACATTAATTAAAAAAAAAGTACATTTAATTTACGCATTAAATAAAATGTATAAAAACGTTTACTTAATTAAATACCATATAACCCGTTCACCTTCAGCACAAGTTTGAAAAACCAACCCTGTCGACTAATATTAACAAAACTACTTTTTTTCTTTCTATTAACATGATTATTGTCCAAGTAAATAATGTCTTTAAACCAAAGCATAAGAGCAATCAAGAGTAAAAGTGAAGTTAAATTGAATAAAAAAAAAGTATAAAATTATATGATTTTATGTAATCATTCTTGTCTTTCTTCTTGTTTTGTGATTTTGGTTGTTGCAAGTGGGGTTAGTTCCAATTAGGTTTGGAGTTCATTTCAAGTATTGTTTTGTTTGTTGTCACAAAACCACATTTTCAAAACCATTATGTTACAATACCTTGTACTCCATGCATTAAACCTTGTACATTTTACCTTGATTATTAATCTCAACTACGTATTATAAAGATAGATTTTGACTATTTGTTAGTATTCTGTTTTTGGGTTTTGATTAAATTGAGGTTTTCTTGATGACGTCATTCAATAGTATACTTTTACATATACATTTTCATATACATATATGTGACATTTATTTGTTCCTCATAAAACCATTTGACTCATTGTATAGGCACTCTGGCTTAAAGGGTATTTTTGACAATGCAACATCAAAAGACAAGGTATGATCTCCCACCTTCTTTCGTTTTACGAAAATCGCAAGGTTAAAATAGTCATTTTACGTTTGTTTTCATATGATTTCACTTGTGAAAACAGAGGTGGAACTATGGGAACTACCGGGAAACCTAAGACTTCGGGAGCTAACCGTGAGAATGGTTCCTCCCGAAGTCTAGCGACCAGAAGTCAGCGCGTTCCAATATCCGAGGTATGATACCATTTGATGTTCTAACAACATTGTATGTCTTGTTTGTGTGTTATTTGTTTGACATTGAATAGTGTTGTAACAAATTTGTTTAACATATTAATCAGAAAAAGCGTGTTGGTAGAGTACCCGAATTGGAAACTCAGCTAGCCCGGCTTCAAGAAGAACTCGAGGACACAAAAGACCGATTGAGTGAGGCTCATTTGGAAGCCGATGACGCTAAGAAGCAGCTCACGGCCACGACTGCTAAGCTGGAAGAGATTTGGGCTTGTGAAGAATCTCGAATTCTTGAACTACGAAAAATCTCACAAGATAGAGACCGAGCTTGGGAGTCGGAGCTTAAAGCTGTTCAAAAACACTTAACCGCTGCCATAAACGAGAACCAAAAACTCAACATTCGGCTACAAAAAGTAGCAGAATCTGAAGCAGATCAAGTCACACAAGCCGAGTCAGTTCACGATGAAATCCTCACATTACGGTTAGAACATTCAAAAACTCTTGATTTAGTCGAAGAACTCACGATCCAACTAAAGGAATCAAAACGTTCCGAGTCACAAGCTTTGGAACAACTAGAAACGCTAAAATCGGAGAAAGATGCCATGGTGGACTTGGCAACCGCTCTAGCGGCAAATGTTGAGCTGGAAAACGAGTTACGATTGCTCAAAGTGCAAACCGAGCAATGGAAAAAGGCGGCTAAGGTTGCGGCCGCAATAGTTTTAGGTGACGGTGATGGTGATGGTGATGGTGGGGAGAATTCGGAGACGATTGATATTATTCATGTTATTGACGAAAAGACGAATTCACCACCTTGTTCGGAAGACACGGAAGATGAAAGATTGAACAAGAAAACGAGCAACATGTTGAAGAAATTTAGTGTTTTGTTGAGAAAAGGCCAGAAGTAGTTTGATCTTTCGTGTGTTTAGTTTCGATTTATTTCTATGGATATAAAACATTAATTTACATAATGAAATTGCATATAATTGTAATACTACTTCGAGTATTAAGTTAGTTTATGTTTTGTTTCTAACGAATCAAATAATTTCTTTTATATTTTCAGTCGGTTCAAAGTTTATGAATCTCGTAACGCAAGTTTATTATTTCCGATCGTTAGATCCAAAAGTTATACTATTATTGTGATAATATAATTATTGTAATCATAGTTAAAAAAATACGATTGTTGATTGTGATGGTGGATTTTGTTGGTGGTAGAATATGATAATGTATGAGAAGAAGCTTGAAATGGGTAGTTGTTGATGATGATGATGGGATAGCACCATGTTTAGGTCCAAACTTATGTTTGGTTTTTTTATTCACAAGTTGGTGTGTCTTTTGTTTATTTAAATGTCTCCAAAGGAATATATTTTTACAAAGATCATCAAAGAATTATGTAATGTTGTTTTGGCCATTCTATAGAAACTTTCATTTCATAATAAAAAATTTCATTTCATAATAAAAATGTATTAAATGTCAATGAAATTTGTCCCATTGATAGGAGGTTGTCATTTCTACGGGAGGTCTTGGGTTCGAGTCTTTATATAAGGATCGTGGGTCGCATATTGCCCAATTGGATGTCACTGTGGCCCCAAATCACTAACATAATCTGAAGAAGAAAAAAAAAATGTATTGAATACTTTGCAAAAAAAGACATATTTAATGTGTATTTTATTTGGTTTTCATTATAAACTTTGCAAAAATAGACATATGTCAGCAAAACTTATTAGTTCACACATATTAATTTACCTTGACTGACCGAATAGTTGTATGCAATCTCGAGGACAAAAAAAGGCGTTGATGGCGGGGATAAGGAGTGGACGTAATTGTTAGAACTGAAAGTGGTGGACCTTGGACTTGGTCGCATAAACCAACAATTTGACGAAGTTATTTGACAATATAATTTTAAAACGAGTTAATTACATAATTGGTCCCTGTGTTTGTTCCAAAACAACGGGTCCAGTCCCTGGGTCGCAATTCCTTCGGACCCAGTCCGTGGACCCTATCTTTGGTTGCACGTTTGGTCCCTCCCACTAACAATCGTTAAAAAATCCCGTTAAATACATCACATGCCTGGCACGTGATGGGTAATAAGGTAATTTCGCCTTTCTTTTTTCCCCAAAATCAAAAACCCTAATTCCCCTTCATGTGTTCTCTCTCTCATAATTTATTTTCCCTTTCACCAATCACTCTCCAATTCCAACAATCATCGAAACTCATTAATTCTGATTCACAATCCAAATATGAAGAAACCATTTCTGGGTAATAAGGTATTGCCATAAATCAATAACCATTCTTGACGTATAAATTCATCATTTTATACTAAATGAAAATATATAATCTGAATAAGGTATTGCCATAAATCATCAATTGCTGCTGGTAGGTATGTGTTTCCGGCTTCTACGTTAGGGTATGCGCGTGGTGTTGCTGCTGGAATGGCGCCCAAAGCTCGTCTTGCTGCGTATAAAGTTTGTTGGAATGCTGGTTGTTTTGACTCTGATATACTTGCTGCTTTTGATTCCGCGGTGAACGATGGTGTAGATGTTATATCGTTAAGTGTTGGTGGTGTTGTTGTACCATATTACCTTGATGCGATTGCAATTGGTGCTGATGGTGCTTCTGATCACGGTGTTTTCGTCTCTGCTTCTGCTGGTAATGGTGGACCTGGTGGACTTACTGTTACTAACATTGCACCGTGGGTGACTACTGTCGGTGCCGGAGCAATTGATCGTGATTTCCCTGCTGATGTTAAGCTAGGAAATGGTAAATTAATTCCAGGTGTGAGTGTTTACGGTGGGCCAGCGTTGACTCAACACCGTATGTATCCTCTAATTTACGCTGGTAATGAGGGTGGTGATGGTTACTCTGCTTCATTATGTCTTGAAGGTTCTCTAGATCCTAATTCCGTGAAGGGAAAAATCGTTTTATGTGACAGAGGCATTAATTCACGAGCTGCTAAAGGTGAATTAGGGTTTTTGATTTGGGGAAAAAAGAAAGGCGAAATTACCTTATTACCCATCACGTGCCAGGCATGTGATGTATTTAACGGGATTTTTTAACGATTGTTAGTGGGAGGGACCAAACGTGCAACCAAAGATAGGGTCCACGGACTGGGTCCGAAGGAATTACGACCCAGGGACTAGACCCGTTGTTTTGGAACAAACACAAGGACCAATTATGTAATTAACTCTTTTAAAACCAAACAAGATATTTAGAACATATTATTTCTTTTGAGTATTGGTAACCTTAGCTCAAAATGAAAGCGGTGGTTTTTAGTTAACATATAAAAAAATTATATATATATATGAATATTTTGAATAAAACTCTATTTCTTGTATATTATTGATCAAACTTGGAGTGAAACAAGCCGAACGGATTAAGTTAAGAGAGCTCCAGCCTAACTCGGTTCGTTTTGAATTTTATGTGAAAACTCAAGCTCGATTCGGGAGTGATTTTTTAAGCTTGAATTTGACTCAGGATCGACGTGTTTAGTATAATATTTATTTTTTAATTGTTATTTCTATAATTGATTGATTCTTTTAAGCATATTATGTATTACAATATATTATATGTAAAATTAAAATTTTATATTTATAACAAGCTTGTTTAAGTTTGCCAAGGCTCGTGAGCTTAGTGTATAAAGCTCGAGCTTGTTTATTAATTGTGCTTTAACTTAGGCTTGAACTCGACTTGAGCTCGTTTAGGCTCGATTCAAATCGGGCTTTTATTAAGTCGAATCTGAATAGTTTATCGGTACTCAATAGCTCTCCTCATTTACATCCCTATATCAAACTATCTTTATTATATCAATATAAAATTCACAATAGCGTGATTAAAACATAAAACCGGTTCATTAATAACTTGTGTAACTTCTTAAAACTAGGGTAATGCATAATAGAAGTAATCATAAAACAAAGTTGGCTTAATCTTGACAATTTAATTAAGACACCATTTGGTTCAAGTTGCATCATAGCAGTGGTTTACCCATGCCAATGTATTGGACTTCAAAAGCTCATTGTTTGGAGTTCATTTTATATGATATTAATTCGTTTGATTCACTTTTCTATCGAGCTTAACTATGGTTTTACTAAGTTTTCCTAATGAGTTCATGATTAGTTTTACTTGATGAAACGAGGATCTTCCCATGCCAAGTTCTCAACCGGGTTATGTTTAAGTCACAATCAACGATCCAACTTTAGTTCCGTTTTATAGATTAAAGTGGTACAAGTTAGGTGTTCAAAGGTTATTGAAATTCGATTTGGGTTGGTTAAAATTTAAGGTTTATGCATTTAAAGTTAGGGCAAAGCTTACATACTCTTAGCAACATATTTCATATGTGATGTTAGGTTAAAATAGAGTTAATATTTTTATACTTTTAGTCTCTATACTATTTAAATTGTCATACATAGTCCCTCATTTAAAAATAATTGTGCTTTATAGCATCTATCATAGGTGATGTTTATAGCATATTATATTTTTCCTTAAAGTTATTTAGTTCAAGTACGGGAGATTTATTTTTAAGTAGACATTCTAATGGTAGTTTTACAAGGGTATACAATCATTGTTTTTGGGGTTGCATTTCTTTGGGAATGATCATATCTCATCGAACTACCACTCGGTCTAACTATGTGCATGAAAGTGTGGCTTTGAGGTTTCATCGACAACTCACTTGTCATTGTCATAATCGGTTTTTCACCGGTTTCCACATAATTACACTTAAGTAGTTATGTATTTTGTCTTTGTGGCTCTGACCAACAACATTTTCCTCTTTCGATTGTTGGATTTTTTTCAATGATCACATTTAACGGTTAGTGTCATTATAATTTTTAGCATATTGCGACTTTTAATTTATTTATATTCAAATTATCTCTTTTAGGGGGTGTTCATTTATGTTTCATAAGCTTATATTTTAGTCTTCTATGGTTTATTGGTTATCATCCTTTATTATGTAATAATAAACGATAACACAAAATAAGCTGTACAAAATTTTAGCTTACAAACAATAAGTCGAAATGCAATAAATTCATAAAAATTTAAAAACAAGTTCAAACAAACACCCCTTAAAAAGATAAACATATTTTTTTCTTCTTAATTCCAAAAGTAAAATAATAATAATAATAATAATATACGAGAGAATGTCATAAATCGTCCTTGTGGTTAGGCTGTTTTTCACATATCGTCCTTTTGAAGAAAAGTTAGCACAGATCATCTTTTTGTTTTTTAAAATTATCTTCTGTGATCCTTCCGTCAAAATCCTGTTAATTTAATCCGTTAAGTGGCCCCCACATGAGGGTAAATATGTCTTTTTAGGTGTTATCTCCCCCACCTGACCAGTTTCAATTAAATTCAAAAAACCCCTCTTTTCTACCACCATGATCTCCACCAATAAACCACCACCAACAAACCCTAACCCTAATCCAGTTCCAGATTACTTAATCCGACAGCTACAGACAATACGCGCCACCATAAACCACCTCACGCGCCTCCAACCCAATAACCCATCTCCCACTACCGCCGCCGTTGCTCCCTCGGACTTACTCCTCTACACGCAAATGTCCCCGATTGCCTCAGCATGTCGTCATCATCCCGATTTGTTACATCAGTATATGAATTACACTCCGTTTGCCACGTGTCCGGCAGCTTCGAATGCTGCCGGAGAACCGTTGATTCTCCGTGGGTGTCACCCGCTTCCTCGCCGGAGATGCTTTGTTTCTACTCCGGTGAAGCTGCCGGCGACACTTCCAGCGAACCCTTTTTCTCCGGTGTCTGAAAATGTTATTTTGTGGGGTAATTATAAATGTAAAAGCTTTAATTGTTTAAACCCAGATCTGGGGTTTGATTTAAAGAAAGAAAAATCAAATTTTTTAAACTATAAAACTGATCTTGATCTCCCCATTTCGCAATTACTCGACATTGCGAGAAAGGCGAAAACTGTTATTCGGTTAGCGTTAGATATAGGTGGTGGTACTGGTACTTTTGCTGCTCAAATGAAACAACATAATGTAACTGTAGTAACTACCACAATGAGCTTAGGTGCACCTTATAATGAAGTAGCTGCCCTTAGAGGATTAGTACCCTTACACGTTCCGTTACAACAACGGTTGCCGGTTTTCGATGGGGTTTTGGATCTTGTGAGATGTGTAAATCGTCGATTGAAAAATTAGGATTAGAAAAAGAGGGGTTTTTTGAATTTAATTGAAACTGGTCAGGTGGGGGAGATAACACCTAAAAAGACATATTTACCCTCATGTGGGGGCCACTTAACGGATAAATTAACAGGATTTTGACGGAAGGATCACAGACGATAATTTTAAAAAACAAAAGGATGATATGTGCTAACTTTTCTTCAAAAGGACGATATGTGAAAAACAGCCTAACCACAAGGACGATTTGTGACATTCTCTCATAATATACACTTGATATGTCTTAAGAAAACCAGTGTGGCCCATTTTGATATTCAAATCAGAAAACTAGTTTATGAACCCAGTTTAGAGCAAGCCCAAATAAATCAGTTTGGCCCATTTGGTTAGCAACCCAATATAAAACTATAATGGCTACCTCATTTGTGACAGCCAGTAGGGTTTCATTCAGCCGCTTCTTCTTCTTCGCCTGAAACCTACCCGCCGCCGTCGCTGCAGCATCACTCAATCTTGCAAACATGGGGTAAGAATCACCTTCTTTATCCACCTGAATCTGCTTACTGGCATATGTTTTCACCATTATCTGTAGTTAAATTAGATATGATTTAGCTGAATTGAAAAATGAGTTAGGGTTTTATCATTTTAAATTTACTGTTGTTTCTTAACATAAGTTACTGTATTTTTTATTTACATTTTGTGATTTTTTTTAGTAATTATCAAGGGAATATGCTTGTTTGATTCTGGGTTTAAGCTTGTGATATAAGTAGACATTGATTAAATAGCATCATAAAAATGATTATAGGACATGAATGAGTATTAGAGATTATTTTTAATGATTATTGTATGTATTCTTGTTTTTTTAAATGATATGTGTTTTTCAACTTAATGATGTGGTGATTGCTTTACGCCTTTTAGTTTTAATTGTTGGTTTAATGATTTGTTTTCGTAAGCGGTTTTGAATTATTTGATATGAAGATTGTGTTAATGTTGGATTGAATGAATGTGATGCAGTAAGACACATGGAATGGGAGCCGGACGCAAGTTGAAGTCTCACCGCAGGAGACAAAGATGGGCTGACAAATCATACAAGAAGTCTCATCTTGGTAACGAATGGAAGAAGCCGTTCGCTGGTTCTTCTCATGCTAAGGGAATTGTCCTTGAGAAGATGTAACTCTCTTTATGTGTTTTTTATTATACAATGTTATTGACTGTATATTTAACTAACTTTAATTCATTCTTTTTACAGCGGTATTGAGGCTAAGCAGCCTAACTCTGCTATCCGTAAGTGTGCCAGAGTTCAACTCATCAAGAACGGAAAGAAGATTGCTGCTTTTGTTCCCAATGATGGTTGTTTGAACTACATCGAAGAAAACGTTAGTACTCTATGTAAACAAAAAACATTTTATACTCTTTGGATGATATAATTCTTAAACTGTAATTGATTGTAAATAACAGGATGAAGTTTTGATTGCTGGATTTGGGCGAAAGGGACATGCTGTGGGAGATATTCCCGGAGTTAGGTTCAAGGTTGTTAAGGTTTCCGGTGTTTCTCTTTTGGCTCTCTTCAAGGAGAAGAAGGAGAAGCCAAGATCTTAAGTGTTTTACTTTCTCAGAAAGAAATTTCATGTCTTAGTTTTGATATTTTTGTTGAAGAGTTCAAATGTTGGTTCTGTTTTGTGTTTGCAGAGGACGGACATTTGGTTGTTCTCGGTTTGTACTGTGATTTTGGTAAACACAATTTATTTAGATAAAACTTGTTTTTCTTATTTCTTGCTGTGGATGTGTCTTTATTCTTCCAGAATTGCTTGTTGTAATGCTAGTTATATGTTGTGCCATCTCTGTCAACCGATCAGATTTTACCAATGTGCGGAACTAAACTTAATAGCCAACTAAACATTTTGAAGTGAGTTGGTTCGGCACATTTGTGCAGTAGGTAATCCAAAATGCGAGTTGGTTATAAATCATGATTAGAAGAACCGCTGGCCATAATTTGTTAAACAAACTCTAGTCTTTGATCAGAAAGAAAAGGAAATCCTAGACTGACCAGGTATTACTATTAGTTTTACCAGCATCTTGTCACCACAATGGTTTGAAAAGCCACATGTAGAAAGAACGATGAAACAACATAACATTATAGTGTCACATGGAACACAGCAATTAAACGAGTGAAACCATTGATATATATCTAACGTGGAGAACCCTAACAAACACATTATCTTCACAAATTTTTAGTGAAACCATTGGTATATATCTCATGTAAAGCTCCTTAAGATGGGTCTGAGATAACCATGAATTGGAACAAAGGCTCACGAATATAAACTTGATCCTTTACTTTTTTTAATTGCAGAGATGGTTAAATAAGGACGAAGAAGAGATGTGTGAATAGAGACCAAGAAAGTCACCGGCAAAAAGCAGGATCCTATATCTAGAATGGCAGAGGGTGGAGAAGATTATAAGGAGAGGAAATGAGACAACAAAACCACCATTGAAAGAGAAAGAAAGAACCGAAACAACCAGTGACTAGTAATTTATGACGAAAACTTTATAAATTTAACAGGTTTTAAGACAATAACTTTCTTACAATTTGATTACTAATTAACATAAATCTTCAAAACACCCGTCTGTCAAAAAATTAGTTGCATTTTAACAGTTTCTCATAAGAGAAATAGTCACATTTCAAAAAATTATATTAGTACACCTCTCACAGAACCAAAAGGAATTCCAAACATCAACTTTTAGATGAATGCGGTATCGCATACCATTCATATACTAATATCCACGACTGCAGATTAACCCTGTTTGTAATACAAACTTAAGCGATAATACAGGAAATACTAGACCCCATTTCAAGCTTAACCGATACAAAAGATTTAATTAGGAGGGGACGAAGAAAAAAGGACGTCATCTAGTTCAAACTACATAAGATATAGATCAGATTTACAAGTTACGCATTTCATACATGCAGAGGCAAATGTACCGGTGTATGCATCTACTCGTGATTTCAGTTACAAGGCTTCTAAAGCCTTCTAATGTCTCTTATTCTCTGACGTTTTCTTCGTTAGTTCACATTTGATTCCAAAAGTTTAATCTTGGCACCTGTCAAAATGGCATTCAAACGATTTTTAGTTCTTAAACTCCAAAAGTAGCTTATTGTAAATTCATAATAATCTCTTTTTAATTTTATGTAATCACACTTTATCCATCCAAAATCAAAACAATTGTCATGTAGAAGAATTTAAAAACAAGATCACATATTGTTAGGAGTAAGCAATTCCCTGAGACTATTAACACGCTACTATGGTCTATGCTACATTTGTTTATATCATTGGTTACTTGAATAACCTTCGTCTTAAAATGAATTTTAAACATAAAACATGCACATACATAAAAAAATCTAGTTTTTGAAATTGGAAATTACGTGTACCTAAATTACGCTGCCTCATCTTCAGATTGATTTGCTTCAACAGATTTCCTGTCTTTTCTGATTCGCTTTTTATTTCTTGAATAAGTTTTCTTCAAAGTTGGTGAGTAGTCAAGGCGGTAACTGATAAGAGATGGTCCAAAAACGCTAAACTTCCCAGCAGAACTGAAAGCAGTTTCTGCATCTGATTGTTCATCAAACACCACCTTGGCACAATTGTTCTTCTGTATGATTTCAGTGTCTGCTTCTCTAACTGTTCCATAACGACTAAATATCTCATTCAATTTTGTTAGTGACGGAATAGAATCCACATTTGTGAACTTTAAGATCAGTGCAGTTGCAGTGTTCTCTTTGCTTGTTTTGGAGTTCTCCTTACTTTGCTCAACACACTTCTCATCATCTTTTGATTTCTCGGGGTCCTCTTTAAGAATGGAAGCTGAGTCCGTTTGCTCAATACACTTCTCATCATTTTTTGACTTCTTGGTTTCCTTTTTATGAATCGAAGGTGACTCTGTTTGCTCAACAAACTTCTCGTCACTTTTTGATTTCTTGGAGTACTTTTTAAGAATCGGAGGAGACTCCGTTTTCTCAACACGCTTCTCATCATTTTGTGATTTTTTGGAATCCTTTTTAAGAATCGAAGGGGACTCCGTTTTCTCAACACGCTTCTCATCATTCTTTGATTTCTTGGATTTCTTTTTAAAAGTTGAAGGTGGATCCGTTTGCTCAACATTCTTCTCATCAGTCTTTGATTTCTTAGAGTCCTTTTGAAGAATCGAAGGTGATTCAGATAACTGTTTGGCGATTCTACATATAGTATCGCCAATTCTAAACATCTTTTTTGGAGGTGAAATTGGTAACTTTCTATCATCAGTTGTATTCCGACTTTCCTTCTTAAAGCCACTATCCGCAAGAGTTACTTTTTTTTCACTGTTCTTTTTACTTTTACTTTTTACACTTGAGTTCTCCTTTTGTGTCACGTTTTTTAACCCTTTTTCTTTCTTTCTCGGGGCCGAATCATCACTATCAGAAGCATTCAATTTCTTTCTCTTAGATGAAACTTTGGCACTTACAGAAGTCGGTTTTGCATCTTCAACTACCTTATCGTCCTCCATTAATAGAAGCTCAGACTTGTCTTCTAACTTATCATTCAATGCTAAATCACCACTGTTTTTCTTACTTTTACTTTTCACTATTGATTTTCCCTTGAGGATAACGTTTGTCAAGCCTTTTTCTTTCTTTCTTGGGACTGAATCACCACTATCACCATTCAACTTCTTCTTCTTAGATGAAACCTTGGCACCTACAGAAATCGGTTTTTCATCTTCATCCATTAATGAAAGCTCGGAATCATCTTCCGATTTATCATTCAACACCAAATCACCAGTATCACAGGCATTCAACTTCCTTTTCTTAGATAAAACTTTGGCACTTACAGAAGCAGGCTTTGCATCTTCAACTCCCTTATCTTCCTCCATTAACGGAAGCTCAGAATTATCTTCTAACTTAGCATCCAATCCACCCAAAAACTGTGTAGAAAACTGATTATAACCTTTCCAACGGAAGTAGGCCAATATCTGCGTTCTCACTGACAAAACCTCCAATCTACCAATCCCATCAAAATGTTCTCTAGCTAAATCTTGCACAGATTGAACAATATTCACAGGCTTAAAAGTACAAACAGACGAAAAGTTGTCACCACCTTCTATTTCACTAGCTTCTTTCTTTATACCAGCATTAACAAAAACTTGAGTTTTAATATTATTATATACCTCATTGGACAAGCAAGAACATGCCAATCCAAAGTCAACCCGTCTCGAAACTTCATCTAAAGCACAATTCACCGCATGATTAAACGCTTTGGATTTACCTTGTTTCTCCATTTTATGGAAATTCTTCCTAAACGGCTTGATGTTGGATGCTTTATTCCAAGCAAAACTCTGATCCCCAAAATAAGCTATGAGAAACCCCTTTTTGTTGGAGAATTTCTTAGCTTCATCTGTCGATGCAGATGGATCGAATATCTGGCCAGGCCACCATGGATAGTTCTTCACCTTTGCCCACACTAAATCAGTAACCTTATATTTACCTTCCTTTTCCTTATCGTTAACCTCATTTTCATCCAAATCTTTCTCAGCGTCCTTCAATACAATCTCTTGTTCATCTCCAAAAACCCTAACATCATTACGGGAACCATGCACAACAACACCAACACCTCTCTCGTGATCATTAGACAGTACCCCTGTTTGGCTTTCAGTGCTGGATTTTAGCAAGTCAGCTCTAACCTCAACCTCGTTACTTGTAGCTAAGTCACTGTTACTCGGTGGTATAGATGAAACTACAGCATCCGAGCTAGATTCATCCAGAACTTTCTCAACCTTCTCCATTACAATCTCTTTTTCATTTTCAAAAACCCTAGCATCATCAACCGAATCCTGCGCATCAATACCACCACCTCTACCATTATCAGAAACCGGTTCCATCAGTAGGTTTCCAGTCTCCGATAGTAACGAGTCAGTCCCAACCTTAACTCCATTACTTACAGCAATATCACTATTACTCACCACAGAATCTAACCTCGATTCATACATAACTTTCTCAACGTTTTCCTTCACAATCGTTCCTTCATCTCCAGAAACCCTAACATCACAAGACGGTTCCGTCGTTACAGCTCCATTATTCAATTCACTTACAGCCGCAAACGAAACAACAACATCCGAGCTCGATTCTTCAAAAACTTTCTCACCTTTCCCCTTAAAAACTCCTATTTCACCTCCAACCAGCTCCTGAACAACGATATCCGAAACCGGTTCCATACCTAGGGTTCCGGTTTTCGAATCTATCAAGTTGACCCTAACCTCAACACCGTTACTTACAGAAAAATCACAATTACTCAACGATTCAACAGAAATAACAGCATCTGAGCTAGATTTAACAGCACCAATTCCTACAGATCATACTATCATATTATGAACAATAAATGAAAAACTTAGCATAGAAATTGTAAACGAAATATATTATCTAAGAACTGTGTGTATGTGTGTGATGAGGTGTTAATAGTAGTGATCAGACATACCTTTTTTGAAATCGACGTGCGAAAAGCTTTTGTGGAGAATGAGATGTATCAACAATGGAGGCAGTAGCTTGTTTTCTTCAAACTTATTTCCTCTTTGGTCACCGTGACTTTTTAACGTTATTATTTACTCATATATTCTCGTTTTTTTGGATAAAAAATAAAGAAAAAAAACTCAAACTTGGATATCATATCCTGAACTTAGTTGGTAATGTACAACCTGGGAAGCTTTAGGTAAAAAGTGAAGATTTCAAGGTTATAAACATTTGTATTATTTGATGGGGTTTCATTTATGTCACTTTAGGAGAATTTGTATTAAGTGACTTATTTTTTTTTTTCTTTTTTCTTTTAACATGTAAAGTTATTTTTATTTGTCTTTATAATATAGTATACATTTGTTGCTTTAAAAAAAAAGAGTTAATTACAAAATTGGTCCCTGTGTTTGTTTCAATTTAACGGGTTCAGTTCCTGGGTCACAAATCATTCGGGTCCAGTCCCTGGGACATATGTTTGGTTACACGTTTGGTCCCTCTTCCTAACGTTCGTTTATTTTGACCGTTAAGTGAGTCATGTGCTTCTCACGTGAGGGGGTAGTATTTTCTTTTGATACTAAAAGGACCACTTGTGTAAATAAAATTAAATGTTGTCACGTCTCTCCCTCATCACTCTCTTTCTTCACTGTCCCTTGTAAGTCTCTCAAACTGATCTTGAATTTCGGTTCTTGGGGTGTCAAAACGTAAACGAGAAGTATCTTCAAACAAGCCTGAAAATTTTACCATTAAGCTGATTGTTTGGCGTTATCGAGCAGTTTCGTTGAGAGTATTTAGTGGTTGGAAATGTGGGGTTTGTGGGATTAAACGAAATGCTTCCATTGACTCGATTGCTGACCAGAGTGAACTACGTTTTTCAAAAGTCAACTTTTGGCATTCGCCGTTTGTTACAACGAGAGGACTTTTTGGATTTTCAAAGTGTTTTTTCCCTTGAAACCATTTTGAGAGCGGTTGATCTTCAGGCATTGGGTCGAGTGATTTCTCAACAGAGATTTCAGTATCTCTGTTTTCTTTTGGTTTCGATGCATCTTGACAATCTGCAAAAGCAAACACCATTATCTCTAAACTATCTCTAAACCATATTTAATCAATCCAAATCAAATAAAATCGAAACACTAGATCTAGATCTAAAACAAAGAAGAAGCAAAAAGAAAGATGTAGTTTCTATGCTAAAAATAGAAAAACCTAAATCTAAACAAAAACACCACCACCCGTAGATATGTTAAAAAAGCAACCAAAGGAATATTACAACACCACTCAAATTGGGTTTCAGAAAACCCACCATTCTAAACTATCTTTTAAAAAGCATTCTCGAAATCTTTTAAGAATACCGAGTGTACACACGACTGCAGGTGATCTGTTTATTTGAGAAATGAAGGTGAAGAAGGGTAACAATGGTGCATCGTGGCAGTGTATGAGGAGTCAAGAGGAGAACGGTGGGTGGCGGAGAAAGGGGCAGATGATAACAAATTAAATGGGTGGCTACTAAATTACTTGTAAGGTTTGCAGATTTTGTTATGCAAGATTTGTGTATGGATTGTATTCATGGTGTAGAATCCAATTTTCAAGATCTGTAAATGTGAAACCAACCTTATGAATTTACAAACATAAAAGATAGTAAATTAAATATGATATTCGTAAGGTAATTACATAACTAATCCATAAAAGAGAGAATGTCTATACTACCCCCTCACGTGAGAAGCACATGACTTACTTAACGGCCAAAATAAACGAACGTTAGGAAGAGGGACCAAACGTGTAACCAAACATATGCCCCAGGGACTGGACCCGAACGATTTGTGACCCAGAGACTGAACCCGTTAAATTGAAACAAACACATGGACCAATTATGTAATTAACTCAAAAAAAAAAAAAAATTCTTCGAAGCGTCTTGCCTTGTCGAACTCATCGGGATCTCATACATTTGAGTCACAAATTCCACAAAGTCATTACATTAATAGAATGAAATCAACGAATACTCATAATATTATAGATGAATATTGAGCTATTACAAAATTAGACAAATTGATTTGAGTGGCCCGATGCGGTAATCAAATAATAAGTCCTTAAAAGTGAAAAATATAAAACAAACTTGATAAAGTAAATTATTATCATTCGAATTTTCAAAATTACCGGTGATTTTTAGTAAATTTATTAAACAAAATTAAGTAATGATTATTTTTAGGACTTGTTTAACTAATATCTAATTGTAAATCAAAGTTTTACACAAAGACATATAAAACACGGAGACCCTAAAAATACGATGACCTATACAGTCGCACATGTGACACATATCCATATCCATATCCATATCCATATCCATATCCATATCCTCCACTCCACTATATATAAGTTTGTTCTTACGCTATCTTGCATGGTCTTTTACACGATTCATAATAAAGCAAAAAAAGTTTATTTTTCAACATACTAAACAAACAAAGACATGTAGTTTAATTTATGCTATCAAATAACTCGAATTGGGCTTGATTTAATCAACAAGAACATAACAATCATAAAAAGGCCGGGCCTGGCCCATTATCAACCCTCCTTGACTCTCAAGGCGTATGTTAGTCAAACCATACTTCATTTCACTAACATGCTCCTTTCACTCTATCCAAGCTTTTCCCGCCAAAAAAAACAAAACAAATATTTGGAAAAAATTATTCAGATCAATCAGAGTAATAGAGAGACATGAATATGATGATGAACAATTCCGGTAAGAAAATATCAGATAACGCAGGACAAATCTCACAGATTTTAGCTAAATATTTTCCACAAATCGATTACTCACATGGCGATGCAAAGAAGAAGCTGCAACTCACTTCGAAGCTTTACGAACACTTTTTTGTAACTTCTAATGGTTCAGATTTCATTTCACAGGTTGTTGTTTTTTTAGTTTTTGTTTTAATATTGTTATTTTGAAATGTTAGGGTTTATAATTTATGATACTGTTATAAATTAGGTGATTAGAGAAGATATTTTGTTCATTTTGCCTCTCGATTATCAACATTTCCGGAAAGTATGTGTGATTGAAGAATTTTACGATGCTTTCGAAAGGAAACCGAAAGAAGCGCTTTTATGTATTAGTGCTGCTGTACATAAGGTCCTTTATTTGCAATCAAATAATGAAGTGTTGGATGATGCTGCAAAGGTGAACGTTCGCTTGCATAATCATCCTGAGTCGAATATTGCGTTGAAGAACCTCAAGGCAGCGTACATTGGTATATATTTAGTTTGCATTCTGTTTAGTTCGGTATTATTGTGTGTAATTAGTAAAGAGTAACGATATGATGATATTACAGAAAGGCTTGTTTCTGTGCGTGGGACTGTTGTGAAAGTTAGTACTGTTAGGCCTTTGGTGGTACAGATGAGTTTTGAATGTACCAAATGTGGAACGGCTATTGAACGTGACTTTCCTGATGGGAAGTTCTCACCTCCATCTAGTTGTGTAATTCAAGGATGCAAAAGCAGAATGTTTAACCCAATTAGATCAAGTGCTCGACCGATAGACTTTCAGAAAATACGGTCAGAATTACATAAGATTCTTCATATTTCTATACTTTTTTAGCATAATGATCTGTAACATTTTTCCCTGTTACAGAATTCAAGAGCTGCTGAGATCTGAACATCATGAAGAAGGCCGGGTGCCAAGAACTGTGGAATGTGAATTAATCGAAGATCTTGTAGATCTGTGCATTCCGGGAGACGTTGTGACTGTTACTGGTATTATAAGGGTGATTAATAATTACATGGATATAGGCGGAGGTAGTTTCCAACTCATCGTGCACAAATTATTCTCCAAGTGTTTTGTTTGTGCCACTACGTTCAATTATCTTATCGATTTTTCTTTGTAAATCAGGAAAGTCAAAGGGCAAGAATCAAGGATTATATTATTTGTATCTAGAAGGAATTTCAGTTAAAAACTCCAAGACACAGTCCGAGCCTGAGACTTTGCATGATTCAGAATCTGTAGCTAAAGCTACGGACTTGCTGGATTTGTATTCTTTCAGTCAAAGGGACCTAGAGTTCATTTCTAAGTTTTCATCAGAGCATGGTTCAGACGTCTTTCGACAAATACTTCAATCGGTTTGCCCCTCCATCTATGGGCATGAACTTGTTAAAGGTACATTCAAACGTGGTTCTTCATCTAATTTATTGAAGTTGTTTTTTCTCTTCTGCAAACGTTACGTATACACAGAAACAAGTTATGCTCATCTACCACTTTTCTTTGAAAGGCCATTTAACACTTCTATAAGAACATTTGAACTTTGAAGATATAGACATGTATGTATGTATGTATGTATGAGCATGTGACGTTGATTTACTATGTTTGTCTCAAACAGCTGGAATCACATTGGCACTGTTTGGAGGTGTACGAAAGCATTCAAGGGATCAGAATAAGGTTCCTGTCAGAGGAGATATTCATGTGTTAATCGTTGGTATGATGTTTTCTAATTTTCTTTCATTGAGTCTGTTAATCAAAGATTTACAGGCATTTACTATTGAATTTGTGTAAAATCTGTTGTTCGATATTGATATTAGAAATTACCATGTTTCCCATTTTAGGTGATCCTGGACTTGGGAAAAGTCAGTTACTGCAAGCTGCAGCTTCAGTTTCACCACGTGGTATATATGTTTGTGGGAATGCCACAACAAATGCTGGACTCACCGTTGCAGTGGTGAAGGATTCAATGACTGGTGACTATGCTTTTGAGGCTGGTACATGTTTTCTTCCTTCCTCTTTTCTGTTCCGAGAATGTATCGATTGCCATGTCCTCCGTTTACATAAAAAATGGTATCTAATAACTAAGGCATGTTTAAATTATATCAGCAAAGTGTTGTTGCTACCTTCTTTTTTTAGATAGGACATTTACTGGTTATTATGGTTTTGGGAATGGTAAGGTTAAAACTAACGGGAACTGGCCTCGGTGTATTTTGTCTTTTCTAGCGCAATTCAATATTGAATGCAACATGTTTGCTTGTATGGACCTTTGATAGTAGTCAGAGGTAGCAAAATGGGCACGGGTTGGGAATTGGGTCAAAACCTGGCAGTTTGGTCAGGTCAAAACGTTATAAACTGACTATAAACACCTTTTAGCCAATTTTTTTGCTAAATTTTATTTGTAGCTAATGCTTTATCTAAGATTATAAAAACAATATTTTTACAATAATAATCTAAATCTTTGACTAGAACAATCAGGAAGTTTTATGCATGAAGAAAGACTTTGGGCGACTTTCGACCTGTTTGACTCGTTTCCCTTTTAACTAATTATCTATCTGTTTGAGTTAAATACCACCCAAATTAACCCATTCATAAGTAAATGGGTCAAAATTGCCACCTCTAGTAATTGATTAACTTTTATGTGTTATTCAACAGGTGCCATGGTACTGGCAGACAGGGGATTGTGCTGTATCGACGAATTTGATAAAATGTCTGCAGAACACCAGGTTAATCTTGATTTACATAGTGAAAGAAGGCTATTTGAAAAATGAAATGAAATATTAGCTGAAATTTATAACCACTACAGTCTCTACTGGAAGCCATGGAGCAACAGTGTGTCTCAGTTGCCAAGGCGGGATTGGTAGCAAGTTTATCAGCTCAAACAACCGTTTTAGCAGCAGCAAACCCTGTTGGTGGCCATTACAAGTACCCATTACTCTTAACAGTTTTAATTCTTAGTTACCACTAAAACCTTTTGACTTTTGCTAGTAGGGACTTTTATATTGATGATCTTATTTTGGTTCAGCCGAGCAAAAACTGTGAATGAGAACTTGAAGATTAATGCTCCTTTGCTATCACGATTTGATTTGGTTTTCATATTGCTTGACAAACCGGATGAGTTACATGACAAACAAGTTTCCGAACACATTATGTCAGTAAGTCATCTTCATTGAAAAGGTTACAGGCGTTGTCACAGAATTAAGCAAGTAATATTCTAAATTTCTAATATATTATTTTTCTTGCAGTTGCATGTTGGCTATGGGGATAATTTACAAACTGTTAAAAAACTTACAGGTGTGTCTATAGAATCATACATCTTTAAATCTCTTCTTTCTGTAAGTAGTTTCGATGTAATGCTGATATGTTTAATAATTGGTGCAGCATCTCGAAGTTCTGGCAACTCAACCTTGAATGAAAAGAATGATTCGTTAGTCTCGAGGTTGAGAATTGATCCTAAAAAGGATCGTGATTTTGTGCCATTGCCTGGACCCCTTCTCCGAAAATATATCGCCTATGCAAGAACTTATGTGTTTCCAAGGTGAACTAATGCTCCATTATGATTACAGGTGGCAAAAATCGGCTGGTCGGGTCGGGCATGAAACGGATTAGGTTGATCCGAAACATTTCTTATCCAAAAAGTTCAAGTTTTCCACAAACAATTAGTGTGTCCAATATGATTACAATTTTTTTATTAAATCAATATTAATCTAGTTATCTGAACATAATTATTTGGGATGTTTTAGCTAATTTCTTCTATTTGACCCGAATTAACAAATCTATCTTTAAATTTTAACACAAATTCTGTTTGCATTACACATTCTTATTTACATTTTTCTGATATCAGGATGTCACAACCAGCAGCTAAAATCCTGCAGGAGTTTTACCTAAAACTTAGAGACCGTAACACATCTGCTGATGGCACTCCAATAACAGCAAGACAATTAGAAAGTTTGGTAAGGTTGGCACAAGCTCGAGCTAGGGTTGATTTGAGAGAAGAAATAACGGTTGAAGATGCTAGGGTAAATCTGATTTACAAACAATATTCGCAATATCACCTTATTTTATACTAATACTTGTTTACTTGCGGTTAATTTGTATGTGCTACAGGATGTTGTTGAAATAATGAAGGAATCCTTGTATGATAAGTATGTTGATGAGCATGGAATTGTGGATTTTGGTCGAAGTGGCGGGATGAGTCATCAGAAGGAAGCCAAACGATTTTTAAGTGCACTTAACAAGCAATCAGAGTTGGAACAGAAAGACTGCTTTTCTATATCGGTAAACAGACATTGTTATGAGAAACCGTTTTTGATGGCCATTTCTTATTTATTGAATTTGAAAAATTACATACATTGTTAATACTTTTCTTAGGAAATATTCAGTTTGGCTGATAGGATTGCTTTACGAGTTCCAGATGTCGACACTTTTGTGGAAAATTTAAACAGTGTTGGCTTTCTACTTAAAAAGGGGCCAAAAACATATCAGGTTAGTTATTGAACCATGCACTTAGCCACTAAGTAGTAAACAGTGTGACCTTTATAAATAGAAAAGTTCAATTAAAATTTCCATATATACCTATTGAAAAATTTCATTCTATCCCTTTCAGGTGCTATCGTCATCTTATTCCCGGAGTCAATCGTCATCTCATTCCCGGAGTCAATCGTCAAGGTTATCGCGCTAACATTTGTGTTCAGGTTAGTAACTACCCTTTCAGTTTCCTTAGAAGTTACATGCCAGATTGCAACATTTCATATAACCACTGAAGAGTCGTCTGGTTATTCGTGGTATAAACTGCATTGTTCACCACATAAACTACCATTTTATAACGAGTTTAATTGGGGTTATGATATAGGTTAATCCAAGTACTGGACAGTTTAAAAGAAACCTATTTTGATTAATATCTTTTAGATATGGATTTGCGACAATAGAAGTAATCAATTGACTACATTGATACTTTTTTTGCTTTCCGTCATGAGTATTGTACCACAAACTGTTTTTGCAAAACAACTAATAAATGCTCAAAGCTGTTTATTGCAGCACGTGTGATGGCGACTTGAAGAGGTACTCGAAAAAATGGTGTCCAGTTTTTTGGCTTTTGAATTATCTAATCCTAAGTCCTAACCCGACACCGGAGGACCAGTATCCTTCATCTTCATGACGGTCAGCATAGCTTAATGCTGTTACTTATGTAACTTCGTAAATTGAACTAGCAATATTTCCAGGTTGCCAAAACGCTAATTACTGTAAGAATACGTGACCAAACTATGTTCTTATATAATATAGATACATTTTAAGTAAGCCTTTCAATTTTTGTGCAATTCTTAGTTAAAAATATATTTTTAACTTGTCTTGCTTCATTTCAAAAGTGTTATTCTAGGATAACAGTTAAACTACAAAAAAAACGCAACTCCCTGTTATCTGAGGGATAATCTGATTTTGTGATTGCAACAATCAAATTGAAAATTTTGGCCGTGAGATGCATCAATAGATCCTAAAAGCTTGATTTTGAATATTTGTTTTTAGCATCCATACATACGTTAGATAAATTTCAAGTCTAATTTCTTAACTTAACTAAAAATCAAAAGCCTACTAAGGAAACTCGTCATCATATATATTCTACAAGCACTACATAGCTCGAAGAAACATGACCACTTTTACCACCCCTGAAGCTTTAAAACATTAGGATTAGAAGAATGTCATCTGAAATGCTAATCTGTGCGTTGCATCGGCACCATTAAGTGTTGACCCTGCCTCTGTCAATTTACATTTAAAAACTAAAGTTAGGTTCTGGTTATGACTTAACAATATTAATATACACAAAATCAATTCATTTATAGGAGAGAGAAGTACCTGTGAATACAAACCTTGAGAAGCAAGCTGTAGAAATACAAGACGATAATTAAGTAACATCAGATTTTATTTTTTCCGAAAGGCTAAATAACATCAGATTAAGGAATCATAAACTTTGTTTCTGTAATAAGTCAATGATTTGCAAGACTTAACCTGCGCATTATGATCATGCGGCACCCCATCTTTCCTAGCAGATCCATCCTGACCCTTTGCCGATCCCCTAGTGTCACCCTTTTAACAGAAATCATACATATCAATCATCAAACAAAATGGTTATAAAAATTTGGTGTACCTAAAGTGAAAAACAAACAATAATATTTCACTAACCTCCATCTGCCAACAGCATCAAACATCCCAATCAGAAATGGTAAGAGGTAGAAACATCAATTCATCAGTAAATTATTTACCAAGTGTAATCATATAACGATAACTATATTAAACAAAAGACATATGTAGCCATTTATGAGTATCAGTTCCGACCTCTTTACTTATGAATGGCTAAAAAAACATAGCTTAAAATGAAACAGGTTAAAGGAGTTGCAAGTCACGTCAAGTGTATTTTCACAACACAAAACCTCCTAATTCATTTTACATATAAGATTAGATTGTTACTGTAAATAAATAAGTTTCTAAATCATATATGACTAACTAACTAACTAATTTTAGGATAAAAAATTAATTTTTGACAAAAAATATGTTGGGTCGAAAGAAACATTACCTCTCTATATCTGCCTAGGTAAACTTTGAGTGGCTCGATATAATCTTCAAACCCTAGGGTCGCCATTGCCCATAGCAAATCATCGCCATTAATCGTTTTCCTCTTTTCCTTTTGACACTTATCACTTGCCCTAATCACAGTATAACACAAACAATTAACAATATAAAGTATTCACTCAACAATTACATTTTAAAACCTCATCCCAAATCAAGAAAAACACAAGGTTTTTAAAAAAATTTGTTATAGTCTCAGAAATTACACTATACCTCCCAAAAGTCTCCAAAACACAAAGCCGGTAGCAAAATGACTAAATTACTCTTTTCCAGACAAAATGGAATGGCTAAAATAAGTAACATTTCACTTGGTCAAGTGACCACCGAGGTTGCGTTTTGGAGAAGTTTTGAAACCAAATCCTAAAATAACAGTCTATTAGTATAAACAAACACACCCTTATAAAAGATGCAACCTCGTCCCAAATTAAATGTCCAAAATAGAAAGAATTTATTTTGGTAGTTTACTAATTCATAATTTGTGTTAAAACACAATATGTAAGTGCTCCCTCCGTCCCAATATCATTGTCCGCCTTTCCATTTTGATAATTTCAAAATTATTATCCGCTTCCAAAGCTAAACTTACTCGCTAGTAATAAAGCTGATGAACTCAGAAACACACTCTTGAAGAATCTCTTTAGCATCTTTAGAAACCTTTCCATTAGCCGGTACCCCTTTCTTCATAATCCGACTGATATTCGCAATCGGCAAGAACCGATCCTGCTCTCGAACATTCCCCGGACTCAAATCACCATTCTCATCACCACCACCACCTGGACTACTCGGACCCTCAGCCATCCAAACCCTAACAAAAATTCAAAATCACAACAAAATCACAACCAAAAAAGTAGTCAGTTTACAAGTTTCTGATGAAAATGAAAAAGTTACCGATTTTTAGGCGCGAGATTGTGTGATTAAAGAATACCGTTGATTTGGTTTTTTTGGGTGTAAATGGTGTGGATGGAAATCATCAATCAGATGTGACCACGTGGTACTCGTTTTTCTTGTGATTTCTGAAACTATATTTCCACAACTTTTTTTTTTTCAAAAAGTAAAAAGAAAACGTAAACAAAAAATTGGTTTTAGATATATTGTTTCAATATATTTTTAAGAAAAACTTGTAGGAGTTTGAGTGTGTGTGCCAATTGATTTTATTAGCGTTAGAATATGTTTGACGGAGCTAGTTTAATTCAGAGCCAGAAGACGGAATTTATATATGTATAAAAACGTCTGAGGATTGTCACATAAACGATCATACAAATAGAATTTCTTTTTAATAAAAAACATGATTATAGATATGTGTGACGTGATTACTTAAAAGCTACAACAAGTTTTAAAAAATTTAAAAGAAATTTTTCGTTTGAATTTATGTTGAAAATAAAGGCTAAAAGCTTTTAACGAGATTTTTCTCAAATGAGAGTTTAATCTAGAAACTAAACTATTTAATCTCCAAAATAAATTCTCTCGAACATACTCATAGTTTGAAATTATTATCATATATTCTAAGTGAATATTAGAGTGAGATGAGAACGCTTTACCCTCATTTTGTAAAAGAAGATAACAAAGATTATTTGAGATATGTAAACCCAGTTGACCTTATCGACATGACTAGTGTTAACTTTTTGCAAGGATTTAGTTAGGGGCTAAAATCTCACACAAGTTTATTTGGTTTCATATGCTACAGAAGTTTGTCACAAAAACTAATTCACCCGACTTTTTATGATATCCACTTCAAATTTTGCCGTCTTATGAATATAGTTGCCATCAAAGCCCTAAAGTAAAATCTAGTAAAAAAAAACCCCGTTTCTTGTTCACCCATACAAGATAATCCAACTCAGAAAACACTTATTTACTTCCATAATCTTGTATCAACAAGAGTATTACGACTTCATGATGGGACTGCCTCCAAAGAGAGACAATGAGTCGTATTCCATAAATAAATGAAAGATCAAGAACGAAATTGCAGTTCACTTTGTAGGACATAGTTAGTTAAATCTTGTTTACTCTATAAAGATTATAATTTTAAAACATAAATTTACTTCATGCAAATTAGAACAATTTTGTTTTCCTCTAATAAGATCAAAATACAAATCTATTAAACAGCTACATGTGCCATGTGGTAATAACACATAAATACGTCCGATACTTTAAAAGGCCCAATAGGACCAATGGTTAGTAGGCCCATTGTCGTGATCACATATTTTGAGCTATAGAATGCCAATCCAAACAAAACACGAATAATTATAGGGTTAACCCATTCTATACATGAACCCATTTAGGCTCACAGCTCTGACCCTTTTCTCGTCATGTAAGAGGGTGTTTGGTGTAAGGATATGTGCATGAAGGAATGACTCTCCCCCCAATTCATATCAGATATGACAGGTCACATACCCATATCCATTCCCATTCCCTTATGTTAACCAAACACCCCCTAATTAACTAAAACAATAGTACAAAACCATTAGAAACATTATTTTAATATAAAATTAAGGGAGATTTACATCTACGTCCATATAAAACTATAATATTACGTCAATGTCCTTATAAAAATCAAAATTACGTTAATATCCTTCCAAAACATTAAATTTTTCATATATATGCAAAATAATAAATTAATAATATTTAAATTATTCATCTAAATATTAATTAAATGATTTTAATATTCTAAATTATTGAACAAATCAATAAAACTAATCCAAATGCGTATTTAAACAAATATGTCAATAAATAATCAAATACCGAATGAACTGGATAGATTAAGTTTAATTAATAAATTGTTTTAAACATATATTACAAAACATTAATCAATCAAGACGAAAAAGTTTTGCAACCTTTTTATTCCGGTTAATGCTCAAAATTATAGAAATTAATCTTTTTTAAATATATATTGCGAGTTTATTAAATTGAGATACATTGGTTAATATTTGAGTAAACCTAACATACTTGACTAAAAAGTTTAATTAATATTTAGATTAATAATTTAAATATTAAAATTATTTAAATATTATTAATTTATTATTTTGGATATATATGAGAATTTTTCATGTTTTAGAAGGATATTAAAGTAATTTTGATTTTTACAAGGACATCGACGTAATATTGAAGTTTTATAAGGATATAGATGTAAATCTCCCTAAAATTAAAAACAAGGTGGAATGACAGGTACGGGTGTTATTCGGGTCAACTCGACCCTAATAAGTAACTTTCGGGTCAGGTTCATTCGGGTTTTAACTAAAATTTTCTAACCCTAACCCGACCCTAATAAGGGTTCGGGTTTTAGGGTTCGGGTCATTTTCGGGTCGGGTCCAAGAGGGTCGGGTTATTTCGGGTCCGGGTTATTTCCGTCGAAGTATTTTGAACCAAAGGCATATGCTATATATAGGCTAGAAGTATGAAAGAGTTTCATACATGAAGCGATGTGGGACACCTAAGTAGGGAAAACCAAAGGCATATGCTATATATAGGCTAGAAGTATGAAAGAGTTTCATACCTGAAGAGATGTGGGACAACTAAAGTAGGTATGAAACTCTTAGTTGTCCCACATCGCTTCAGGTATGAAACTTTTTCATATTTCTAGCATATATATGTCATATGCCTTTGGTTTTCCCTACTTAGGTATCCCACATCGCTTCATGTATGAAACTCTTTCATACTTATTGCCTATATATCATATGTCTTTGGTTCAAAAAAATTATTCGGGTTATTCGGGTTGCCCGAACCCGAATAAGGATACTTAAAAAGACCCGCAACCCGACCCTAAGTAAGTTTCGGGTTAATCAGGTTGACCCGAATAACCCGATCGTAGATTCTAGACCCGATTAATCCGACCCTAATAAGCTTATTCGGGTTCGGGTTTTTTTGACACACTTAATGAGAGGTGCACAATAAAAAGAGGAAACCATAAGTCCGCTAAAAGGAGAATAAAAAAGCTGATTCATTTTTGTATATATCAATTAATTAATTACTACTAGACACATAGAAATTATGCTATTCTAATTTATACATTGTGTAAATGTAGTTGTTTATGTTTTTATGTTTAGGTATTTTTAGTTGTTTAAAAGGACAACAGAAGAGACCATTTGTCAGCACATGTTTGATGTGATTCTGATTGTAATAGGCTTGTTTCTTTTGGATTTAGGACTGTGCTATAAACTATAGTACTACTAGAATTCAATGTTTAGGATAGGTTGTTTAAATATGTTTGAACATAAAATATTAGAATGATTTTTTAAAAGTGCTTATTTAGTATATAAATCTTTCTTGTTTCGATTATTGAAAGTTATTGTATATCTAAACGTGTAACGAAAATATAAGGTTGCACGCCATTATATTGGACTAGTCCAAATCATGGTCGTGCAATATAACTTAATGGCGTGGCGACTGCATTTGGTCCAAAAATTTTAGAAACAACAAATTTCTTATTATACACGTACATATAACCTTAATCTCGTGTTTTATTACATAAATTATGATAGTAATGTTTATTTTCGCTTATACATGTGTATTGTATTATAGTGTCTTTTTCGGAGCACAATGTTTAATTTTCCCGTATGGCATCCGATGTAGGTAAAATATGTCGTACCCGAAACAATTTTGATTATATACGAAAATTACAATATAATTATATGTAACATATTATGATTACATGTAAATAAAACATACCATACGTTTGATCGAAATCAAAATATTAAAGAACGATATAGCCGAGGCCCTGGTTTCACACGGTTCTCTTAAAACAGATTCGCCGTCTATACACGTCGTTTGTCTCCCAGGGAACAACGGCCAAAGCAGTAGTACTGCCGGACTTAACTCACTGTCTGAAAAGTTATCGGAATCTTGTATTCGAACCTACAAGAAATTATGTGTTGTGGTAACATTTCTTTTTGAGGTATTTTTCGTGTGGTTTTTTGGTGGACTTCACACATTCTCCTCTAATGAACATCAAGTTCATGTATTTAGACCAAGAGCATACAAAACCAAATAATGGTGACATAAAAAGTTAATAATAACTATTAAAATGTCATTATTCAACTTTAAAAAAGATTGTTACAAATTCCACATTAATCAATATAATGACACAAAGTCATTATGAGAAATATTAATAGGAATAAGTAAATCATTTCGGTTTTCTTTAATGCATAAAATACCTCATTTTAATATTCGATATCTCATTCATCTAATATCAATTTTACACACGTAACTCTTAATATATCTTACATATATATATATTATTTGAGCATACATTTATTTGTGTCTAAAGTTGGTGAAAACACACATTTTCACTAAAATTTCCAACATCCGAAAACTTGGGACCCGGTCGAAATAAGGCAAGTTTTGTTGATTAATAAGTTTTTTGTTGACATGTTATTAACTTATTATGATACATGTTTGACGTTCATTTAAAGAGCTTAAATGTTTGTTTGATATAGTTTATTCATTTAAATAAATAACCTGATTACGAATTTGAAATTACATAAGCTCTTACAAATATAATGGGTCTAAGGTTCGATTCTCATAATAATTTTCTACGTTAAGGCTCAAAAAGAGTTATTAACCCAAAAAAAATAAGCATTGGTTTAGTACCTGCCTGGATAGGTACATATAAAAATACAAGAAACAATGCAAAGGACTTTTAATTATGCACATAATCCAAACAAGGACATGATGTTTTTGAAGCAGCACAGTGATGTTGTACCCTCTGTCTTTAAAGCAAAGTCTAGGATTGGGGGCACATATGTGACAAAACAGTTAAACAGTATATTAATGTTTTACTGTTTTACTTGTACATATTTCTCTTCTAACATGATCACTCCATCAGTTATATGGGTAATTTACAGTTTACTGCCTACATGAGTAAATGTAATGTAAATGTGAATAAGTAACTATAGTATACCATGGTTTGTGGGTTTAAATGTTTTTTTGAGTATGCTAACAAGATGCGTAGGATAACAAGTCAAAATAAGTTTGACATGTTATTTGGGTAATTTTTTTATTTTTGACAATTTTGAGATAAAACACAACTACTATCGACCCCCGTACATAAAAAAAAATAGTAAATAGAATTGTCACTTCGGGTCAGTAAGTAACGTATTAGGAAAGCGCGCATTGTGTCAAAGCAATGTACATATTTTCATGCTTTAATTATATGCAAGACATCACAAATTGTTTATGATCTAATTCAATCATGAAAATTTAACTACAATGCAAATATATACTTATTCGAAGAGTGTTTAGAGAGCTTTATACAGGATGTGATTTCACGAATGTGGTAGATTTAGAAACCTTTGCCTATAAAGTGCGATGGAATGAATTAGCGCATTTTGGTTTCTCCTATAAAGTACTTCTAATATTATGCTAAACGGAATGTGGATGTGCTATAAGCCTCTCACTGCTTATAATACCTTCAGCTCGTGTAATGGTACGTCGGTGTTCGAATGGGCGGGTTGTAGTGATGATAAGCAGCAGCTGATGATGAAGCACTGATGGTTGAACGACCGAATCCTGATGATGCTGCAGCAGAAAAGGGTGAACTGGGAAGTGGTCGATTGAAAGTATTGGGGACTTGCCACGTCCAGTTGAACGAATAATTAACTTCTTTACTTTTCGCTATTGCTGTTCCCTGTTTATAAATAATATATGTATACTCTTCAATATGTTTTTTTTTGGCAAATTTATAAAAGTATATAAAAATTGACAAAGTACCTGATAAACCGGTAATAAACGAGAAGGTACTTGAGTTGCATTATCACCGTTTGTAAAAGATGGGGGAGCAATGCCTAGGTTCAAATCCATGGATTGAATGTTGCCTTTAAATAGAATATAGGAATCATGACTAATGTTAGAATTAAGCAACAAATTATACCGTACATTTGGTTTTGGTCTCAGATGCTGACTCGCCTTCATATAAGCTGGGCATAAAATTGGTGACTGCTTCTTTCCCATTACATTTTATTGCAGCCTTGTCATAAGCCCTGATTCACCAAGAACAATTAATCAACGTTACAAAAGAAACGATCAAACGAAAATGAGAGAAATTTAAGATTGCGTAGGAACCTTGCAGCTTCCATTTCGCTCTCAAACAATCCTAGGTAGATGTACCTGCAGGGGAAAAAAAATATTGAATTAAAACCAATATGTACCAATTTTATCTTTGATAGTTCACTAATTCTCACTTCTTTCCAAGAAATTGCCCCATTCGAGCTTCCCATCGACCACATTTGTGTAGCGTAACCCCTCTATACTTTGAGCTACCCCTAGCAAACCCAGAGCTTAGACGACGCAGAACATGCACAAACTCTTCCTTTGACAAATTCTTCATCCACATAAGTTAATAAGATACATTTCAAGTTTTATCTATACAACAACGTACACCTCGGCCTAAATTAGTAAAAGAGGTGTCATAGAAGCTCAGCGAAACCTGATTAAGATCTTGTTGATAATCATTTACGTTGAAGTTGATATCAGCATCACTTCCACGGAATCTAATGGCAGCTTGGTCATACGCTCTATTACAAAACACATATTCATATACCAACAAAATGATTTATAAGGCCGTTAAAAATATGAAATAAGAAACAGATTACGAGTTTATTTACCTAGCAGCATCATGTGCAGTGTCGAATCCGCCTACAATATTTCAGTAGAACACGGTGAAATAAAATCCTAATTAAATTACAGATGATATTATGCCAAACAGTCCATATAATCGCTTACCTAGATAAACTTGTTTCCCGCAATCCCTAAATAAATCACCGAGGTTAAGGATCAACATAAGTAAATAAGATTTTTCTAAACGAGCTCTGAGACTATGTTTAAAATTTTCAGACACGCATAATTGTATTATACATTAGTAATAACCACCCATGCATTTATGTATTATTACAACCACATTATGCGTGTATGAATTAGTTATCCATACTAATTTCGTTACAAAATGGAAACATCACTAATAACTAACCAAATATGTGATTCCCATCGTCCTGTTCTCCTGTAAAACGTAACACCTCGATACTGAGAACTTCGAGACCTAGGTCCTCTTCTACTCTTCTTGACTTGTTTGCTATACTCAACTGCATTACCGCCAAATCCACCACCAAACTCAGGCAAAAGCTGCTTAGCTACCGCAATCCCTTGCGTATCGTTTTCTACGTTATTTGATTTAAGTATATCGAATGAGTATTCATGATTTGAAGTTGGATACATGTCCGCTTCTTCTCCGGTGTTACTGGCTGTGACAAGGGAGGAATTCGAGAGTTCTCGAAAATGTTTTTCGGTATGATTTGAATTCAAATTGAGATTGAGGTCTAACATCGTTTTCAAACAAGTTGGAAACAAGTTGATATTAAGATGAACTACGATGGGATGTATAAATGAAGAAAACAACTAGCAGTGGCGCGTGGAATTGGAATTTAAATTTGCTAATTAAAGCATCCTGTTTTTTTTTTTTTTAAGCGAATGTGAGTGATTCGGGACACAGTGATATTCATTTGGCAGTATGCGACCCACGAACCTTACACCAAATTTAGTTACATATTTTCTAATATTCCAAACCCCAAAGGAGGCTCGAACTCAAGTTCACAAGCATTCTTATACAATTTATAAATATCCTATGAAGAACAACCTCCTACCAATTGGACAAACCCCTAATTGGCCAAAGCATCCCTAGTTAATGAGTAAGTTAGATACAAACGCCAACATTTGTAAAAAGCGTGGAAAAAAATTATGTACTCTAATATTGGTGCGTCACATCACATGTATATGTCACGTCACCTGATATGTCATGATGCATAAAACTATGATGCATAGATGAGGTAAGTTGGGTAATGTACATGTTATCACGACAACTTCTTATACATTTTATAAATATGTGACTTTATATTAGATTTCTTCACCTCTCGTTGATATACATATACATTTTCTTTTTTTTGTGTCAAACCTATATCAAGACTTTATTTCGGAAAAATTAAAGTCGGAGGAAAAAATCATATCACATGTCAAATTTTAATTTTGTTTTACATATTATACCATAAATTTGTTTTACGAGAATTTGCCTCATGATGTAAATTACATATTGTTTTAAGGTCTAATCCCATTTAATTTATCTCAAGGCCAACCGAAACTAGATGGTATACAAAAGTAAAAAAGAGTGGCCTTAGAAATTGCAGACTAGCTTTGTGATTTGACACAATAGTATAACGACATCCTTAACCAATTGTTAAAATATCAACTATTTAAGCCAATAATAATGTGGTAGGATGTCTAAAAATAAAAAGTATATCCTACCATATAATAACATTATGAGTATGATATAGCCCCCCACCATTAACAACCTTAATGACATACACCATTTATTAGTTAACATCAAATAAACAAGTGCTTCTATTTGACTTTTTTTTTGTATATTTGGAAAACTAGAATTCCACTTGTTTAACATAAAATAAAAAGCTATACATGTTTAAAATCCATATATTCATATAAATAATTCTTAATTAACACTGCAAAAGTAATATAAACAAGATACAAGATCATTGAAGAGTTGATCGTTAAAGATGACTGGAAATAGCGAACTTGAGACTTTGCTTTAGTCTTGTGGAGCAAATCTATAATGTTCACAGCTCAACCATCGATGTGAAACGAAAATAATCTAACAAGTTACATTTTCATTTCTTCCTGTAATAATGTCATACTAAGTGATTAGTTTAGATGATCTAATTTGTCAAAAATGGTTATATTTGTTTGTTTATGGTTATATTAGGAACTGTGGTCAATGGAGGTTCCCAGGTTTAGGTTCGACCCTCTCTCTGGGGTTTCCTCCTTAAGCATTGAAGGTTTCAGCTCAACCATCGATGTGAAACGAAAATAATCTAACAAGTTACATTTTCATTTCTTCATGTAATAATGTCATACTAAGTGATTAGTTTAGATGGTCTAATTTGTCAAAAATGGTTATATTTGTTTGTTTATGGTTATATTAGGAACTGCGGTCAACGGAGGTTCCCAGGTTTAGGTTCGACCCTTTCTCTGGGGTTTCCTCCTTAAGCATTTAAGGTTTTTGACTATATATTGACCTATTAAGCCAGGTATGCTTGTCTTGGTCAATTTAAGAAAACAATAATTCATGAAGACATTGAAAATATGTAACACATAAAACAACTTGTTCTTCATTATTTTTAGACGTATTTGTAGTCCACACCCTTCGTAAAAAAAAAATAGAAGACGTGGCGTTATATGTTTATCATTGTGACACAATCGTCACGTTTGAAATCGCACTTTTTTCTTTGAAAGTATATTTGTCTTAAAACTAACTTATATGAACATAACATTTCCATATATCATTAACCAAAATTATACCAACGAATAGTTTGTAAGAAAAAACCTCTTGTTCAATATGACCAATACGAAACTGTAATAACTTAGATAATTAGCTGTAACGGAACAGGCTAATAGACCATGTGCTAATCGGTTTATGCTGTTTAATATATCACGACAATCATATAATCAATTTGAGATAAATGACCAAAAGACATATACTACTTTCTGACCCTACAACAAGCACATAACCAAAAACTTAAACATGCTCTTTATACTTCATTGCATTATGGCGATTGGCGAATATGACCCATAATCAAAAACACGGAAAGAAATCCAAACAGAGCAAATATTGGTGGGCGATTACAGACTTGAGCTATATTATAAGTCCTAAGCAAGTTTCAAAGTGGACATAATACTAGTTACACCTCCTACATATCAATGATGTCTCACTTGTTATTAAAATACAACTAAAGAGTCATTTGCCAATCTATAGCTCAACTTATAGACGTATCGATAGTTCTTGTACTCCAATGTAACAATGATCCCCTTTTTTGCTCCGTGATTTATAGCAGCTATTCCCACTGCAAACAAATATAACATGCAATATGTAAGTATAGGATATAGATACGTTACGTAATCTGTGATGTGATTTGGACACAACAAATTACTTTGCACACATGTAAAATCATGAATCATCAAAAACAGGAAATGATATAACATCACACAATAAGGAATCATGTAACAAAGTAAGGTAGCGTTTGGACTCGTGTATAAAGTAAGGTAGCGTTTAGACTCGTATACAATATCTATTACTTTCACTCCCATTCTTTTATTCCTAAAGCCTTGAAAGAAACCATTAATTTGTCATGTACAAATCACCCCCCATATAATATAGGCTGGTATGTTTCTTGAAAAAGTTGCAGCACAATTGCAAAAAGGGTAATGCCGATAGTGATAATTGAAACTTAACTATAACATAATAACTAATGTTACAGAATGATATGATAAAACTGAAGTTCGTGCGCCTTAGATTCTACACAGCATCCCAACTGCACTATGATTTGGATCCAACTTATCGTAACTTGCTTCATGTATTTCCTAAAATGCTGGAACTGCAAGAAGAAACTTTTCCCGACATAAAGGTTAACCAACATCATGAACTTATAACCATTTAGTAGAAGTTATTGCTATCAGTACGATGCAGAGATGCTCAGATGCAAGCTTGCTTATACAAGAAAAGTCAAATCTTAAAAGACGGTTTCTCTCTCTTTCTTACCCTCACATCCTCGAATGTATTCCCTCTCATATACACAAAGGATCTCAAGTAAAGCGCAACATCATAAGCTATATAAATCAATCCAAAAAACAGTCCACTTTAGAATCTAAAAGAAATTTTATCCTATCGTTAAACACCAATTTTTTGATAAGACAATATAATGATAATAACGTGGATAGTAGGATCTGATAAACAATACTAATCCGGGTACAACAGTGGATTCCTGTTTATAGAAATAGATGCAGTAGAGCAGATAACATATATTGCATGTTTAAAATTTAAATGTTAGACAACTAATAGGTTCAAGACACAACTAAACTATAAAAGCAATTAACTTGTTAAACAAGAAAGAATAGATAGCTAACCATCACTACAACCAATCCTGCTGCTGCAGCTTCAAAGGCAGATACACCTCAGATAGATACTGAAAGCCAAATGTACTTAACGCCTGAATTTCCGCCTTCTGTTTCGACTTCACCATCAGGTTCAACTCCTCAACCCACCCCGGATTCTTCTTAACAAAATCCTCCTCCAACAAATCTTTCCCAGTCTTAATATCCTGCTCAGTCATCGGCAACCTACACTGCTCAGGAATCTTATACTTATCCAAATCACTCGGCCGAATACCCAACCACTTTATATCCGGAGTAGTCAAATTCGCACTGTCATAAGACATATTCTTCGACCCACAACCATAAACCGACAAAATCTTCAACCCGTAAGGATCACTATCCACTAAAGCCAAAACGGGTAACTTCAACTCCATCTTCATCTTCCTCAAAAACAACCGCGTAGCAACATCTGGTTGCCCTTTCGCAGTCACAATAATACAAGGAAACCGATTATAAAACCTATCCTCAGCCAACCTCATATACGCAGCATCCTTCTCCACCAACAATATAAACAAAGCATCACTCGACATATCCCCAACTCTATCAATATTCGGAGGAATCGCCTTCCCACCTATCCCCATCTTCGTACAATCAATCATATCACCGTTATCACTAAATATCAATCTCCCAACAACCACACCTTTCTCCGCCGCAACTACATTCAACGACGACCTCGTACACCCCAAAATACACGACACGTCATCCAAAACGGCGTCCGACTGCGTCTGATCCTGAAACAACTTAACATCAGTATAAAACAAGTCACGTTTCGTAACATGAATACCTTTCAATGACAGCTGGTGAATCAACGATATAATCCGAGTAGTAATAGTAGTTTTCCTAACAGTTGACACAGACGCGTAGGGACGGACTGATGATTTATCTTTTAACACGATTCGGTCTAGCTCCGGGACGTAAAGCTGGTTCGTGGCGGCGCGTGAGGGGACGTTGAAAGAAAATCCGTTCCCTGAGAGGATTGATTTGGCGAGGGAAATGACAAGGGATTGGATTCGGGACTGGACGGAGGCTAAAGGGAGGTCGGTGACTTCACGGCAGGTGGAAGCGAGGTCTAGGTCGGTTAGGGTTAGGGTTTTGGAAGATGAGGCGGATTTGGTGGAGGCGGTTAGGGCTTTGGTTAAGGTGAGGATTTCTGAGTCTGGTTTTAAGATGGATTTGAAAGGGAGATGAGCTGATTCGTCGGAATCGGAGTCGGAATCGGCTCGCCGGCGTTTTCTTCTGTCCGCCATTGTTGATGGAGAGTAGGCGGGAAATTGTTCAATGAAATGAAATTGGGGAAAGTGTGTGTGTGTGTGTGAGAGAGAGAGTTTCAATCACACACACCCTAGAATTTTTTAACATTTTATTATGTGAACCTTTTTTTCTTTTTTTTAACTCAATTGACCGGTCTAACGTATCTTTATTTGTAAATACATTTTATGTCGAATAAAGTATATGTGAATGTGTTTAAGTGATGATGTCCATACACTCTTGATGCAAGAGGCCTTTATACTAGAAGTCGGCGATGACCACCTAAACATTGTGAAGGCAATATCTTGTAAAAGAAATGTTTTAGTAATAACGAGTGATATAATATCGATACTATAAGAAAACGTATTTAATAAGGAATGTAGCATACTAGCATACATTTGTTCACACGCCGTGTTCACTACATGAATATTACATACTTACCAAACCGAACCCACTAAACACATAACCACAAAATAAATACGAAGTTGAAAATGCTCAAAAACAAAATTTTGAAGTTTAACCCTTACCTCCACAAGTCGAGATGGAACATACTACAACGAAAACCTCGTGGACAAGACATGAAATCAAAGTAGTTTGAAATTGAACGAGTTGAAAGAAAAGGATGAATTGCAAGAGTAACCAGGGGATTGAAACCGAGTGTTGTTGAGACTTAAGATGGTAACAACAACACAATATGACTGGGTGATTGAGATGTATGGACGACAAAAAATTAGAGTGTTCGTGATTGGAGAAGACCAAAAGCACGAAACGAGATATGATATGAAAAATAGCACATTTTTGAAATAAGTCTTATATATAGGGAAACGAATGGCATTGATTAAGAGGTGACATTGCTTGAGGGGAGAAAGTGATACTTGAGAAATAATTAAAGGTTACTATTAGGGACTCCAGACTTCTAACATAGAGTTGGCGGACGAAAGCGACACTAGACAAGGATGGGTTCTAGAAAGAGAATCAAAACACTGTTATAAATTAGTTATTGGTGATAAAAAAGCGAAAAAGATACACATATTCGTCTTGGCGAGGAATATGGATTAGTATTATACAACTTAAAAGACTAAACCTACTGTTTTGTGTGCGTGTGTTAGGAAGAGGGGGGGGGGGGGGGGGGGGGGGGGGGGGGATTGTGGAGTTTCACTAACGAGACTCTGGTCTATTCTCGTACCCTTAACCCCGCAAGGGGCCTCAATCCCCTTTAACCCATACTTTTTTTTGAGATGATATCGAGATATATCGAACGGGTATGCACTTCACACTCTTCTAGCTAGATATCGAACCTAACTAGAAAAGCCTTATGTTATAAGTAAGTCATAACGATCATAATTTATTGTTAATAATACTACAATCACCAACACATTTTTATCAAGCACCTTAGCCTTTGACCTAAGCTACATGGAGTTTCTATCGGACACATGTTGTGGGTTTCTAACCACACATTGTGTGACTTACGTCTTCCATAAGTCACATGTCGTGTTCCTATATCAAAATACGTGTGTGATTATGCATAACACATGATGTACCGCCTTATACACAATCCTACACACATCATGTTATTTGCTAGTAACTTTATAAATCTCGATCTTAATCTCCACACCTCGAATCTATATATTATAACTCACATCCATCAGATGTAATATGGATTTACGAAGTTCATGAAAAATGGTTCGAGTAATATCCATCCAACCATCTCCAATATTCAAAATAAACTAACAACGATCATTCAATTAAACATTTTATTAATATAAGACATTATAAAAATAAAATATATAGTGTAACATCTCTATCATTTACCTTTGTTGCACACAAATATTTGTTTCAAACCGATATGAATTTTGTTAACCATAGTCCCGTAATTATGTTTAATAGTTTCTATAATTAGAATAATAATAAACCGTAGGCATATCTTTTGCAATAACCCAAAATACTCTCTGAGAGTTTGGGATCCCAAATTTCTTCATTCGCATTAATCATTATTTCTCTCTGCAATTCCGCCGTCAAATCCATCAATGGCGGCAATCACCCGCCTTCTCAATAAACCTTCCTCAATCTCATCCATATTCCACAGATCCCTTTCTTCCACCTCAAACGCCGTCGTTTCCGATTTCCCTAATTTATCAGATCCCAAAGATTCCAGAAACTTCCAGTGGGTGTTTCTCGGCGTTCCCGGCGTCGGAAAAGGAACCTACGCTAGTCGATTGTCTAAGCTTCTTGGTGTTCCTCATATCGCCACCGGTGATCTTGTTCGTCAAGAGTTATCTTCTACCGGACCTCTTTCTCGTCAGGTATATATATATATATATATATATATATATATATATATATATATATATATATATATATAGATTCATTATTTGTATCTATATATAAATTAATTATATTTTATCCGTTATGTGTGATAAGATTATAGGGAAAGTAAGGGGTATAATTGTCAATTATTACAAGATTGCTTAACTGGATCCCTTCTGATTGAAAGTAAAAAAATGAGGGGGATAATTCTGCTTGTGGTTATAAAATGAGTAATTTACGACATCCTTACGAACCAATTCGTAATTAAGCTGTTATCATCTTGTAATCTGTGTTCGTAGAAACAAAAGCTAGGAATTTGATATTAGCTGTTAAAATACACGAGTAAGAGTTTGATGTTTGATTCTTAGCACTTTGTACAATAGTCTTAGGAATAACGCTTAGTTAGATCACAAAGCTAATGACTTTAAGTCTCCAGTGGAGGGTTGGAGTGAGTGATTGGTAGTTATTACTGTTTTGTTTGTTATAGAGGAATTTTGCTAATGTTTCTCATACCATTTCTAGTCTTGCATAAATTGTGAGACAGTCGGAAGACTTATAATGGGAGTTATTCTACCTAGGTCATAAGAAGGCTGTAGTTAGTGTTTCATGTTAATCTTATTGACTTTATCTGTAAAAAAAATTGTTTCTCGAAGTACTTGTTTTATTTGGAAAGTGGAAATTGTAAAACCAGTAGCGAAGTCAAAGTTTTGAATGAGGGGTGGAAATTTCTAGGTTCGGCTGAAAACTCCCCAAAACAAACCAATAACAGAACCATGACATATAACAATTATTTTAAGTTGGTCTTTAGAGAAATCAATTTTTGGCAAGGTTCGATTTTTCTTTTATATATATCCGGAAAAACCCTGAACTAAACCAACCTCGATAAATACTATGTCATATATTTAGAGCAATGGCTATATCTATTTATTTGTTTAAATTGAAGTTTTCAACTATGTGCTTTCGAAGATGAATGATCTGGTGTTTGGGATAGTTGATTAATAGGTGTAGTTAGGTACCCATTGATCTTTTGAAACTACATCCGTCCCAAAGTAAATAAAACATGTTTCACTTTGAGTTATCCCAACATTTCATTCTTGGGTGGGTTTCAATCTGTTTTATATGTATTGGTGGCATTAATCTTGGTTCACAGTCTTTTTATTCTGTCACCATTAAAGGTATGTTAGATGGGTTCTTGCTAGTGTCATTAAACTATGTGTCAACTCAAACTTTACGTATATTCTGATATGGAAGTAGTATTAATGTAAACTTCTTTAAAATTGTGAAGGGAGATAAGATGTTCTAAACTTGTGACAGATGAATTTCATGATTCTTTCTTCAATTCTAATCTATTTTTTTTGTATGTTTGTCAGCTTGCCGAGATAGTGAATCAAGGGAAGTTAGTTTCTGATGAAATTATATTCAACTTACTATCAAAGAGATTAGAAGCTGGAGAAGCCAAAGGCGAATCAGGGTTTATTCTCGATGGTTTTCCTCGAACTATAAGACAAGCTGTAAGTATCTTGTGTTAACTAGATTGAACCATATTTAGCTCATTGGTCCTGTAACTAAGTACGTCAGAATCATAACGAAAATTGTCTCCATGCTTTTTCAAATCTCGTATATATTGTCGGCACCTTTTTCAGTCCAATATAGTTTCAGCTGCTTGATTTCGCTCGAAAATCTTGTTGCAAATGATTGTCAAATTACCTAACTATCCTTATCACCTTGAAGCTCTATTTTCTTAAATATTTATTTATCCAAAAACAGAGTTCATCAAACTCAACAACATCTAAGAACCGCACATTAGTGCTTTTGTGTTTTATGATTTTAGTTTGAAAAAATAATACATTAAGAAGAAAATAGAGGTTGACGTTGGTAAGGGTAGTTTGGTCATCTGCCAATCATGTGCTCTGCATATAATCTGTTATGGACCAAAACTAAAAAATTGAAACTATGTTGAGAAAGTTTGGGGACGGGAAATGTATTATAGTCTATATGTATTTTCGTTTATTTGAATTAATGATTTTTGTAGCTGAAACCAACCTATTCTGGTTCTTGTTCTTCTTTAGTATTTTTTGTTCAGTGCATATCACTATAAATTTTTTTTATATATATATATCAGTATATTAATATGTGTTTCCATGAATTAAATTTTCCTATTTTTTTTAATATATCCAGGAAATTCTAGACAAGGTAACAGAAATAGATATGGTGGTGAATCTGAAACTGAGGGAAGATGTGTTGGTTGAAAAATGTCTTGGGCGAAGAATATGCAATGAATGTGGAAAAGGTTTCAATGTGGCCACAATTAATGCAAAGGCCGAAAACGGGAGACCTGGAATGAGCATGGACCCACTTCTTCCACCTTCACATTGTGCTTCCAAACTCATTACTCGTGCTGATGACACCGAGGAAGTTGTCAAAGAACGACTTCGTGTGTACAAAGAAAAGGTACTATATATATCATCTAGAAATCTATCTTATAACATTTTACAGAGAAATATTCATATTGTCAACATTTTTCGAGTAAAAATGGCAAACTAAACCCCTTTTGTTTTGTAACTGATCAAAACGGGTTGCATTTTATTGGTAATAAGGTCAACATGAAGAAAACAAATCAGCTAAAAAAAACGTGTCCACCTTTGTAAACGGGTTGAAAGTTACTGATGTGTATTTTAATGCCTTCAATTTTCTAAATCGTTAAATGATTTTAAGTAGATTATTACTTTAATAATATAGTTTTTGGATCTTTTTGCTATCATTCTTAAATAATCTACAAAATTAAAACAAAGTGACCAAAAATTCTGAATGGACCAAGCCGACCCATTTTGATCCACACATAGAAATTACCCGTTTTGACCCTTTACCCAACTCACCCATTTTATCACCTCTAGTTTTTAGTGGAAATCCCTCTAATGGTTTTGACTAAAGGCCGTGGTTTTAAGAAAGCGTTTTAGGTACTTGAAAAATGTTATACGATATACCCTTACAACATGTGCTAAATCTTTGATGAATTTCTGTTCGTATTTGGTTGTACAGAGTCAACCCGTTGAAGGTTTCTACAGAGATCAAGGCAAATTAATGGAGTTTGATTTGCCTGGAGGGATCCCTGAATCATGGCCAAAGTTATTAGAAGCCCTTAACCTCGACGAATATGAGGTCAAAAGGTCAGCCGTGGCATAAGATTTTTGCCGCCTTTCTTTATAGTCGATTATTATTTGCACGTGTAATCTGCATGCATAGCAAATTTTGACTGAAAGAATAATGAAAACCCATTTGTTTTTTTCTTGTTCTTGTGGTTTTCTTCTTAAATAACCCGGACATGAGGAACAATTTATTATAAGCTGTCGAAATTACGATGGCTGATCCTTTTTGAATATTTGTTGTAAGTTGTAACATTATTACGAAAACTAACTTTGAGTGACGCTTTCTCAAGAATGAAAGTCGTTATTACTAGTCTGACAGCATTTGTTTTATGTTTGATAATACTTTTTTTTACTACCTGAATAACTACTTAATACTTATACATATAATATCAGGCACGTCACCAATTAAGCATGGTATAATAACATAACATGTCCGCCAAAGTTATTTAACTTATTCATGAGGTTTGTTAGCAAATCTTAATAATGAACGTGCTGGGTATAATATCCCCCCATGTGAAACGATTTTGTTCATTTGTCACAGAGCTTTTTGTTGAACTTTTTTTAGTTTTACACCTGCAACTCTGCAAGTATTTGAAATTTAAATGCAACATTAAAAACAAAAACGCCTTCCGTGGGACTCGAACCCACGACCATGTGGTTAAAAGCCAAGCTAGCAAGGTTTTTGTAAGTTTTTCCAAGTAATTAAAAATTAATACAAGTACTTGTAGATCAGAAACTTTTGTTTGTATGTATTATCTATCACCAAACTAAACCTTGCCGGGATCAAGTAAAGATTAGTTTTACACGGTAAATATGATAACTTTATAAGGTATGTACGCTTATGATATGGGTCATTTGGGATTAGTGACCGAAAGTCATGAAGGTAATAAGTTAGTTAAGTCCTACTCCATGTGGCTCTATGGGATTGGTCGGTCTGTTAGTGTTCGTTAGCTTAAATAGAGAAGTCGACATTGAGTTTCTTATGTAGAGAATACATCGTTATGAAATAGAGGGATAACACCGCTCAAGTTGTTCTTGAGTTGGAACCCGAATCGGGTGTGGTGTCCTTACCAATTGGTTGTGTATTGAGTCTGTAATTAACCATATAGATATATGATAATTTATGAAGTAAATTTTACTCGAATTTGTATATTGAAATACAAACACTATGTTTATAGATATTACTATTAATAAATACAACAACAAACACTCCAAGTAACACTCTAGTGTGCAATCATACAAAACAAACAAGACCAAATATAGTTGTTAACAGAAACAACTTTATTCACCCTTCCTACACTCTATATAAAATCTCGTTTTCTTCGATAACCATGGAGACAGGTTCATCAAGGAAACCATCACTGACCCTACAACAATGATATGAAAATAACGAAACAATTAGTATTTATTTTCGCTGAAACGCCCTTTCAATGCATCGTGTACATGAAGTTCATATAATGATTACATTATAAGTTACTTACCAAAAAGATTTTTTTGTATGACTTAACGACATATTCAGGATCATGTTTTGTCTCTGTGTAAGCATCGATTTTGTTCATTTCCTGTGTAAAAGTGTTTCATAGTAAATACAAGAACGGATATATACGATACCAAAATGGAAATAAGTAAAAAGAAAAAAGGCATACCTCTATCCATGCTGCGAGTTTCGGCCTGCCAGAAATCATATCCTGTTGGAATACTTCTTGTATGAATAGCTGAAACCTTTCAACAAAAGGAATATAGGCAATGTCCGCCTGTACATTCAAAATATGTAGCGATAAGAAATCAGTTTTAGATTTAACCATGGGCAAATTAACATAAACCTGATCAATTCGCCGCCTAGAACTAGTTTTATAAAATTATTGGTATGAAGAAGTGACACTTTAGTAATTCTTCCATGAAATAAGTGTTTACAAAAAGAAGCACTTACCAAACTGATTTCTGGAAGGAAAAACGGGCCTTCATACTTCGAAAGAGCTGATTCCAAGTAATCGAAAGCAACACCTGTTTCACATATAAGATTGTAATCAGCTCTAGATGCAAAAACCAAATTAGTAGTTTAGAAAGATAGTTTTCGTAATCATATATTGAATACATAAATTTTGAGTCATACCAGCTTCTTTAATATCTCCTTTGATTGCAGTAATAACTATTTTCATAAACGTGTCAGTGTATGTGAATAGCTCCTCTACAAACTCTCTTTGGGCAGGGTCCTAAAAATTTGCATATCACAACTCGTTAAAATTTGTAAATTAAGCGAAAAATCTCAGAAAAGTGACAGATTATAAATCTTACAGTTGGTAATAATGCAGGCCCTTCAAAGTTAGCTTCTAGATATCTCACCAAATTCATGCTCTCTCCGATGATTTGGTTGTTATGCTCAAGAGCGGGTACCTAAAACAAAATATAATCACATCAACAATGTTTTTTTGTATCATTTATAAGCAAAGTTTCATCAATGCGACTCTGTTTCCAAATAAATAACGAATGACATAGACTATATCAGAAGCCTTTACCTTATTTTCGGGGTAAACTTTCTCCTTGTACCACGCGGGTTTATCATGAAGGTCAATAGGCACAAGCTTGATCTTGTCTTGTAGTCCCTAAATTAAATATCAAGATCCAAACATATTCAACAAAAATTTTTTTTTAAACGGTCAAACTAACTAATAACCGTCAACAAGAAATATAGATGTAAGGAAACAATACCTTAAAATTTCTAGTAATCCAAACACGCTGTGCAAAGGGACAGTGATAGTATGTGTATAACCTTCAAATTTAGAACAAAATCAAAACTAATTATTTTTCAGTTCAAAATAGATTAAACATAATTACTTGATCATATATATATATATATATATATATATATATATATATATAATACCTAGTAGTTCCATCAAATATAGGAGGTGGCTGAGAATCAGGACCTAAAGTTGGTAGACGAACTTCTTTCATGCTTCTGTAAATTGCAAATATTAAAAATGAACATCAAATATAATGAAATAAATAACAAAATATATGTATGTATAAGGATGGAATAAAAAATATCTCAAGTAAAAAGGATTTAAAATGATTTTTTTTTTCATCTGGTCTACATGTGCATTATTATTAGTTTTTTAATTTTGAAAAAAAAAACATTTTTACTTTAGGATATTTGTTTTTTATAACCAACCCGAAAAGGAACTAAGAAAAAGGTGGTTAATGTAATTACGATGATAAGAAGGATTGAAGAGGTGACGCGTGTGATGCAAAATGTTTTTCCAACTGATGTATTCGATTAAATGCAGGACGTATATGCATAAGTTTAGAAAAAGTTGACAACATTTTATAAAAGAAATCGCTTATAACCTTTTTAGTTTTTACGAAAAAGAGTTTAAGAGGTTCTTACGAAGAATGCATTCGAGAAATGAAGTTTGAAAATGGTTTGGTTTTTGTGTTTAGGAGAAATGTAAAGAAGATCTGAGATTGAGAAGGAGTAACGAATGTATTTATAGATTTATAAAGTGGACTTTTTTTTTAACGGGGTAGAATATAATTTTATGCTTACGTCATTATTGACGTGTTGGTAAAAATAGGCGGCTGACACTGCTTTGAATATTTGATTATGTAATTCTTTCTGGATGCATTGGTGGATGGAGGATTTTTATTATATTTATTTTATGTAATCATGTATATAAAGTTTGATGAATAATATTTTATTTTATTTATTTTAATAAATCATGTTACACTAATCGAAATTTATTTTGCCTTTAAATCTTCAATATCAGAATCTGAATCCATCTATGTGATAAGGAAGTGTGTGAAGTTGTGTATTAATGAAATTAAGGGAACCTAAAAAATATGGTTTGTCAAAAATTAAATAAGCTTATAAATCCGTTGCGTAAGATGAAATAAACACTCCACGATAATAAAAGGATTTAAAGAAAAAGGGCGCTAATAAAAGGATTTAAAGAAAAAGGGTGAAAAATAAAAGGTTAAAAAGTTACCACATACCACCCTAACTAACGCGGTGGTGCCATCGGTGTGGCCAACCGACGCAACCGTTGGGACAAGTCTAAGATAAGTAGGATCGAAGAAGAGGTGATGATAAATGCCCTTCCGTAATGACCCAACTTTGTATCCATAATACTATATATACAAAATGAACCAAAACTTACCATCACTAGTAAACCGAACACACGGATGATTTTGGCATCAATCGCCTCATCACAACATCCAAAAGAACCCTCAAAGTTGAATTTTACCGATTCTAAAACCTCTAATGGAACCTAAAGAAGATGGTCGGACATTTGTGATTTAAGGTATTTGTTGTGGAATTTTCGTTAGACCATATAAATTCTACCTTCTCGCATTCAATTACACAACGAACAATTGCCGTCGTTGAAATTCTAGTCGATAAACTCACAACAATTAGTATTGTATAAATTAGGAAAAGCACTAAAGATAGTGTCATTACAAACAAGTTCATACTCATCATACAGGTAGGAGTAGAACACTTGGTGTACACAACATAAGACCACGAGTTCACACATTATTCATATACTACACACTTGGATATCCAAACACTAGTTACACATGAACAGCTTTATTCACCCGTTCTACACTACATAATAATTTATTTTCTTCGATAATCATAGGGTCGGACTTTATTAAGTAAACTTTCAGCTTCACTGACCCTGTAACAAGGATATGAAAATAATCAGAGACTTATATTTTCTTTTCGATAACCTTTTTATGCATATGCAGAATGCAGAAAGCTACGTACCAGAAAACGTTTTTTGTACATCTGAATCACGTATTCAGGATCATCTTTTGTTTCTGTGTATGCATCGATCTTGTTCAGTTCCTGTGTGCAAGTGTTTCATGGTAAGTATGACATATTTACATCAACCAAATAATAAAGAGAAAATGATCACTTAATTAAATGTACTATGTACTTCCGAGTTCAGAATTCCGAGGTTCAATTTTGATTGTAAATATCGTCTTTATTATGTGGTTCAGCTTAAAATCAACGACTTGTAGAACATTTGAAGTTGGTATTAGATCATTTGACAGTGAAAGCAATGCATACAAACCTCTATCCATTTTGCGAGTTTTGGCCTGTCTGAGGTAATATCATACTTGAATTCTTCTTTTAAGAAGATCTGAAACCTTTCTACGAACGGAATATACGCAAAGTCAGCCTACAATCGACAAGTTTGTGGCAATAATAAGTCAGTTTACACAAGCAGGAAAACAAAAGATAACCTGTAAATACTTCTATCAGAAGCAATATAGGAAGCACTTACCAAACTGATTTCTCCAAGGAGAAACGGACCTTCAAACTTCTCAAGAGCTGATTCCAAGTAATCGAAAGCAACACCTATATAAGGTACCTGATTCTAATCAGCTCTAGATGCAAAACGGTTATCTTGTGTTCTATTTACAACAAACGTATAGGTGACAATTTTAACCCATTTACTTATAAACGTAACAGTTCCGCAAGGGTCAAATAAGTCAATCATTTATTCAGCTAAACATGGATCAAATGGGCTGGAGACAGACTGATGTTGCTTTAAGCGTATTTTAATACATACAACATCAGGTCGTTTTATTCAAAGATTTAGATTAATTTTGTAAATTGTAATAATAATTTTTCTTCGAATCATATTCCATAATTTGATTAAAGAAAAAAAACATCTTTTTGGGTAAACCCGAACCCATTTTGACCCGTTACCCAACCCTCCTATCTATCCACCTCTCAACATAAGCTGCAAGAAAAGGTTTGAGTCACACCAGCTTCTTTCACAGTATCTCCTTTAAACGAGGAAAACAAAATTTTGTTGAACGTATCAGTGTATTTGAATAGCTCCTCAGCAAACTCTTTTTTTGCAGGGTCCTACATTGTTTCGTACGACTACTTGTTACAATTCTGAAAAATGAACGAAGGGAAAAAAAAGGCAAAAATTGTAAATATGACGGGTTTCACTTCTTACATCTGGTAGTAATGTGGGTCCTTCAAAGTGAGCATCGACATATTTCAATAAATCCAAGCTCTCTCCAATGATTTTGTTGTCGTGTTCAAGAGCCGGTACCTTAAAAAATAAATAAACATTATCCACGTATAACTAATCAGCTATGAACTCAAACTAAATTCACGTGTAATATAAGAATAACAACAATATACTACAAGTGTTACCTTATTTTCGGGGTAAACTTTCTCCTTATACCATGCGGGTCTATTAGGAAGATCTATAGCAACAAGCTTGATCGTGTCTTGTAGTCCCTATATATCAAATATCCCCATAGTTTAGACGTAAAAATATGAACTAAGAGCAATTAAAATAAACTCATATCCAAACACTCCCTTAAGCCTCAATTTTATATAAAAGAATCGTACTCCCGCCGTCTCAATAAAACTGTCCACCTTTCTATTTAATTTATGTTTGTCTCAAAAATATGTCATTTTTTTAATTATGAAAAGGTTAAAATGTAGCCCTTTTTTTTACTTTTTCAAACTTTAAAATTAACTGATATGTTTAATACATGGACATAATCGATAATCTAACGACAAAATACTTTTATTTCAACCGTTTTTTTGTATTCAGAAACTAACAATCTTTTTGGGACGGAGGGAGTAATTAAACAATAAAAGTTATACATACCTTATAATTTCTAGTAATCCAAACACGCTGTGCAAAGGGGCAGTGATAGTATGTGTATAACCTTCAATTTTTAAAACAAAGTAAAAACTATTTTCTTAAACAAAATCAAATTAATTATTTAAACAGATCATATAATAATATTAAATATATAATTAAATTAATATAATAATACCTAGTTGTTCCATCAAAAAGAGGAGGTGGTTCAGAAGTAGAATCTAACAATGGTGGAAGAATCTCTTTCACACTTCTGCAGAATAATAATTATAAATTAAAATGAAATTAATTTAAAAAATAATAATTAAAAAAAAAAAGAAAAAAAAATCAAAATATTTTCTTACGAAGTAGTCATTTTGAGATGATTCGAGAAATGAAGAATGAAGACAACTGTATTTATAGAAGGGGTGTTATGTTGACTTTTATTTTATAAGGGGTTAAAATGTAACTTTATGAAAGTTTATTTTCTGTGATTACGTCATTAATGACGTCAGAGATGACAATATGCAAAGTTTGTTGTAAACATCGAAATGGTTATTTGGGCTATAATGTCGTCTCGATACATTTGCTAACCATAGTATGGTTGATAACTACATTTTTTGTTTAACATCACACTGTAAGATGTTTGAGACATCTAAAAGGATTGATAAAAGATAATTTATTAATCGGTGGTTGAAATTACCGAATAAAAATATAGACGTGAAGGCTATGTGTTTGCTTGATAGAGCATCGTATTCTAACATAGAGACCTTAACAATCCACGGTTTGTTAAAAAGAGAATTTGCATTTAGTTGCATCTTTTTCGTTAAATGACAACTCATTATTAGTTGGTTAGTAAGTTTTGATGGTAGCTACAAATAACACATGGTTTCGACGACTACAAAACTATGCTAGACAAGACGTTTATTGATCTAGAAAATGACTACAAAACTATGCCTGAAAGTGAATACATAGATAAATACTACACTATCAAAACTTTAAAAGCTAATACGAGTTCTGAAAAGATATAACAGAAATAAGACCACAAATAAACCACATTGCTCATGGTAGAGATACCGATGAACGAAGCCAAATATTTGTTCTAGTAAGTTATAACAGAATCAAGGTGTGAAATAACATCTTTTTAAACAAATAGAACACAAATCAACTAAGAAGAATTCTATTTATAACATCAACAGGCAGTGCGTAAGCTGGATCAATAGCTTTCAATCCTGGATATTCAAGAAGTGAAAGACCCGCAACTCCAAAATACGTATGGAAAACATCAACAGCATCATCTGGTCTATCTGAAATCCCACCATTTTCTTTATCCTGACAATCCAAGATAAACTTAACAAGCTTTTCTTTATCAATCCAATGAACCCGATCAATAATTATCAAACTCGATAAAACCCACCACGAGTAACAAACATCCGGGAGCTTCTCGGGTCGCCCATTTAACCCACCAGATTTCACTTGTCTTTCACATAACCACCATCCTAAAAGATCCTTATCGACATAATGTAAAGAACCAGTTATTGCAAGTGCTGCAATACAACAAAAGATTTGACCCGCGTGAGATTCAGCGCCAGGTGTACACCCAAACCCACCATCTAAATTTTTGCAACTTATAATGTACTTTACGGCTTTTTCAACGTTGATTTTATCCAACTGTTTCAATAATGCTAAAGAACATATAGCAACGTAGGAAAACCTAGTATCGATTTCACCCCATTTGTCCCCTGAGAAAGAACCATCTTCGCTTTGTAGACTAGCTATGTAGTTTGAGACTTTATTGATATCGAGTATTTCTATTTTGTTAAATAGTGCTAAGATTTGGATTGCACTAAGGGTGTAGAGTAAATGTGGGTCGTGACCTTCACTGCCACCAAAACCGCCAGATTCGTGTTGGCAACTCTTGACCCATGAAACGATAGTTTCTTCGTCAACAGATTCAAGTTTACCTAAAATGTCGAGTGTGGTTAATCCCCAATATGCACCATTAATTCTGAGATGCTCCATCAGGACAGACTCGATATCATCTTTTTTCTTTTCCACTTTTAAGATGTATTTAGCATGGTTTTCAGCTGCTAGTTCTCCCATTCTGCAAGATGAAAAAGGTATGTGAGGATATAATCTAGGAAGAAACAAACGTAATAGGAATTACGAGGCCAAAAATAATCCAGGAAACACTTGAACATTATTTAGAAAACGTAAATCTGATAATACAATTACAATAACCACGTCGTTGCTTCAATGATTTCAAATACATTAGTAGAAAAATCACTACTCATTAAACTCTAAAATGTTCTTTCAGTGAAATATCGAGCAAATCATTACCGATCACACAAACATTCAATCGATCACCAGATCGGATTTTAAGTAATATCAATCATATCCATAAATCTGAAACCACCACCTGACATCCAGGGGCGGAGCCATGAAATTTTCTTAGGGGGTTCAATTTCCCCTGAACTTTTACATATCCATTACAAGTTTAAAGCACTAATCCAAATAATTGAGCAAGATGAATTCAAACTATAGGTTCTATTTATTAGTAAAAATCTACTTTGAACTCACCATCTATAAGTAATTAAAAAAACTGCCATGGCTAATTGTTTACTCATGTCGACCAATAAATGCAGTTATGATATTTTGTTGCTCAATTATTTGTGGTATATCGAGCAGGTTAATGGTGACCATGTCATGGGAACACTTGTTAAAAGCCCATAAATCACATTCCCTGTTATGTTGACTCGCCTCGAGGATAAGCAAGAGGAATGACCAAAATGTAAAACAAACATTAACAAAGTTTGGGCAGCTTATGAGTAAAACTGTTACATATCTCTTACCATCACAAATTCTATTTCAAGCAACAAAGATTCAAAGGATTTAAGCACTAATGTAAGTCAATCACTTATATTTCGCAAGATACTCTAGTTAAATTCCCAGCGATTATTGATACATATCGAATAGGATAATTCTAGTATATTAACAATACTTGTGTTTTTGAATGAAAATGAATTTTGAGATTTTATGCATAAAAATACACTTTGGCGGCGAGTTTTAACCTTTTGACCCATTTGACGTGTGTCATTTTTCAGTTTTCTCTTATGCTGAATTGTAAGAGATAAAACATAGTTTCATTGACCCGTTCATTAATAATTGGGTTAATATTGTCAACTCTAAACGAGATGATTTTTTTTTATTTTTTATTTTTCCGAATAATAGCTTATGGCCGAACGAGATCAAAGAACTACGAGAAAAAAGGTAAGAAATCTGAATATATTTGTTGTAAGGAACAACTCGACTAAATCGTTTTTTTATGCGTAACCAATCCAATAAACCATATCTTAATGAGCTTTTGAGAAAACTTGCAGACATTGCAGATTTCAAGTAACACGAATAGTATTTTAACATCAGACTTTTCGACTCTCTTCGACTGAACTCGGTGATTCCATCAAAACCCAAAAAATTAAAAGCCTTATTCAATCTTTAACGCATTAAAGCATTCTAAAATCCCAATTAAGAAAAAATCATTAGCCTACATGTGCCTCGCAATGCAATTCACAATTCACAATTCACTATCATATTCAAGTAGTAGTGGCATAACAAAATCAGATGATGTTTCAAATTAGCAAATGAAATCACCAACCCACAGTTTAAATCTGCAATTAAATCAACTAGTTTCAATTGAAATCAAAAGAGATTAGAGAAATCCCCCGTCTTGGAATTAGGGTAATAAAAATCAGAGGGGGTTCAATTAAGCAAACTAAACTAAAATTAAGAGATTTATACACATAATTGCAACAATTTTCAAAATCCGAGTGGGTCTCATGATAACATAGCTCCGCCCCTGCTGACATCCATTTAGGATCTTTTAATGAGTTGAGTCACTTGAGCACGAAATAATACAAAAAATCACAACTTTTTCAAATTCTAACCATTATAATGCCACGATTAAGGGATCATAGATGAGGGAAATGAATCACGATTAATAATAACTGACCTATTACTCAAAAAAATATATATACGCAAAGATTGACATCGATTAGTAAACTTACATGATAAATTCGGTGAATCCGACTAGAAACTGGAGCAATGGAAATACCTGGATAACGAATTTGGTTTGATAGTAACAAGCTTAGACGTTTAGGATTTAAGGGGTGTTTGGGTTGGCTTATTTCAGCATTTTGTTTTATTGTTTGGATACAACAATTGTGTTTTTTATATATAAACCAAACATCAATATCCCTTCTTTTTTTTTATAATGTAAACTCAAACTCAAAATAAATAAAAACCCCAAACTCGTTAAGAAAAGAAACAAAAAAATGTTTATATTTTATTTCTGCTTGGCCTAAACCCGATCCGAACCGTTAGATCCTCCACCTGACCTTACCGACCTAATTGGTGGTGTTGACTTATAAATATAGACAGAAGATTTGTCAATTATTAGATTTATATAATAGTGAAAGTAAAATAATGATAAGTTTATTTATTTAAAGAGCAATAATATAATTAATTAATTAAAATAAATAAATAATAACAAAGTGTTATTCCTTTCGTCCCATTATGATTGTTTAACTTCTTGAAATCTTTGTTTTTCAATTTTGACTTTAAATATTTTCATTTGTGTTATATATTACTTGATGTATAATATATACATGAATTAAGTTTTATATGTATTTTCATTGGTACAATCTTCGTCAAGTAATATATAGTAATATATAACAAGGTTCTAAATAGCGGCGCTAAGGCGCGAGGCGTGGCCTCGCCGTCACGAATCAGTCTATAGCGTTGTCTTAAAGCGTAGCGTGATGTAAGGCGCGCTATAGCGCCATATCGCGCGCTATTGCGTGTGGCGTCGCGCTTTTTCTTGAAGCGTTTATTGTTATTTCAGATTTGGGCTTTTTCAATTCACCTATTTGAACTTATATCAAATGGACCACTCATATAAACTAAAAAAAATAGATAAATAAGTGAACCCAATCTGTATCACACAGTCAAATTCACACACAAATATTTGTATACTAATTTTGTTTATTTGTATACTAAATATTGCCGCTATATATCACGTCTTAACAAACGTCGTAGCCTCGCTATAGCTTGTAAGGCTTGAGGCGTGGCAGTGTCGCTACGCCACGCCTCATGCTATTTAGAACCTTGATATATAACATAAACAAAAATATTCAACGTCAAAGTTGAAAAACAAATATTTCAAAAAATTAAACAAGACAATCGTAACAAAACGGATGAAATATTAATTATATCGACACTAAACAACATGCAGTCATACTGAATAATAATTCTAACCATAATGATACTACACAAAACTTTTATAGAACAACCCCAAAATTAAAAAAAACAAATGAAACAGAATTTTTAAGAATTTTCAGTTCAAAATTGTTTTTCAAATCCAATAACCGCGTAACTACTTAATGAGAATCACGCGATAGGAAAATATGGAAACATGTGAAAACGACAACGACCCAAACATCTGAATAGAAACGGTTGAAAAAACGACTATGACTCTAACAATTGAGACGAACCCACCTGGACCTTAATTAGACGTGGAGACAGATGATGGAGAAATTAATTTGAATTGTAAGACCACCATACGCTGCAAAACTTATATAACTTATCCATTTAATAAAACTAACTACATTTTTTTTATCTGTTCGCTATAAGATTCCGTTAAATATTTTTAAAAATCTAACAAAAAAATCAATTTAGAGAAAAAAAACATAACAAGTTTTTCATGTAATTGAGCCTGGAGATCCAGTGTCAGTTACAGTCAATAACAGCAGTCAAAACCACGGTGATTCGGTTCAGTTATCTGAACAAGAAAAACGGAATTCCTCCGCTCACAGGTACACTAATCATAGGATTTTGTTTTGATTATTTTGCGCATTTCTATTGATGAATTTGACAATGTGACATATTTGGAGCTCAAGTGTAGTTGTATCATTGTATTAGTAATACTAATATGCGAGCGAAATTACTTTAATTCTTATTAACGATTAGCTAATTAAGAGGTTTGGATGTCAGGTGCTTAACATGTTTTTTTAGTGTATTTCGCAACTTACATACTAATAGGCTTAACCATGATGTATTAATAAACTGATATAATTTTAAATCTGAACTTATCAAATTTTGTCCTGCTCCACTCTAAGTTTGGCACGACGCTTCTTGCACAAGGATCGGTTGCAACAAAAAAAGCCCAGGAGCTGAAATCGAAGGCTAGAGCTAAGAGGTCGAAGTCATCCTATCTATCAACTTATCATGACATTGTTTATATTTTATAATCAATTTACATAATTAAGAATATATGCTTTTTCCAATCTTCATTACTGTCACGCTTTGTTCATATATTTTCTGCTACTCAGATTTGGGATCAAACAGTCGATGTCTACTGATGAGAGTGAGAAGAAGAAGAAGGCTCGTCTTGCCAGATTTGCATCAGCTTCAATCACTGATCCTCAGGAGGAACAGAAAAAGAAAGCAAGGGCATCAAGGTAATTTTACATCATTAATAAAAGTATTTTTTCTGTTAATTTTAATACAGGTGGCAAAATAGGCGGGCTGGGTAACATGTCAATGAAAATAAGGTACGATTAAAATTAAAATAGGCCAGGTTGGGTTAACGCTTATTGTTTATTAATTAAAGCGATTTAGGAGGTTGTATGCATTGCAAATTTACTGTAGAAGACTTTTGAGTTTTGACTTATCTGACTCGGTTCTGTTTTAAGTTTTAATTTTATTCACTTAACCCATTAAATATGTAACATAACTCGAATTCACCCATTCATAAGTAAATGGGTCGAAACTGCCACTTCTAAATTCATATCAGGTTCCCATTGTGGCATAGTTTATCAAGATATTATTAGAAACAGTTTCAATTATTAGTAACACGTTATTTTCAGTTGCTTGCTGCCGTTCTAACCGAGTTTACAAATTTCATTAACGAGGTAAGATAAAAAGGTGAAGATCAATTTTGATCAGGCAAAAGGGTTGTCAGATTGTAAGGATCATAGCTTATAGTTATCGTGCTTTCTTGCTCTTAGTGGTTTGTTAAAGAATGGTGACACATTGATAGGAAATTGCTAATGATTCTGTCGGGGCGATGTTTTCTTTTTGTTTAGAAATTCTGTAATAGAATTCGATAGGTAATGAACAGGTAAGTTAATGGGGAATTTTGTTTTGCTATAAATTTTGCTTTATACTATATCACATGCCTTATCATCATTCTATAAACTTATTTTTCGGATTATGATGACGTGTCATCCATGATACAGTACCCGTTAAATGCCATTATAGTGGAAAAAAGGAATGGAAGCAAAAAGGTTTATAAGTGATAAACTGCATGTTTGGTGTTTTGTGGAGATAAGACTTCATCTGATCCCACTCTTAAGATGGGATGTGGTGCGGGTCACTTTTTTGGTTGTCTTGCTATTAATAGATAGGAAAAAGCGATATTTCTCAAAATTTTGTCAATTTGCAAGTTAGAGGATTGCCCTTTCGAGTTCTTGTCTGTAAAAGATATTAGGTCTGCGGAAAGTCTAATTATTCCCTAAGCCAATTGTTGAGGAAGAATGTGTTGTTCGTTTAACTATGAACGAACTATATTGACTTCCGCTCAATAAAATGTCATGATGATTTCTTGCGCAGAATTTTGCATCAACAAAAAAAACAGGGAGAACATATTGTGTAAAGACTCTTTCTTTAAGAATCTTAATGCACATGGTTAGATATTACGATGGTCGGTATAAGAGGTCGAAGTTATTCCTAAGTTCATGTTGTTGTGTAGTTTGTCTTTAACAAGTTTAGCCGTGTTACAATTTTTTTCTCGAAATTTTGATAAATCTTTCCGGATTAGTAAATTCATTGAAGATTTTATAAAGTTATTTGTAGTCATCTTTTACTGAAATGGCTGTTCTCAATTTAGAGTAGTTGTGTTCACGTCACACAATAATTTACACTTTTGTCTTTTCCGAGACTTGAAACCAAACTTTAGATAAATAAGCGCTTTGGTAAAACATAAAAATTTACTCCGAGTATTATGAATTGAAAAAAGAAATGAAAATAAACAAACATAACGAATGATACCAATGTCGATGTTGCATTTCTAAACATTTATAAAGTTACATTGAAGAACAAGTTTTGCTATATACAGAACTCCAAACGCTCTTTAGAAGCATCACATATGACACAAACGCGTTTAAACAATGCCGTGTTACTTTTGTTCAAGGTCACTAACTTGAAAGCTGTCGTGTCTATCACAACCCACAAAAACAAGCAAACAAAAACAAAAAAATAATAAAAGATTTATCGTAAGATTCTTCATAAAGAATGAAAGAACGTTGTTCCATTCCCATTCCACACACTCATTCCCATGGCTACATATACTTTAGTTTACAAACATTACTTAATAAAAGGCAGCTTTCGGGTTCTACAATTTGTTGGTGCGTGGTAACCCTCCACCTCCTTTTATCGATACTAAACCACGAGCTGATGTTCTGTTTGGTAATGTAGGATCTAAATACACGACAACGACTGTGATGTCATCATGGAAATGTCTTCTAACTCCTCTATCGATTTTCTTCAAATCTGAATATCTCATTTCTCTTTTCTTTGCTGCTATTTGAAGTGCAGCCTTCACAAGTCTTCTTGCAATTCCCTACATATAAAAAAAAAAAAGATCCGGATTAATTTTGGGTTCTCGGTATCAGACACTAAACATTATTTGAACTATAAAAACCATCCGAGTTTCAATGTTAAACTATATAACCAAGTTTCATAATTGTTCCATTTAGGTCACTCGGCTTGTTATGATTTTCATGTAAGACACTCGAACGATATTTTCTACTACCCGTTTTATGACACTTTTAAACACCAAAAGCACATCTAAACACTACTTACAACAACAATATTTATTTACCACTAATTATCTGATTCTAATTATTCCGTATCACATAATCTACTTTTTTTTTGTCTTACTTTCTAAGTTCGTTACAAGTTTGGAACTTAAGGGAACATGGATTAATTATAATGAAGCAAAAAAGATGATAAACTTACATTACGTGGGTAGTTATGAACAATATTAACTGCATCCTCGTTGCTAAGATGTTCCCATAGACCATCCGAAGCAAATATGAGAAACTGATCTTTTGGGTTAATTTTGTGTATGAAGATTGATGGCTCTGGATTTAGGATTTGCGTTGAAAAGGGTTCGGATAGTCTATACTTTGCCAATAGAGGCTCTCTATTGAATTCGGACTTCTTTAGATACGCGTCCCCAATGGATCTTGAAACCTGAAAACCAAAAATATTTATTAATATTTAAACCTTAATTGGTGACACTTATGCATCACTTCTTATTTTTTAGCATATTAAGACATTTGACCAGATGTAACAGTTTACTAAACAATATGAGAAGTTTAGAAATTACGACTGCAATTTTTTATAGAAGAAGAGAATCATTCACAAAGAAAGATATCACAGTTGACTTTTAGGAGTCAAATGAGTTAAAACTTATCTTTCAAATCCACGAGAACTGTTATGATCACAGAGAAAAAAGACGAAGTGTATCGAACTACTAAACAAAAATGATATAACTAAGAAGAAAATGGGACCAAAAAACCAATTTCATCAACAAGATTTCCATTAAAAAGGTACAATGTTTGACTTTCTAAAACTCAACGTACCTGTATGATCCCTTTAACACGCCAAACATTATGTTTCAAAACCACAATCTTCGGGTCATCAGGATGCAAGGACTGAAGCTCATCTCTAACAGAAGCATAACTTGCATTATGCTCGGTTGATAATTGTATAGCTGATAAACCTCTAACACCTTTATCTGCTCTCCCTAACACCACTCGTGAATCTCCAGCATTTGCAACGTATATCAATCCGTTGCAAATAACGGTAGCCAAACAACATGTCCCAACAGTAGCTATTTGTGGGCATAAACGCCATTGTTCTCTTACTCGAGATAGAAATTCATCTTCTGTTGCTAAAAACGCCTTCTTGATAACGTCTCCAGACATTTCCTGATCGTCTGTGGCAAATTCTGAACCAAATACATTATTAATACTTTATCCGGAACATGTTCTTTATTAACCGAGTTTTACTATTGTTCCAGAAAAATCAATCGAACTATTTTAACTGCAAAACACACTCAAGTTTCTGCTATGTTCCGTTGTTGTGAAAATGTTAAATCTGTTCTAAAATTTGAATCTACCCTAAACTAACAGGTACTTTAAAGTCACAAAATGGAGAGAAATTACGGAAAATCTCACAATAAACTGGAACAATATTGAAATTTGACTGGTTTTAAGAATTTAAGTAACTTTAGTGTTACAATATTGTAACTTGGTTACTATTTAGTATTTTAATGATTTTCACCCTACTTTATTAGATCAAAATCGAATAAAAGTAACACAATCATCAAAAGAACTTACTTTTAAGATTAAGGAATAAATTCTGGTTAACAAATCTTGAAGTTTCCGGTCCACCATGTCCATCATACACTCCAATAAAAGTCCCATAAGGACCTGACTGCAACGAACTCAACGACCCTGATTCGATTTGACATTGATCTTCTAACAAATTATTTGCTTGAATCACAGCCATCGAAAACTCACCATTTACATGTACCCCTAAATCTTTATACCACAACAATCCCTCTGTTCTCCCAATTTGATCACCGGGTTTTCTAACACAATCACCTTCAACCGATGGCTTCCAACACGGTTTGACCATATTCATATAACTATTCCCAGATAACATGAACTTTTCATACAAATCATCAACAATATTCATCAAGAATTAACTCTAATTCCTCTCAAAACAACCCCAATTCATCAAAACCCTAAAAAATCCAAACTTATCCAAAATCCAAGATTCTTGAAATCAAAAACACCCAACAAAAAAAAGAAACCCTAAACACCCTTAAAATGAAATGGGTATGGGTCAAAATTACTTAAAACACAATAAAAGTCAATAAAGATTGAAACTTTATCCAAGATTCTTGAAATTAAAAACTCCCAACAAAAGAAGAAACCCTAAAACACCATACAAAATGAAGTGGGTATGGGTCAAGATTGCTTAAAACATAATAAAAATCAATAAAGATTGAATTTTTATTATTTTTAATACAATATATTAATATATAATAATAAAAATAAGTGCAGAGAATATGGAGGTGTGCTGTGTGTATACCTTGAACCCTCCTCCTTAATTCATGTGGACCTTCCTTCTGTGTCACCAATCAAGAACAGTTAAGAATATAACAGAAATAAGACCACAAATAAACCACATTGCTTATGGTAGAGATACCGATGAAAAGATATAACAGAAATAAGACCACAAATAAACCACATTGCTCATGGTAGAGATACCGATGAACGAAGGTGGATCAATAGTAAGTTATAACAGAATCAAGGTGTGAAATAACATCTTTTTAACAAATAGAACACAAATCAACTAAGAAGAATTCTATTTATAACATCAACAGGCAGTGCGTAAGCTGGATCAATAGCTTTCAATCCTGGATATTCAAGAAGTGAAAGACCCGCTACTCCAAAATACGTATGGAAAACATCAACAGCATCATCTGGTCTATCTGAAATCCCACCATTTTCTTTATCCTGACAATCCAAGATAAACTTAACAAGCTTTTCTTTATCAATCCAATGAACCCGATCAATAATTATCAAACTGGATAAAACCCACCACGAGTAACAAACATCCGGGAGCTTCTCGGGTCGCCCATTTAACCCACCAGATTTCACTTGTCTTTCACATAACCACCATCCTAAAAGATCCTTATCGACATAATGTAAAGAACTAGTTATTGCAAGTGCTGCAATACAACAAAAGATTTGACCCGCGTGAGATTCAGCGCCGGCTGTACACCCAAACCCACCATCTAAATTTTTGCAACTTATAATGTACTTTACGGCTTTTTCAACGTTGATTTTATCCAACTGTTTCAATAATGCTAAAGAACATATAGCAACGTAGGAAAACCTAGTATCAATTTCACCCCATTTGTCCCCTGAGAAAGAACCATCTTCGCTTTGTAGACTAGCTATGTAGTTTGAGACTTTATTGATATCGAGTATTTCTATTTTGTTAAATAGTGCTAAGATTTGGATTGCACTAAGGGTGTAGAGTAAATGTGGGTCGTGACCTTCACTGCCACCAAAACCGCCAGATTCGTGTTGGCAACTCTTGACCCATGAAACGATAGTTTCTTCATCAACAGATTCAAGTTTACCTAAAATGTCGAGTGTGGTTAATCCCCAATATGCACCATTAATTCTGAGATGCTCCATCAGGACAGACTCAATATCATCTTTTTTCTTTTCCACTTTTAAGATGTATTTAGCATGGTTTTCAGCTGCTAGTTCTCCCATTCTGCAAGATGAAAAAGGTACGTGAGGATATAATCTAGGAAGAAACAAACGTAATAGGAATTACGAGGCCAAAAATAATCCAGGAAACACTTGAACATTATTTAGAAAACGTAAATCTGATAATACAATTACAATAACCACGTCGTTGCTTTAATGATTTCAAATACATTAGTAGAAAAATCACTAGTCATTAAACTCTAAAATGTTCTTTCAGTGAAATATCGAGCAAATCATTACTGATCACACAAACATTCAATCGATCACCGCAAGACCGTATCAGATCGGATTTTAAGTAATATCAATCATATCCATAAATCTGAAAGCACCACTGACATCCATTTAGGATCTTTTAATGAGTTGAGTCACTTGAGCACGAAATAATACAAAAAATCACAACTTTTTCAAATTCTAACCATTATAATGCCAGGATTAAGGGATCATATATGAGGGAAATGAATCACGATTAATAATAATTGACCTATTACTCAAAAAAAATACATCGATTAGTAAACTTACGGTGAATCCGACTAGAAACTGGAGCAATCGCAATACCGGGATAACGAATTGGGTTCGATAGTAACAGCTTAGAGGTTTAGGATTTTGTTTTATTGTTTGGATACAACAATTGTGTTTTTTATATATAAACGAAACATCAAACTCTTTTTTTTGTTAAAGTTTATATTTTGTTTTTGCTCGGCATAAACCCGACCCGAACTGAACGTCAGATCCTCCATCTGACTTTACCCATCTAATCGGTGGTGTTGGCTTATGAATAGTGACATGAGACTTTTAAAAGGTAAAATTTAAGTTTATTTATTTAAAAAGAAATAATATAATTAACTAATTAAAATAAATAAAAATGCTACTTTTTCCGTTTCATTATGATTGTCTTGTTTAAATTTTTGAAATATTTGTTTTTTAACTTTAACTTTGAATATTTTTATTTGTGTTATATATTATTTGATGTATAATATATATATGGATTGAGTTTATATGTATTTTCATTGGTACAATCTTCATCAAGTAATATATAAAACAAACAAAAATATTCAATGTCAAAGTTAAAAAGTAAAAGTTTTAAAAAGTTAAACAAGACAATCATAATAAAACGAATGGTATATCAACACTAGTCACAATGAATAATAATTCTAACCAAAATGATACTACACAAAACTTTTTATAGAATAACCCCAAGATTATAAAAAACGAATGAAACAGAATTTTAAGAATTTTCAGTTCAAAGATAAAACTCTCGTTTTTCAAATCCAATAACCGCGTAACTACTTAATGAGAATCACCCGATAGAAAAATATGGAAACATGTGAAAACGACAACGACCCGAACATCTGAATAAAAACGACTATGACTCTAACAATTGAGACGAGGACCTTAATTAGACGTGGAGACAGAGATGGAGAAATTAATTTGAATTGTAAGACCACCATACGCTGCAAAACTTATATAACTTACCCATTTAATAAAACTAACTAAATTTTATTTATCTATAAAATGAATGTTCGCTATAAGATTGCGTTAAATATTTTTAAAAATCTAACAAAAAAATCAATATAGAGAAAAAAACATAACAAGTTTTTCATGTAATTGAGCCTGGAGATCCAGTGTCAGTTACAGTCAATAACAGCAGTCAAAACCACGGTGATTCGGTTTAGTTATCTGAACAAGAAAAACGTAATACTCACGCTCACAGGTACACTAATCATAGGGTTATGTTTTGATTATTGTGCGCATTTCTATTGATGGATTTGACAATGTGACATATTTGGAGCTCAAGTGTAGTTGTATCATTGTATTAGTAATACTAATATGCGAGCGAAATTACTTTAATTCTTATTAACGATTAGCTAATTAAGAGGTTTGGATGTCAGGTGCTGCACATAGTGATTAACATGTTTTTTTAGTGTATTTCGCAACTTACATACTAATAGGCTTAACCATGAATCATGTTTTTTCCAATCTTCATTACTGTCACGCTTTGTTCATATATTTTCTGCTACTCAGATTTGGGATCAAACAGTCGATGTCTACTGATGAGACTGAGAAGAAGAAGAAGAAGGCTCGTATTGCCAGATTTGCATCAGCTTCAATCACTGATCCTCAGGACAAACAGAAAAAGAAAGCAAGGGCATCAAGGTAATTTTACATCATCATCAAAAGTATTTTTTCTGTTAATTTTAATACAGGTGGCAAAATAGGCGGGCTGGGTAACATGTCAATGAAAATAAGGTACGGTTAAAATTAAAATAGGCCAGGTTGGGTTAACGCTTATTGTTTATTAATTAAAGCGATTTAGGAGGTTGTATGCATTGCAAATTTACTGTAGAAGACTTTTGAGTTTTGACTTATCTGACTCGGTTCTGTTTTAAGTTTTAATTTTATTCACTTAACCCATTAAATATGTAACATAACTCGAATTCACCCATTCATAAGTAAATGGGTCGAAACTGCCACTTCTAAATTCATATCAGGTTCCCATTGTGGCATAGTTTATCAAGATATTATTAGAAACAGTTTCAATTATTAGTAACACGTTATTTTCAGTTGCTTGCTGCCGTTCTAACCGAGTTTACAAATTTCATTAACGAGGTAAGATAAAAAGGTGAAGATCAATTTTGATCAGGCAAAAGGGTTGTCAGATTGTAAGGATCATAGCTTATAGTTATCATGCTTTCTTGCTCTTAGTGGTTTGTTAAAGAATGGTGACACATTGATAGGAAATTGCTAATGATTCTGTCGGGGCGATGTTTTCTTTTTGTTTAGAAGTTCTGTAATAGAATTCGATAGGTAATGAACGGGTAAGTTAATGGGATATTTTGTTTTGCTATAAATTTTGCTTTATACTATATCACATGCCTTATCATCATTCTATAAACTTATTTTTCGGATTATGATGACGTGTCATCCATGATACAGTACCCGTTAAATGCCATTATAGTGGAAAAAAGGAATGGAAGCAAAAAGGTTTATAAGTGATAAACTGCATGTTTGGTGTTTTGTGGAGATAAGACTTCATCTGATCCCACTCTTAAGATGGGATGTGGTGCGGGTCACTTTTTTGGTTGTCTTGCTATTAATAGATAGGAAAAAGCGATATTTCTCAAAATTTTGTCAATTTGCAAGTTAGAGGATTGCCCTTTCGAGTTCTTGTCTGTAAAAGATATTAGGTCTGCGGAAAGTCTAATTATTCCCTAAGCCAATTGTTGAGGAAGAATGTGTTGTTCGTTTAACTATGAACGAACTATATTGACTTCCGCTCAATAAAATGTCATGATGATTTCTTGGACTTAAATCGCTCTAGTCGGCATGTCACATTGCGCAGAATTTTGCATCAACAAAAAAAACAGGGAGAACATATTGTGTAAAGACTCTTTCTTTAAGAATCTTAATGCACATGGTTAGATATTACGATGGTCGGTATAAGAGGTCGAAGTTATTCCTAAGTTCATGTTGTTGTGTAGTTTGTCTTTAACAAGTTTAGCCGTGTTACAATTTTTTTCTCAAAATTTTGATAAATCTTTCCGGATTAGTAAATTCATTGAAGATTTTATAAAGTTATTTGTAGTCATCTTTTACTGAAATGGCTGTTCTCAATTTAGAGTAGTTGTGTTCACGTCACACAATAATTTACACTTTTGTCTTTTACGAAACTTGAAACCAAACTATAGATAAATAAGCGCTTTGGTAAAACATAAAACTTTACTCCGAGTATTATGAATTGACAAAAGAAATGAAAATAAACAAACATAACAAATGATACCAATGTCGATGTTGCATTTCTAAACATTATAAAGTTACATTGAAGAACAAGTTTTGCTATATACAGAACTCCAAACGCGTTTAAACAATGCCGTGTTACTTTTGTTCAAGGTCACTAACTTGAAAGCTGTCGTGTCTATCACAACCCACAAAAACAAGCAAACAAAAACAAAAAAATAATAAAAGATTTATCGTAAGATTCTTCATAAAGAATGAAAGAACGTTGTTCCATTCCCATTCCACACACTCATTCCCATGGCTACATATACTTTAGTTTACAAACATTACTTAATAAAAGGCAGCTTTCGGGTTCTACAATTTGTTGGTGCGTGGTAACCCTCCACCTCCTTTTATCGATACTAAACCACGAGCTGATGTTCTGTTTGGTAATGTAGGATCTAAATACACGACAACGACTGTGATGTCATCATGGAAATGTCTTCTAACTCCTCTATCGATTTTCTTCAAATCTGAATATCTCATTTCTCTTTTCTTTGCTGCTATTTGAAGTGCAGCCTTCACAAGTCTTCTTGCAATTCCCTACATATAAAAAAAAAAAAGATCCGGATCAATTTGGGTTCTCGGTATCAGACACTAAACATTATTTGAACTATAAAAACCATCCGAGTTTCAATGTTAAACTATATAACCAAGTTTCATAATTGTTCCATTTAGGTCACTCGGCTTGTTATGATTTTCATGTAAGACACTCGAACGATATTTTCTACTACCCGTTTTATGACACTTTTAAACACCAAAAGCACATCTAAACATTATTTACAACAACAATATTTATTTACCACTAATTATCTGATTCTAATTTTTCCGTATCACATAATCTACGTTTTTTTTGTCTTACTTTCTATGTTCGTTACAAGTTTGGAACTTAAGGGAACATGGAATAATGATAACGAAGCAAAAAAGATGATAAACTTACATTACGTGGGTAGTTATGAACAATATTAACTGCATCCTCGTTGCTAAGATGTTCCCATAGACCATCCGAAGCAAATATGAGAAACTGATCTTTTGGGTTAATTTTGTGTATGAAGATTGATGGCTCTGGATTTAGGATTTGCGTTGAAAAGGGTTCGGATAGTCTATACTTTGCCAATAGAGGCTCTCTATTGAATTCGGACTTCTTTAGATACGCGTCCCCAATGGATCTTGAAACCTGAAAACCAAAAATATTTATTAATATTTAAACCTTAATTGGTGACACTTATGCATCACTTCTTATTTTTTAGCATATTAAGACATTTGACCAGATGTAACAGTTTACTAAACAATATGAGAAGTTTAGAAATTACGACTGCAATTTTTTATAGAAGAAGAGAATCATTCACAAAGAAAGATATCACAGTTGACTTTTAGGAGTCAAATGAGTAAAAACTTATCTTTTAAATCACGAGAACTGTTATGATCACAAAGAAAAAAGACGAAGTGTATCGAACTACTAAACAAAAATGATATAACTAAGAAGAAAATGAGACCAAAAAACCAATTTCATCAACAAGATTTCCATTAAAAAGGTACAATGTTTGACTTTCTAAAACTCAACGTACCTGTATGATCCCTTTAACACGCCAAACATTGTGTTTCAAAACCACAATCTTCGGGTCATCAGGATGCAAGGACTGAAGCTCATCTCTAACAGAAGCATAACTTGCATTATGCTCGGTTGATAATTGTATAGCTGATAAACCTCTAACACCTTTATCTGCTCTCCCTAACACCACTCGTGAATCTCCAGCATTTGCAACGTATATCAATCCGTTGCAAATAACAGCAGCCAAACAACATGTCCCAACAGTAGCTATTTGTGGGCATAAACGCCATTGTTCTCTTACTCGAGATAGAAATTCATCTTCTGTTGCTAAAAAAGCCTTCTTGATAACGTCTCCAGACATTTCTTGATCGTCTGTGGCAAATTCTGAACCAAATACATTATTAATACTTTATCCGGAACATATTCTTTACTAACCGAGTTTTACTAGTGTTCCAGAAAAATCACTCGAACTATTTTAACTGCAAAACCCACTCAAGTTTCTGCTATGTTCCGTGTTGTGAAAATGTTAAATCTGTTCTAAAATTTGAATCTAGCCTAAACTAACAGGTACTTTAAAGGCACAAAATGGAAAAAAGTTACGGAAAATCTCACAATAAACTGGAACAATATTGAAATTTGACTGGTTTTAAGAATTGAAGTAACTTTAGTGTTACAATATTGTAACTTGGTTACTATTTAGTATTTTAATGATTTTCACCCTACTTTATTAGATCAAAATCGAATAAAAGTAACACAATCATCAAAGGAACTTACTTTTAAGATTAAGGAATAAATTCTGGTTAACAAATCTTGAAGTTTCCGGTCCACCATGTCCATCATACACTCCAATAAAAGTCCCATAAGGACCTGACTGCAACGAACTCAACGACCCTGATTCGATTTGACATTGATCTTCTAACAAATTATTTGCTTGAATCACAGCCATCGAAAACTCACCATTTACATGTACACCTAAATCTTTATACCACAACAATCCATCTGTTCTCCCAATTTGATCCCCGGGTTTTCTAACACAATCACCTTCAACCGATGGCTTCCAACACGGTTTGACCATATTCATATAACTATTCCCAGATAACATGAACTTTTCATACAAATCATCAACAATATTCATCAAGAATTAACTCTAATTCCTCTCAAAACAACCCCAATTCATCAAAACCCAAAAAAACCCTAAAAAATCCAAACTTATCCAAAATCCAAGATTCTTGAAATCAAAAACACCCAACAAAAAAAAGAAACCCTAAACACCCTTAAAATGAAATGGGTATGGGTCAAAATTACTTAAAACACAATAAAAGTCAATAAAGATTGAAACTTTATCCAAGATTCTTGAAAATTAAAAACACCCAACAAAAAAAGAAACCCTAAAACACCATAAAAATGAAGTGGGTATGGGTCAAGATTGCTTAAAACATAATAAAAATCAATAAAGATTGAATTTTTATTATTTTTAATACAATATATTTATATATAATAATAAAAATAAGTGCAGAGAATATGGAGGTGTGCTGTGTGTATACCTTGAACCCTCCTCCTTAATTCATGTGGACCTTCCTTCTGTGTCACCAATCAAGAACAGTATTAGCTGTAAAAGCCCATATAGATTTGATTGTGACAGACTTTGTTCATAAATCATACAAATTTTGGATAATATATCATATATATATATATATATATTAGGGCTAAATGATTATAAAAAGGGTTTTGGAATTTTTTGGGCAGGAGATCTTTTAAATTGTGTCAGATTGGGATCTCACAGGTTTTATAAAAGAAAATGGGAAAAGGAAAAGTATAGAATATAACTTATCTGACAAGAGGGTTTGGTTTTCATATTATTTTTTTTTCTTTTTTTCTTTTTAATTAATAGTTGCAAGATGTTGATAATCGGTAATGCTTACTGATCACACGTCTTGTCTTTACGAGATAAGTAGAAGGTAATATTGAGTTTTGTTTTAGACCGACTCAATAATTTACAATTAATTAACGGTTAATTGTGCAAATTGTTTTTGAAGTTTGCTCATAATGTAAGTTTAGTCCTTATGGTTTTGAAAATACATATATTATCCTTTGAAAACCTTTTGTACGGATATCGTTCTTGTTAAGAGTGATACAAAAAGTCAAATCTTTTACATAAACCGTATTTGTCAGGGAATATATCCGCTCAAAAAGTTTTCCACAAAAACTATACACAAACTTTCAAAATTTTGGGACGAAACTTGCAACATGAACAAACGTTGTAGACGATTTATGCAATTAACTCTTAACTGAAAGAGCAAATATCATTGCGGGCGAGGAGTGAATATTTGAGTTTTTTCATAAAAGAAAATGTAACATTTGATGCAGCTTTAATTTTTGAGTATTTTTTTGCGATTTCTTTTATCTTACTTATTTCTTAAACTTTGGTAAAAGCTTTTATGTCAAAACTATAATTGACAGTCTGGTTTGGGTGTTAAGCCTTTGGACAAAAGGATAGTGACACAAACTTTCGATCAAGGAATAAATTATATGATCTAGCAATCTATTCTTATTCGGCTTTGATGTTGTTAAAAACCGGATTTTAAAACTTTTGAGAAGGTTGTACTTTAATAATGCAAAACCAAAAACAAAGAACAAACAAATGACATTGTACTATACTACAAAATATGGAAATTAGGTTTTTAATATGTTCATTTGGTCCCTTTTATGATCATTTGTGTGTATATACAAGTCCATTAACACTTGACATGGGTACATACAAGTATACGACATTTGGATCATATATATACGATATAACTATGTTTGGTTAGTCACGTTTCTTTGTGTCTTTTAAACTTTTTTCGTGGTAAAGTAGACTGTTGTATGTTCAAAAAAGATTCTTAGATATCCTAAGACAAAAACTTTGGCCTTCCAATTATTATTTTTCGAATTTTAGAAAGAATATGCCATCCTAAAACTATATGTTATGTGATTGTTGCACAACAAAAACACGATTAACATCTGTCTTGGTCTCATGACAATAACTTTGGTTTTAACATTCAAAATACAACACAACAAAAATAAATAGAACTTTTCATATGATTCCTCGTTTAGTTACTTGTAGATTATCATTTTTAGTTTTCGAAAGTGACGTTAGCATATTCATTGTCGGAAATCATATGATATGGGAAAACAATTTTTACTATAACTATTTTCGTTAAAATATCAAACCATTAGATCAAAATATATTTAACTATAACCAAATTACTCTGTTATACTTATAAAAGTTTTTGTAATATGAATTGAACTTTCATTTGTTGCAATTGAATATGTTCGACATCCTATAACTCGTATTCAATGACATGACGTTGATGACGTGGAAACCTATAATATAAACTTTTAAAGCACGATATATAATATTAAACTGGGTATACTTGAATATTTTGATATAGTTTTCCTATAATCATGGGTGGCAAGGAAAAATATTCCATTAGTCTCGTTTTTTTTTGAATAATCTAGAACGAAAAAAACCTCTTCGTTCACCTATAATCTTAAAATATGCCATTGATGGAAAAACAATGTTCATCTGATTATGACTACTTCAGGTTCAATTATATATTCAGGTTTAAAACTATTATAAGTGGGTCATATCAAATTATATAACCAATAAGTTACATATTCACGAATGTGGGAGAAAATAGGTAATTAACTACCACTAACATAGCCATCGGGAATATGTATGATATGATACATGTGCGGAGTTAGGAATATTCTTGAGTGGATTCAGGATTAGGATTTAGTTATGTTTGAATATAAAGTTAATGAGTTTATATACTAAATAAGGGTAAACTTACACTAAAATACGTTAAAATTCTAAAATATTTTTAATTCAGTGGGTTCGATTGAACCCGCTCGGCTCAATGTAGCTCCGCCGCTGATATCATATCATTAAATATATTTAAAAATAGTAGTAGAAGATAGTATATTTCAAAATTGTGACATACAATGTAGTACATGTATTATGAATATGATACATTACACGGGTAATGCCTAAGTAGTCGTCATACGAGATGGACGAAATCAGCTTTACGACATCAAAAGGTTTGATAAGTAACGTTCAATTCATTAAGCCAACTCAACGTGTTTGATTCACGAGTTAATTTAGCTCGTAATCTGAAAACTAATTACAAGTTTATTTCATCATGACAATTATTCAACTCGTTAGAGAAGAAATCTTTTAGGTATCGAAGTTAATGACATAATGATCCATACCATTTTGTCCACAAGGACTAATAGCCTATCGAATCATCAGCCTCGTTAATATTCTATGATTATGGGTTATGATTATGGGTTTGTGATCTCATTCACGTTCAATAAAAAGACATTATATAAAGTTACTAGTGATTAAGTTCAGTGAACACACATGACATTTAGTTATTAAAAAAACAACCATTTGAGCATATAATAATGATTTATGAAATGCTTAATGACATGGTGAAGCTTCATATCAACACCTAAATGGATAGATAAATCATAAAATCAACTTTTTTCTCTTGATTCTTATTATCCCATGTGGGCAATTGGCTACCAAAAAGCATTGTGTTTGTGTTACAAATTCTTTGAATTTGGTTTAATTACTTTAAACAGTATCTTGTTAAAAACAGTTAATTATTTGTTGAAGATTTTAGTGTCGTTAATTATTTTATTAATCTATACCGACTACACGAGGTCAAAGTGATTTCATATGAAGCTCCAAAGTGATTTAAGTCTGGAATCAAATAGACAACATGGGTCAAGTTTGCGGTATTTCTTATCAACTTCTTTGAAACGACTTAACGATCATTATAAATGACATCCATAAACATATCTAGTTAATCAAGACTTTGTAAAACATTTCACTTTACTCATAAGTCAAAAGTTATGTATCTTAATTTATACTAGTACTAATTAAACATTTTTTAACTCATTATTTACACGTTTTTTTTACACGATTTAGTACTAGTATATTGGATGCATTGAACAAGGTTTTTGGTTATTAATGGAAACCTATTTTTTATGAGTACTTTTGGATTTTTTAAAATTCCAATGTTGGCAATAGTTTCTATTTTAGGTTCTACATCTCATTAAATTAAGTAGCTTTAATCAAAGCACTTTCCATTTTAAGTAATTTGGTCTCGAACTTTTATGTTTGAGAGGGCTATAGAACCAATAATCATGATTAAGAAACTATATACTCCGAATTTATATAGATAATATTCTTTTTATTTGTAGATCATCTCGTGTTTTGTGTATCGTTGGGTTTTTTTTTTTTTGTCATATCGGATTTGTGCGTTTACCATCTTGAGTCATCTAACCGTTTTAACAAGGATATATGCTAGAGAATATGAGGTTGAAACCCATTTTAAGATTGATTTTCTATGTCCATCTTAGTTGAGTTTTTGTATATATGAACTAATTGATGCCTTCTTTGGAGATAAGATGATCCGTTTAGGAAACTATCATAATGGGAAAGATTTCTATATATGCACCCAAAGCGGTCAATAGTATCATAATATGAAAAATCGTCCCAAATAACCTTTTAGCTATAACTTTCTAGCATTTGACTGCGTACCATTGAAGACTTAAACCCCATACTTGAACGATAATCCGGAAAGTCAACGGAATGATTACATAAGAGGTACATGTTGTAACAAAACTATCCAACTATTTAAAAGTTACTACTACTTTGATTTGTTATGTTCAATTCATGTTTCAAATATTGAAGTGCTACTTTTAATTAATACATTGTACTTGTGAGATTTTAGATTTAAATGAATCATGTTAAATAAATTCTAATCATTTAATCATTAGATTATCTCATTTCATTATAATCGTTACAACTATCATTCAAAATATAGTCCGGTCAAAACTTAATTATAAAACATCTAATATAAGTTATTATCAAAATTATTTTTAGGATGTGGCTTGTGGGGGTCTAGCAGTCCAATTTGGTATCAAGTACATGCATTTGTGACATCTGAGTTTTATGTGAGTCAATAATATTCATTTTTTGGATTTTAAACAAATAGATCTAAGATAAGCTTTGTGGCCCTTTAACATTAAAAAAGTCTTGACTTCATACACTATTAATGTTAGTTGGTATCATATTATTATTATTATTATTATGTCATATAAACTATAGTTTATTGTATGAGAAGTAATATTGGTCTGTTTTATAAAATAAGGTTGGATTTTACTTGGTTCACAATAATTTTGTGACGTTTTTTGGTTAGTTAGACGATTGGTGCACATATTTATGTTTCGGGGATGGGCAAGTCTCTTCATCGGTCTATACCTTGTTAGAATGTAATCTATTGTCTTACTTCAGATCAAATTGATGTATACTCAAGTTATGGTGCGAGCAAGGCTAATGATTTTATGACGGAAATCTAAAACTTAAAATTAAATGTATTAAGAAAGTATAACAAGGTCATGTTATAAAGATCGAATACCATGATTGTCGAAACAAAAAAATAAGAAGCAAACTATATGTAAAAAGTGGTCTTTAAATATTTGGGCCTACTCACCCATCACCCATGATTTAGACCCCTCTCTAATTTTCTTTCAGCTCTTACTATGAACCAAAATATGGACCATGATTTTGACATGTACATTTTTTAAATAAATTGTATATATATTTATATTTATTTGTGATATAATAATGTTACTTATCTCCAATGTTCCGAAAGATGGTTAACGATTCCAACTCATAAGTTAGACTATGACTTTTCAGGGTAACTGAGTCAATGTTCGAGTAGTATAAGCTACGACTTTCAAGTGTTGATTAATATATAACGAAACATCTGCCCATTATCTTTTAGAGAAATAAGAAAATCATAAGCGGTAAACATACTATTTTAAGTTATAACTTTAGACATGTACAAACTTTGATAAAAAAATTTTAGAATTTTTCGCATCTATTTAGACAAAAAAGTCATATTTATCGTCATTCTATATCGATTTATCTATTTTGGTTCCCAATTATAAAAAGTATAATACAATTGTTATTATGAATGTTTTGTTGAAAGATATGTTAGAGAAATCTATGAATATTAAAAAGTTAAGGATGATTTAAAATAAAGGAAATTGAATTAAGTACATATATATGGACACTGAAAATGAGTAAACATGACATGTTATTGGTTAAATAGTGAGTTGTAAAGAAACCCATAGACCAAATTAAATGTTGTTCTTGTTCTATAAGCCACACCAAAACATGTTTTCTTAAAAGTTGATATTTATTTATTTATGTTTGTGTTGTTTCATGAAGGTCCATATAGGCTAAACAGACATCCAAGATCATAAGGTGTTTATGATTATTGGGCTTATTATGAGCCCAAACATTTGGGACCAAGAGTGTTTATCAAAAGTACTTGAAAAGAAAACCAAATTAAAACTTCATGTCAAACTCTGCCGAACCACGTCTCCGGAATGTGTCTCAATAGCTTCTAAAGCCTCTGGCCTTGACAATGCCGTCTCTGCCATCACTAGCTCGATGTCACAATCCCTGATATCCATCTCCTCTTCCACTTCCTCTACTATGTTTACATTTTCGTTCACAACAATCAAATAAATCATCGTTATGGGAAGAAAAAAGGACTTAATTTAGCCAAGGTTACTATATCATACACGTAGTTGTTTTTCAAAACATGTTTAGAAATCTATTACAAAAAGACACCAAGTAATATAGTTTCCAAACGGGTAAGAGGTAGCTAAACAATTTTAGGCAAATTTCCGAGGCAAGTTGAAACTGTTAACAAATATATTTTGCTATGTTTAGCAAATAATCTTTTGTTTAATTGGGAAAAAACCGGACCTTGTTAATGTTGAGGATCTTCTTCATTATTTATCTTCACTAACTTTGAGTTTGTGACGCTTCAGATGGTGTTTCGACGGTTGTGCGTTTCGTCTTAAGGACATTTTTGAAAACTTTGAGTTTTATACACTCTTTTATAATAACAAATGCAAAATAGTCAAATTTATGATATTCAGTTTATAAGTATTATCCCTGTTTTTTTATTATAACCTTTTCTATTTAAGCATATTTAATAGTCATTATTTACATAACGGTTATAATATGAGAGTTGTTTCTTCACCGATTATTTTTGTAGATTTTTCCGGTATCAAAGTTTGACTAGGGGCGAAGCCTAGGATAGAGCTAAAGGTAGGTTTTTCAAACTGTGAGATTATGTCTATTTTTGGACCTATTTTATATATTAGGTCTATATATTACTTACATATTTGTTATTAAAATTATTCAAAACAAAATAACAGTTTTAAAGTGTTTTTTCTTATAGCATTACGTCGATATATTTAGTGTGTTACGTAAACAACATAACTTCTTATAGCATTACACCAATAAGTACATACATGTAGTAAAAAAATAGGCTTCGTACATATTTTGGGCCCTGTGCAGTCGCCCAACCAAGATGTGCACTAGAAACCGTTTCACAACAATAACTCATTTATCGGTCTTTTTCCGACTTATAAAATAACACACCTGACTTTTTTTTTATTGTATAAGGGTTTTTTGGTTTCGTTTATGTTGAAGCCGAATATGAGTCATGTTTACTTTCGAATAGTTTGACAGATTTTGGATATAAAACATACCCGAACCGATTTAAAAATATATTTATTAGATGTATCATACAAAACTAAAAATAACTACCACCTATCTTGACAACAGCCTCCCACTGCCGCTCAAGCTCACCATAGACGTGATCGGTCGGAAGCCGATGGCGGCAACAAGGACATGTATTCCTCTTGACCACCCAAGGCAATATGCACATCCAATGAAACTGATGTTCACAAGGCAATTCACAAACATCTCTCCCTTGTTTCATCTCTTCTTTACATATAACACACTCTTTTCCTCCTTGTTTCATCTCCACTGATGGCAATGCCACCACTGCTGCAACGGAAGCCGCCACCTCTTTCCTTTCCTTTCCATCTCCACAACCCATCACATCAACAAACTTGCTACACTTTGCCAATTTTTCTATATACCTGGTCAATGTTTCACTATTAGAAAACGCAATGTCGGAAAGAGTCAACATGGTGGTGGAAACATACTTTGAAAGAGATTCGCGCCAATCCGTTGGTGACAAGGTCTTTAGTGTCTCGGGATCATGCTGATGGAATTCACATAGGAGTAATAACAATAAAACAGAGTCAAGATCACGGTCACTAAGAATGGTTGCTGTGTAGGGCGGTTTGCTCGTGGTTATGGGATGGAGGAAGTGAGAGAGGTGTGAGAGGACCGATAAGAGATGACGTGCAATGAGAAGGGATTTCCGGGGAAGGGAGAGGGAATGAAGGTGGTGAAGGGTGAGAGCGAAAAGCGTGCGTGAGGACAAAAGGGAGGAAAGACGGCGACGATGGTGGTGGAAGAGCGAGGAGATGGTGGTAGCGAAGGTGGAAACTTGTGGTGGTGTGAGGGTGGAAAGGGCTGTCAAGATTGTAATTCTTGTGGTGTTTTCATCCATTATGGGATCATGTGCCACAAAAAAGGAGATAAGAGGATTTATGTATTATAGTAGTAGTTAAATGTGTGGGGAAAAGTGTTTGATAATTTGTGGTGGCCACTAATTGAGAAATATCAGTTTGACTAAAAATACACTGCTTTTGTGATTCACAAATTTTGACCAACTAATTTGTCACTTTGGACACCTTATTAATAGAGTAGTTATAAAAAAATTCCGAACTCTAGTGAATTACGATCACTTGTTGTACCTGTGGAGTCGGATTTTACATCTTATAATAGACTTTGGGCGACTTTCAGCATGTTCAACCCACCTTCCTTTTAGCTGACTTTCTTTAATTGGACCCAACTGAAATAAAACACAACCCAAATCGACCCAAATCATGAGAAGCATGAATAGATGTTTTTAACAAAAGTAACAGTCATGATATGGGTGGAGTAAAAACACACACTACATTCTAAATCAAAAGTATCTTGCAAGTTTTTGCTGAATAAAAACTAAAATGTAGTGCGTGTTTTTATGTGTAAATAAGGGCTTTTCGAGTGTGAGGTGATGGAGTAGAATGGAAGAGAGTGGCTGGAAATGTTGGGAATTTTGTCCATAAATGTATGTCTAGTAGGAACATGTTTGGTATCATGTGTTCTTTTCACAATTATTCTACTAATACGGCAATCAGAAGTGAATAAAATACAATTTGGCCCATTCGTTCATCTTTCTACATCCGCTTGTCCCGACATCAAAGCATTAATAATGGATAAACGTTGTAAACTATGCAATTATGTAGTGATATTTATTCAAGGTACATATCCCAGATTAATCTCTCAATGATGCATTGATAATCGAAAAATCAAGAATTATTGTAAATGTTAAAGTATATCAATAAACTATTCATTACGAGTTAAACCATGCCACCTCAAGTTTTGGGGGTACGATCTTCTAGTAACTTGTTTGTGAAAAAAATGTAGAAAACCAGATAGACTCGAGAAAATTATTGATGTGAATGCTAGAACAAAGATGAAAACTTTACCTCTATACCGGGATTGAAAGACTTGGTTCTAAGCAATAAAAGCTTTCCTCGTCAAAGGTTTCACTTACAGCGTAGCTTTTGTCTGTCAGCAAGTTGGATAATCCTCCTAATGTGTCATATATTTCCTATGTTCTTTCGTTTGATACATCCCTAGCAAAAAAAGTTTGCCTTCCATCTGGCATTTCAATCCAACTGCTACCCGCAGTCTTCTTCAACCCGAAATTATTCAACATCCTTCTAACGTTAGTAGCCTCTTCCCATCTCCCACTGTGTGAATATAAATTAGCCATTATGATATAATTTCCCGTATTTTCAGGTTCAATTTCAAACAAATGATCACAAGCAAACTTCCCAATTTCAACATCACCAGAAACAGAAGCCCCATTAAGCAATGCACCCCAAACTCTAGCATTAGCGTCAAAAGGCATTTTCTTTATGAACTCCAAAGCTTCATTTAGCTGCAATGCCCGACTTAAAACATCCACCATACATGCATAATGCTCCATTAACGGCTCAATTTTATATACTTTTATCATATTATTGAATATCCTCCAAGCTTTATCTACTAATCCGGAATGAGCACAACCTGATAATAAAGATGTGATTGTAACAGGATCTGGCTGTATGCCTTCTTTAATCATCTCGTTAAATAAATCGAGTGCTGAATTAACCTCTCCATGAGCAGAAAATGCCGATATTAATGATGTCCATATAATAACGCTTTTCTTTTTTGATTGATTGAAAACTATTTGTGCATTTTTAAGAAAACCCAACTTAGCATAAGTATCGATAATAGCAGTGGCTACGTATATATTTCCGTCATAGCTGTTTCTGATTGCATACGCGTGTATCTCTTTGCTTCCTTTTAGATTCGATAAATGTGAAAGTGTAGGAAAAATATTCGACAGTGTAACACTATTCGGCTTGAAACCGTATTCCTGCATTTCACGAAATAAATCCACTACCGTTTCATACTGTTTGTTTTGAAATTGGCCTGATATCACAGCATTCCAGGTACTCAACCCTGTTTTTTCCATTTTTCTGAAAAGATTCATAGCTTTTTCTACAAACCCGTGAAGCATATACCCGGATAATTGATCCATACGTAATTTCATCCTTCTCGCTCATTTCTGTAAAAAGCTCTTTCGCGTAATCCAAACTACCACATTTCGCATACATTGCAATAAACGCATTACAAACAGGAAGATCCGTTTTAACTTCATTATCGACTACAAACTTATGAACTTTCATTCCTAAATCAAGATCATTCGATTGTGCACATGCTTGCAAGACACTGATTACAGTAAACTCATTCGGTTTAATATCTTCCAAATCCAACATTTTTAAATACAATTCCTTGCATTTCTCATAAAACCCTCCTTGTGAATACCCCGCAATCATAGAATTCCACGATACCAGATCTTTATCGAGCACATAATCAAACAAACTTCTCGCAGTAACAATATCATCACACCTACAATAAAAACTTATCAAAGAATTCACCACAAATATATCACAGTCCAACCCATTTCGAATAACAAAACTATGAAATATTTTCCCCAATCTTTTACTCAAGTTCGATTCGTATCCCAATGAGGATACAGCCTTTAACACACAAGTAACAGTGTAGTTATCCGGCTTTACAGACGTCGATGAAACAGATTGGAAACTACGAAAAAGGTTCAGCGTATCGTTGTGCATGTTATTCAAGGAGTAGCCCATGAGCAATGCGTTCCAAGAAAAAGTATTTTTGTTGGGAATTTCGTCAAACACCTTGTGTGCATAAAAAAGATGGGTGGTTTTGGAGTAACAAGTGATGAGTTTTAAGCTAAAAAGTTGTCGAGTGTGACGCCGGAGACGATGAGTTTGGCATGGAGGAGTTTAGCGTGGCGGAGGTGACGGTGGTCGGTACAGTGCTGAATTAACCGGCCGTATGCGCCGTAGTTGACTCCATTAGGGATGTGCATGGTTATTATTAGTATCTATATCTATATCTATCTTCTATATCTATCTATATCTATATTATTATTAGGATGCTAAACAGAGCCTACTAGACACACACTTATGTACAAAAGTCCCAACATTTCCAATCACTCATTTCCATTTTACGCCATCACGTCATACGCTCAAACGTCTCGTTTACGCACACAAACTCATACGACGTTATCTTTCAGATTGTACTAAGAATTTCAGTAATTCCTTCGTTGGATAGATTCTGCAATAGATAAATGTTTTTACTCCGTATCATTTATGGCAACACTTTAATAATTATCGAGTTTAAATTTTTTAAGTCTACTGTAACTATGTGATTGTTGGAGGTATAATTTTACGCTCCATATAAAATGTTTCTTATAAAGGGAAAAAAAAAAACATTTCATATGCGTAGAAATCGAAATTGAATTTCAGTTACTTGATGGGGTCATAAATCTTGCAAATATTTCACATGATCATATAGGGTTGTTAATGGATCAAATGATCCGAATCTGATCCGATCCAATCCATTTATATGATCAAAAAATCTGAAAGCCATATCGCGCTAGCCACAGCCACCTCAGGCATAGCTACGTTAATACTTTCAGATCAAAAAATGGGAGGTGTCTTGGGGAAAATAAACAAAAAAAATACTTTCTGACGAAATTTTTGCCGGTGATTGAAGATCAAAGATGAAGGTGAAACATTTCCTTACTCCCGTTGCACATTGACATGCTCTCGGACAAGTTATGTCTAAATTTTCGTTTGCTGTTATAGAAGTGCCTTTTACACATACCATTAAGGTAAGCACACCGAGTTAACTCAGTGACGTTGAGACAAAAAAACCGAGTTGAGTTGACGTGATACTCATTTTTTTTTTCTTGTTTCTGTGAACAACTTTGGAGCCATTATATAGCTTCTCAATTCGTCTAAAACCACCAAATTTCTCGTCCAGTTTGGTTGTCATTGGCCCGTGTTGTATTCCCCTTCCACTTTGGATGTCATTGGCCCCTGATCTTTATAGGTTACCCTTTACTTATTAATTTTTTCAATTTTCGTTTTCGTAGGTGTGGTGTCTGACCTTTGGTCGACTAAAACCATGAACTAAATCCATGGTGTGTGAATTCTAAGTCCATCTGCACATATATTTATAGTCATAATCAATGTTACCATCAAAGTTATATTTTTTGCTATTATATGAGATGTTTTTTTTATAAGAATTAAATAGAGGTCGCAAATTGGACGGGTTAGATAACGAGTCAAAAAATGTAACTTTTATCTTTGGGTTAAAAATGGTTTTGGTCTGATTGGGTTGACCCACCAATACTTTTGGTCGATTTTTTAATATGTTTTAGATTTAATTACATAATTGGTCCCTGTGTTTGTTCCAATTTAACGGGTTCAGTCCCTGGGTCACAAATCGTTCGGGTCCAGTCCCCGGGGCATATGTTTGGTTTCACGTTTGGTCCCTGCGTCTAACAATCGTCAATTTTTAACGTTAAATGTGACATGTGCCAGACATGTGATGGGTAAAAAAGTAATTTCGCCTTTCTTTTCCACATTTATCATCACTATACCCACAACATTTCTCCAATTAAAAAATCTCAGCCGGCCCTACACCTACCACCGCCAATCCATCGTTTCCGGCCAGCAAAGCTCAGATGTACAACCACACACGTCCAGTTTACAGACCACAGAGCGTAGTTGTTGCTGCTCGATAATCCTATGGTTGATATTCTCGCGCTACCTGCCGGAAAAACTGCCACGACGGCGACGACTTCGTATTAAAGAAGAAGTCGTTTTCACAGACGAAACTAATTATTTTTTTTCTTAAATGGAACGTCCTTTTCACAGACGGAAACTTTCAAATGTCACCGGAAAAAACGTTTACGACGGCGTGTTCTCCAGGAAGCACTAGCGGCGAACTTAAACGGAGGTGTTTGTTAAAGTTGATGAGTATAAAGAGATTTTGGTAGAGGTGAAAGTGTGTCCACGATTCCGGTACTTGATCTTTCTAATTTAGATGAATCTTCGGATTGTTTCAGCTCCAAGAAGCCGGATTATGGAAATATTTTTGGGGGATTACGTGACCTGGATATTGCGGTTACTTATCAAGAATTGATTGCTCGTGATAAAATTAGGTAAAGTTTTTAAAATCTGTTTTAATTGCGTTTCTGGTAATGTTAATGATTGCTAATTTTGAATTGTTTTTTGTAAATTGGGTGAAAGTTTGTATTTTTTTTTCAAGTATGTATCCGTGCGAAATGTAAGGTGGATCCGAGAATTAAGATCTGGAAATGGACGGTTTGATTTTATTTAAAGAAGAAGGAAGGTGTGATTATATATCTATATCTATATCTGTATATGCAATGTGGGGGAAAGATAGCAAGTGTGATGATAAAGGGGAAAAAGATATGTGAAATGACTAATTTACCCATCACGTGCCTGTCACATGTCATATTTAACGTTAAAAATTAGCAGTCGTTAGACGCAGGGACCAAACGTGTAACCAAACATATGCCCCAGGAACTGGACCCGAACGATTTGTGACCCATGGACTGAACCCGTTAAATTGGAACAAACACAGGGACCAATTATGTAATTAACTCTATGTTTTAAGTAGCTAATGAATTTAATATGATTACAAAACCATTTAGAAGGTTAATAACATTTAGAGTAAATTACACCGCTGGTCCCTATATGTGTACCCAAATCACTAGTTCGAGGCTTTTTTTAAAATAATTATGCCATTAGTCCCCATTGTTGTAAATCCATTACACCGGTGGTCCATTTTTCAAACGTCCGTCTATATTTAACGGAAATCAGGTCACGTGCTCTCTACACGAGGGCATTAATGTCTTTAACCACCCCCACTCACCTTATTAACACCAACAGTCCTCAAAACCTCCCCCTTCAATAAACTTTTTCCCCAATCATCTTCATCCCCAAATCAAAATCAAAACCAAAGGGGTAAATCAAAATTCTTAATCAATTGTGGGTAATTTCGTTAACGGTTCATATTCCGGTTCAGATTTCTCCCCCCATTCGTCTGTCACAGTGGGTGTTTGAACACCGCTGGATTCTTCGTCGTCGTTTAGGGTTTGGTCGGATGGGTTCCATCATGACTCGAATGATGGGTAGCGATTTGATTCGTTTTGGGTGGAGGGGAAACGGTAAGGAGGTGGCGGAGGAGTGACGAAAACCGGTGGTTTTGTGGTGGCGATTCTTAATCAATTGTACAACCTTTTACACTAAAAAAAAGAGAGCAAAGAATCCCCAAAACGACATATCTTCATCCCCAAATCAAAATCAACTCCAATTCAATGGAATCAAATCAAGAACTGATGGTGTTACTAACTCTGTTTCAGTTGATGTTTTTGTAGTAGAAAAGAGATATCCAATCTACTAATCCACCATCTAATCCTAAACCAATGAGAGGTCCCATCACCAAGTTTCCCAAATCTAACAAAAAAGCAAAACAGAAGCCACGTGGCAAGCACAAAAACAGTAGCTTCAAGAAACACAGCTTGGGATTGTGTAAACTTTTTAATAGTATCGAATGCGAAGATATTTTGAGCTGCAAATGACACGATATTGATGGAATAGTCAACGCCGGAACCAACGGAAAAGTCGACGGTAATGAACGGAGAACATGTGTTGTCGGTGGTGTTGTTTATATGTTCGATTCAATTTAGGATTATAATTTATAAGGATGTGGAGAAATTTTTGGTAGGATTATAATTTGTAAGATTGGAGAAAAAGTTTATTGAAGGGGGAGGTTTTGAAGAATAAAGATGTTTGTTGGTGTTAATAAGGTGAATGAGGGTGGTTAAAGACTTTAATGCCCTCATGTGGAGGGCACGTGACTTGGTTTCCGTTAAATATAGACGGACGTTTGAAAAATGGACCACCGGTGTAACGGATTTACAACAATGGGGACTAATGGCATAATTATTTTTAAAAAAGTCTCGAACTAGTGATTTGAGTACAAATATAGGGACTAACGGTGTAATTTACTCTAACATTTAAATACATGTTTATCAAATTTTGACCCTATTAACATATTGAACTCATTTGACCCATCTCACTTCTTAATTAATTTTTTATTTATACATGTTTATCGGTTATCAAATAATTACAACCCATTCAGACAATTTTCGTATAAACGAGTGAAATCTTTTTTTTATTTTTTCTTTTATAGTGTTATGATTCGTATAGTAGGTGTATCAATGGCCTAATTGACAGAACTTTCTTTTTAATTGGCTCGGTTCCTCAAGAGCTATGATTTCTAACATTTCTTTGCTTACAGAAGCTTCTATTCAAAGAAAGCCATAGTAGTAAAAGATCAATCTTTTTCTATGTCGAGTTAAAGCAACGAATTAGCGTAATATTAAGCAATCCAAATCTAATGGGTTTGTTTGTTTTGATTTCGATATTTAACAGACACATATGGATAGCACGGATGTTGGCAAGTAGCTCTAATGCATTTGATATTGGAGGGGGAAATGTAACAAGACATGGAAAGTTGTTTTTAGTTTTCTGAAGAATATTATGGCATCCCAAATATTTAATCCCTAAAGTTACTAATATATGATCTATAGGTCATCTATGTTATGTTATCCAGATCAATAAAAAGCAAACTCTACTTTGAATGCTAGTAATTATTGAAGTCTTTATGAAGATCGTAGATTGATCAACTAATATATAGTTGAGTAAATACATTTTCTTGTTGTCTTGTAGCTATAATACAACTTGTTTCCATATATATATGTATATATGTATATATATATATATATAG